>JAJLRJ010000001.1:54251701-54914201 GCA_024195265.1 Dendrophyllia cribrosa
GCTTCGAGGAACTATATACGGTTTTAGCAATGCGAGAGATGGGTTCGTTTTACGGATTTCAGCACCAAAGCGGAGATTTAAAGAATTTCCAAGCACAGTAGTCGCCGGAGGGACTTAAAGGTAAAACAAATTACATTTTTCGATGGAAATTTATCTAGATATCAATCTGTGATTGAGTTTTTGTTAATGTGTTCTCGTTAGTTTTGGAGAATTGTTTTTAAACGTGTAGCTTAAATTCAGTTGTATTAATTTCTTGAATTTCATCGAAGACACGGCTCGGCCTCGATGCGCGTTTTCCGTTTTGCTTTTCAACATAAACTAATGGAGATTTGAATAAAATTTATCGAAAGAAGATTGTGTTGTCCATTTTTATGTGTTTGTTCATTCATTACATAGGTTGAAAAGCGATTTTATGTAAACAAAACAAGACTTGAATTTTATTAAGCTTATAGTTCTAACTTCACTCGCGTGGCCGTATGCAAATATGTTTGTATTTTTGGCAATTTTGATTTCCAAATCAGTTTCTCAGGCATTTTTTGACAAGCTACAATTGTATTTTTTAACAGTAGTCGTAATAGTTATTCTAGACGGAGAAAAATTTGTTTTTGTGATTAACTTTTGTACGGTCTAAATGTACTGTGCAGACGGTCGGGTAATACTGTTTTTGAGAATTGCTAAAATTGAAAAATAGCCCGGTCGTCAATATTAATCTTAATTCTTGTGCTTCCGACCTTTCACCTATTAGTTAAGTTTCATCTTAGTTAAGCTTGTACAGAGGGTCTTCAGAGGGCGCCGCTGTTAGGCTAAGCCTAACTATATATATTATAGTAAGCAGTGGAGCTACGCTATTGGTGGAAATTTGGTGATGTGAAAAACAAATGTAAATTAGTTGAATGAAAAGCGTTCGTTGATTCCGTGGAGTTTGAGAGTGCCGATTTGAAAGATGATTTTTTGTTCTAAGTTTTTACGGCTTTCTGTGTTACCCTGGTGTATGCCGCTACATCGTTGACTGCATTGGCGCTACCTCTTCCAGTAAAGAGGAACTTAAAGGGGCTATGTCGCAAGGTGAGTCTGCGCAATGAGTTCCTGTCATGTGACGTCACCTGACGTCACACATGTCAAATTTCTATTGTTCCCTCCCGGATCGCGGTAAGTTTTATCGCGCTTGCACTCGTGTCGAACCACGCGAGGCAAACAAACACACGATCGATTTCGCTTTTAAATTCCTCCCCAACTTCCACCACTACTGGAAGACATCGAATTTTTCGAAAGTACGACTAACAAATCGCAGAAATAATTTACCAAAAATCTAGCCAAGTAAATACTCTAACTAATTTGTAAACTTGAGATCTATCCTTCCACGCAATACGACGGGATGGAACGGATTGCAGCGAATTCAACAGTAATGGCCGCCAACTTGATAAAAAGCCACCGGACGTTTTTCAAGTTGTTAGTACCCAGTACTCACCTGCCATCCTCGCGACATAGCCCCTTTAATCAATTCATAACTTCTGTCAATACTTTTTATCCGGCTCTAAAATATACCTGGGAAATTTCCGAAACCTCTGTCGCTTTTTTTACATCAATATTTCAATCAACGGCAACAGTTTATCCACAAGTGTGCACTACAAACCTACAGATTCCCACAGTTATCTGTTACATTCATCCTCATATCCATCGCACGTTAAAAACGCCATTCCGTATTCTCAATTTCTCAGACTTCGACGTCTGTGTAGAGATGACTGATTTTTTCAACAAATCAGAAGATATGTGCCAGTTTTTCAAAAAACGTGGGTACCCTGACTCTGTTGTTAATACAGGCCAACAACGTGCACAACAGATCGACAGACAATCAGCACTACAAACGTCACAGAGAGAATTCCATTCACCCTCACTCCACCCACACAACAACGTACACAGTCAAAGGCATGATTTAAAAAAAATTAAAATTACTCCAAAACGACCCCGAAACTGGCAGAATTTTTTCACAACCCCCACTTAGTTCATCAGTTCAAACGTGACAAAAACACAGGCAACTTTCTAGTTACGAGCGCACTGAAATCTGACGATGAACTGGGAACTTTTAAATGCGCACGCACACGATGCAACACTTGTCCTTTCATTCACAACGCGGACAAAATAACGGGACCCAAACGATCTATTAAAATCACTGATCGTTTCACATGCACCTCCGTAAATGTTATCTACTGCAGATATTAACATGTACTTTTTGCAAAAAGATATACATTGGCGAAACAGGGAGGAGACTGGGCGACCGTTTTCGTGAACATCTCCGAGACGTTGAAAAAAATGACAAAGACGCATCCAAACCAGTCGCGCGTCATTTCAATCTTACTAACCATTCTAAACAACACATGACAATCTGCGGCCTTTCCCTACACCAGGGTAACACAGAAAGCCGTAAAAATCGGCACTCTCAAACCCCACGGAATCAACGAACGCTTTTCATTCAACTAATTTACATTTGTTTTTCACATCACCAAATTTCCACCAATAGCGTAGCTCCACCGCTTACTATATAAAACCACACACTACCCACAATCCCCTGATTCGCTCCGATGAAGGGCTAGCGCTCGAAACGTCAGCTTTCTCGAATCTTTTTACGGTGGCTAATTTACCTTATCGACTCAGTCGATAAAACCAAATTCTTGGACATTATTTTCAGCCTTGTTGGAAAGCAAGCATGATTACTACCTCGGTCGCTATTTTTTCGAGTGCTGCGTGATGAAAAAAACGGTGCGTTTTAAGGTGTTATTTCTCTTTTTATTCTGTCCGAGATTGTAGCTACTGACTGGCTACAAGATACGATGAGATATTAATTCTGACTTGCGATAACTTTACATTTTAATAGCTGCGGTTACTCGTTTCAACTGCTTCTAGGCGAACTATCTTTTGTAGTGCGTCATTCAGGGCTTCTCGCGACTAACGGTTGTTTGTTTTGTTTTTTGTATTTTTAGTGTGGTCCTTGCAATGCTACCACTGTTCTGGCACAATCACGCAATGCCATCATAGCGGTAACAAATCTTCAGTTCTCGAGTGCACGCCGAAAAGCAATAGATGTTATATGCGAAAAATAGTGGAAATAGATTCAGAAGACACTTTGGATGTAGGCTGTACGAATGAGGACGGCTGTAGTATACATGAAAAAGCCTGCGCAAACACTGGGGACTGCACCTCAAGTTGTTGCGAGGAAGACCTCTGCAACAGCGGTTTATCAAACAAGGCATGCGTACTGCTCACTTCTCTGGTGATTGCTGGGAGTGTTGCATTCTGTTTGTTAATGTGAAGTTCCTCCCATTCATTAGAAAGATCTTCAAGACAAAAACCCCAGAGTTGTTCTGTTGAGACAACCACTTAAAGTAATTTAAGAATTTATCTCTTGCTTAAATTCCACGTGTGGCACCCCGTGGCTTATCGAAGCTACAGACAGCATGAGATAGTCTACAGAACTACCCTAACTTTAATAATTGTTTATACTGAGTTGGCCTGAACATCTACAGAAATACCGGAAGCTTGTTAATAAAATGTAAAAACAACCTACCAATGGCTCTGCGGTATGGACAGAAATAATTCCACAGCAGCTAAAAGTACGACGATATGTGGCATTGCGTTGCAATATGCATTTGACCGGCTTCAATTTATGACATGCTGTTTATTAGAAAAAACTGTTTTTTACATAAGAACCGTACCCAGACTAAAATTTAGTTTAGAACGTGTTATTTACCATGTTAACAATGAACTAAAAACGTACACAAGTCTTTTTCCATTATATGAGGGGCAGTACGCAGCTCTTACAAGGTCTTCTCTGATTTGCTGAGAAAACAGTAGAACAAACAACACAACAATGAACCCTAGCCCTAAAAACAAAGGAGTTGCGTGATAATAATAATAATAATAATAATTAATAATTATGCATTTATATCGCGCAGGCTTCATGTAGCCTGTGACAGCCGCTAACCCTTTCTGAGGGGAGGAAGCGCTTCATGAGTATATGATCGCCTGCGCATTACATCGAGTTAATTAAAATAGAGCGTTTTCACTTGACGTCATAGCCGCCATATTGGTGTTCCCGTACAAAAGAATTTTAATTAACTTCTTTTGTTAGGAACACCAACATGGCTGCCATGGCTTTTGTCATTTGAGTCCCACGGGACTGAAGGTCACGTGAGTGAAAACGCTCTATAAAAATGTATACAAGGTATAACTAATTCTAAGTGCTAAGGACCTAATAACGATAAAAAAAAGCAACAATAAAATGATTAAATATTACAAAAAGCCTCTTTAAATAAATGTGTTTTCAGTAAAATCTTAAAAGTATTCAGAGATCTGCTGTTTCTAATTTGAAAAGGTAACATGTTCCACAGTTTGGTCAGCAGCACAAAATGCTCTGTCTCCCAGTGTTTTTTTCGTGGGCTCTTTAGGATATTGCAAAAGTAATTCATTATTAGATCGTAATGAGTAGCACGATGATAGTTTTATATTAATTAAATCCCTTATATACGTAGGTGCTTGCTCGTGAATAGCCTTAAACGTTATTACTAAGATCTTAAATTGTATGCTGTAATGCACGGGCAGCCAGTGAAGCTCGAAAAGCGCAGGCGATATGTGATCAAAGCGCGATAAATTGCAAATAAGACGTGCTGCTGTGTTTTGAACACGCTGTAGCTTAGATAACTGAGATTATGGTAGACCGTATAATAAACTAATGCAATGGTCTATTCTACTCGTGACTAGCGTATGGACTAACATCTTAGTGGATTCAACAGACAGAAACTTTCTTATACATCTTATGTTATGCAAATGAAAATACGAAGCGCTACAAATCTTGTTGATGTGTGTAGCCATACCGAGTCTGTGATCAAACCAGCATCCAAGATTCCTGGCCTCATGAGCAGGAGCAATGGGATGATTGCCCATAGCAAGATAACGCAGTACTGACTTTAGATCAGACAGTTGCCGCCATGTCCCTATCAGTAGATACTCTGTTTTATCATCACTTAGTCTTAGTCGATCAGTCAGCATAGATGTGCGTTTGCAATCTCGAAAAGTTTGGACGCGTAAATAACGAACAACAAATGCCCAAGGCAGGACCCTTGAGGAACCCCATGCTGCGTGGGAAGATACAAAACTGAATGCAAGCCTGGCATTACAACAACGGCTAAGGGCAGATTCATTAAATCGCCAATATTTCGACTAATAGAAATAGTCTTTCTCAGAGCCAGGGCTATACTGAAAGAAAACATTGTAACGGCTCCTAAAATTTGAAAAATACATGGTTATAAATGATTGGCTAATACATAACATGTACAGGGTGTCCCAAAAGTTCATTCCTCTGATTTATATTAAAATAACTTTTGATTCACAAGCGATATATGCATCAAAATACCAGCAGTTCTTAATCGTTATGTGCACTATTTTCATATGTAGTTTCAGTAGCCTGATTGGCCTCCATTATTTTTAATCACATTTCGTAGCCGCTCCGGTCAGTGGAGTGTAATAATTCTTGTACCGCCGGGAAAAGAGACGTTTGCCCATGCTAGTTTGAGCCGCCGTTTCAGTTCTTTCATGGTCTTCAAAATAGGATCTTTGTATGTGAATGCATCTATTATACTCCAGAGATTCTCGATCGGCTTGATGTCTGGTGATTTGGCTGGCCACTCTGCTTTCTCGATAAAAAAATTGGGCAAATTTGTTTCGCACAATGGCGGTTTAAGTGGCCTTAGCTCAGTGTGAGCTGGTGCCCTGTCATGAACAAATGTCATGTTACGGTTCGAACTGAAAAGTTTCCTTTTCACGGTTGTTTCACTTGAAGATTTACGACTCAGCAGTAACATTCTGTCCTTGTGCAAGTGAAGATCAGTGAGATCGCGACCTGTCATTCCGCCCCAGATCATCCACTTGGAACTTTGCTTCACTTGGTATGAAGGTGGTACTTGGCTGTCTTGTGATTTCCAGACGATGTCGGTGAAACAGATACTTTGGGCATTCGTGAGAAAACAGAAAATCATCCCATTCGTCTGCAGTCATTTTACTTGTTAAATGTTGTGATAACTGCCTTGTTGATTTTCCTCGTTTGTACTTTGCCTTCTTAATGACTTTGCCAGGTTAAATTCCGACAGGCGACATGACCCAAAAAGTACCGACAGCACGTAAAATGAAATTGCGACAAAAGACAATCTTTCTCGCGGCACAATTCCGACCGGCGACATCAAAGCCGGAATTAGCGACAAAGAACGGTAGTTTGGCATATTTTTTCACCAATTGAGGTTCCCCCTGAGGGTCTCTTGAGCATCACGTCTACATCATTTACGCAACTCCACAACTCGGCCTGGGAGACCTGGGACCCTGGGAACGAGGTCGTCAGTCAAGCGACAGCAACGCTGATATTCATTCACCATTTTGCATGACTCTTGCATGTCTTGCATGTTTGCCGCTTGCTTGCTTGGTATTCAGTGTACGCAGGTCAGTTACCATGAATGGCTATAGTAGCATGTTACGTGTTCGATGCGCACCGAACGATAACTGAGCTATTGTAGAACGGTAGGCGTTTCTTTTTAACGTACCATTATCCACCTTTTCTAAAGTTCCGACAAACTATGTTCGTTCAATTTTCGACAGCGACATGAAGCATTGATAAAACACCGACATGAGACATTTTAAAATTCAGACAGACAAGCGACAAGGGACCCCCCCCCCTCCCCCTCCTCCCCCCCCCCCCCCCCCCCCCCCCCCTCCTCCGGGCAGCGGGCAGCTGGCAGGGCATCTTTTTACTTAGGTCTCCCACTTCGTTTCTTGTCTTCAAAATCTTTGGCTCTCGACGACCATTTTACTACCCAACGTTCGCATTTTTGGAGTAGTTTGGCGATTTGTTAAACAGAAAGACCAGAAGATATAAGTATAGATGCTTGTGCTCGTAAATCGGAGATTTTTTTGGCTTTCATCATCATCATCAATCTTTATTTATACACGAAATCGTATCATATTTACATGGTCTTCCTAGGAGTCGTGTGAATTTACACTAGAGTACATTACCTATAAAACTACTTAACTAAGAAAGATAAAGTTAAGTACAATGAAAACTACGATCAAGGTTTCTTCAATTTATCAAACTACATTAAAATAAACTAAGAATTGAACTATAAAACTTAACTAAATTACACGTAAGAATAGAATGCTATAAAAACTTAAATGATCATTGTTTCATTATAATCTTTCACACATAAAGAGGTTTTAAAATCGTTCAAGTTGGGTCGCTGTCTGATCTCTAAGGGGATCTTGTTCCACAGAACAGATCCCCTGTAGTGTAAGCTACCTTTGGCGTGTTCAGTTCTCGGTCTGGGAATGTAATAATTAAACTCAGAATTTCTAAGATTATGTGTGTGTATATTTGAGTACAATGGGGAAAGATTATTATGGATTTTATACATAATTACAGCCAACTGTTTTAGTCTTTGGTTTTCTAACCTTTCCCAGCCAAGCTCATCCAACAAATCACTCGAGCGAACCTCATAATTAGAAAGGGTGACAATTCTGGCAGCCCTATTTTGCAGCTTTTGGAGTTCGTCTGATAGACCCTTACCAATATTGTCCCACACAGGCCTACAATAATTGAAAAAGGGCATTACAAGTGCATTGTATATATCTAGCTTTGAAAGGATTCATTTTATAAGCCGCTAAGAAAAACACTGACAATTAATTCAGAGCAACTCGCGGCTGTGAAATGCCCGTAAAATGGCGGGAAATTTTCGCACGCGTGATTTATAATCTCATATTTTAGCGGGAAAATGAAAAAAAGGCCTGCCGCATTCAACCCCGTAAGTAATAAGGACATTACACTAGATTGTTTTTGTGAACGTTTTTATTAAAAGGCTATAACATGAGTCAATACAGAATAAAATACAGGCCTGTAGACAGCGCACTTGTAAACATAATATAAAAATAATATATAGTGTATGATACAAAACTGAGTTCAGCGTTCGTCCCTTCGGCAGTTAACAAGTGAATACTAATGAGCGTCAAAGCCCTTATATTCCTACTAAACTGCTCATTAATAAATTCTCACGGGGCCTCATTACCAATTCAAATTGACGAATAGTGACCAGCATCAAAGTATGAATCGTTTGTTCGTGCTTGGGTGTTGTTTAGTTATCGTACCGGCCATTGGTGAGTAGATTATTATAATTCGCTAGGCTTAGCTTGTTGTCATACACTATCGTATCATAGAACTTTCTTATATACGAACAATGCGTTTGCTCGTGAGTAATAGGTGACGCACTTATTTGTTGCCTGTTTCGCAGCCGAATTTGGCATTTTAAATGAAGAAATATGCACAGTGGTGGTGTATATGGCGTTATATCCCCGCCAAAATTCAAGCTTGTATTTTGCAACATTGTTGCTTTGAATTTATGCTCGTTTTTACAATGCAATATTCAACGTCTATAATTCAACATTGCGCATTCACGAATCAACACCCATATTTCAAATTCAACTTGAGCTTGTGTTTGCAACATTGTTGCTTTGAATTTATGCTCGTTTTTACAATGCAATATTCGACGTCTATAATTCAACATTGCGCATTCACGAATCAACATCCATATTTCAAATTCAGTGTGCTTCGTTTGCATGCGACATTCGTCTGTGTGTGTTGCGGTGTATAGTGCGATATGCTTGCATCGCTTTCCAACATTCTTGTTTTCCGTATTCACACACCAACATCGATATTTTAAATTCACCTTCCCTTCGTTTTAATGCGACATTCATGTCTTTCATTGCTTTGTTGATGCTCGGTATGTGTGTTGCGGCGCAGAGTGCGATATGCTTGCAGCACACTGCAACATTCTTGTTGGACGTTGAACTTCACGCTTGAGTGAGCTGACCTTCAGATGGTAAGCCGCTGTACAAACATGCGGGCTCAACAGTAGGAAATAGCAAGGGTTGACAGGCCGCACAATCTCTACCGGTGTGAAACATATGAGAACCTTTTATATCTTTGCTCTAACGAGTGTATCTTTTAAAGATTTTCCTTTTTTAAAGGATTTAATAGGTGGTTCTTTAAAAATTTGCCGTAGGAGTGGTTGGTTTTGTATATGGTGCCATTTTCTCATTAAAGCTTGTTTGATGTTTGGCACTGATGGTTGGTATTGTGTAACAAAAGGCAAAATGTCTTTTCGAGTTTGTTTATCTTGTCTAAGCGCCGATTCCCTTTCTGTGAATTTTATTCCTGATAGGAATTTTTCTACCAGGTTATTTGGGTAACTTCTAGTCAGCAAGCGTTTTTAAATTTTGAAATATGTTCCTCAAAAGTGGTTTTTGAAGAATTTGAGTTCGTAGGAGTCTCAGGGCTTCGCCCTTCACGAATCCTATTTTAACACTTGGCGGGTGACAAGAGGTAAAATGTGTATATTGAAAGGTTTCCTTTGGCTTAAAATGTGTTTTTATATCAAGGATAAATGTTCCTTGAATCTTAGTTTCGCCCTTGTATATAACTGTATCCAGAAATGTAGTTTCAATTTCTGAGATTTCAGCTGTAAATTTGATTGTAGGGTGATGAGAGTTGGCTTGTTCGATGAATTGTACAATATCTGGTTTGCTGGTGTCCCATAGTGAGAATATATCGTCAAAATGTAACGCTTCCAAACTGTGGGTTTCGAGACGTTTTTGCTTAGAATTTGTGTTTCAATGTTCGCCATGAATATGTTTGCAAAGGCAACGGCCATTTTAGTTCCCATGGCAGTACCGTGTATTTGCAGATAGTTCTTTCCATTAAACTGGAAGGAATTTTCTTTGAGAATAAGTCTAAGCATTTCTCTGGGATATAAATGTGTTGGTATGGGAGGGTCGTTTTTGTAAACGTTTTCGTATGCTGTACACACTGTAATAATACCCTCTTCCTGTGGTATGTTTGTGTATAGAATTGTGACATCCATCGATACAAGGAATGTTCGTCTTTTCACTCTGGTTTTCTCATTAAATTTTATGAAATCGGTCGTATCTTTAAGATAAGACGCTTGTGATTTCGATATAGGCTGAAGTAATGTATCAACAAAAGATGATATTCTTTCTGTAGGTCCATCACAACCGGGGATAATTGGTCTCCCTGTGATGGTTGGTCTGTGGATTTTTCTAAGGGTGTAAAATTCCGGTATTCTTGGTGGGTTTGGTGTTTTTAACAGCCGTTTTTTTGTCATATCCGATCAATGTGGTTTCTTTGGTGTAGTTCTGAAATCAGACGCGACACCTTGGTATGTGTCTCTTTAACCATGGGTTCAGCGAGAGGACTGTAATTGTTTTGATCATCGATTTGGATTTGTCCTTCTCGTATTTTATCGGTTTTGTTCATGACAACAGTGGTACTTCCCTTGTCCGCTTTTTTAAGGTTAATTTCAGTGTTATGTTTTAGCTCATGTAGTAGTGCTTTGCGTTCTTTGCGTGACCAGTTCTGTTTTGGCTTAATTATTTTCATTTCCGCCAGTTGTAATTTAACATCTTCTAGATAACTCTCTAGGGCAACTGATTGTTGTACTGGTGGTTTCCAGTTTGATTTGACATAGAAAGGATGAACCTCTTTATTTTGTCCGTGGAAAATGTAGTTGAGACGCATTCGCCTTGCAAAGTGTTGAAAATCTTGCAGTAGCTGCCGTCTGAATTTGTTTTTGTGGACTTTGTTCACTGGTATAAATTTAAGACCCTTGGAGATTAATTTAGTCTGAGCATCAGTTTAATTGTTGTCGGAGAGGTTTTTGATAAACTTCTTTTCTGTGGGTTTTTGGTGACTGACTGATTTCACAGAAGATTTTTTTCTGCGTTCATTTCTTGTTTTTGTGTTTCTTTGTACTTTTGTAATGTATTTCCCTTAATTTGTATTTTTCCCGCCGGCGGTGGTGTTAACACATTTAGTAGACAGACGTGTGTACGTTTAACTTTTTTTATTGTCTGCAGTTTCCTGCAGGTCTACCATCATCTTTGAGATGCATTCATATTGTTTTTGTAACTTAGTAGCCATAGCTCTAAGGTTTACCTGATGTTTGTTTCCGCCGATGGCGGTATTGTTCTGGACTTTATAGTAGAGTCTTTTTAACCGAACCGTTATTTCGGCGATAATGATATCGTGTCAAGGCTTCAAGGAAGTTGCGTTCCGTCTTTTCTTTCACTGACTTGATGTCTTTTCTAAATTGTTCGTCTGCTGGGATATTAGCCCTTGCAGAATAACGTAGAGCTTTCGGGCAAGTCTTTTTATCAAGGTGTTCCTTCAGTTTCCTGATGGAATTGTCTGTCTTTTGTACTTTTGCTTCTGTATTGAGTGCCTCGCTGGCTTTCCTCTTTCTTGTGTTATCTTTGCTTCGGTCGCCGTGCTAGCATCTTCTGTTGGGGTTTGGTAGCTCGGTATGTCATAGCCGTTCTCTTCATTTTCACTCTCAGTTTGTCTTGAACATCCAGGTACCTCTTCGGTGTAGACTGCTTTGTTCAATGGACTTTTTTTTAGGGCTAGCAAGAGAGGAAAGGCTAAATGTACTATAGACGTTCGCAGACGTGTTCGCAGAGTTCACCTTATCTGCCATCACTGTCTGGCCTGAAACAACCTGAGAAAGCACGTGCAACTATTTTGAGCCCGCATGTTTTGTACAGCGGCTTACCATCTGAAGGTCAGCTCACTCAAGCGTGAAGTTCAACGTCCAACAAGAATGTTGCAGTGTGCTGCAAGCATATCGCACTCTGAACCGCAACACACATACCGAGCATCAACATAGCAATGAAAGACATGAATGTCGCATTAAAACGATGGGAAGGTGAATTTAAAATATGGATGTTGGTGTGTGAATACGGAAAACAAGAATGTTGGAAAGCGATGCAAGAATATCGCACTATACACCGCAACACACACAGACGAATGTCGCATGCAAACGAAGCACACTGAATTTGAAATATGGATGTTGATTCGTGAATGCGCAATGTTGAATTATAGACGTTGAATATTGGATTGTAAAAACGAGCATAAATTCAAAGCAACAATGTTGCAAACACAAGCTTGAATTTTGGCGGGGATATAACGCCATAGGTGTAGAAGTAATATTTATTTATTTTGAAGTGCGTCGATTACTTTTTATACTTCGTCTTGTCTATGAATTTAGTCAGGAATTGTCTATATTTATTAGCTTTTATTAGCTTTTATTGTTATAAAGCGGGTTGGAACATTTGTGCATAGAATTCGTAATGTTTATATTGTCAGATTCGAATCTCTTGGCTGTAAAAACCGACCATCGCTGTTTTGCATGCGAGACGTGACAATTTATAAACAATTGCAGATCCATCTCTGAATATTAATTTATGAAAAGAAATTTACATTGATTGAGTCATTCCTCGCACAAATACACAGTTCAGTCTGCACACGGGTCACAAAAATCATCAGTTCTCGTCGCTTTTAATTTACCGTGAGTCAGTCAGTCATTTGCAAGTTAATTTGCCAGAAAGGTTACCCTTGGAACCATAACGAAATACAGTTTCAGTTTTAAGAATTTTTAAATCGAAAATTGAAACGCAAGATGATTTAATTTTTGTTGTTACCTACAGTACTAAAGAAATATAGCCTTAGGGTATGCTTAAACTTATGCATATCTTTTGCTTAGGTGGGCAATATAATTTAACTGTTTGGAAATTGTTTTCGCCGTAGTAGCGAATATAATTTTTGAGTGAGCTTACATGAAGTGTAATCTCACTCTATGTCATGGGAAGTGTCCGTAAGTCCGCGGTAGTCCAATCTTCGGGTTGTCTTCGGTATCACGGCGCCTGGTCTCGAACAGATATTGTTTATTTCCGTACGAACGATGAGAGCACGAACACGCGAATATGAGCGAGGTTGAACACGAAGTGCTGCGAACTGATCCCAGATCATCCCGGATAACGAACGACGTATTTTCGATGTCAAAAACACGGAACGTGGAAGCAACCACGTTTTTTCGCCATTGGAGAAAGAGAGGTAAGAGACTCGAAATTTACGATGTTTTCGTGTTATATTGCACCAGTAATCAGGCACAGCATTCAAGCAATATGTCTATTGTTTTCACGTAAAGAGTTTTTCAGATGTTTTGAAGGTGTAGACAAAATCTTTGTCAACAAAAGGTTCCCTAAATCACCGAGATGTAGTTTTAAAGACAGCTGTGATGGCCGCCGAGTGACTTGTGCAGTCCAGCATTGCGAATTGCTCCATGTACAACATCTGGCAATCCATAACCCTGTCTCAGGGTCATATAATTCCCTTCTGGGAACAAAATATTTCCTTCGGGAAACGATGAATTCTCTTCGGAGAACAAATAATGCCTTTAGCGACACAAATCTGAGTTAAGTGCAGTTACACTAAAACGTTGAAAAGTTATTGTTTGAAAACGTTGATGTTACTAAGTTTAAAATGTAAGTTAACTATACTTGTTACAGCTGCCTACATTCCAAAAAAAACTTGAGAATAAATGTTAATGTTTTACTGTTATTGTTGGCAATGCTGATACTGTATGCAAACAGCTACATGCTATAAGCACCAACCAGGGCTCAATTTCATAAAACTTTTACAGCTGTAATTTACAAGTGTAGTTATTGTTTCAGACCTCTGAAACAATAGCTACAAGCGTAAAAGTTTTATTAAATTGATCTTTGAATTTATATATTTTGATTAGAAGATAACATTGCCTGCCTTGAGTAAAATGGTGTCAATCTTTACTGTCAGTATGGGGTTTTACCACTCCTTACATGTGAAACCCGACCACGTTTGTTTGTCAGACACTGTTTCAAATAAACACCTATTTCAAATAGGCACCCATCCTTGTGTAAATCCATGTGCGGTAGATCTAGAATTTTGTTCATGTTCACAGTTACAGTACTTCTTTAATCTTTAATCTTTAATCATTATTTATACACGGTAAAAAAATCATCAGGTATAAAAATTCCTATACAATAACTAACGTACTAAAACCTCTATTAAGTGGTCATTTCTCAAAAACCCAAAATATGTATTCACCAGTCCTTTACTGGAAATGGTTCTCAAGGTCCTGAGGGTTTTAGCTTAACAGAGGGACTGCTGTATATGATTTACATTTTTTTCAGAAATTTGCTAATATGATAACTTTGATGATGACAATGATGATAATTCGGTCCTTGTAGTGACATTACATAGCGTGACAAAAATGATACCAAATTAACGAACGATCTTCCAGTGGCAACAAAACAAAAAATCATCCTCAACAAACCAAGATACTTTTCCAATACAGAAGCTCTTGAGACGTTAAGTTTCAAGCCACAATGGTGCTTGGTGGACATGTGTTTTTATCACATCTCTTGGACTTGGAACACTTGCACCAGTTATACAGTCAATGAACCATTTTTTAAGTTGTGCTTCCATACCTGTGACAGTACCACATTATATCGTTAAATAGTTTTTATGAAAAATCAGAGGCAGACAGCCTATGGTGTATTTCTCATTTAGCTTAATATCTTTGACAGTAACATTTTCGACATAAATTCCGTCTCTAGATATTTCCGTGCAAATTTTCATTGTAAGCTCACTCATGTACGCATTGCGGACCTATTTTTATATTGCTCCGGCGATCACGCGAAATGGTGCGTTTTAGGTGTTATTTACGGGGGTGACAACTCTAAGGGCCCGATTATATGAGCCGGGCTGGCCCGGTTAGCCGAGCTGGCCCGGTTTGCCGAGATCTCAGCACGCCTGTTAAACGCAACAAAAATCAACTTTGCGATTATATGACAACCGGGCCAGCCCGGTTAGCCGGGATCCCGGCTAACCGGGCTGAAAATTTACCATGTAATCACGTTTACTGGGGCAGCCCGGCCTACCGGAACAGCACAAAAATTTGCCTCTGAGCAAACCTGCTCGTCTGTAAATGGCTCTTTTTCTCTTTAAACGATTAAGAGTTACACAAGAGTGCGTAAGCACGAAGTAAATGAGCTAAAATGCAGAAAAAAAATCCTTAATTGAAACATTCTACGCTTTGCGCCATTTTCAAAACAACAACTTTAGGCCAAAACCGTTGATGCTAAATTTAGTTGTCGCCCGGGCTGGCTCGCTTCATGTAATACCGGGCTGAAAGTCATCTCGGCAAAATGGGCCATCTCGGCTAACCGGGCCAGCCCGGCTCATATAATCGGGCCCTAAGAAGGCCTGTTGTTTCGGGAGAAAAACAAAATTCTTCCGGGAATCTGAAGATTTTGCCGGGAATCGGGAGACTCAAAAAAAAATTTCGGGGAAACATGAGATAATGTTGTTAAAATTTCGGGAAGTTTGAAAGTTTTACGAGAATGTCTCCGAAAAAATCGGGAAGATATTCCAAATTTTCGGGACAACTTTCAGTTTTATACACACAGTATTGCTCAAACAGCGTTTGTTAGAGTTGTCACCCACCCGTTTATTTCTCTTTTTATTCCGTCCGAGATTGTGGCTACATGAAGACCCTTTTATGATTGGATACAAGATACGATGAGACATTCCGACTGCGCGACTTGCGATAAAAGAATAAACAAATCTCTTTTATCGCAAGTCGCGTAGTCGGAATGTCTCATCGTATCTTGTATCCAATCATGGAGGGGTCGTCTTTACCTGAGGTTACTCTCGTTTTAACTGCGTCTAGGCGAACTATCTTCGACTAACGGTTGTTTGTTTTGTTTTTGTATTTTCAGTGTGGTCCCTAAAATGCTACCACTGTTCTGGTACTGTCACGCAATGCCATCATAGCAGCTACAAATCTTCAGTTCTCGAGTGCACGCCGACAATGAATCGATGTTATGTGCGAAAAATAGTGGAAATAGATTCAGAAGACAAGTTGGATGTAAGCTGTACGACTGAGGACGGCTGTAGTTTACTTGAAAGAGCCTGCGCTAATGCTGGGAACTGCAACGTAAGTTGCTGCGAGGAAGACCTCTGCAACAGTGACATCATCCAAAATGGCCGCCAAAATGTCGGTTTGTCAAACAAGGCATGCGCACTGTTCACTTCTCTGGTGATTGCCGCTGGGAGCGTTGCATTCTGTTTGTTAATGTGAAGTTCCTCCCCCGTTCATTAACAAGATCTTCAAGACAAAAACCCCAGAGTTGTTCTGTTGAGGCAACCAATTAAAGTAATTTAAGAATTTATTTCTTGCTTCGATTCCACGTGTGTCGCCCCATGACCTTTTAGTTCACGCAACCATAGAGGTGGCGAATGGTATAAATCTGAGACTCGCCGAGACGCCGAGACCCTTGTTTCAAAATCCGAGACCGCGACCGCAGCTACGTTATAAAATCCGAGGCCGAGACTCAGTGCTAAAAATATCCAAATCACCTATCAAACACTGAACAAACAAGGGTTGGCCAGAACATCTACAAAAACATATCGGAAGCTTGTTAATAAAATGTAAAAACTAGTAGTAATCATAGATTATAGTGCGTCTCCTTATCCCGTGGCACCTCGTCTTAGCCTAGTACCTCAGTTTCATGAATTAATTCAGCCACTGTTGAAAAGGGCTGTGTCGCGAGATATGTCACGCAGGCAAAAACGTCGGGCCGTCATCAAACAAATTCACGCTATCGCCGTGGAATCGGGCAAAATCCTGCCGTGCTGTGTACTCCGAAAGGTCTCAGATTTTTCCGACATATAAATAGTATATTTGTCTTGATTTCATTTCGGTTATTTCTCCGATTCTGAAATCATACTCCTGAGTACATGTACCAATACCGGAACCGGAAATGAGAAATTTCGACGTTTAAGTCACGCAACATTCAACAAGAAATTTCACAAGATTTTTCAGATAAAATTACAACTACCAATTGCAAGTGAGACACAAGACTGTTGAATATAATTCCTTTATTAGCTAGACAAATTTTAGTCACAAAACTGCGAAATCTTTAGTCGCAAATGCGCCCGATACAGGCGCAATTTCGAGCACTGTAAAGTTAAATTATCTGCGTTCGCCTGGCGCGGCCGGTCAGTGAATTATTGCTACAAGACATAAGCGAATTGCACCGTACCGTAGAACATCGCGAAGAACGACGTCGGTATTTAGGTGAAAGCTTCCCAAATCAGGCAGAGAACCACAGCAAAATCAAGATAGAACATTCAAAACATACCAGAACGGCAGCGAGGAAAATCTGTAACTTCTTGCTTGATTCCAAAGAGACCCAACAACTTACTTGGTCCGGAGAAGAACCTTCGTCCAATTTTTCCACTGCGTACTTTTACTAGGCATTGAAATATTGAGCCGTACGATTCCAAAATCGGGAAAATATCCGAAACTAAATCAAGACAAATAGATTATTCACATGTGACATTTCGGAACCCCAGCTCCCCAGGATGATGCCTGATTTCCACGCGATGCTGGATACTATTGTGACGTTTTTAAAATGGCGCAGATTTGGTACCGACACTTTTCTCGATTCGTTCCGCTTAGCCTAGACGACGCGCTAAGAATGCTGGATACTATTGTGACGTTTCAAAATGGCGCAGATTTGGTACCGACACATTTCTCGATTCGTTCCGCTTAGCCGACAAGATTAGGAAGCGTCTCCTTCGTCGACGCAACAACCTACCAATGGCTCAGCGTTATGGAAAGAAATAATTCCACAGCAACTAAAAGTACGACGATATGTGGCGTTGCGTTGCAATATGCATTTGACCGGCTTCAATTTATGATAATAAATCAGAGGCGTAGCCAGGACTTTTTCAGAGGTACGCACAATCACTGTTTTCAAACACTCCCCCTACCTCCTCCCCCCACCCTTAAGTCCCAAATCTTTCTTTTTTTCGACTTTTTCAGGTACGCACGTGCGTACGTGCGTACAGGTAGCTACGCTCCTGGATATGCTGTTTATTAGAAAAAAGTGTTTTTTTATATATAAAAACCGTACTCAGACTAAAATTTAGGCGGTTTAGAACGTCTTATTTACCATGTTAACAATGAACTAAAGACTTATACAAGTCTTTTTTTCATTATATAATAGCAAGCATGTCTAATAATTGCAAATTTGTAGACCTTCGACCACATTTCTTTCTTCTTATTCAGAACATATCGATTACTTCATGGGCAGTGAGGGCGTACGGTTTTTACGCACGAGTTGGTTCGTATCAGAAATCGAACGAGGAGGCCTTGCGAGCGAGTGGACGAAACGCTTTTTTCACGTGTGAGAAAGTCGTTTCGCCATTCTGATTATCTGCGTACCCCGAACGGGGTTTTCACACGCCAAATTTCAATAGAAAATCTCAATAAGTGTGAACAGCAGCTCATAACAGAGATCTACGTGATAAGCTTCTGGTATGAAATGATATAATTTACTGAAATACTAAACCATTTATCCTTAGAACGTGCATAGAACGTTTTCAGGCTCAAATGGCCAAAAAATATAACAACAACCAGTCAACTCAGCCTCAGCCCACAAATTAGACTTTCTTATATAAAAAAGAGTGCAGTCAATGAAACGATAAGTCAATAATTTTCATGCCGTTTTTCTCTATTTTTAACTAGTCTTTTGAATTTGTTATTTATTTGTTCATATATTGCAGCCGGCTGAAAGGTAGGCTTTGGCACAATATGCTAGCATTTTTTTGAGCATAATAGCAAGGTAAAAGCATCGAGAATAATGCTAGCATTTTAGCAAAAAAAATCCAGTCTCGTTATTTATTTGACATTCACATTCAATAAAATTCAATAAAATGTTCAAAAAATTAAATACGATTCTATAAAACTCTATAAAACTCACCAAAACAGCATATGGTATCGATTCAATATAAGAGAGAGGGACTGGGTCACTGGGTGTCTGGGTCAGTGCCTTTGACACACAGCTCCCATCTCAGCGACATTATTGATGTTATTAGTAAAGAACACAAGGAAGCAATAAAGAAGGCCATATGTGGACAGTATGTATCTTTAATTTTTGATGGGACAACTCATGTGGCAGAAGCATTGAATATTATTTTAAGATTTGTTACAGAGGGCCCGAAGGATGGAAAATTGAGCAGAAACTTGTGCGTTTGTTATTTGTTGCAAAGGCAATGACTGGTGAGGAACTTGCACAGCAACTTATGACAACATTATCTACCAGTCTTGGAATTGGTTCTGCTCTCCTCTTGGCAGCCATGAGGGATCGCGCCTCTGTAAATAATGTTGCTATAAGACATCTCAAGGTACTATACCCTAACCTGGTTGACATAGGCTGCTTCAGCCACACTCTCGATCATGTTGGGGAGAACATGGCCACACCTTTACTAGATAGCTTTGTTAAGTCATGGATCAGTCTCTTTGCGCATAGTCCCAGGGCAAGACTTGGCTTTCAGACGCAAACTGGGCAAAGACCAAAGTCCCACTCGAATACAAGATGGTGGTTGAAATTTGAAGTGATAAAGCAGATCCATGATTTATTTGGGGATATCCCCAACTTCCTAAATGGCCAAGACTTACCAGAAACCACAAAGAGGAAAATGCTCCAGGTTATTGATGACCCACAACAGTTGGCTCTTCTGAAAATGCAACTTGCAGCTACAGTTGATGCAATGGAACCATTTGTGAAATCGACTTATAATCTGGAAGGAGATGGTCCACTTGCATTGCATGCATATCAAGAGTTGAGGTCCGTGGAAGCCAGCATGGCCACTGCTAACTACCCAAATGTCACTGCGTTGGCTAGTAGATTTTCAAGAATTAATTTACCTTTGAAGCAGCAATGGATCGATTATGCCCATACATGCATTCAGCCGGCGTATCAATACTATCACGATAAATTCAATGGGCCTCTTCGGCAACAAGTGCTAATATTCAAGGCATGCCGTCTTTTTGATCCAGTAAAAGTGAATGAGATGCGCCCAGCTACTGCTTCGGTAGATGAACTGCGTTGCATTCCCTTTTTGAACTCTGATGATCTCATCCAGTCCTTAAAAGATGAGCTTCCCGATTATCTATCACTTGTAGATGATTTAGCCAATGAACTGAATGTGGTACAATGGTGGAGTCGTCACTCCGAAGAACTACCAACTTGGTCTAAGCAGTGCAAGAACATTCTTCTTTTGCAACCTTCTTCAGCGGCATCAGAGAGAGTATTCTCTCTTCTTCAGAATTCGTTCAATCACCGGCAGGAAAGGGCTTTTGAAGATTACATCGAGGCTTCCATTATGCTACAGTATAATGAGAAATGAATAGTTGCTCTCTCCTGATCTTGGAGTTTGAATGGACATGATTTACCGACTTAGTTTTAGTTACTCGGCTATAAGGGTACTCTGAGTCTCTGATTCACATGTTTCACATGTTTAGCTCACGTTTAGTTCAGGTGGTGAACGTGATTTTGTAACTCAAAAAGAAGAACAAATCTTGGAGTTTTTGAAGTAATAAAACTTGTTTTGTGTTACTGTTTAGTGATGTTTGACCTCGAGCATTTCGAGCATTTTAGCAAGACCCTGAGAGCATAATAGCAAAAATTTTGAGCATTAAGAATTAGCATTATAGCAAAAAATAAAAGCATATTGTGCCAAAGCCTACTGAAAGGAGGATATTAACATCTTCCCGGCATGCACTGCAAACAAAGTATATTATCAAACGGCGGCGACCCGCAAGCAGCTCATTTTACACAGACGCCGTTGAGGTTGGAGGTCAGTTGGTCGTAGCGGAAACTTTTCAAAAGAAATCTACGTTAACCTATTTATTCTATTCACCTTTACAGAATATTTTCCATTTCGGGTTATGTTTACAGTTTTCTTTAAGGCCGCTTAACTTCCCAGACGGACAGAAACCCACGATAAGCGTCGCGTGGTAGACGCTTGAAATCTCTTCACAGATTCATGGAATCAATAAACCGTCTCGCCATTTCAAAAGAATGCCGGCTTATATTAGAAGAAATATCCGTATATTTGCTTGCTTTGACTTATTAAACCTAACACTGGTAAACAGAGCCGGTGAAATAATTCCCACTAACTGAAAATATGAAACAACAGCTACTCAGCTCAACCACTCAGCACACGACTGTCCTGCTGTGTTTGTTTACGGTTCAGTGTTATTTTTAGTTCAAAATCGATCTTCGCTTTTCTCGTTATTTTCTGACTTTACTATGGTACGAGCACTAATCATTCAGCTTAATTTCATTTTCTATTTTGCTGTGACCAAAATAAAACTCGAATCGGTCCACAAATACAAATGGATCATCTCACAAACGACGCGCCACTTGAAGCCACAGGGAGCCCATACAATTGTAATTTTATAGGAAATGTATGGGATTTACCTAAATTTCATATTACCGCGACGTATCGCCAAATGTATGTACTGATCAACGCTAAATAAACGTTAAATTGCCTAATTTGTTGTGTGTTGTCGTCCTTTTGCCGTAAAAGTGATATTTTGAGCGATTTTGAAGGATTCTGAGTTCGCCGTTGACTGTACGTCTAAGAGAAGGACAAGGGTGGAAAGAGATTTTTGAACGGCTCCAGCGCCGAGGCGATTTTTCAACATAAAATCGCATCGCTCGGCTTTCAAACGACGCAACAGAAAGGCCGAAAGATTCACGCTTCTTCTCGTACCTCTCGATCGAAAATCCGTCCAAACGGTCCGGAGCTAGCCGTCGAAGAAAATCAAAATCCCACACTTTCCAAGCGGTCGATATTCGTATATTTGCTGGCTGGGATAGGCCGAAATTTTAAGAATGTTTTAAGAACATCTTCAGTTAGTTAACTAAGAATAAAAAAATAAGAACATTTAGTCCCGGCTCAGCCAGAAGTCGTGCAAAAATTAGACGTTATTTTATTTAAAAAAGAGTGTATGTCTACACAATACCGGATAGTTAATCGTGCCGACAAAATAATTCAATTCTCTATATTGGTTTATTGAACAGAAATGACAGAAATGGCCCAGAACTGGAACAAGTCGTCAGCTGAAGAATTTCATACATTACGTAGATCGTACAGAATCGTTGAGTAGGTAAGTTTTGGTGCTCAATCGGATTCGCGTTTCAGACGGAAAATTTCTTTCCATTCCATTGTTTGACAACGTTTTCCCACAGTTCATGACATCGACCAGGGCGAGTGTTCCAAAAGGTTCTTAATCTCGTATCCAGATCTCTCTCGTCTCACATCAAAACCGCTTGAGCATCCCCAAAAGCGCCTGTTGTGCAGGCTACGACTGTCAGCGGCTTACACTTCGGTTCGTTAATTCCCTGTTCACACTGCGCCGAAGATTGGCGCAAAAACAGGCTTCCTCGATACCTAACGTCCACTTTATCTGCCGAAATATCAGTGTTTAATTTATGTGTGAATTAAAGCTTATCCCATCAATGCTTTTCGTGCTGTCCGGTATAGTCATGGATCATAAAACGACCAGTCGTTTTATGATCCATGGTATAGTATATACCTAATTCAGTAAAGGTTGCTTTGGTCATTGGTAATTGGGCATTGGGAAGCCATTGTTTGGCGATGACACAAGCAAAGCATTGCATTGTGTTCCGTATGCCCAAATGCCAAAGCCCAATTACCAATGACCAATTGCCAAAGCAACCTTTATTAATTTAGGTATATACATAGCCTTAGCCAGAGTAATCACCCCATCCAATCAAAACAGATGTAGGCATCCCAATCGACCAATATCCGGCGTCAAGCGCGGGAAAACTCATGCGAGCCGCAGTGACGATGGGTTTCGGTTTCAATTCTGATTGGTTGAGAAAGTGGCGCGAGTTTTATTAACCAATGGTCACCAATCACACCAAAGCCTGAATACAAGTCAATTGAAAACCGCTCGAAAACCGCTCTAAAACAATATAATTTGATTTTATTGTTTAAAGTATGTTTCATGAGTTTTTGAACTATCTATAGACCATATAGCGAACAATGGACAAAAGCACTTTATTTACGAATTGCATGCGACATTATATATCGACGCAAAAATCGCCTTTTTCGAGCTTGTGGTTCCCAGTCACCACAATAAAACGCTTGTTGTTCCATTGAGCGTGAAGAGGATTTTTAGGTTCAGCGGCATGCAAAAAGCTGTCGTTTCTTGGTAAATGTGAAACGTACTATTTATGGCTATTTTTACAACGCGCTAAAGAACCAATTAGGACAAAAACGTTTTAAACGCCCCCTATCGCGTTCACTTGTTTCTTGATCAAGGCAGCTGTGGAAAAGAAGCCAAAACGTCGTTAAGAATCTTTTTTAACACAGTCCACTCTAAGAACGAAATTCGGACGGACGTGCGGCGATATATGGCTGTTATTATTGCATCACTGGTCTTTATTTTGCTCTTTCCAAAAGGTATTCCATTTAGTTTATTTAAAGGTTCTTTATCTTGCATGGGTAAAAAACAGCAGAGCTTTCATTAGCTATGCAAACTCTTATACAAGTCTTCACACCGTTTTCCACATTTTCCCACCAACTTCCGTTAATAACGAACAAGTTACAACTAGTTTTTGACGACTGTTCGCGTGAAATGTTCCATGCAAGATTTGCAATTTTTGTCAGCTTTATGATTTTAATAACGAAAATTTTTCACAGTTTCGTTTTAAACCATACAAAAATTAATATTTCGCAGCAAGTTTAAGTGATTGAAGTATAATTCTGTGTTTCAGTTGTTCATTGTATCTTTTCGATTGATTTGCGGAATATAATTCGTGTCAGAAAGATTAGATAGCTGTTAATCCTGTCAACTGATTTGAATTTTAATCCAGAGGCGTGCTTGGCTGCACAGTCTTTCTATTGAATTGCCACCGGATCCGTGAAAAGTCAGAATATAAGAAAAATAGAAAAAAAATATATATTGAATTTGAACATGTAGTTTATTGGCTACAATATAGTTTTATCACTGAGTATAAAATATGAGGAAAAGTTTTCTAACTTAATTAAATGAAGCATCGAACTATTATCAGGTGTGGGGGACAGCTGTTATGTAGCATGACTTTGTTAGACTGTGGTGAGAGAGTGGTATGACTGTGTCTAGACTGTGTGGTGAGTCTGTGGTATGACCTGTGGTAAACCTCAGTATCATCGTAACACGGGTAACACTGGTAAAACAGCACGGTAGTTATGATAAAGATTGGTGAATGGTAGAAAGAAAGAAACACTGTCTGTGATACGACAGTGGTGAGACGTGTTTGGTCTGTGACAAAACCTATCGCGGTATGACTGTGCTAAGACTGTATAGAAAGACCCCGGGGGGGGGGACTCCCATATAAAAATGACGGGGGTGCTCGTCGGAAATTTTCGAAAAACACCCTAAAAGGTACCAGAATCTCGTTTGATGGGCGTGGCTCAAAAATAATTTTTACCTCTAAGAGGTACCAATTCTAAAACAACACATGTCATATTCTGTCATATTTTTTCGGCTCATACCCTAAAAGGTACCGCGATAATTCTAATGGTGGTCATTTTAGATTTTAGTACCCTAAGCGGTACCAATCTCCAAATTTTGACCCCTAAAAGGTACGACGAGCACCCCCGTCATTTTTATATGGGAGTCTCCCCCCCCCCCCCCCCCCCCCCCCCCCCCGGGAGAAAGACTGTACAGTTGTATTGGCAAGACTAGGTAGGATAACAAATCCAGAATTCTTGGTCAGTTTTCGTTATATTCTTAGAGCTAAAGGGCATGAAATGTTACACGTGTGATAACGTTCCCGACTGCAACAAGGAGAAGAATGAATTGGTATGTCCTCAAGAACCACTAATGATGGACAGATGCCTCTTGATGATTGACAATGAAAACGGCAGGGTAATTAATTATTTAGGGAAGTGGTCATAACAGATACACTCGACAAGGATCCACCTTGTGTAGGAGTAGGAGCTAGAGCTACGCAAGATTACCACCTATCTGATGGCCTAACGGACAAATTTCTCGGCCTTAAAAGTAAAGATTACACTTTAATATTCTGTGTGCATGAAGCTTGCATTGTAAGTAAATGGCACAGTTTCTACTCCAGATAATATGTGGGTTATACCAACAAGACACCATCTTTTTAGGTGAGGGCCGGAACGGAGGGGAATGCAGTTGTTTTGTAAAACGTTGGGTCATGTCCGAGTGCGTACGATAGTTTTGACCATTTCCCTTAACAGCGTCTATTTATTTCCCAAGTTTCATTTAACAGCTGATTAAATAACTTTCATCGTATAAAGGATAATAGCTTTCATTTCATTTAAATATTATTTTTATCAAAAGGTCTTGATGTTAGCAGGCAGGTTATAATTTTAAGAAAAACGACAAAACGTTTTAGTTTGAAAAACATGTTTCGACAGCAACTTCTGTCATCTTCAGTTAATAAGTAATGTACAAAGCGTTGACAGTGAATATATAAGTGGGAACAAATGTTAATTATGCTAGTAACAACAATGTAAATAAAAGCGTGGCAATGTGAGAATTATAAGGATAGTTTCAAATTTACATGATATAATTGTTGATTCAAAGACGGTTTTTCTCTATGAATATGAAAAGCCT
Source organism: Dendrophyllia cribrosa (assembly GCA_024195265.1). Classification (NCBI taxonomy): domain Eukaryota; kingdom Metazoa; phylum Cnidaria; class Anthozoa; order Scleractinia; family Dendrophylliidae; genus Dendrophyllia; species Dendrophyllia cribrosa. The sequence continues at coordinate 54,277,144 of JAJLRJ010000001.1, forward strand.
CTTTTATCTTAAGTTGGAAACTCGTAGAAGCGTGATCTAAAATATGAAAGCAATCTTGTGAACACAAGGTACGACAATGTTCAGAATTCAGTAGATGTTTGAAAATGTGAGAGGTCCTGTCATTGACTAAGTGCTCACGCACGCGTGTGGAAAAATGCCGGGTTGTTTCGCCGACATAACAGGCATTACAGCCCGCACATACAAACTTATAAACCACACGCGAACGAAACCCGTCAGGGACAGGGTCTTTCACACTAAACATGTTGCCTATCTTAAAGGAAGAAAAAACTAATTTTATATCCAAATCATTGCAATAGCGCTTGATAAAGTGACGAATCTTTTTCTGAGTAACGACAGAAAAATGTCCTGTGTAGGGCAGCTTAAAGTAAAATGTAGGTGAAGTGGGAAGAGAATCCCGGGGACAATAATTACTTAGGGTCCCAGTAATGTAGCGGTTTACAACTCTTTCAATTAAATGGGCAGGGAAAAGATTCTTTTTTAGGATTTCCATAAGCTTGGTAATGTCCTCGTGTAGCTCCAACCAGGTGTTATTGATCTTATAGGCCCTATATGTCGGCGAAACAACCCGGCATTTTTCCACACGCGTGCGTGAGCACTTAGTCAATGACAGGACCTCTCACATTTTCAAACATCTACTGAATTCTGAACATTGTCGTACCTTGTGTTCACAAGATTGCTTTCATATTTTAGATCACGCTTCTACGAGTTTCCAACTTAAGATAAAAGAGGCTTTTCATATTCATAGAGAAAAACCGTCTTTGAATCAACAATTATATCATGTAAATTTGAAACTATCCTTATAATTCTCACATTGCCACGCTTTTATTTACATTGTTGTTACTAGCATAATTAACATTTGTTCCCACTTATATATTCACTGTCAACGCTTTGTACATTACTTATTAACTGAAGATGACAGAAGTTGCTGTCGAAACATGTTTTTCAAACTAAAACGTTTTGTCGTTTTTCTTAAAATTATTTTTATCACACTTTAATTAAGACTTTGTTCATGGGCACAAAGGTTTGAATCACTTTATTAAGCCGCATCATCAACATCAACACTGGAAAATTTCACTATTTACCTATTCGTTTACTTATCTCGTCACCAAAACTTTTGAATATGCACTCCAGCGAAGTTTTGCTTTTCAAGATGAAGGGTGTTATTTTTCTTCTGTTAAAGAGAGCGTTAGCACATAGCATAGCAAATATGTTATTGTTGATACAAGACGAAATTTTTCTGGCAGGTGGCAAGAAGTTGTTCCAACGACAAGTTATGTGGGATTGCAAACAAAACTTGCAACGAAGCCAAGGAAGCAAGGACTGGCGATTGTGACCTAAAATGTTGTGCAACTGACCTGTGTAATGCTGGCTCAACTGTATCGCCATTTCGTTGCCTTTCTGTGCTGTTCCTCGTTATTGTTGCTATATTAAACATTGTTAAGTTTTAACTGAATATTGTCTTCCACGTAAAAAAAAACATGCAGCAGCCTATAAAATGTTACAAGACGTAGACAAATTAAACATATTGTAGAAGTGGCGCACTACACAATACCCACGGTATAGCTAGTACCTTAAATACTAGTTATTATATTTTTGTGCATAGCCAAACTTACAGTCTATAATTTTCCTATGATAATAGCCACTCGTAGTTTTATGATGCTTATTCATAAGTATTACATAAAGTAAAATCTTTTCCTTGACGAGTTGCTATGAAATTTACGTTACTTTACTGTTTGGATTATATTTATATAATGAACACTTCTTTCGCATATTATTTTCTGTTCTCTTCAAAGTAAGAAGATGATTCAGTTTTTACGTATTATATACGTCCAATTATCTTCAATGATATCATCACCATCAATGGTCAGCTATTAATTTACATTTACGGACAACCACATAAATGATGACGATGATGATGATGATGATGATGATGATGATGATTATGCTGATGATGATGATGATGATGATGATGATGATGATGATGATGGTGGTGGTGGTGGTGGTGGTGGTGGTGGTGGTGGTGGTGGTGGTGGTGGTGGTGGTGGTGGTGGTGGTGGTGGTGATGGTGATGGTGATGACGACGATACTCACAATAAATTTTATTTCATTTCGTTTCATTTCGTCTAGACAGAGAATAACCAAAAACGGTATTCTCTCAATCATTGACTATAAAGATCCGTATTCTCCTTTCGACAAATTGTCATGCGTAACAGGATGTCACTTGCATGATCATTGATGCCCACATCTTGTCTGAACTTTTTCACGCCTTCCGTTCTCTCAATGTCTTGACTTGCGTGGTGCTAATGAATTGTTAATTACTCTTAAGCCATTGATGTCCAGAAATGAAATTATCTGACAATGAATTTTATGCCCAACACAAGAGCAATAAGTAAAGCCAGATTCCTGTTAGCGTTTTCTTTAGAGTTTCTTCCCACGTTGCACAGATCCCCATGGCAACATTCATACCAGCATTTGTCAGCCACGTTGTTATGTTCATTACAATAACGACTCGAGTAAGAACAGTCAGTTTGACGAGCGCAGTCTTTTCTAAATATCTTAGTGATATTATTTGAACCTCTTGAGCGTTCTTTACCACTGAATTTAGAACAGTGTTCAACTCCATAAAGACAAGTCTTTTTTGCCGCGTTCCTGTTGCAGTGTTCCCAAGATTCACTGCTTCGACAAGTGAAACATGTTGTTCCTGCAAGTTAAACAAAATACACCAACCTTAGAAACAAAACGTTTCTGAATTTACAAACGCTTCAGACTTGTGGGGGGAGGGGGGGGGGGGGGTGTTATTAGTCTGATTTAGTATAAACCAAACCAGAGGGTAGTGTTTTTCGCTCACTCTGATTGGCTACTCAAATTCAGGACAGTATTTGTAAGTATATACTTTAAAAGTGGACAGCGTTGTTGGCGCGCTCTGATTGGCTACCGAAACTCGGAATAGCAACTGCTATGACCTCCAAGCAATTTGCGCGCGAAAATTGTAATCGTCGACAGGAATAAATGACTTAAAAATCATCCTTTTTTGTGCTATATTATCTCACTGTTTAAGTATCTACTAAAACAACTATTCACCTCAGTGTCAGTGGCTAATAAACAACTATTTTTTACTGGCTATCCACTGGTTTGGTTTATACTGAACGACTCACTGGTGCTGCCATTCATCCACCCCATGATACCTGGGCAGAGGGAGATAACGCGAAAATAGGAAAGTGGCTGAACTTAAAATACAGCTAGTCTTCAGGAATCCGACGAACCATTTAAGATGCCACCATACTGCGCGCGGACTCTCGTGATTATTCAGAGGCGGCGTTATCGCCCTTGATCATTAGCACGAGGTGGAAGGGATAGAATAGAAAGGGGCGCTAGCAATCTAGGGAAGGGGCGCGGGGAGTCACGAAAAATTCCGATCTCGTCAAGTCAGATTACAGGTTCCCCTTACCCGTTCTTGATCATTAGTCAAAGAGCGAGCACTGTATGAAAGATTGAGTTAAATTTTACTGACCTGCGCAGTAGCCCCATCCTGATCCTTTGTTACCTCTATCAAAGTCAGCCCTGGTGGCGCACCAGTGCACCCTGGGGGATTTGCCTTCTGTCGCAACACAGTTTTTGTACTCGATCCCACGATATTTAAACGGTAAGATGCAGCAAATTCCGTCTGTGGTTTTAACGAAACACTGTGATTTCGTCACTAGGAGATGGAAAAATAAATGAAAAACTTTAGAACACATGATCTCTGAGAGAACAAAATGTAAAATAATAAGCTGTTGGAAAGGTTTTAGTCATCTTAAATATTCGTAAAAATTAGATTATACACTAGAGTTTTCTCAAGTGAAATGTCGCTTCAAACTTTCGTAACATCGGAAAATTTAATAAACACTTAATGACTGGTTTCGAAGGAACTAGTGAATTTTGTTTCCCGAGAATTTCGATGTTTCCCGAGACGAAGTGGATGGAAACATTCGATGTAAAACAAAATTCACTGTTTCCCGAGGGATCAGTCATTAAGTGATTTGTTATATAGCAACACAAACAAAAAACACAACACAACGCAGTTGGAAAAACGCGCCGAGCACTCGAGGTAAACATAAATCGCATCATAAACATGTCACCTTTTGTCACGGTCTGATAACGTGCGCTAGCGGGCAACAGTGTAATGTTACCCTCTTTCGTCAAAATTGTTGCCCGCTTTCGCAAATGTTGCCCGCTTAGGACAATTGGCGGGAAACATGCAGTTTGTTTGTTAGATGTCATGTGACATGAATCAACTAATCAACGTGCGTGTTATATTAAGAAAAACTCCAGCTATATAACAACTCTTTTTGTTTTCGGAGAGACCGAAAAAGATATTTCGTTTTGGGTACAACATATGGTCAGCTAAGGTTTTCGGAAAGGCCCTGGGAAAGCAGCCATGATGTAAATTCGGAGGCTAAAGTTACTCTAACTCCCTAAAGTTTTCTGCCGCTGAAAGACCTGAAATATTCAGCTAAAAGAATCGAAAAACTCAAACTGTTTAGCTTTCGTATAGTTTCCTTTAAAGACACTAAAATGATATGGAAAAACAGTTCAACACCATCTCAAACGTTTTCCTAAACACTCCTCGTTTGTTGTCCCTGAAACTCGTCTCAGAATTGAAGGAATAGCCCATTTCGCAAAATACCATAAAGGTGGTCAGACACGAGGGGTCATGAAGCAGGGACATGTCGCAGCGACATGTAGCAGCGACAAAAATTTGTGTAGTACACACTGAAGGACATGTAGCAGGGAGTGTAGCGGGGACATGTAACAGGGAAAAAATCATAGCGCTTGCACACCACATGAAAATGTCGTGGGGTCATGTCTCAGGGACATGTTGAAGCGACACGTCCCCTCGTGTGAACTGATACTATCATAATTGTGCAACACCAATTTTGGGAACATTTTGTCCCCGCGACATGCCTCACGGAGTTTAACTTGTTGAACTTCATGGGACACGTCGCGGGGATAAAATGTCCCCAAAATTGATGTTGCACAATTATGATAGTATCAGTTCACACGATGGGGCGTGTCGCTGCAACATGTCCCTGAGACAAGTCCCCGCGACATTTTCATGTGGTGTGCAACCGCTATGAATTTTTCCCTGCTACATGTCCCCGCTACACTCCGTGCTACATGTCCCTCAGTGTGTACTACACAAATTTTTGTCGCTGCTAGATGTCGCTGCGACATGTCCCTGCTACATGACTCCTCGTGTCTGACCACCTTAATAATCTTTAATGTGCAGCCTCAGCCTCACCGGGGTGTAATTATTTTTAAGTCTCCCGGCTTTGTTAGAATGGCACAATGGAATTCACAGTACATGTAGGAACGCTAGGACGTAGCATTGTGTGTTCGTATACAAATGTGCACCGTATGCAAATTGCCAAGAAGCTGAAGCATAGCACGTGTAGTTCGTGTTAAAAACAAAAGAAATTAGAAAAATGAAGCTTACATCAAGCACCACCCAAACCTGCACTTTAAAGAATATTATGGAATTTTTCGAAGTGGCCTATTCCGTCTGACAGAATACTGCGATGTCCTCTGAGCTTTTTGGAGGTGGACGGAAAAGCCCTTGAAACGAAGTTGGCCACAATTGCATGTAGATGCCCTCTTTCTAAATATGATATAACATCTTACATTTGCAGTATCCCCAGCCGGTGTTGTTTTTATTGTACTTGAGGTCCGTGACGCACCAAAAACGATTATTTACATCTCCATGACGAGTGCAGCTCTTGTATTTCGTCTTCTTGTAGTAAAACGGAAATCGACAGCAATGGTTATCAACAGTTCTTTGGGCACACGCGGTATTTATCTCACAAAGATATGCTGAAAAGACAAAAAAAGAAATTATGACAACAAATTCCATGATGTTATTACAAGTGTTACAGGAGCCCACGACAACTCCATACTTTGCAATAACAGAAAACAATTTAAGTGGTTGGGAAAAATGAAATACAAGTTTATTTTTTTATTTTTCCGCATTGTATAATTGAACGTTCCATTGCTTCAGAAAATTGATATAAATATAATTTTTGCATAAATTATAAAATTAATTGAAATGAAGATGACATTTTAGTTTAAAAATAGATTCTCCCTGTCAGTTTACCAGTTTAATATTGATTAAGAACATTTCTAGTGAATGACGTGTAATATTTCATTTTGCTTTCAATGTCATATCACGAGTCTTTCCGGCTATGTCTTATATGCACATATTAAAGTTTGAGGTGTATGACATATGCACTGACTCGGCTGTGTGTTTGTGTTAGTTTCTCGTAGTACCACCTGCCGTCCTAAGCTTGGACAACCATTTTAAAATTTACCCCATGGCACGTTTTTGACAAAAGATGAACGATGAAGAAGTTCGCCGACAATTTTACTGATCGTGTTCAACGGTTACACGACAATCGAAACTGAGCCTCCATGTTCCCCACGCTTTTGAAACGAGAAACTATACTCACAGTCTTTCTAGTTAATTTCAATATCTCACCGAAAATGTTAATTATGAATTCTCTTCTGAGTTTTAGTCTCCGTGCATGTGCTATACGTTTTTATTTTGACTGATTACTTAGTACCCATAAAAGCACGGAACTTCGACGAAAGCAGTTTTACAAAAAAAAAAAATCAACTTTGGACGTTGAAAGCATGCACTGAATGTTTTTGATATTAAGCGCATTGAATAATTTAAAAATTTTGCGAAATATTCTAAACAAAATTAACGGCGTGGCTCGAATTGACATGCTAGTTTATTTAGGAGTATTGTTTTTTGTCGTTTTTTTGTCCCTACTAAGTACATGGATTATACTAAATATAAAAAAGCCGGCTAAATACTAAACTGGCGTCTCAAACACTTGGTTCTATTAACACTCACTGATAGTCGAGTGATTGATTGTTTTAAATTAGCTTGTATCTACTGATGATATACGTTCTTACCTTGAAAAAAACAACCCATCACAACAGCAAACAAACAAGTACCGTCCATCTTTGTTAACGGAAACCGACTGGGTCACCTGGCTAAGTTGTTATGATCAAAATGCGCCCTCTATCACGCACGCCACATTGTTATGCTATGTCACGAACTTTGATGAATATTTAATGTAATCCAGACACATTATTCGCGATGGGTTGTTCACAGTGCAGAAAGGAGTCAAGTTTGACCGCAATTCTAATTTCTCCGTCCAAATGAAAAAAAAAAAACGATCTTGTTGAAGTAGAAAATATTAACTTGACCGAACAAGGGTTATGCGATCTTTTTTATTGTTTTTTTTTTAATACGCGTCCGGTGAAATCCTATCTTCAAGCCTCAAGTCTGGAAGAAAAATTAGCATCCAATAAGAGATAAAAATTACCAGCCAAAGATATTTTAATATACGGTTTCCATCGCAAGCCTATTTAATAGAGCTTTTCCGTCTTGCAAATTAACACGTCGTGACCATAGGCATGCAAATGAGAGGTCCTTGTTTCTATTTAATTGCAGCCCGCCCAACTGTATTGTCTGATGCAAAAAGAAATCGAATGACAATCAAAATTGCGGCACTTTTTGTACAAGCTTGTAATCAGGGCAAAAGAAAAGGAAACAAGGACCTCTCATTTGCATGCCTACGGCCACGACGTGTTAATTTGCATCTCTAAGGTCTTAAGACGGAAAAGCTCTAATATGTCTATTTAAAAATAGACATAATAGGCTTCCGATACAATACAATACAATACAATACAATACAATACAATACAATACAATACAATACAATACAATACAATGCAATACAATATCTTTTATTTAAACGCGATAAAAATTAAAGCTGACGCTTGTGGGGTCGTGTTACAAAACTTAAATATTAAAAAGCTAATTTACATACATGTATACTAAAAATACTTAATAATAATAAACATACATAATAACTAACTACATAATAACTCGGTTACCGTAGATCACGTGACTTGCTGAAACAGCACAAGTGACGGAAGATCAGAAGTCATCTGCTCCGTAGGGCAAATTATAAACCGAGGACTGGACTTGTTAAATGAGGACTAGTAAAACGTCGCTCTGTACGTGAGATTGTTATCGTAATTTCTTTTCTAAACAAAAATAGTCAATCGCCCGGCGAAATCAAATCATTATATACAAACATATTCCACAGGAAAAACGTACCTTATCGCATGATAGTCTACTGGGCCGAGTTGTTCAAAGCCTGATTAGCACTAATCCTGGATTAACTGTCAACAGAACATATGAGTTGTCATGGTAACTAACCCTGGATTAGCGCTAATCGTCCTTCGAACAACCCGGCCCTGATCATAAAAATGTGAAAATGAATCTCCCTTCCCAAAAAATGAGCGCAAATTGATCTTGTTGGCCAAAGCTAAATATGAAGATCATCGAGTAGGGCTTTATGATGCGATCTTATCATGAAGCCGACAACCGAATATAGCAAATGCAATGCGTGTCTTAGAACAAAATAGCCACATACGTATCATGACTATAAACATGGCCAAATGAACAGCTTTTCCATGGAACTTCGGCGGATTTAACTTCCAACAAGCGATATTTGGAACCCAATGAGGTTAGAAAACGCTTGCAAGGAACTTGTGATGTTTTTCCATATCATTTTAGTGTCTTTAAAGAAAATTATGTGAAAGCTGATCTTTTAGGATACATTTACTTAAAAAAATTGTAGCTTTACGAATTTTTAAGATGACTAAGGCATTCTGAACAGCTTTCCACCGAAAGGATTCGTTCCGTACTCCTGTTACTTAGCAACGATGTGGTATTTAACCGCGTTGTCCTCCTGTAAAGGTTATGATACATGGGAAGACTCGCAACGGCGACGATTTTTAGCGCAACAATGTTGCGCTAAAAGTCGATGCCGTGTAACATGGGTGCGCGGGCGATTTTCTTCGCAATTTTTGCGTTGCGAGTTTTTGAGCTGATTCAAAACTCGAAAAATCGTCCGCGCGCCCATGTTACACGGCATTAACTTTTAGCGCAACATTGTTGGGCTAAAAATCGTCGTTGCGAATCGTCCCATGTAACATTACCTTAAAAGATTTACACAGGGAATTTACATTTTACACCAGCTTACCATTGAATTTAAGGAAGTGCGAAATATGAATACTTTGCCAGCATAAAAGTTCTCTCAATTCACGAAACAACGTTCAAAAAGTTGAAATATGCTGAAAGTGGTACTGATGCGCGTTTTTGGCGGAAGTTTTATCGACATGTTTTATATAAATCGAAAGTAATTTCGCAATTGCTTTGGTTTTGTATTGCTGGGATTTTAGTTGTTGGCTAAAAATATCTCGCGCCATGCATTTTATCAACCAATCAGAAGTAAACCAAAATCAATCTTGACTTGCTTGCACGCGTTTTCCCGCGCTTGGCGCCGGCTACAAGTATTTGCTTCAAGTTCTGATTAATTCATTGGATGAGAGCAGTTTTCAATTGAGTGTCAAAAGTAATTACACAATTGCTTTGGTTTTCATTGCTACGCTTTTGTGATTGGCTAAAAATCTCGCGCCACTTTTTCGACCAATCAGAAGTTAAACCAAAACCAATCGTGACTTGCTCGCACGCGTTTTCCCGCGCTTGGCGCCGTCGACATGTAATTGCTTCGAGCTCTGATTGGTTCATTGGATTGTTTACGACTGCTGTGATTGGTCAGAGTAATTACTTTGGTTTTGGGTTTACAACACTCGATTGAAAACTGTTCTAAACGTCCATATGTTGTGATTGGCCTGAGTGATTGCTTTTTGTTTTGGTTTTACGACACTCAAGTTTGCTCTATTTTAATTTGCGAGGAAAGAATGAACCGTTATGTACCGATTTTATTTTTAACATTTTGATTTTAAATTTAGCTAGTCACTCACAAATTTGACGTCCTTTAAATCAGATTTTTCTCAGTTTTCAGTTCTTAAAACAACAACATTTGAACTAAACAACTTTCCATGTCGAAAGGCAACCAAACTAAACGAAAGAAAAATTAAAAATATCGAAAGAAAGAAAACAGGCTGATTAAGGAACTTAATATCAACTCAGTCCGTCAACCAGGATTCAATCATGTTGCCGCGTGCTGAGGCTATTTTCTATTCAAATTAGACGACTTCAAACAGGTTTATATTTTCATCAGAGTTTGGTATAGTAACGTTTTTTACTCCAGTGGCTGCATTAAATTGCAAGAAAAGGCTTGGACGTAGCAGAAATAAACATGTCTGGAAGTGCACGGCTTCAATTTGTTTTTGGTGTGTTCCTGTTTTTCATCTCAGTTTTGCATCTTTGTAAGTATTAACGGCCGATTCCAGACTGACAATAGTTTATTTTATTTCAAATAAGTAAGTATTTTAGTAATTCGTTCATGCACTAGCTAGAGCCGTTGTTTCAAAAGCGAAAATTGACATATCCTTAGTTCAGCCGAGTAGTTGGCGAGTTTTTACTGTCTGAATCCGGCAGTAGCTGAAATTCTAAACGAACTCGTTTTTTTGTAATTCTACTTAGTTCGTTGTTTGCAAGTTGAGGAGGACATTAAACGATCCTTTTTTCGGTTTATTTTAAGTGATTTAACCATTGTTAATGTAACGGTTGTCTGAGGTAGTTAATCTTTGCTTCAATCGTAAACATGAAAATTTGGTTTTATACATCGGTAAAACATCACAAATGTTGCGCTCAATCAGCCGTTAAGCGCAGATGCGATACAGCTTTCTATCCATCTTTAAATCAACTGTGTTGTATATCTTTATTAATTCTTAAGTGAACAATTATTCGTTGACAGATGGGATTTTAAGATTGATTGTACTGCACAGGCACCCACTCTATACGGCAGTACAAATTATGTTTGCACGTTAAACTCCCGAGGTGCGAGGGTCGAGTACTGAACGAAACACTAGAAACTAATAGTCCGCTCTGCTGCGGAAAACGTCCTACTTTATGCCAGCGAAAACGCTAGATAAACGCCGACGTGAGAGACAACAGGACTCCCGTGGTGGCGGGGGGAGTGGGGTGGGGAGGTTCAATTACCCGCCAGTGTATGTGTTCGGTATGTGAGACTGTATACAGTCCTTTGATTAAACGTTGTCATTGATCGGTCTTACTACGCGACCAAACTGAAAGGGAGTATGGGTGAATTAAAATGCATGATTAATTATTCTCTATCGCGTTTACAATGGAGAACAAAACTCACGTTTGTCTTCTAAAAGACTGTAGATCCTGTATACCCTGTTCAACTGTGAGCAGACTAGCTGAAGGTGATTAGCTGAAGGTGATTATGCATATCACACGTTCGTTTCCCTCCAGTTTCCATGCAGCCACACAGAACATTTTTGAGCGGGCGTTTAAGTAACTTTCCTTATTCGTACTTAGTTTGAAGTTTATAAGAGTATAACAATTTTGTAAATTGCATTTAAAATTGCGGAGATAAACGAGAGACATTGAAATCACTTGAGCCTCAATTCCGAGCGATTGCGATGGCATCTAGAACAACCGGCGAAAACTATTACGATAAACCATGGCATATGACAAACAAAATATCTAAAAACTAGAAACTTTTGTCGAGCCGATTTTAAGTAAATCGGAAAAACATTTCGAACTTGTGATTTTGCATGCGTATGAGCACATCCATAAGTTGCTCTGGCAATTAAGCTTGTAAAAGTTTAATTTCTCAATCTTAAATTTACGCCAAAATGTTCGTTTAGTGTATGTAATGAAACTATGAAAGTTTGAAAGCGTTTCTCGCTTTAGTTTTGGAGATTCGATTTTTTTTTAGGAAACCATAGTTTTTTTGACTGCGTCCTTAATATTGTAGTTTTAGCGCTTTTCTACATATCTCAAAAGTCGCGAGATAGATTTTTTTTGAACTTTTATGGTCGTTTCTTTATTATTATATGAACCATATTGTCCCGAAGTTTCATCTTGATTGAAACATTGCAACATGGTCAAATAAAATAATAAAGTTCACCTAAAACGCTTATTAGCTTAATTGAGCAACTTATGAATGCGCTCATAAGCATGCAAAATCACAAGTTCGAAATGTTTTTCCGCTTTACTGAAAATAGGCTAGTTTTAGATATTTTGTTTGCCATATGCCATGGTTTATCGTAATAGTTTTGGGTTTTCTAGATGCCATCGCAATCGCTCGGAATTTAGGTTCAAGTGTTTTAAATGTTTCTCGTTTATCTCCGCAATTTTAAATGCGATTTACAAAATTGTTACTCTCTTATAAACTTCAAACTAAGTACAATATTTTTTGTAAAATGTCGCTCTTTGGACCTTATCTTTTTGCAAAATAAGGGGGTGGGGCCTCCCTATTCTCGCCGCTGGTTTGTACCATCGACAACTCTTGCCAACGAGTCTTAGATCGTGGTATAATAAAACAACAGCGAGTTTGATCCGCGATATTGTTTTTAGACCTTTTACTTCCTGAAGAAGGAAAAAATCCCGAAAAGAGACAATCATTTTTAAGTTCTCCTTTAATAGTGTGCTATATACTGGTAAAAAACCTAGTATTTTATATTTTAATTGGTTAACTACTTGGAAAAATTTTCTGTTCATATCAGGCTCTTCTCGGTTATGCTATACCTGCCCGGAATCAACATCAATGGAAGAGTGTAACTCTAAAATGACACGGTACAACTGTTCCAGGGTTGGCTCCTTTCACACCATGTGCGCTCGATCCTGTGATTGGAGGAAAGGCTTGTACACGAGAGAATGCTCCATGGAACACAAGTGCGCCACAAAACAGGATGAATGCAAAAACAGGGAGACCAACCAAGATCCAGGACAGAAGGGGCAGCCAGAATGCGAGTATCACTGTTGCCAGGGCAACCTCTGCAATAATGAACCGTGCAGTCTGGGGCGCAATACTCGTTCACAGCCCAAGAGCATCATGGGGTGGGCATTTCTCTCTCTTGCGTTTAACTTGATCGCGTCATTTTTTTAGACAAGCTGATTGTTGACTAAAATTATTAATAATGTTGTTTTAACATTTCTCTCAATTCTCTATTTTGGAATTGCCCATATACACTTTGTTTGCCCCCCAAATTTTGCATAAACTATTGTTTGTAAATGCTCTTGGGAGGACTGCATATTCCCAAAAGCATTTCAAAACAATAGTTTATGCAAAATTTGGGGGGCAAACAAAGTGTATTATGGGCAATTCCAAAATAGAGAATAGATTACATCCCAGGGTCCTCCTCTTGGGGGGCGGAAAGAGGAGGACCCTGGGAACGAAGTTGGCCGTACTTGTGTCCAGGGGCGCTTTCCATTTGAATGAAAAAACCGGGTAGAATTTCCTGTTAAAACGAACAGGACAAATTGTCCTCAATCAAAACGAAACGGGAAGAGCGTGTTCCTTTTGCACCAACCCGTTCTCCTCTCTGAATTCACCGTTATCCTGAATTGTCAAATTGCTTTGAATTCACGATTATAGTTAATTTAGAACACTGACAGTCTGAAAGGAATTCTGGGAAGTCAGCATTTTTGTTGAAAAAGAACAATCCTTAGCGACCCTTCGCCGACTTATCCTCTCTTCTAACCAGTAGACCACCACGCTGCTGGTTGAGCAAACCTCAATTTTTTAACATAATAAAGTTCATGCGCTTATTCTACACCCTGTAGTAAGCCTATAAAATCACTCGCTAGAAAATAATTTTAGAAAGTAAATGGAAAAGCTTGATCACCAAACCTCAACAAAAAGCTAACCATTTGAAATCAGCGCTTAGGCCTAATCACTATAGATCAATGATATTCTATGCAAGACTCAAATAAATATCTTGCAGATATAACTTCTCATCGCCTTGTTGTTCGGTGGTCTAGTGGTAAGAAGACGTTCCTAGTAGCGGTAGTTCCGGGTTCGAATCCAGTCCAAATAACATGGCTTTTTTTATTTCTTCTTTTCTCTTTTAAATGTCCTGGGAAACAGTGTTCTAAATTAACTATAATCATGAATTCAGAGCAATTTGACAATTCAGGGTAATGGTGAATTTAGACCTGAGAACGTGTTGTTTGCACGGAGTTGGGTTTTCTTTCTTGAGGAGACTGGGTACTAACGACTTACAATAACAAACATGGCCTTTTAATTCATCAAGGAGCATGGCACTAGTGGGACGCAGCAGATAGTACAGGATTTGCCGATCATTTCGGCAAAAACGAGGAAAGAGGACTACCTCTGAAGGTATTCCTTTTTTTCCGAAAAATTTCCAGTGGAAAAGTCTGTTCCATTTGATTTACCATCGGATCTACCGGATTTTCCATACAAAAGGAAAGCGCTCCAGATTTTGTTCCACGGCTGCAAGAAATCTTAAATGACAAATAAAGCTATTGCAATGTATGTCTTGCGTTTTGTTTGTTCAATGTTAACGACTTTTCCAAAACTTCCGTCTTCGACGTAGGGCTAGCGCTCGAAATGTCAGCTTTCTCGAATCTTTATACGGTGGCTAATTTACCTTATCGACTCAGTCGATAAAACCAAATTCTTGCCTTTAATATGGACACCATCATCAGAACCATAAAAGTTGGTCTTTACTAATGGGATGTCTGTAATATTAAAAGTGGTCGTCCATAAAGAGGGGGGTTCAACTGTATGGAACAGAAAAAGGTAAGCTACAAAGTGAAATGACAAATATACACCCTGATCTCTTCCTGGGTCCCTCCCCTCTGCCACGCCCTCAAAATTTAAGTATAGAATATCCCCTCTGGCTGACTTGGTAACATTAATTTTTATTATACTGTTAACAACTTTTATGAAACCTGGCCAAGTTTTTCTCATGTAGTCCTGGTTCTTAATTAGATCATTGGGACTAGGAACTAGTCAAAGCCAGCTACATCCCTGTCAATTTCACACAACGGGGATACACTACGAAGTTAAATTACAAAAAACAATAGTTTTATTTTCTCTACAACTCATTATTCCACTATTTTCCCCATACCACAGAGAAAGCTAAAAATAGATTAAATAAGTGCAAATTCAATTTCCTATATACTAAGGTGACCACCTCTTGCAACCACTGATCTAAAGAATTTTTCTCAGTCAAATTACTGCATTTCAGATTTCTTGTTAGCAACCAACTCTCCTATGACTCCCAGATGACAACCTCTCTTACAAAATTTTTTAATTGTCGCTAATATAATGAAAAGTTCTATTGTAGGTTTGAAATTTTAAATTTGGGCTGAAATATCGTGTTTTCATGACTATGGCTAGGAGCTTGCTTTAAACTTGTTTTATTGTCTTAAAATAGGAAGAAAAATTTGCCAAAAGTAATGGACGCAAAAAATATGAACTAAAAAGACAATATAACAACTAAAAAACTGAAAACTCCACCAGAATGGAAACTTTGATTTCTTGACTGCCTGTCACTAAATCAAAATTGGTGAACTGTAATCCACTTCCATCCTTGTAACCCTGTACTTTTCCTCCAAACTACTGCTTCTGTTTTGCTCTATAGAATCTTTTTATTCAATCTAGTTGTATATTTTTTGGTGGCATTTGGCAATATAACATGAAAATTAAGTAAACACAATTTTGTTATTTCGTGGGACAGTGTTCCTTTATTTTGAATTTATAGGGTGATGTCGCAGCTCTTAGAAGGTCTCACACCATTGGCTTGCCACCCTTAGAGATAACAATAGGAGAAACAACACAACAATAGACCCTAACCCTAAAAACAATAGCAGCTGTGTTTTACAAGGCCAATGAAAATAGAAGCTTCTAAGAGCTGCGACCCTACCGAATTTATATGGCACCATCGTCACATTTAAGACATCTGAAAGCACCAGCCTAAGTTACTTTTGAAATAAGGAACCCTAAGGATCAGCTAAATGTAAAATTGGGCAGATGTTACTGCAGGGTCTCATTACTATTGTACTAAAAGTAAATGAGTTTTATGTATGAGATAACAAAATATAAAAAAAAATGCACAAAGAATGCATGTTAGCCCACATAATACTCCTGTAAGTTAAACATTAACTTACAGGAGATAAGAAGGATGCTATCTGTCCATACATGTAAAGTCCATTTCTGTTCCACATGCATGCACATGCATATGTTCACCCAAGGCAAGATCCCAATTCCTTACTCAAAGTTAACGATACAATAAAAGTAGTTAATTGAATTAATGTAATTTGAGTGCAAATACAGAATACCAAGTTGTGCTTTTCATAAAAAATACAGATAACATGTACAAGTAAGTCCAGTGCAGTGAATTTCAATTCAAAACTCTGGCCCTGACTTGTCAGCTTACTCGGCAACTAGCCTAACTTTGTTCCATGAATTTCTGATGATTTGTTCAACATTTCGTGCCTCTGGATGGCGCAGGACATGAGGATGGAAGGCACCAGGATTAGGGGGTTCACCTTCCTTCTGGGCAGCACTGGAATCATGGTCGTCAACATACATTTCCAGCTCTGTGGCTGTGCAGCAGCACAGGCATTTACGAGTCGTCTTCAACTCCAGATCCTTGAAGAATCGATAATCCATGTACTCTGTTCGAACTACAAGAACAATTTTGAATAAAAAGTTAAACTTTGAACACTTCTCAACTTTGCTCTTTCAACCAGATACAACTGCCAATTTACAGCACAATGGATATATGTTGTGGTTGAAATTTTTCTTTGGTTTAAAAATTTTCAAACTAGTTTAATTTTTTTTAAATTAACAGATCACAGATCCCTCTTTAAATGCAGAAATGACAGGTTTCAGAAGAGTTTTCTACCAAGTTTAATGACACCATTTTTAAACAAATAACTAAGTAAGTAGTATTTTAATATTGTAATAAGTCAGAGTACTTAATCGTAATTTATAAAATGTATACAGTGATCATCATCTATACTTTTGTAACCCAGTCCTGGTTGACAACATCCTTTGTTAATGTTTTATATGAATTTTTAATACTTTGTCAGTACATTGCAATTCATTTTTATGCGAGGACGTACAAATAACAGGGTCTGGAATTGCGACTGACTAGTCCCCAATGTGACCAAAAATTAAGTGTTGGTGACCAGAATTTCAGAATTGGTCGCCAGCAGGCGACTAACCTTTCGTCTCCTCAGCATTCTTAATTGCAAGGTAAATGGATTTTATTTTCGGGCAAAAGTTAAGGCTCCTGTGAACAGTTGTAGTGAAACACAGTGGCGATTTTATGATCACCATGTTTACCTGGCGCCATATTGTTTCAGTGGTTTCTCCCAATAGGTATCATGGGCGCACTACCTAACAAACATGGGCTTCATCTGGTGTTCGAAGTCATTGCATATCGGTGAAGAACAAATAGTTGTGTTGCAGATTTAGTTAAATCAGAGTATGGAAAGAGGGCCCCCATATATCTAGTTACGAAACTTAACAAGAGTCCAATACTTGTCCACGCAAAATAGAAATAAAAAGAGAAAAGGAACCGAAGGCTTCACAAGACTGTTGACAAACAAGCTCTCTGAAACACAGCACTCCGATATTGTTAAACGGCTTTTGTGAGTCTCTCCTTTAATGGCTGCATGTATACTTACTCTGTTGCATGAAACAGCTTTGTTACAGTACATGATAGGCAAAGAAAAGTCAGAATTTGTGTTTTTTCTGTAGAATGGAAATTTTGGAGTAAACAGGAAAAAAAAACACTTTGGAAACCAAACCCTACAATTTGGCAACCAAAATTTTTAGGTTAGTCTCCAGTTGGCTCTTTTAGTAAAAAGTTAATTTTGAACCCTGAATAAACCTTCTTTATTACTAAGTAGCACTAGGTACATACATATCAGACAAAATTTGTTGTCTTGGTTATCAAAATTCAAAACAGAAAAAAAACTGCAGTTCAGTTCTATTTCCCTCATTTACTTGATTTCCAACAAGACAGATTTATACCTGCCAACTTTTTCCGTGTGATAGGCGTGATAATTTTTTCATGGGAGTGCCAGGATTTTCGAAGGCGACCCGACCAAAACCGAAGAAAACCCGATCTATTCCGTAGATGTCTGAAGTTGTCCAAAGAATTCGGAAGTTTGGACCTCAGACTTCCGTTTAATAACATCCAACCGTAATTGTAATGCTCAGAACGAGAAAAACCTACAAAAAGTACCAAATTTTCATGAACGCAACTATATTTTTAATTGGATCATGTGATCGGTTAAGGTTGATAACTCAATTCTGTAAGTCGGGCGTGAGAAATTTCTCCATAGGCGTGAGATCGTGAGATCGGAGTTTTGGACTCACAGGTGTGAGACTCACACCCATGCAAGGTGTGAGACTTGGCACTGGTATACAAATTTGATCAGTCTTTTCTTTTACAAAGGTTATGGGTACTTAAAATTAAAATGAATGGAAAAAAAAAAGACAGGGTGCCTTGTGCTCATTTAGGAGTAATGTGCTATGCAAAATAGAGGAATCAACTTAAGTTTAGGATCTCAAGAAAAAATGCACTCTCACCTTCCGTCCACAGCCCACAAGGAGGCTCCCGCTTGTAGAAAACACCTTGTCCTGTTACGCGCCAGTATGTCTTGGCCAGGCAACATGGGCAGAAGTAGGCCACGCAACATTCTCCACAGTCTTCTTTGTAGGCGATACCAGGAGCTGGAGTCACTCCAGACCATTTAGCAGCACTAAGATCAGCTTCTCTCTTTTTCTTCTTCAATAATCCAATGAGCTCTGTCAAGTAGATTCTGTCACCAAGACAAGAGATTCCAAGTTCATGAAGGTGACCCTAGACAGAACAAAATATTATTAATAACAAAACTTATAAAATTCATTAATAATTCATAACAGTTATGACAAATCAATAGGTGGTATTTGAGTTACATGTACACTTCTGTAAACCCCAATACAAATCAACTGAGTTGGTGAATTATTAAACAGTAGAATTAACTTTTGATACAGACACCTGCTCAGCTGAATTAGTACATGTATTCATTAACTTTTCATACATATCTCTACTTATTGTTTCATTTCAGAAGTACGATAAAATGTACGCGTCCGATCTGTATGGGCGTTTACAAATTATGACAGACAGAGGTCAATGACATGACAAGTTACAGGCGTTGTGAATAAATACAGTATTGTTTCTCAAGTACTGTACAGTATTTATTTTGTTTGGTCAATAATTAAAATGCGTATTTGGTTCGAGTGGCCGTATTAACAGGGCAAAATTATAAATGATTGTACAGATTGGGATTTCAGAATGTGGCCATTGGCCGTATTAACAGGGTGGCTGCATTAACAGGGTTTTATTATAAGAAAATGTATGGGCGTTTCGCCGGGACAAAAAAAAGTGACCATAATAACGAGGTGACCTTAATAACGAGGTGACCGTATTAACGAGGTGACCCTATTAACGAGGTGACCGTTAGGCGGGGTTCCACAGTATATATAAATAATTTTTTACAGTGATAATGAAAGTGCAATTTCCCATGTGTTGGATAGAAAAATCCTGGATCAGTTGGATTTAGATGAACAGATAGTGTTGTCATTCCAGACTATAAAAGGATTTTTCCCCATGCCAGAACCATGCAAACAACATGGGACAGTGACCAAAAGCTGAAAAACAACTCTTCCAGTCTCAAATGCAAGACATTGTTAACTTACCTCAGACATAAGCATAAGGCATTTCCCATTGATCTTGTTCACGGAGAACTGCTCTGCCATGTAACCCAGCCCAGCCCTCTCAAGGAAATTTTGATTAACCTCTTGTACAGACCAACCTATTCATAATTTCAAAAACAAAACTTTTAACATATTAATGTACATGCACATAACAACCCATACAGCCCAAACTGCACAATTATGGTAGAGGCAATGCTATCCTGAATTTCAGTGAAAGGAAAACAGAAAACTGTTTAAGATAATAACAAGGCAGTGCTATATCAAAAAGGCCCACAGATCGGGTAAGTACCATTATGAGACCATGATAAGTGATAAAAAACAAGGCATAACAACATTAGTTATGCAATGGTTTCAAGTGGTACAAATGTACATGTATACCGTGAAATATCCCATGGGTGACTTATTTTTTTCTTTGTACACACACTCGCCTTATGAGGCTTGTGTGTGTACAAAGAAAAATTAATCCACAAGTAGGATATTTCATGCATGTTACAGCACAAGAAAGCATTGCATGACTATTTTACCCAATGCCTTGTTTATAAATTTTAACTTGATGACTTTTAAAAACTTTCCAAAAATTTAAGGATATTGTTATGTTATTATTTTGATTTGGGTTAACGTTTATGATCAATATCTTAATATTTCTGAATTTGCCGAAGACTCCTGACAATATTTACAGGTGTTCCAAAAATTACTGATGATTTTATGAAGGTCATTTTAACATTTAAGTAATGATCTGCATAAGAAGGATAGCGCTGAACGGCAATGGAATGTCAAACACGATGGAATGTCAAGATTTTTCATTGTTACAACTAGTGATCTCATTGGCCTAGACTCAAAAACCGCTAAAAAGTTAAGGTTCAAGGTGCATTTTGTCTAATTTTTTTAAGGTTTCAAGTAATTTGAGACCCAATCGCACAACATACAATTTTTAAAAGAAATTGTATTTGGGGAACTTCATCAAAGAAGCAAAATTATTAGCTAGTCTTCTGCTATTCTGATTGGTTAAGCACCAACATTTCCTAAAATTTATTTGACGCAAATGGATTTTCTTTATTTTTAAAATGAAATATAATCATTAACCATCAGCTCCTCCTCTATTCTTGAAATCAAAGATATTCTATGTGGGAAAGAGCTAATGCTGTAGAACAATGAAGTTTGCTATTGTTCTTATATGGAACAATACTTAAAAATCAGTGCCCTGAGATAATAAATTTACAAATCAAAACAATAATACTTAATATTATAACAATTTTCAGTCGAACCTCTCCTTATGGACACCTCTCTATTACGGACAGTTTCCTATGTCCTGACAAAATTCTCACATATTTTAAAAAAACAAAACCCTCTTTAATATGGACCCTCTCTAAAACGGACAACGGACACTAAATCTTGGCTCCAAAAAGTTGATATTCACATAAACTTAACCTCTTTATTAGGGACACTCCAGTCATCAGGCGATGGTAGTTTGTGTATGTAATAATAATACTTTAATACTCCACTTTGGCTAAAAGAATTGCATCGAATTTACAATTAAAAAGATAACAAAAAGCAAACTTTACTATACTATATTATTATACAATATACTTGTATGCCTTTATACTATTTACTTGTGCAGCCTTGCCCCGCGCTGGATAAATGAGTCCCTATTTCTATTTGTACGCGGTACGGGCACATGTAATACAATTCCCTGTTTGTTGTTACAAAGAAAATATCAAAAGAAAATTTCAGAATTGTACTTTATATTACTTTTTTACAAGCAGCATTGCATCATAGACTTTTGTTTTGTTTCAAAACAGTGATTCGTATACAGTGTACAGTATGTAGCTGAGATGTACATGTAGTAAAATGCTACTGACAGACAGTGTCTCAATGCTGTATATTAATCAATTTGGATGCAGTTAAAAGATGAGTGTGGGCCTGTTTTTAGTTACTGAACACTGAAACTGTCCTAGTGGAGTATAAAGGTGACATCATCGTGGTGACCTCTATAATAGGGATACCGCTCTAATACGAACACTTTGCTCTGTCCCCTTGGTGTCCATGTAAGAGAGGTTTAACTGTTGTTAATGTAGTTCTTTATGCATGTAGCATATAAAAACATTGTTTTCCTTGTGATAGCTGTGCATGAAAAATATATAATTTTACTCATGATTTTCTTTGTTGTACATATTCTGAAAATTCTTATAATCTTCCGATTCATTCAGCATCGAGAAATCCTTTTTGATACAAAATATATTGAAATGATGCCAATCTTGCCCACCTTCAACAGAAATGTTTGTGTATTTGAAGATATTTCATCCCAGTAAAATTTCCAGCTTGGTTACTTAAGATCCCAGTTGGACAAACCAAGATCTGTTAGTAGTGAGGCAATATTTTGGTATCAATATTCTAGTCAAGCAGGCTCATATAAAGAGACCCTGAGAACCTTTCAATCACCATAGATGTGCTTTATTAATATAACTTTCATGCAAGTGTTATAATGTTCTTAGGTATAGATATGTTTATATTTGTCTCAACAGAAGCAAGGGCTTGAGGTTTAGCCTTATTATCAACAAGTTATCAATATCTGGCGGTTAAAACCCTCTCGCAGTTCAAAAGCATTAATGGGCTTTTGCAATTTTTTTTTTTTTTTTTTTAATATATATCCCAAAGACATTTCCATATAAATTACCTTAATTTTCAATGTTTATGCCTAAACAGCTGTCAGTCACAACCGTGCAAACTTTAGATAAATTTCTTAATTTGGTAGCAAATGCAAAGGTCAGTTTGCAATTGGTGGACCTTAATAGAGATCTTGAATTTTCTAATCTCTTCCCCAAGCAGTGTTCTCCCTAAATTTTAGCTCAGCAGGTAAGGGAGCATTCCTAACCGGTTAAACTAAAAGTGTGCGCCTGAGGCTCACTTTCCTAGGGGGTAGAGCTATGTTCTCTGAAACCCCATTTCCTTCATTTAGAGACCTATTTTTAGGCAAATTCACATATGCACACCTTCGACCTTCAAAGGTAAAACAACTTACAACAATTTTATAATTCATTCCTTACGCAACAATAATTTTGTATTATTTCTAGCGTACTTGAATTCCTGAGTGAAAAAAATGAGACTAGATGGACACTGACAATTGTATATTTTAATTTGCAAATTATAAATTAAAATATATAGCTTAATAATGATCACACATTTAACCCTGGTTTTATGTGTCTTTATAGATTTGATTGAAAGCATAAACACTATTTTTTTTTTTTGCTTTGTTTAACTTAAAGCTGCACTGTATTCATGATGCAGTACCACTCGATGTAGATCAGTTTGTTATAATCCAAAACCATCACATTCCAACCTAGTTTGCTTTTATATACACAATATAAGCTATCAAATTTGATCGCCGTTTGTCTTGCAAGTTAGGTTCAAGTTAATATTTTGGTAAACATTATAAGCTTAAGCTTATATATTTTACGCCGTTGATACAAAAGCAAGAAAGCAAGCGTTCGAACCTTCTAATAGAAATTTAGTTCGAAAATATGTGATCTCTAACACGGCAGATCAATACCAAAGAAAGCATTTAGCCTAGAATAATCGAACATTTCTATATTTAAATTTCTATGCTTATCATGACAACGCCCAAGTGCACGATAAAATGTAAGGAACTTGCAATGCAAACTAACTACGGAAGATAAAAAACCGTCTCTTAACTTCAATATTTTTAAATCCACGTTATTGTGAGCATTTACTCTTAATCTTGTAACTCATTCGTGTTCTTGACCATAGCTGGTTGTAAGTATACACAGCACAATGCATTTTACATGGCGCCTAATTTTCAATCTTGCCGAAGCGCGGTATTCAAAGACATGAAAAGATTTGCATTAGAATTGCAATAAATACATCTTCTTACCCGATACAGTATTGGGATCCAAGTTGAGCACATATTCTTCTGTTGCTGAGAGTTTTGAAGGCTGGCTGACTATCACCTTTTCATCTTTGCTCGCCATTTCTGGTTCTCCGCCGACTTTCCCGGGCAATGATTCGTACTGCTGTTTGTGAGCCATGTTTGGTTAATAATTTATGCAAGAGGTGCGGCCTATTATTAAGTTACGTGTCACGCTTCTTGAGTTCGGGGAGTGTTCCAGCAAACAAGTTGTTTGTTGAACTTTGGTCAACTTCTCTTCTCACTATCTTTCAGTAAGCTTATCTTTACTGTGGCTGCGCGCAACTAAAGTTAAAATTTTGGTTCGTCCTGGTTTAACGGTACACAAGGGCAAAAATAAAACACTAAACAACACCAATACAATGTGAAATCCGTTGTGAGCCCGTACACCAGGAGCCAATTCAATAAGACTTAAAACTTTTGCAAGTCTAATTTACAAGTGTAGCTATTGTTTTAGAGGTTGAAAACAATAGCTACACTTGTAAATTACACTTGTAAAAGTTTTATTGAATTGACCCCAGGACAGAACCAAAATTTGCATTACAGCCGAATACATTGTTCTTCAGTTATCGACATTTTGAAAAACTTTGAAAAAGCACGCTGGAACGAAAGGAGGCGCTGTCCCTTGGTCAAGCCCAAATCATGGCGTCCAGAAGGACGTCGGACACCTTATTGAGACTTATACAATGGAGTAACTGGTCATTTTCAGTTGAGGTTAGTGTCGGTTTTTGTTTCTCGCGGCTTCGCCACTCGTTGATCGGCCTTCGGCCGACACCGACCGGCCCACGAAGCTCGCTACGAGAATACCTCTGGTGCCCAGGGTAGTGTAGCAACCCGAGAGGCTATGTAAGCCTAAGCCAAGACGAGGTCACAGGTTCAATCCTGAGTGGGGATTTTAGATTTTCTTTTTTACACTTAAAATGAAGTGTCCACGTCTCAATAAGGTGTCCGACGTCCTTTTTGCACAACCCTGTCCCTTTGCCGGAACCTGAGAGGAAGGGTGGAGGGCGATTTTCCAAGCCGAGGACGAGAGGGGATCACAAACAGATGTGCATGTTGTGGTTTAATTTTGTTCTTTGTTCAAATTTTATTTTCCCTTGTTAACTCATTATCAGCATTATCATAGCCAAAAACAAGGGGAAATAAAATTGAACCATAACATATATAAACGTCCAAGTATTTATGAAAGAATGCGTGTGGGATTTTTCATTAATCTTGGCATCGAGAGTAGAAAATTCTAATTTTCATACTCCCAATAAAAATTAAGGCACCCTGCAGCGTCGTGCCGTCTATGTGGCGTTTTCAGGTAGACAGGGGAACGAGTCTCTTTGAATCGAATATCTTTTCACTTTTTAACCTCCTTGGGTTCGTCACGCAGTCTTTCCTCTCCAGGAACGTGACAAACCTCAGGAAACTGAAACTTTAGAAGAAAATGAAGACTACTCTTAGTTCTGCACTTTGCAGATCTTCGCAAGTGTATTGTTTTCATTCACAAAATCATTTTTAAACATTTTCTACTGACAGACTATTCGCGTTCGAAGAACGCGACCTTAATTTCGTGTTGGTTGTCCTGTGGTTCATGTGCAGTAAAATTTGATATTTTTTGGTAGACGGTCCATAATCTGTGATTACTGCTAGTATATAAGTATGAAGGCAGACTTCTCATGTTGCTTACTAGGTCTTGGACAAAGTTATTTGACTGAAAAAGAAAGATCAAGGAGAAGTCGACGTTTTGGAGAGGTAGTCAC
Organism: Dendrophyllia cribrosa; assembly: GCA_024195265.1. Lineage (NCBI taxonomy): Eukaryota > Metazoa > Cnidaria > Anthozoa > Scleractinia > Dendrophylliidae > Dendrophyllia > Dendrophyllia cribrosa. The sequence goes on from JAJLRJ010000001.1 coordinate 54,302,418, forward strand.
AAGAGGTATTCTGGAAAAGAGTAAAACAATTTATTACATAAGATCCCAAGAACAAATGTGGAAACCTGTACAATGTATCACTGACAATGAAAACTTCTACATCAAATATGATCCAAATGCATTGAGCAAACAACACACACATATAGCCTTTATCAAACAGAAGCAAGTGTAAAAGTCTTATTATGTGGCTTACTTTAGAAGGGAACACCTTTTTTTAGTCCTTATCGTTTTTCTCAAGTTACAAAAGAGAAAGAAATTCTTCACATTTTTTTGCATTTAAATTCACTGAATTTAGAGTGACTATATTTAAGATGTGAAATAAACTTTGGTTTGAGTTTAATTGTTGTGGTTCAAATTTTTCTTTGGTTTGAGTTTAATTTTTATTTCCCTTTGTCTCAGATTCATTATCATATTCAGAGAAAAAGGAAAACAAAAATAAAACTGGTTAAAAAATTTTGCAACCAAAGAAAAATTTGAACCACAACAGACCATTTTACAGTGTCTACTTAGTAACCTGGTCTTTGTGTGGAAATGAGGCTAAAGTTGAACTTGTCTTGATAGAAACCTTTCTTCTTTTCAGATGTAAATCATGTTGTTCTTATGCTAACATGATTTACATATGAAAAGCAGCAAAGTTTGTATCAAAACAAAGTCAACTCCAGCCTCACGTTCACACAAAGGCCAGGGTACTAAGCACACAACTGTAAAATGGTCTATTAACATCTACTTTAGAACAATAGTCACTGACTGCTTTGTTTCATGGGTTAAGTAAAATCACTCTAAACATAATTCGAATGATGGTGAAAACTACTGTGATTAAATGCTAAATTCCAAGCTTTCGCCAATCAACAGCATCATGATTATGCTGTTGATGGGTGAAAGCTTGGATTTAAGTGTTTAATTACAGTAGTTTTAGGCCTCATTTTTGAAAATTTTTATATTGTTAAAAAGCTACTGAAGGACAACATCCAAAGATTACTCTAAACATTCAACTGGCAAAATACTTCCACATGAAATCCGGGGTACTGCTTGCAGTGTTTACTTATCAACATTTTTATGCACATCTTTTACACAGAATCTTTGGGATAAATGCAATAAACAGATGAACAGGAAAGTGCTTTGCACTGAATGATGTTCATGAGCTGTTTGTATCACACACAATGTCTTATTAAGGGTGTTATAGAGTACCGAAGTGTGACGTCACACCTGTGAAATTATGGGATTTGATTAGATATTCGAAAAGGCCATGACGAAAAATGCCCTCTTGCCAAAAATCAGCATCTTATTGCAATTTGGGGGTGAGATGTTGGCACCGTTATGCTCTGATGACTCCATACAAACCCTTCTAATTTTTGCCTTGGTTCATTACGTAATGAACCAAGGCAAAAATTAGAAAGGTTTGTATGGAGTCATCAGAGCATAACGGTGCCAACATCTCACCCCCAAATTGCAATAAGATGCTGATGTTTGGCAAGCGGGCATTTTTCGTCATGCCCTTTCCGAATATCTAATCAAATCCCATAATTTCACAAATTTAGTTTTTGTGACGTCATCACTTCGGTACTCTATTGTAAGATACAAACAAACCATGAATATAACACTTTACATCTCACTTCCCATGGAGAACCATATGACTAATTAATACAATCTTGACAATGGAAGTCAACATAAGAAACCAAAATCATTATTTCTTATGTTAGCTTCAAAACTGTTAATGCAGGTGATGTAAAAACTTAAGAGTGTGTCTTCTTATTTAAGCAATGTTTGGCAACTGTGCAAATTCACGATCGCTGCACTTCTTTCTATCTACAACCGCTACAGGAGATTTACCTGGTAACTTTTTCTGTTGCCATGTTTCAGACCTATGGCAAATCACTTGTACAAACCGAAAATGACAACAGTGCTCAGATATTTGATGCGTCATCCTACTTTGCAATCCCTGACATACCGATGTTACATCTGGCTGTTATATATACTCTTATTTGAAGGTGAGAAAACTCTGAAGAGTACATATAACAGAAATATCAAGTTATAAAATTAACTTAAGCTGCAGTGCTCTAACAGAGACCAATATCATGTTACCAATTTAACAAGTTAGCACTAGTAATGTATTACTAAATGAAGAGATGGATGACTTAAGTCACAACTCCAGGAATGAAAAACAGTTCATTTGCATGTCATGTCAGTTTTAGTTAGAGGCCTTGTAAGAGAACACTTCCAACAGCTCAGAATAAGAAGGGCCTCTCCAACATCTTGGACAACTCTGTACATAAGGAGCACTTCACCTATAAAGTTTTAAGAAGCCTCATGCTTGCAACGGAACTTAATGTCAGTCATCATCATCGTCTTCGTCATCATCTTCTCGCTTTCTCTTTTCTCCTCTTCTGTCGGGTTCTTCTGTTTCTTCATCCTCCTCCTCTTCCTCCTCCTCTTCTTCATCTTCTTCATCAGGATTGAAATCCTCTCCTTCTTCCTCATCCTGGACACAAGAATAACCTCAGGTTTTTAATGTGGTCAAATGAAATTTAAGCTAAGTTAAACAAAAGACAATGCTGGTCAGCGGTTGGCTGTGGGGATACATGGTGGCCCAGTGGTTTTTGCAGGGCCTGTTGTCTTACAGCTCCCATGTAGGATTTAGGCCATTTTGTGCCCGTTGCCAATTTGTTGCTGGCCATTTGAATTGCTCCCTGCCTATCCTGCCTGCTGGGAAGGATAGGGCAAGTACTCCTTCAGTGTGATGGTGCCTGGTGGTTGCCACTCACAAGGTTTTCATGGTTACACTCAACTCCACCAACCTTAACAGCTACCTTCCTTATGCTCATCTATTGGTGATGAGTTCAAGAGATATTTCAAAGCTTAGCCCTTTCAGAGTGAGCTATATCATTGCAACTTGATTAAGTTTTAAGTCTTTGACAAACTTTTAACATGCAGCTGAATCTCTCGTAAAACATTTATTCATCTGGTCCAACCAAACTCAGACAATAAACACTTGTCATACAACCAATTAACTTTTTATTACAGATGAAGACAGTATGATATGAAATCTAGTCCCTGGTTTTGAAACCAAACGTTATGTCTTGCTTCAATCAATAATTACAAAAAGACTGTTTCATATTGCACTGTTCAGAACCACAGATATCTGTAGCACAACCATGATTGCACTTCTATTGGTTGCATCTAAGCATGGACATGGACAAAAAAACAAACATGATCTAACTGGGTATCAAACCTGGTCTGATTGGTTATCAAAGATTTCACATTTGACAGCCTGTTATGAGAATGTTCATGCTAAAGCAAGTTGCTTGTTACTCACATTTGGATGGCACATGGCACATGGTTTGCTCAGTTTAGGACTGGCACTAGTGATGCAAATACACATCTTTTGTTCTATGCAGTCACCACCATATTCGATTAATCAAATCCATGGACCTCTATAGTCTGCTAGTCTGTCTGCTTCTCCTCCTCAGATGTTCGACAATGAACCATGCCACATTTGTTACCCAATTAGGTCATGATTTTTTATAATTGATTTACACTCTGATGCATTCTACAGTAATACATGTATGTACCTGGCCCTATTCCCAACCTTGGGAGCTAAGCAAGCACATGTATGAACAACCCTTGTTAATTTTTATTTGAAGTTATGAAAAAAAAGCTAGTTACAGGGATGTATACAGTTAAACCCCTATTAGGCGGCCACCTATTAAGCAGCCACCCCCTGTTAAGCGGCCAGTTATCAAAGTCCCGAATTTATTGTTAGTATAATACTGTAAAAAAAAAAAACCTATGAAGCGACCACCCCTGTTAAGCGACTGCAGCCACCTTTTGGCGGTCCCGATGAGGATTTTCCTATTGTTGATACCCATATTAAGCAGCCACCAAAAATGTAATACAGGTACAGGTCGCTGGCATAGTTTTGAATAACCCGATGACGGACGAGAGTCCGAAATAGTTGTGGTTTTGCGTGCGACTCTTGTTGTTCTTTTTAGCACACGAACTTCGAAATTACGAACTTGGATTTACAGTCCGAACACAGGCTGTATTACGTTCAACAGTCCTTCAACTGTGTTGTATTCAAATAAAGTGACGTTAAAACCACGCATTATGCTAATTTCTGACGAACCCCTATTAAGCGGCCATTTGCCAGTTCCCCGAGGGTGGCCGCTTAATAGGGGTTCGACTGTAATGAGAGATATTTACCTCTAAGTTTTCTTTCTGTAAATAATCCAGGCCTGGTTCATCTTCCTCTTCTCCTTCCTCCTCTTCCTCGTCCTCTTCTTCATCTTCATCACCTTCTGATTTACAGTAAAAAAAAAAAACAGTCATTACAGTTGTTTTCACTTTTGCTAAGTACGGAACGTAATTGGAACCTTGGAAACAAAGTTTGCTACTTCATTCTAAGTACATACCGTAAACACCGGTGTATAAGCCGCACTTTTTTGCCCGAAATGTTTGCTCAAAATCGAGGGTGCGGCTTATCCACAAGAACATCTGCAAAAGGTTATCATACCTTTCAGTAATATAAGTTGACCAGACTTTTTGAGCTGCCAAATTGATTATTTATTAGAGGTGCATAATGTGGAACAAAAAATCTTAAACTTTAGATGATGCAGAAAAAAAGAGACTTGTCTGCCTAACAGTGGCCAGAGCGCCTCCGAGGCCAAAAATCAAATTTAACAATCAGCATCGAACACGTTTTAATGCACGAACGTGAGCGTTGTGTTTATAAATTGTACAATTTGGCCTCACATTGTCAAAATACCTGTGTTAAAAAAGTGCTCATTATCTTTTGGATACTTCGAAGCTTTTAGCAATGAAGGAACACCGAAGACAAGTTACGAAAGAAGCCAAAGAAAAGAGTCTGTTAACAAGCGGCCATCTTGGTTAACCTTAGTAACCAGGCTAAATAAAAACATGTGCTCAAGAAATTTGCACAGTTACCAAGCTTGTTTTGGCCTGAACAAACGGCGGGCAAATGAACGTACATGTAGCTGCACTGAAAACTGCTGAAACTGTGGTGTTTTTTTTTTTCAATACACCATGATTTGATGGATAGAAGAAAAGTCTAGCTCATGTTTTGTAGAGCCAATTCTCTGACGTTTTTATTTTAAAAAACGTTTCTTTCCCCCAAAAATTTGAGCTTCAAAACTCGGGGTGCGGCTTATACACTGGTGTTCATGGTAACTGTCTTGTACAAGATAATGGAAATGTTTGACTATGTACTTAGAGGAAATGAAGTGTGAACTTCGTTTCCAGTTTGGTTCCTTACTTCACAACACGGTGCAGTAAAGTTCTGCAGGGTTGTGCTCTGGCAGAGCCCAGGTGCCCCAGGCAACTAATGTTTGTCCCTGGGGCAACAAGATAAACTTAATTTTTATACAAAACATTAGTGCTGGGCACACCAAATTTCATTGTTGACACTCTCTGGGCTCCCTATGACTTGGCTTAGAGCACAGCCTTGTTATGTAAAAAAAACTGCAAGGGGTGGGGAACAAGACAAACTTTTTTTTAGAAATTGCTGATCATATGGCCAAGCTCGCAAGGGGTCTCTCATAGCTCAGTAGTTAGAGCATCCGACGGGTGAGTGAATTCATAAGTTCAATCCCTGTCTGGAACTCAGGTTTCCTTCTTTGTCCCATGCCCATGACATGATGAGCATTACCTCTTTCTTAAAACAAACTTCCTTTGTTGGGCAGTGTAACATACCCTGTATTGTGTAACATTGAAGAATTGCTTGAGAGAGAACAGGACATAACAAAGACAGGGCTTGACCTTAACTTTTGCTATCAGTAGTCTTGTGTCTAGTAAAATGGTAGTTCTCACTAGCCAAAGAGCTCTTTCTACTAGTCGTAAAAATTTCAGTTCAAGTTAGTAATTACCCTAGTTTTGAACATCTAGTATCAAATCACACTTATGAAAGAAGAATGAAAATTTAACATCCACTGAAGATCGTTGAAGCGTGTGAACAACAAGATGTTGTTCACTTGTGATTGAAGTGCGAGATGGGAACACTTGGATCCAGTCTTTAGCAGAGTATGGCTTTGTCGTGGAGCTGTACGAGCTTGTACACGTTTTGCTTCATTCTTTTTTCTTTCTGCATAACATTGTGCAACAATTGTGTCAGCACTAAATTTATCTTTTGCAGTCGACAAAGAAATTTGCCTCCATAATATTGGTAGTCAACATGGCTAGTAACTAAGGGAATTTCACTAGCCAAAACTGAAAATCCAGTGGTATTTGGCGAGTTGACCACCACCAAGGTCGAACCCTGAAAGAAGAACTGTTTTATTCTATAAGCGGCTCACGAACATACCTTCACCTTCTACACCCTCATCATCGTCATCACCACTTGAACCTTCCTCGTCATCCAAGTCATCTTCATCGTCGTCATCTCCTACAATTTAAGAGTTGTAAGTATCAGCATGCAACAAAAGTGTCTTTAGACAGCCTAAAACTAGTAAAAAATTTTGTTGGACAAGCAGATTTAACCTCTTGTTCGCGTAAAACCTTCATGTTTTTTAGCTGGCTAATAAAATAGAGATAAGGCTTCCTATCTCAAATGGATATCGAATCTCATGGGGCTATGACAGTTATGTGCGACAATTGAAGGGCCGAGAGCATGTCCAGCCTATATGACTTTTTAGGCCTTTTTTATTTTTTCTTGCTCAGATTTGTCCAATTTTGGCATGTGAACTAGAAATTAGTTGCAAAACATTGTTCCGAATTTTTTTCCGTTGTTTTTTCCGTCGTTTTCGAGAAATACCGTATTCAAAAAAAAAAAATCAATCAATCAAAGGCTCCTATTGTAACGCAATATTGCGGTAAGCTTCTGTTTTCGCACTGACACGGTTCGATATTTTTGTAAAATTAAACGTTAGAAATTTTGACAAACGCAAAAAAAGTAAATCACTTTCATAATGTCCAGTTCGAAGAAAGAAAGAAAAAAAAAAAAAAAAAAAAATGAGGCCGAGCGCGATTCGAACCCGGAGCCGTCCGAGCGCAAATCCCCGACCAAACCACTAGACCACAGACGAACACATGCTCACTTCAGCCTAAGTTTTATTATTAAAAGGTTGATACGCATCAAAACGCGTATCTCGATTTCAAAATCCTTTTAGATCGAATTTAATGTTGCATTAAAGACTCCAAATGCGAAACGTCTTCCCACCGGCCAGCAACAACTCACTTCGAGCTGCCCAAAGCTGTATTTCAAGTGCCCGACCACGCACAGCGGACCCATCTACCACTGTCGCAAAGCATGTCGGGAAATCCTACAACAAAACCGAAATGGAGTTCCCACCCGAAAGTTATTGCAAAATACTATAAGTCTCAAAGCACTTCGGATATCGGGCATTTCGACCACGGCACGGGATGGGAAATGGCCCACAACTCTCAACGCTGCCCCTTTTCTGATCCGAAGTGATTCCAGACTTTCCCGCCGGCTCGTCTTCCCGACCAAGGTCCGTTTTTCACCTCGAGCGCTAAATGGCGCTTCAGACACAAGGAAGGACAAGAAACACGACTCGTTTCTTTGAGAAGTGCTAGAGACTCAAGGATTTCCGGACTTAATGATGTCTTTCAATCACCGGACGGGCCTCATACACGTTGGCTTACACACACGCTACAGAGGCGATGTGTTGCCGCAGTGAGCTCACGATAGATAAGCGAGCCAGGCGTGCGTAAATAACGGTATTTTCGTTTAGTTGTTGGCACTGGTCAGAAGTATTGCAGTCGCGTATTCTCACGGCCAAACTGCTTTCAAATGGCTTCGAAATTACGCTCTGAATGTACCGTCAAAGCACTGGAGGGCCAGAACTCTGCTTTTTTCAGGTAAATTGGTCAAATTCCTTAGGGTTAGTGCAAATTCGACAAGGGCTTGTGATATTATTCGTTGTACGATAAAATGAGGCTATTCTGAGCTATTCTGAGCGAGAAAAAATAGAAAAAGGCCTAAAAAGTCATATAGGCTGGACATGCTCTCGGCCCTTCAATTATAGACAACTTTTACATTTAGTTAATAACTATTTTAATTCATAATCATTTTTAATTATAGCTTAACTTAAATTTATACACTTCTAATGAAGTTTTCATACTTAGCAATCATACTTCCTTTGAAAAAAATGTCATCATGTGGTATAGACCAATGTACCATGTGATAATCACGGTTTGAGCCAGGGTGCAAACTTTTGATATTCTCCCCCTCAGAGGACAATTTGTCCCTTAAAATTAAATGGCAGGGCCATAAATGTCCCCCAAGATCCTATAGATCCTGTTGCATTTTGTCCAGAAAATGGCCTATAAAAAGGATACAAGAAAGTCTTTGATTCCATAAACATTAACCCTTTCACCACCGCGCGTTTTGAACAAAAAGTGCCCTGAACACCAGCCGTTTTGAAAATGCCGATTTTTCAGCAAGAAATGGCGTACAAGTTTTTCAAATGAAGCTAGCGCACATTGCAAACTTCTTATATCACGGCAAAGATAATTTCAAAGCAAACAAATGCATTAAAACAGTAACATTTATTTCATTGAAAACATAACGTGAAAATGCTGCACAACTCTTACTGCATTGTGTAAAGACTGTCTAAAAGTATTGCTGTTGCATTCAGGTGAATATCTTGTTGTTTATGGTTCACAGTTGGCTTGAAACGTCTTCCACGGCTTCAGCAATTATCAATCGAACAATTGTGTAGATATTTTCTTTTAACTCTTAGAATTCATGTCAAAATTTGATCTTGACTATTGACTTCACTTTGGTTGTTGTTGAAAATGGTGAAAAAAATCGCGCTAGAAGTTTTCTTGTTCGATTAACAATGCTTTTTTCGTCCTCCAGTTTGTGAAAACAGACCACCATTTTGTTTTCAAAGCATGTGCTTTCACTTGCATAAATTGGTTTTCCATATAAGGAACGTAGTGCCAGTCTTTCAAAAAAGATGAGAACTCGGTTTTTTTGGCAGTTCTTTGGCCGGAAAACCGACCACTGTGGTTACACGGACTTTTTTCTTTGGCCGGTAAACCGGCCAGTGGTGGTGAAAGGGTTAAGAAAACAATAAATTTATGTTGTTTGTACTGTCGATTTTGCGGTAAACGGCTCTCGCGAATCGAAAAAATTTAGAAAAAGCCATGCGATTTGAATTGTGCCCTACAGTGCATTGCAAGCTGAAACATCTATTCATCATGTATGCTAACAGATTGTGTCTCTGGGAAATTCAAAATGGTGGATGTCCAACCAATATTTGTAAAATATCCAATCAAAATGGAGTTGAGAGGACACATTATTTCCATGCAGCAATGCAAGATCTTAGATGCTATGACACAGCCAAGGCTTGGTTTACATAGTTGTTGATCCTGTGTTTTGTATGATGTCTTTGATTAGCTGCTGCCTGTTTTATCATTAATCAGAACTTATAAATAAACAGAAACAAATAAAGAGTTATGACACTATTTAACTTAAGTTTTTTTTTTTTCCGTTTCATTGTTTGCCATTAGTTCAGTTGCACATAACCCCACAAGCTGTACAGCTTTAACAAGTTATCATGTTTAAATAAAGGTTTACATTACATTAAATTACAGCTGTACAAGTAGTGATTACAGGGGTTTCATCAAGGGCCAGAGAGCAGGCAAATTGACCGGCTGTGAACATGATTTTGCCCGGCTGCTTTGAACATCTAAACCTTATTTTTTTGCCAACAAATTAAATAATTTACTAACTTGACCTTTTTGATGTGTGTTCTAAAAAATAAAGCATATTTCAACTTAAAAAACAACGAAGTTCTTGCTTATTTACCCCGGGTTGCTGCCTTTACAGAAGAAACCTGAGAAACAACTAAAATCGTCCCATAATGCATTGCCAGCTTAGTGCTCTGCATTATGTTCTGCATGATGTCACTGAGTTGCAAAAAAGTTCCACATGTGTTAATCAGGGCTCGAGACTTACTTTTCAGCTTACTAGCCTAGTGGCTAGTGACAGGCTTGAATTCACTAGCCAAAATATATTTTCACTCGCCAGCCTTGTACGGGAGGTAGGGTGGGGATTTTTTTTTTTTTGGGGGGGGGGGGGGGGGGTGGGGGAGCAATAACATGACCGTGTCATACTGGTTAACAACAAAAATCTACGAGACTTGGAAACACATTGATCTTTTAGTTTTCTTCTTTAATCTCATACTAACACTTTACAACGTACTAATGTACGAAAAAAACGTCGAGAAGATAAGACCAACACCTTACGAACATACTTACCTGCGGAGAAACGTCGAGAAAATAAGACTACACCTTACGGATGTTCTAACATACGGAAAAACATCAAGAAGATAAAACTGACATCTTACAATACGAACGAACAAATGTACGGGAAAACGTCGGGAAGATAAAACTAACATCTTATGAGCGTACTAACGTACGGAAAAACGTCGAGAAGAAAAAACTAACATCTTACGAACGTACTAACGTACCTAAAAATGTCGAGAAGATAAGACTAACACCTTACGAACGAACAAACGTACGGAAAAACGTTGAGAAGGTAAGACTAGTAATGCCTTACGAACGTACGAAAGTACGGAAAACGTCGAGAAGATAAAAATAACACCTTACGAATGTACACTCTGTACCAACGTAGAAGAAAACGCAAGATAAGACCTTATTACGAACGTACTAATGTAATGTACGGGGAAGCTTCTATAAGATGTAACTAATATCGTACCAAAAATTGTTCTGAAGACAACAGTTACGTCGTACGTAACGAAACATGGAGAAACGAAGAACGAACAAGACTGTTACTGTACTAAATGTTCTGAACTTCACTACAGTAGCACATTTTTCGTAAGAAATAGCCGGAACAAGAATTGAAAGAGCCAAGAAGGGATCCCGGTGTTCCGGCTCTAGCAAAAACTTGGTCACCCAGAAAAAGAAAATCGGTTTCCAAAAAAACTTTATCGCTATTTCAAATTATTGGTTGAAGGCATTAAAAATATGATATCTGTGACTGTCTACAGTTTATACAGCTATGTTTCACGGTTTTTGGTCTGTCAATTGGCTTTTGCGATTCATCAGAAATAATTTTTAGTTTGGTTCCGTCCGGTGCTTTACGATTTTCACTGGCTAGTGAAAGCAAAAATCCACTAGCCAAAACTGAATTTTTACTAGACTTTGGCTAGTTGGCTACCGTTAGTCTCGAGCCCTGTTAATTAATTGATGTTATTTGAGATAAACTTGATAACTTGATGTCCATTCCATGACTACAGATATCTGTATTCAGTTGATCAAACAAACAAATACAATGTTTCAAGCAACAATAAGATGCTAAAATATCCGTGGGTGTCGCTGTTTACTGGGAGGAGTAGTACTTGTGTTTTGAATAAAGTGTGCAAACTGATCTCACCTTCGCCATCCTCATCTTCATCATCTTCGTCCCCCTCATCATCATCATCACCTTCATCATCTGTCATCAAAAATGAATGAATATGTTTAACAGTAACTTAAGTACAAGAACCAAAAAAATTAGGTTTTCAAATTATCAAGAAACACTTTCTACATCTTCTTTGTTCCACACGACTCTGTCTTTCATAAACTGTCACTTAAATTAGCAGTAAAATAACAGGAAAAAGGCTTGGTTACTGCGCTTTTCAATAACATGCAGAATCTGAAATTCAATTCTCCACCAACGGTTGCGTTATTCCCTGCCGTCAATCATAATTAATACGAAAGCCAACGGACCAAGTAAAAAAGAGACAAACAAAATGGATGGAAATCTACCAATCATAATGCACGGACGTGACCTTTTGAACTCATTGAAAGGGAGGATATGTTTCCTGAGAGGTAAGCTGAGATGATTGATGGCAGCGTAAAATGAAAATGTTAAGCGGGTTTTGAATTTCAGAGTCCGCATGTTATGGAAAGGCGCAGTAACTAATAACCCAAGATTAGCATAAATCAGCTCATTAACAAAATAATACCACCAGATGTTCCAAATGCTGCACTAGAAGTTTAATATCTCTTTGTCTATAGTACTACACAAATTCAAATTTCCTTTTTACCCGCTTTTGGCTCCAAGTTTACTTATAGATATATAAAAGCTTGTTATGGAAAGCTTAACTGTGGAATTTAATTCCTGAAGACTTGTGTAAATGCAACTCCTTTTTGCCACTCAAAAACAGAATTGACTCTTGGTCCTGAAGAAACCAAAATTCATACAATCCGTATAATACAGACACTTAGGTATCCCGTATTAAGGTGGTTCAACTGTTTTTTGTATTTCTTCCAGAGCACTGTGATATCATGGTTGTTTTTTTTTTACATTATTGACAATGAAAAAGCCTTACACATGTATATTTCATAAATGCAATTAAATTAAACACAGGCATTTGTAAAGTTTACAACAAGTAAAACTGCCATCAATCAAACTAAGAAGAACAACATTCCCTCTTGACATGATCAGAAGGGTTTACAAAGTGCCCTTTCTGACAAACAGTGAACAATATAGATGGAGAACAACAAAACATCCCAGAAAATTTAGTTGAATACATTTCCGAGTGCCTCAGCACTGAATAAATGACAATTTCAAAGAAAAAAAACAATTTCAGGAATGGCAGATTTCCCTACAAATAGCAACCAAGACAGCCAGTACACATTCAAATGAATAAGCAGTCACAGATTAACCATCTAAAATTTCCGTACGAGATCAGAGCACGATTTCTGCTTCTACGAACTGAAATTTGATCTGATTTCGAAATCTAACAAGAAATACTCGAACTAACGGTGCTAAAAAGGAATACTTTAGTTTTTGGTACAAAGTTAGTTGAACGCACAAGATTGAACGCTCCAGAGTTGTGAAACAACGACGACAGCAAAATCTTAAAATATTCTCGAGATTCCAAATGCGCGGGAATTTCATTTTAGAGCGTGGTGTCTGCTCCAGTGGCCACTGATGTTTCCCAACAAGACGAAATATAGCACAAAAAAATCGTTCTCATAAATGTGGATGTGAAAATTACGACTACTATTTCACTTCTTTTGATGAACATTCATTCAAATCACTCAATTGGACGTTAGAAAAAGCGTTTTTACTCAGTTATTCTTTATTGTGAACTTGCATATTTTAAACAACGCGCCGCGCCAAAAAGATCTGAAATGATTCCTCCACACTGAAATACTTCAAATTGTCAATATTGCGGAAACGAAAGACTAGTTTCGCTTTGCCTTTACCGTATTTCGAGCAACCAAGTTTAGTAAGCGAGCAAAAAACAGATGATCGCGTTACCTTCTTCGCCATCCTCCTCTCCTGAGGAATCCGTTTCGTCAGCTTCATTCCCGTATCTAATGGCGAACAAACAAGAGAAATTTGAAATCGTCAATTCAACTCCGCATAATTTCAGTCATAACACGGAATTGAAGAAAAAGAACAGGACGAGAGCGCAACCACAGATGTAATTTGCACTTTCTTCCTTTCCCCGCTTACCTATCATAGCCGTCGAGATATTTCAGGGATGGTATCATCTTGAATATTTCGGCTCTGTACCCTTCTATCGTCGTCACCTCACAGTTTAGCAAATCCAAACTTTTTAAATTCAGTAGTTTTGACTGTGAAGGAAACACAGAACGTATTAGAGCTTACCTTAAATAGCTAGAATCCGAAAAACAAATTAGCCGCTTTACATTCGAAACTTTGGTCTAATAGGAAGGACAGTACTATAAACGCTCACACAAGTTGACCCATATCTACAAACGAGAAGCAGAAATGTTCACTCACCAAGGGTTCTAAAGTTTCGAGATCTTTTATTCTGTTATTGCTAAGGCTCAAATGTGCTAATTTAGGTGATCCCTGAAGAGACTGTAGTCCCGACATGATCCTGTTTTCGCCAAGTTCCAGCTGGAAATAAATATAACGGAATAAGTGAATCTAGGCAGCTACAAGCACGGAATAATTCACTACTGCCAGGGCAGGGTGCAGGGAAGGGACCACAAGTCATGTCGACGGCCTCGACGAAATCTCACTTACCCGTCTCAGATTTGGTAAATTGGGGAAATTTTTTAAATTTGTCAGCCCAACTTTGATCAAAGACAAGACCTCCAAGTTGACAAACTCATCTGTTAAACCGACGACCGTGGTGGAGTAACAATTGTCCAAGATGAGCTCTCGAATCTGCAAAACAACAAAAGCACATGGAGAAGGGACGACTCACAAATTTTGTCGATTTACTACGCTTTTAACTCGCAAATCGAACTAAAAGCTTAAAATCTGATTAGATAACATCCTTAGACCTCAAAAGGCTCGGGGGGTTACCTCGTCTGGTTTTCGTTTCCCGCATTCTAAAGCGATCCGTTTCTCCATCCTTGTATTGTTCGTTGTAGCTGGAGTCGCATTATCCATTGCACCTTCTCCAGAATCGAACGATTTACTTTACCTCGCGCCACAGCAGCATTTTCCCCAGAGGGGGTACAATTCATTGACGCCGACAGACCCTGCAAAACCAACGAATATTTTGAATCAGTGTAAACAAAGTAACGAGAAACACGTCTTTGATCAGGTGAAATAAAGCGTGTTAAAAGGCCAATATACACCAAAGATGTTAATCAAAACAAAAATAATACGTGAAACGCATCGAAATGCTAATGATGACGATACCTCACGGGTTGGTTTTAGGTGCAAAATACATCATCACTGACGTTACCTAGACAATACAAAGAAAATTATGGAGCATTTACAGAGCATCTGAGAATAGGAAACACACTAACAAGTCGATTTAAAACAAGATCTAAATGCGAATAAATCCCACATAAACAACTACGTTGGAAACCAGTTGTAAAATGCGCGCGACTGGATGGTTAGTAAGACTAAATACATTCTCCCAACTTACCACCATACGTCATGGTCGGGCTAGCCTTGAATCACGTGACCTTAGCAGCCATCTTGGGCGCCTAGCGAAGCAAAATTTTTCACAATTTTGTACTACCATTACAAAAGAAAGCGAATATAATGCAAAATTCGGTTCCAGAAATACAGAAAAAATACACACCAGGGCCACGACCGTAATATTTCCGACTGAAATTCGAGGAAAGAGTGAGAATTCCACACTCGCCATTGTTTGCCTTCGGTAAAAGCATTGGCGACACACGATTTGCGAACTTTTCCACCATCCTCGACAAGAACGGCTAAAATGCATTTCCAACAGAAGAATAAACTCTCCCTTACAACAGAAAAGACGGTAGCTTGTTCTCTAAGGCGAAAACTGACGTCTGGGTGTGTCGGAGAAATTTTCCTTCAACGATGTTCGCTCGATTTTATAAAGCCCATCAAAGCACTTGGTGTTTTAGCGAACATTGTGGCAATACGACGAGCCCCCTCCAACGATATCCCATAATTTCCCATTCTCAGAGGCGATTCTTGGCTGTCGCGCCAGTTGAAAGATTTTCGAAGGCTTCAGAAAGCTATATTCTCGATTACTTTTGAAGAGCGAGGAATTAAAGCAATACATCATTATTTCAACAGCTGTTTGAGCTAACAAGCTACTCTGTTGGTTGAATAATAACGTTTTCTTTTACATTCCAATCGACTAGAGATGAACGTATGGCAAAGCCAAGCGTTCAACGGATTTTTTTCCCGAACGCATTCTGAAAGTAAAGTTTGAAAACGAGGCTACAATTGGAATGTTACTTGTTTTTATGGCAAGAGAACGTCGTAAATGTTCCGTATCCGAGGGAATAGGATTCAGCTTGTGTACATTATAACAAATTTGATATACGTTTTCAGGCATTAATTGGAAAACTTCTGGAATGCCTTCTTTAGAGTTTCATCCGCACTTTTGACCAAGCATGAAAAAAAGCCAAGTGTGCCGTTGATTTCCAGTTATGTAACCGGAAATACAGTATTTCACGTAATTTGTAGATGAAAAGGCACAAAGTACCTCACGAGTGATGAAACTCGGAGAATGTTTTTTTTTTACCAATTTTACCAATTTAATTACTTTTAAGGAACAAAATGGCGGAATCAATCGACCACGCCCTTGCCTAAACCTAAGGCTTAAGGGCTCCCGGCGATTTTTCTCAGTATCATGTATGAAACTAATTAAGGGTAAAAAGCAGTTTATGGGACAATTTCGTTAGCATAAGAAGCATACTCTACCTTTACATTGCTGACATTGGCGAATCTAAGGGAGGGGAGGGGAGGGAAGGGGAAGGCCTGAAGTGCCGCAAAAATGTTTCAGTCTCTACCACGTTCACTTCCCTTATTCGCTTTGAGCCCCCTCCCCCCAGAATCAAACCAGTATCTGAGTTAAATAGGACTGCTGCGACACACTAGGGGTGGGGTGGTTGAAAGTCCCACTCATTAGGCCATTTCCGAGTTGCCTTTAGCCTCTCTATCAAAGCGAGGCTAGGTGCGAAACCTTTCATATGAAAATGAGTTTTCATTTGCATGTGAATGAAAACTCATTTTCATATGAAAGGTTGTGCACCTAGCCTCGCTTTGACAACGAGGCGTAACGTAACTCGGAAATGGCCTATAGTGTTTGAGTGCACATGACGTCATAAAAATTCAAAAATTTAAAGTACATACATCCTACAAAGCTGTTTCTAACATGTATATGGATACCAGTGTTATAACCTTTCACAAAAAGTTTCTGGTTTTAACGATGTTTTGCTTCGATGTATAAAGGTTTTAAATGTGTCACGCAATTCGTCACGCTCTTTCAGATAAGCCGTGAAAATAAACAAAATTGAACCAGTTGAAAGTTATTTTTGCATTATAGATGCTTTTAAGCCGATTTAATGGCACTTTCAGTGAATACAATATTTTGTTATGAGGTTTTTGGTGTAATAGACTTTGAATTTTTGGACGCCATGTTGGTGTCCCTAAGTGGGGCATCAAGATGGCCGCTTTATACATTTCTTACTAAAAATATCTAATAGTCGTCCGCCTATAACTCTTGAATGAAATTCTCTTGCGCTTCAAAATTTGACTCAGATGGTTGTTTTAAAAATTCATTCTGGAATCGAAAACTGTTGTTTGATGCTTCTGAATTTTCATGACGTAAGTGAAAACACTCTATAGGTTCATTACCCCTTCAGAGGGAAAGCTTGGAGCCTTGTGCCTGCTCATGCATCACACTCATCCCAAGTTAGTTCGTATTGCCCATCCCCCATCAACCTGTATTCCAAGCAACCCAATGAGACACATTAAAGCCAGTAGGTCGTCTAGTGTAAATTCGGAACGACCTTTCGACGTCTTACGCGTTACAGTGCGGCTACTGTTACCGGGGTCACCCAGACAAAGTTAACCAATCACAAAACAGAACGAGAACAATAGAGTCCAACATTTTTTACTTTAGCCAATGAAATGTCCAGTACAGAACAATGAAATTTCAACTTGTTCGTTTGCCATGAAAACAGATCAATACAAGTTTTGCCTGTACAGCGTTGGATTTTTAATTAACTTCGATTCCATCCCTTGTCACTGCCTTTTGAACTTGACTTATTTTAACAGCGCGATTTGGAAGGTAAATATCGGCGATTCAAATGAAAGAGAAACTCCAAACTGTGAGATACAAGTTTTGGCTGTACAGCGTTGGATTTTCAATTAATTTCGATTCCATCCCTTTTGAACTTGACTTGTTTAAACAGCGCCATTTGGAAGGTTAATGTCGGCGATTCAAATGAAAGAGAAACTCCAAACTGTGTGAAAATATGGAATGCGACGGTACCGTATGTCTACACAAATAAAAGTGCCGGTGGTGGATTTAAAATAATTTGTTCGCTCGTAACAGATTCAAGTTTTCTCTACGGCGTCAACGGCGGGGGTTGGAACTGATAAATACACTTGACGCCAGCGAAAGAAGACATTCTTAACTGTAAAAGTACCAGTGAAAGCGACGGTTATAGTTTAGGCAAATTGAAAAGTGCCCTACGGATTTGAAAACAATGATAACACGGCTTGTTCGCCGCCGTGATTAATTAAGTTTTATGTGCTTTGAGTTCCACGCGGGGTTCCGGCAGTCGGATTAAGCTGAAATAAAATTAAGTAAAAGAGAAATTCAAAACTGCATAAAAAGAGTATCGGTCGTATAGAAACGGCGCATTCTTCAACATGTATTTCACTGCCGGAAAATCTATCGATATTACGCGGTTCGCCAGTTGAGTTTTTATAATTTTCCAGATGATTCAAAACAGTAAATCCAACTCCCTCGAGATGAATTCCTGACAAAAAAAAACTCAACCGCCAGACTAGAATTTTTTTCACAGAGTTCGAGGTTTGGTTAATAAGTGTTTCTGTTTTTCGGCATACATAACTATAGACTTTTAATACTTTTCCCAAAATGATTTCTTCAAAACCATCACGACCGCCTTGGGAGATTAAAGAAACCCATCTAGTGCTCAAATCGCAAACAAAATCTGCAACGGAAAAAATTCTGACAATTCAATAAAAAAGAATTGAAATAAAGGAGCCGCCTTTTTTTCAAACGGTTAGAAAATAAATGCTTATATCTGCTACTCTGGCAGTGTGCCTTGTAACATTTGCAAACAGCCGGCGGTTGAGTTTTTATTTTTTCCGAGAATTCAAATCCGCCCAAACATACGGCCGTCGCGTTCATTGCTTTCATACAGTTTGAAATCAGTTCTCGCTCACTTGCACGACAAATGACATTCATTCATGTAGCATGTGAAACTACTCAAATTTTTAAATCGAAAAGTCAACGCTAGCTAAAGCTTTATTCAACACAAGCTTCACGAATGAACAAGTTGAAATTTCATTGTTCTGTACTCGGCATTTTATTGGCTGAAGTTAAAAATGTTGGAATCTATTGTCCTCGTTCTGCTTTGTGATTGGTTAACTTTGTCTGGGTGACCCCGGTAACAGTAGCCGCACTGTAAGGTCATCGATCAGACGCCCTTAACTTCAGATGGCTAAGCCGTCAGACGGCTCAGTAAGCCGTCTCCCCTTTTTCTCGAATTTATACTAGACGACCTTACCCGCTTTGGTGCGCTAAGGTCGTCTACTCGCTAAGGTCGTCTCTAGTATAAATACGGTCAGTGACATGCCCGCCGGGATGATGTATCCTCGAGACCAGGGGATATTTTTCACCTGATGTATCAACCTCTCTTCACGGGGCAGGGGTGATGATGACAACAAGTAACGAAAACACCCACACAACAAATTGTTTCCCATTTTTTGGTCATTTTGCTATGTTTTAATCTTTTCTGCTGCAGAAAAATTTACAATAAAAAGTCCGTCAGCCTAGATGAGTAGCGACTTCACTGGGCCTTAAAAACAAGCACGAGGTTTACCACAACAAAAGAAAACGAACAATTATAAAAGTACTGGACTTACATACATACATTAATCTAATATTGAGTACAATGACTGCTACACAAGGGGAACAAGCTAACGGCAATCAAGAGGTTATCTGCAATGCTGACATAATCATGAACGAATAAAAAATTTATTGGAATTGTCTGCCAAATATTTTGGCTCCATAACAATAATAATTTATCTCTTTTTTCTATTTCATCTATAGTTCAAGAATGGTCAGCCACAAAGAGAAATGAAGAATTGATGAACGTATCAAGGCATAAGATTTTCTTTGTCATACTGAAGGTAAACTGGTTAGCATGAAGTAACCAAGGCAACTGAAGCCAGTTCAACCCTTTCACTGCAAGACTGCTCAAAGTAACCCTTTGACTCTAAAGAGTGCCAGAAATACAAAAAATCATTAAGAAAAATCCCAAATCTCATTAATTTTGTAAAATATTGAAAAACAAATGGTACCTTACAAACGAACTGACAAGGAGGTTTCATTTGAATGGTCACACCACAGGATTTCGTCAACAGACTCTAAAGTTGGACCTACATGGCATGTCTCCATAATTGACTCTGGGAGTGAAAGGGTTAAAATCTTCCAAAAATGTAATTTCACTTCAACTGAAAGACAGACTTTCATTTGAATGGTCATACTATTAGAGTGGTAGGAACTGACTTCAGTATCACAACCACATCACATTGCTCTTGGAGAAAAAGGGCTAATATTGATATGTGCGATAATTACATAAAAGGTTAAGTTATTCTACTACCTACAAAGAGTCAAGACTCTCCTACTTCTGCCTTTACACATTGGGATACTTCCAATGCCTTTACACAAACAAGGCTAAAACAGAAAACCAATAACAGTGTCGAAAAGTACACCTTGACCTTACTCTAGGGCAGACACTGAAAAAGTGTTGTGCTGTTGAGGAACTGTCAAGCCAACTATATCTCTTTATTCGTATGCACACTTTTAAACCTTTCACGGTTTCGCTTTCCAATACATTCCTGGCCTCGGTATAGCATTCACATTTTTGTGCAAGCATCACTGTTTCACTATTCCAATGAACTTTGATATCTGGACTATATTTTTTTCTGTTTAAAATCCACTCTTTGGAACTAAAACCCAGAAATAAAGAAAGCCAGAAAGTGACAACAGTCCATTTTAAGATCTCTTTTAGTTTTCTGTCAGTTGCCATGTTTCAAGCTTATTTGCATACTACTAGAGCTATTTAACAAACATCATCAGAAACCAACTGCCCTAAACCCTACCCCCTGTGGTTACTGAAATTATTATATGCTAAAATGTTATATAGCTTACAATCACAAATTACAAGTACTTAAATCAACAACAAAATGCTTAAAAAGCTTAAATGTCTGCTTATTTTTAGCAATTTTTGAGAAAATTAGAACAGTAACCATGAAAGGGGAGGTAAAACAGATGTTTTTGACAAACACCACTGCAAACATTTACCTTTATGTTAAGCCCTGTATGTGAAGTTACCTAACTACAACAAATTAGTATGCATTATCAGTATGACAGTGGAAAGGACGGCACCAGTATACGTAAAATCTAATTTATCTAATTAATATAATGCTTTATGTGGATTATACAAGATTTACAATGAACACTACACACGTCAGCAAGTCTTGCTGAAAATATTATGTGCGTGACAAAAAAAATCTATAGAGAGAAGAAGAACGCAGATAACAAAACTAAGTCGTCCAGGCTGAAGTCAGCTTACCCAGAACAAAGAAATTAAGAAAGGCTTTTGACTAGCTGCAGTAAAACTTAAATTATTGATATCATATACATTTGTTTATGGCCAATCGAAGGCAGATGAATAGCTGTTCTTTTTTTAAACTGTTATCTCTGCAAGCCAGCACTGTAAATAAGATTTTACAAAGCTTGCCAAAGAAACGAAAGACTAGCAACAGAACACGACTTTTTTCCTAAAGCCTATTAATACAAAATTTTTTGCAAGGTGGAATAAATGAGAATTTAATCTCACTCTCATGAAAAAC
Organism: Dendrophyllia cribrosa; assembly: GCA_024195265.1. NCBI lineage: Eukaryota > Metazoa > Cnidaria > Anthozoa > Scleractinia > Dendrophylliidae > Dendrophyllia > Dendrophyllia cribrosa. Next base: position 54,323,731 of record JAJLRJ010000001.1, read on the forward strand.
AACTAACTGTTGACTGGAGAGTCAAGACAACAGGAACCGGGGAGCAAACTGTATGAACAAAACTAATATTTTTTTTCTCCATTTATGACATATTCTAGCTATATCTGACATGTGGAAAATATTTCCAGTCACTTGACTACTTTCAAAATACACAACATTAAACTCTGTTGAACTATACTGGAAAACAATTCACAGTGTGTAACTTGTCTTTAAAACTTGAATACTAGCTATATTCTCACACAGAAACGTTTGTTTTGGGCGGGTATTTTGTACACAAAAGCACTTTACCTAGAATCAGTTTAAGAAGACAAACAATCTTAAATAAAGAAATCTCTTTTCAATCATTTTTGTGATTTTCTACAGTTTCCATCCCCTAGTTGAATCTCTTACAGCCTGCTTGCCTTTTTGTCTTAATTCAGATAATAAGATCTCTGACCAACTCTATTCAAACTAGATTATACTCTTTTAAGTTTAACTGCAGTATTGTGTCCTTCACTGCCGCAAATACAAACCGGATATTTTCTGTATCTGTGGCACAGGTGAAGTGAGAGTAGATTATCTTATCAGAATCTGGATTCAGGTCAACAAACATTTTAAGGATGAACTCTCTTGCTGCCTGGGCATCGCACTGAGGTCCTGCAACAAAAAATATACAAAAGTACATCAAAACTTGACTCACAGTGTACTTGTTAATAATAACCTGCCATGTTGGGAATGAATGAGCCAACAAAAGTCACAGCAAGATCTAGTGTCTGCTCATAGAAGGTACCTCTGGCTGCCACTGTCAGTCCATTTTTGATCTCACTGTCATCTACCCAACCCATGACATGTGAAGTGAACAGAGGAACTGGCAAGGCCAGACCACACACTGGGGTCTATATCATCTACTCTTTTTAAACAGTTTTGTGGGTTTTTAATGTCTGTTACTATTTTTTGCCACACCGAGCGAGGGATGTTCAATTCGTAATCACCCTGAAATATTTCTATATACACTGGTGACCAGGCAAGTGCTATTAAATATGTAAGCTGGCTTTATTAGTAAACAATAATTAAACTATTCTAGGGACTACACTTCTACTGAAAAGCAAAGAAAAAAACTTACCATCAAATTCAGGGAAATATTCCACCAAATGTGAAAACATAATTTTCTCCTCCAGCAAATCCTTTTTGTTTAGAAATAATATGATGGAAGAGTTCTGAAACCAGGGGTATGTGATAATAGTACGAAATAATGCCTTGCTCTCCTCCATCCGATTCTGAAAAAGTACAAAGAGAAAAAAGAGTTTATAACTATCCAACTGCTGACAACAGACAACTAATAACCCCAGTTCTCCCCTACAGTATGTGAAAAGCCAAGGTTCAAATTTGTTGTGTGTGACTTTAACCCATAGCCCGTTTTGCAGATACAGGGTTTTGCCCCCAGGGCATCCCATAATGAGCATTTAAATTAATATATTCCTTTGTTTTCAATGTTCATTATGGGATGCCCTGGGGGCAAAACCCCGTATCTGCAAAACGGGCTATTAATGACTGCAATAGCCTAAACATGTGGCGAGAGACCATGGTTTGCATGCCAAAGCTAACCAAAATAAGAAAAACAAAAAACAATGGGACTGAACACAAAATAGTTGATGATTTGTTCTGGTCATACTTTATATGTTGATCAAAATGTTGAAAGTCAATTTTGCAAAAAAAAAAAAGGTCCTAGCAGTGAAAGGAAAACTATGTTTCCATGCTACAAATACAGATTTGGACGTTTTGATTGTAATTTGTGCAGATAGCAGCCAAAAGAAGCTGGCATTAATGTCTTTCATTGGCAGTTTTTTAGTAAAACTCCAGTCATCAATGGGTTATTCTCAACCCTAACAACAATAAGTACCACAACAATATCGCAGACCTACATTTTTGGGTATTATTTTCAATGTATGAAAACTTCATTTGAAGGCACACGGTTACCAGAGTACATGTGAATGTGCATGTGCATGTGCCTGTTTCTCAAATCAAATCTTAAAAAGTTCAGGCTGAAGTTTTCCAAGTTTTAAGAGCAAAATCCAAAATGGTGTTGATTAGTGATGGCAGATGCAGTGAAAACATAGAAACTCTGTACAAATGTATTTGATACCCTGAAAAGAGCAATGAAGAGTGGTTAAAATGCCATAAATGTATGTATCTGGAAGATGTTATTTTAAATACATGGTAGTCAAAATTTGTCGCAGGCTGCTAAGCATGCAGCGACTCAAATCGAGTTTTGATATGTAAAATCTGGAAAGAGTAAACATCAAAGAGGAAGAATGGTAGCCATCAAGCTGCAGTCAGCTGTTTACATGCTACTCCTTTTCAATGTTGCAATACAACTGTAAGTGCACACGCTAGGGATGAGAGTGAAAAGTAAAATGATGACTAAATCCAGAAGTTACTAAGAAAAATGTTCTTAACGATTGGTAAATTAAAAAGTCAAATAAATCCCTTATTTGATGGTTTGACAGATAATACACACTGATATTTTACTTACTGGTCACATTTTTTCCTCACCCCTACAGGGCTTGGAAAAAGACCACACAACTGGTAAAATATCTGTGCATACTATCTTTCAAACCATCAAATACAGTGCATTTATTTTGGCTATAACATTCAACATTTGTTCTGTCTGATGAAGCTCGGTTGAGCCAAACGAAATACAGTTGAACAGGATTTTACAACACCCAATTAATACAGACACCTCACAAGCCTGCAAATAAATTTCTTCTCTAAGTCATTTGTCAGTCCAGGCACAATATTTAGTCAGACATTTTGTTGTGCATGGTTTATTGAAAAGTGCCTAGTGTTCAATGCTAGAGAGAAAAGATTTTCTGTCTGAATTTAATTGAAGCAGAACTATCCAGTCTGTCTGTCAGGCCAGGTTAAGCTTTCACCACTTAAAATATTTCTCCAATGACATCATGCATTTGTCTGGTGACAGGCTGGTATTTGCAGCCTTGCATTATCAAAATTCTAAAACTTAAACTACTTCCACTACAAAGCTCTTCGTTTGATATGTTTTACACATCCATGAGATACATCATTGTGGAGATTTTCAGGGAGAAGGAGTGTTTCCTTTTAGAAATATAACATTTGAAAATTTTATCAAAATTTGGGGCTGCCTCTGAGCAGGTCAGTGCTTTAGCAAAGAGTGCCAAAAATCAAAATTGGGTTATTCCAGAAAAAATCCACACCCCCCGATGGATGGCATGCTGGAAATTCATGCGGGAGGGGGGGTTTGAGGGCTCTGGAAATCCAGGCGGGAGGGAGGGTCTGGACCTAAAAATCCTTTCTCAGGGGTCGATTTTTTGAAAATGATTTGAAGAGAACACTTTGTGTTCAAAACAATTAGTTAAGGTTTAACTTCGTCGGTTCCACATTATTCATAGAGATAAACCGGATGAAAGGGAGAAAATACAACTCAAATATGGAGAAAGTCAGTGGTTAACGTAACCGGAAGCGTGCTTCGGTACCTTGCAACAAAGCTCGTGTCCGAGTTCTTGCCAGCAACAAATTGTCAGGGAAAGGTTAAAATGTATCAGCCGATTTGAGAAAAGACAAAAGATTTTTGACAAAAACAATCAATGTACCGTTATGCAAGTACGCATTGTTTTCTATTTGTAGAATTGTTTCAGCTTGCTTTCGTGCACGTTCCCTGTAATCTGATATAAGCTTAGTAATATACGGCTTACGCAAATGTCCAAACTTTGATGCCGCTCTTCCTAGCTAGTGTACTATTTAGTTGATGCGTTAAACCTTGAAGGAAATATAAAATAATTGGAAGAAGCTTTCCAATTTAATACTTAAAGGCAAATTGCGATCAAACTTGTTCGAATGTTTTCTTCGTGAAGCCAATAATCACGGTAAAGGCGCTAGTAAATATAATTAAATTAAATAGCGCTTTCTGAATTTGTTTGCTTTCAAGATTTTTTTGATTCGCGTATTACTTTATGTGAATCATTCTTACGGATAAGAATGGCATTCTATATACACAGGAAAAGTCGGAAATTTTAGAAAACACTAGATGTAATAAAAATAGGTTGCTGAATTTAAATAATATTTTGTGATGTTTACAATATTTCGCAGACACAAGCGCTCGGCGCGCAATTAGGATAAATGTCATAAATAAATCGCCAAGCCTTCCGGAAGCAGAAAATCACTGAATTCTGACAAGTGTAAGACATTTTCATTCAAGGAAATATGACTTTCATTCAAAAGTTTTGACCTTAAGAAAAAATGTTTTGGATTCATGATCATGAAAAAGCTGGGTGCGATCAAATTACATTTTACACAAAATTTGCATGAAACAAAATTGTGTATTTGCGACAACACTTTGAAGAAACTGTGAAGCCTGGAAAAAATTAAAACATACCAAAATCAAAGCAGTTATTTAAGGAACTAGATTTAAAGAAACATTTCATTCGATTTTGTCTTGAAATCACGGGGGGTTTTTTTTATGTGTCACGCAATATTTATTTAAAAAATGTTTCACCAATTTATAGCACTAATCACCACAATTTAGAAAAATATAAAAACACGATCTCCTGAATGCGACTACATGTATTTTTTTTTCATTGTCTGTAAATTTAGGGCCTCCAAAAATTTATTGGAAATCCAGGTGGGAGGGGGGGTCTAGCGGGCCAGGAAATCCGGGCGGGGGGAGGGGTCAAAAAATCTTGCCATCCGTCAGGGGTGTGTGGATTTTTTCTGGAATAACCCATTCAAGAAAAATTCAAAATTTCATTTTGTAAAATATCAAAAAACAAATGGTACCATGCAAAAGTACTGCTCAAGAGGTTTCATTTGAATGGTCACATCATAGGATTTCATCCAGACTCAAAAGTTAGAACTGCGCTACATGTCTCCATAATTGACTCTGGGAGTGAAAGGGTTAACTCCTCAGCAAGCTTTTAGCCAGCAGGGTGTCCGGGTGTCCTGTGGACACCCACTTTTTGAAGAAATTCACGAAAATTGCACCTAATCCTTTAAAAATGTATGATGGGAAATATCTTCAGGACGGCCACTTTTCAATTTCTGGCTAAAAGCCTGCTCCTCAGCACCATAAATAAAATTTGGACTCCCTTTGGGCTTCCTATGGTTAACTCTTAGAGCACAAACTTGCCCGTTTTTGTGTGGTAGCCCATTCATCTTCAGTTCCAGTTCTCTTAAATTGCTTTTGCAATTCATCAGAACAATTTCAAGTTTGGTTTCTGCCTGGTGCTTTACAATTTCCTCAAGTGCAAAACCTACTAGCCACCAAGACATAATATTTTACTAGTCTTTGACCAGTTAGCTACTGTTAGATTTGAGTCCTGAAATGGTATTTATTTTAAAATTCTGCTCAATTAATGTTTGAGTTAGTACTAGTATTAGTACTTTTGCACAGTGCCATTCTGTTTTTCACTATTTTAAAAAAATGTAATGTCATTTTTCTTGAATATTTAGTTCTGGCTCTCTTGGGAGATGAAAGATTAACCAATTCCTCCTGTTAGAATACCAAAGAATTTTTTCTACTGGAAACTCTTCTTAGAAAGGTATTTAATTAAAGAATGCAAATAGATTCTCACCTCATTGGCAGATTCTACAAGAACTTGATCGTATTCACTGAGAGCAACAAGAAACATAATTGATGTCACATTTTCAAAGCAATGAATCCACTTCCTTCTCTCCGACCTTTGGCCTCCAACATCAACCATTCTGCAAAACAATCAATGTGATCAGATGTTTGGAAATTCCTCTCTTTAATACTTTCAGCTGGAGACAAACATTAACATGATTAGAACTTTTAAGGCTGTGGATGAAATGTTCACTTAAATTAAGTAATGATTCGCATAAGAAGGAAAGTGCTGAAACGCAATGCACGATGGAATGTCAACTTTTTTCATTGTTACAACTAGTGATCTGATTGGCCTAGACTCGAAAACCGCTAAAAAGTTAAGGTTCAAGGTGCATTTTGTCTAATTATTTTAAGGTTTTAAGTAATTTGAGACCCAATCGCACAACATGCAATTTTTAAAAGATATTGTATTTGGGGAACTTCATCAAATAAGCAAAATTATTAGCTATTGTCTTCTGCTATTCTGATTGGTTAAGCACAAACATTTCCCAAAATTTATTTGACGCAAATGGATTTTCTTTATTTTTATACTGAAATATAATAAGAACCATCAGCCCATCCTCTATTCTTAAAATCAAAGTTATTCTATGTGGGAAAGAGCCAATGCGGCAGAACAATGAAGTTTACGGTAGTTCTTATGTGGAGCATCACTTAAATAAGAATTATCAAACATAAAGTCTAGACACAAGTTGTAAATGTTACTGCACTTTTCAATAACATGCAAATTCTGAAGTTCAAAGCTCAACGAACAATTTCATTCTTCACTGCCACAAATATTATAGTGGATGCCTTAAGAAACAATGATACTTTACACAAAATGTTGAAAGGGTGATGTTTGTGGGTTGTGATGGGTGGATTTTGATCCATTTTGACAGTTTCTGTTTCAGTAAGTGTATAGATCGTTTTCACTCACGTGACAAATATCTTGACAACCGTTGCTACACCTAGTCGGTCCTCTTAATTATACAGGTGCTGTGATCAATTGTTCGATGTGGAAGCAAAAGCAGTCGAGATAGGGGTATTTATTTCACTTGAGTACGTCCTGCAGTTATGAATCAAAGTAAAGAAACCGACAAATTGCCACAAGAGAGGCGATCGCAATGGATTTCTGCTATTAGTCGGGCGGAATTCTTACGGACGAGTTTTGAACGATAGTGTGTAAGCCATACCAGATATTTTGTTTCTGGACAAGTGGCTACAACAGGGATAGATTTTTTTCCGTAAGTTTGTTCCGTAAATCCGTGATGTTGACAGTTTGGTGTCTAGTGTGAAATGACTGGCGGCTTGGACAGGCCAAGGTTCCTTTTATAGTGCGGGTCCATGTTTAAGCAATATTACCTGCATTATTTACAGGGACAAAAATGGTACAACTTTCAGATTTACACGGAAGCAATAATTACTTGGGCAGAGGAGCCCAAGTTATAAAATGCAGTTTGGTAGTGCACGAATTTGCAATTGGGCTCTAATGCGCGTGCGTCAAACTCAGTCAAGCGTAACGACGAGAAGAATACTGGCCAGCTGGCGTCTTGGCTAGCTTCAACGCTTTCTTGATAGGCTCGCCGGCGAAAATTTAATTCTAGTGGCAGATAAATTCTGATATCTTGATTGCTTAACTCTTTAGTCGTTATTCAGTCTTTAATTCAATTAAATCGATGGAATATTATTCGAGTTATGAATTCTCAAAGGTACATGTACATCTTTAGACTCTTTAGAATGGAACGGTCCGATTTATGACAATTTCCCATCTGTGCGCTAAAATGGGCGGACAAATCGTCACTTATATAAAATCGTCTATTACATAAATACAGTTTCAAATGACTAGTTCTTCTAGATATAACAATAAAATAACTTTCCACTACATCGAGAAAGGTGCAACAAGAAAGAACAATTTCTTGACGGCAGATTTTGATCACGTGCTAGACAACAAGATCTGCTAACAGATCGAATTTCATTTGAATGCCTGAAGAATTATTTTGAACGGCTTGCAGTGAACGGCCAAAACAGAACAAAAATTTTGAATGGCTGGCTGTGAACGGCTATGGAAAAATTTCGAATGGAGTGAGTTTTCAGTCAGAAAGCAAACAAAACCAAAATAGCTCACTTTATGTAAACAAGGGCCCCAAGTGCCAGTGTGTTAGTCACACAAAATTCATGTGTAAAATTCTTTCTGAACTTCATGTTTACCAATTGTGAAGATAAATCTTGAATGAAACTAAATATAATAATCGATGTCATACAGCGGGGAAAGGTACGTAGCAGAAAAGACAAAACAAATTTAGCCCTTTTAAGTTTGTTGTAGTTGTCAGGGAAAAGTGCACCGAATTTGCATATGTCAAAAGGGTAATTTGAAACCTGGATACAGACTATGCGCTGCCATGAATTTTCTGTTTTCCTTGCAGTTTCGCTGGCCAAATTACAATTAAGCTTTTCCAAATTCTACAAGCGTTAAATATAATCCTTGCACCCGCACTTTACTTAAGTCTTCACGTGTTCCACTTTACAAATGTGCACCAACAGTCAACGACATACAAGACTATCCCAATACTCAGTACTCCCTATCATCAAACCCTAAACTGACATGCATGCAGATTTTCCAAAATATTTTCATTCCAATACGCCTAATACAACGACGCCCAAGTATACGCTCCCACAGCATCTTGTTTCCTTACGTTGTACCAATAAAAGTCTGCACACTGGCTTATTTATTTTCTTTACTGATTTTCCGTACAGTGGCAGCAAACGCCACTACAAGGCACTTGTCATTGAAAGTAAGTCATGCCTGTGATGTTCTCTCTCAAGAAACGGCTCTTTGGCACCGCACTGCACTGCCCCTAAGGTAATGCCAGGAGTAATCATCAGTGAGAGACTCCTCCAGCTCTTCCATGCCCTCTGAAATGACTTTCAGCAAGTACAAGTCATAATCAGGGTCTTCAAATGCAGCAATAGGTAAAGTACTACCCTGGCCCATGCTCCAGTGTCATGCTCTAGAGCATTAAGAGTGGTTTCTGTACTCTGTCTTGTGGTTGCAGTTAATGCATCTCTTGAGATTTCCACCTCCTTCCAATCATCAAGCCATTCTTTGTTAAGGCAGTTTACTTCATCATCTAAGATGCAGTACTGTAGTGCAGTTACACGACCAAAATTGTACCAGTAGGTTCTCTTGCTGGCGAAAAGACTTAACATGATGCCACTTTCAGATCCCCTTGGCTAATTTGAATTGCCTGCCAGGTCAGTTCTTGGACTTTGTGGATACTGTCATGATCCTGTCCAGGATCATCTGAGATGACAAAGACATGTTCCTTGATGGTATTCAGCTCATCTTCAGTGCCAGTTATACCATCCACAGCTTTTACAACATGGCAACACAGGATGGTTATATGCAGACTTACTTTTGCAACATCAAAGTATTCACTTTGAATTTTGTCTTGCTTCTTGCAGGTGTAGCATTCTGAGTGGTTATGGATGCACACCACATGTCCCTGAGGCAGATTTTCTAGAAGACTGTCAATTTGCTCTCTTTGCCATCTTGCCGTGAACAAGTGGCCTGGATAAACATTGAATAATTCTTTAAGTACTTAAACAGCTGTGATGATGTTTCCTTCCACACCAGAACAGAGCAGGAAGATGAACCAAGCAAAAGGCTTCAAAACAAGGAAGATGTTTAACTATGTTTTGCCCTTTTTCTCTTTATTTCTTAATTATTCATTCTTGTAAACTTGTTAATCTTTGGAGAAATAAATACTACTACTACTTATGCATGGCAGAGTTGGAGCAGTTCTTGAAGCATTGCGTACTTGTTTATTGTTTTTTAAGCTTTGTGAACACAGCACTAATGTCGGAAACTGTTTCAGTCATATACAATATTAATTAACTGCACTAAACCAACTACAAATGCACACACAAGTAGCTCATTACAAGCCCAATCGGCGGTTATAGTATTCGTAAATTTTCATAGGAAGGTGTTCATTTGAAGCGGTGAGTCCATACATTCCTGCGTAGTTTTAATAGGGAATAAAAATGATTTCATTTTTCTTTAAAACACTCTTGCTTTGGGAATATTCAATAAAATTATGTGAAATTTACATGAATTTTTCATGTAACAAGCCCATTACAATGTGCTGTGTTTTGAACTGGAATGTTGCAATACATTGTTTGCCTTGAAAGAAAAGTCTTGACCGGTGACTAAAGATGTGGCAAGCGTTGCACATCAAGTATCCAGAAGCTGTTTGTATGATTTCTACTGCTTAGAATAAAGCCAGAGTTCTAAAACTCGGCAGGTACATTAAAGTGGTAGAATCGACTTTAGGTCTAAAATTGACTTCGCCTCAAAACTTAATGGATGGAGAAACTAAAATTGTGCGGAAGTTTTGAGGCAAATTGTGTGGGAAATAACGTCCATTGTGCGGGAAATTGTGCGGGATTGTGCAATCCTGTGACCAACCAAATATTCAATCACCAGTGTTCTAGCCAGGCCAGAAAAATATGTCAGGGAGGAAATTCTGCATAAATGAAAAATACAAATAGATGTTTTACTTTGGGGATTAAAATGTACCCAGCAATCGCCAATTTGCGGCTGTTTTTCTTCACCAAAGTTTATTTGTCTCAACAAAATCACATTGCGTGACACGATGAACTTGATCGGGTAAAACCGAAATACCACATTTAAATGAAATGTTTCCGATCTGTTGCGAGTTCCTTTAAGAAAAATCTGTACATTTTGTGCAGTTTGAATAATTTCCATGAAAGGTTCACACAATTTCTTCGAAAGTTTGCCGCAAAAACACAACCTCGAGATGTATGCAAATTGCGTGCTAAATGTAACTTAATTTGATAGCATGGTTGTTTTGCATTTTCCTGAATGAAAACATCTTTCACTTGATTGAAAAAATCAAATCCAGTATTCTGATCAGAACTTAATAGTTTTCTCCTATCAATCCGAAGTTCCAGCGCTTTAATAGTTTGTTTGTCGATTCGCAAACTTGATAAGTTCTTTGCGAAAATAATTCAGACAGAGTGACATTCATTCTGGCGCGACCGGGTACAGTTCTTCGGTGTTTCTTCTTCGGTCCCCAACATATTAAACTGAAAGAGGAAGCAAAAGCGCTCGAAAAAATATAAACAGGCCGCTAAGAAAAACGACATAATGTCTGAAAAGCAACAACTAAAAAGCTACGCGAAAAATCTGTTGGAAGTCGGAAAGAAGTAAAACTGAGACTAGTTCCCAGGACAGCGAAGAGAACGCCTTTTCGTTTTTATATCGATCCTCTCTCTTTCCTCTCAAGCTGTTTGAGGAAAGCGGGGGTTTTCTCGATTGTTTGGAAGGAAAATGGGCTGAAAATAGCCTTAAACGTTTCTTGAAATCTTGGTAATCAATCAAAATACCTGGTTTACTTAAAATTTTAATCAAATATTTCAGTATTGTGCGGGATTGTGTGGATTTTTGGGAATTGTGCGGAATTGTGCGGGTTTGACCAAATTGTGCGGTCCCGCACCGGGCATCCTGTCAGAATCCCTGTTAAATCCAAAAGATAGGGACTTTCTGGCTTCCAGATGACGAGAAAATGAGAGCCAAAATCCGTTATGGTCCACCATTTTGAGACGCCATATTGGATTGGAAACACTAGCGCATGCGTACTTCGAGGCAGAAAATGCGGACAAGCATGTGTTTCACGAATATAGCTGCGCAGTAGATGAGTGCGCATTTTTTCTGCTGTTTGCCTTTCACATGGACTCGAATTCTCACCATTGCTATGCATGATGTCATTTGTTTACGACGCCATGTCAAATTTGAACAATAGTCGTGGAAGATCAGAGTTTTCCGGCCTATAATCAGCCATTTGTTATCAAAAACATTTCGAACAGTGGTTACTCAATGAATATTCAACATGGTGCTCGATGAGCGAATATTTATGTTGAAATTTCTGCGATAAATTGATGTATTTTAAATGCTGGATCAGACCGCGCTGTAAGGTATTTATAACATAAAGATGCAGATTTATTGTATCTGGACGAAACTTGTGTGGTTATTGCTTTGATGCGAATGAAACTTTTCACGGGGGCCCGGAATAAAAGGATCTTGGAGTGGACATTAGAGTTCTTCATTGTTTTAAAATAAATTGAGCCCAAGTCATGTATGAATTTGAAGGAGGCTTCTAAAGTTTCATAAATAAAGTTGCAGTAAACAACAAGACTCCCGTAAATAAGTAAACAGCATTGTGTTGATGGTACTGCATTAAAGAGAACAATCTACTTTCTAATAATTTTGAACTTATTGTCCAAATACACAAAATAACCAGTTTGCATGCTCTGACTATTAAAATCAGCAACCAAGTCCTATATATAAGAAACTTCTTTCAATTTCTCTTATTAGAATAGGTAATTATAAATCAGATTTCACATGATCTTTGACACTGCAACATAACGCTAAATATTTACAAATCAAATCAAACAGTGAACAAAAACTGGCAATTCATCTTATAATAAGGACAGCAAGTTGTTTTCATTTTGTAAGAGTAAGCATTAGTTTGCAATGAAGACTTGCTCGAAAACAGACAACATAGAATGCCGACGGACTGTGTACATAGAATGAGTGGGTCATTGCAAAATCCAGGACTGTGTTCTAGAAGCTGATCCACAAATTGTTATAAACCTAGTCTGTTTACATGACCAGACTTTTGGGATAAAGCCAAAACATTCACTGACAACTGGGTATGACAAAACAACACACTAGCCATTGAGTATGATAAGGCAAAATATTCACTGACTGCTGTTTATAATATGTTAACATATTCTTGCATGGACTGCTGGGTTTGATATGGCAGAATATTTAGGGATCACTGGGATACAGCACAATATTCATAGAAAATGAACTTTGCCATTCTATCTTTATGCAGATTCAAGGCCTAGAAATGCATAGAAAAGCAAGCAAGCCACATTTACATCCTGTGTGGGAGAAATTTCCTGCCCATTTAAGACAAATTTGAAGGGGAAAATAGAGCTCCCGCAACAACAAAAAAAATGCAATAAATTAAATTCAAGAAAAAAACTAAAACATGACCCTTTATCAGCCCCGACTGGAATCTAAGAGATTGCTGCCGCCGTTGCTTGGAGATCAAATAACAGTATTATGGCTGCAAAGAAAATTAAGCTTACCTAAAAATTATCGTTTCGAGATCGAATGGATACTCGATGATCCCCGAGGTTGGCGCTCTTGCCCGCAGAACATCTTGTTCCGTTGGGAGATAGTCAGGCTTGGCTATACGATCTAAATCCGTGAGGTAGCTGAAATATTTAGGAAAAGGAGTGCTATTAGAATTTTTACAAGATGTGCTAATAAAATGCAAAAGAACAAAAGTCAACTGCACTAAACGAAGGAGCGAAAAAAAAAAACGCCACGATCAATAGTCCGGGAAAAAAAGATTCACGGCAGCCAGTTTTATCCAAGCAAAGAGAATTCTATGAAATTGAATTTCTTCCATCTGTGGTTTAAATGTGAGTTTAAGGAGAGGCGAACTGAATCAAATTGTATTTTAAACCGCTGCAATCCCAATCCATAAACTGCTACAATGTTGCTCATTAACCGAACACAGCAGACCTTGACAAGCCATCTTGCCGGGGCGAGGATATCATAGCCCGGCAACAAAATATTAATTCCAAAATGTTCTTTGATATGCTATTTAAAAATCAAAGCTGCAAGAAGGAGAAAAGGAATAAATTTGGCTAGCAGCAAAAGATAAATTTTCGAAACAAAGGCATTGTGGATATTCCAGATGGGCTGACAGAAAAAATTGGAATATGGCGTGAATTTGCCAGCTAACTCACTGCGATATACAAAATTAAACAAAACTATAGAACGTTTTTCTTAAAACAGAGATTTTCCACTGAATACATCATTTCAAAAAGAACAGAAAGATACAGAAAGACACGCGTGGGAAAAATGAGCGGACATCAAAATAAACTTCTAAGCTTACTATTTAGCAGAGTCGCTTAGTTGATACTCTCTTCTTCTGTCATAGCATTCTTGCATTCCTTGGTCACTCCAAAGTGATTTTGTAGCTTCGTAATATGATTTTTCGAAGGTAGTTACATTTTTTGGATCAACTTCTCTAATGAACTTGGCGTGCTCCTAAGAAAAAAAATGGAAAATAAACGTGAGCTTATGAGCAACATCAAACAAAAATCGTACACAAAAATCAAATTGATCCACGCCATAGAGCGCTTTGAGAGCGGGCAACTTTTGAACCAATTGAGGAGTAACATAGCATATGTAATAAACAAGGTCATAAAGTATTCCAGAAGGTAAGTTAATTCATACCGGATTCGATGGATCTTTGTAAGGAATATTCAAGGATTCCATTGCTATCGTAAGGGAGTGCATGGCCGTGATAATGTTCTGGTACACCAAGGGGACATAGTTTCGCTTGTCCTCATCGCTGTAGCCTTGTCCATGAATAATTCTCATCTGTTTTATAAACGTACTCTTGCCTGATTCCCCGGTTCCTGTAAAAAGCGCACATCTTACATTAATTTCGAAATCTCGCTTGGAAACATCCCGCACTGTGTACAGAAACAACATTCGCTCCACTCGACATTTCCAGGTTGCCTCCACAAACTTGAAATTTGCTCGTCCAAAATAAAGCCCTAATATTTTCTTTATTCCATATGCAGGTTACAAGAAAGTCTTAATTTATTTAGAGGCAGTGAGAATTAAATTCAGGTATTTATACCAAATACGATAGAGCGCTAACAACATGGAGTCGAGAAGGTCTGGAACAATCGATTCTTACCACATCGGTCAACTCACATTCACCGATCTCACACAGTCGGCTAGCCGAGCAATACACAGTTCATTTATACAAAACTATATCTATATGAGTGTATACAGCATATATACGTATATAAATTTCTATATAAATGTATATGTTTTATATTTATATTTTTATCTGTGTTTTATCGAACAAGCATATCCATGCGACCAGGTTTTGAGCAACGGCAAGCGCGGTATTTCATGCAGATTCGATCAAATATGAATGCGTTCGGGTAAAACATAAGCCATGCTCACCAAGTAAAAGCAATTTCAGTTCTCTCCTTTGATTTTTCTTGTCCTGTCTGAGCTGTTTTTCGATCTCTAAGTTGATTCGTCTGATCTCCCTCTGTTCTTCACTCAAGCAGCACGTCATCTTGAAACAACAAATTGCCTCCGATCGCCACAACCAAGGCCAGTGATGGCGTCAAAAGCAACTACAGTTGTCCTTTTCGCTCCTCGAGCCCCTAATGGAGCTACGAGTCCTCTGTTACTACAGAATTTATTCCTCCAAAATGGTGATCCAGTTCGCTGTTGTAGGGCGTAGGCGAGCTTCGATATCTCTTCCCAGCAATCATTGAAAAACCTCCACAAGTGCAACCCACCCAAATAAGGCCATCACCTCCATATTTGGATGTAAATTGTCCTCGCCCCAGACAAGAAATGCAGCATTTTTCCGCCTGCGAGGAACGCCTGGCGGTATTTGAAGCCTGTTTCTTCCTCCATTTTGTATTCGAAAAAAGGGTTGAAATTTTGCAGCGTTGGCGTTGTGGAATCGTCTATAAAAGGACGATTCGAAGGGTGACTTATTCTAGAAAATCCATCTTTTGCAGAAGACGAAGAAAATATTGCGCAAACAAAACGGAAATGATTGTATCTAATGAAAGGTGACGTACAAGACAAATATTTGACACCTGAATTGTAAGCTTGTTCATCGAAACTGTTATCACTGTTTTATTTTACGGTTATGTGCATCACTTTGATATAATGCAATGGTAGATTAAAAATGTTCAATTATTTGTTGGTATTTAAATTTAACTGAAACTTATTTGCATAATTATTTTTACTTTATTTCAAAGCAAGTAGTAACTTAAAAATAGTGACTACATTATAAATTTATTTGCCCACATCAAAAAGTGCACATGAATGTTATGTTTGGAGTTTGGAGGCAGCTACTGTTATTGAAAATATAGTAGTAATTTATAAGTATTTGCAAATCGTGTTAAAGGAGAAAGTACCCTTTTTTCTTTCCACCAAATTAAAAGTACATATAGGGATAAGATGCTGAACAAAGTTTCAGCTTCTAAAGATCTTCCAATCCTAATTTAATAAATCAGTGTCCAAAGTAGTCACCATTTTAATTTGAAACATACTAATTAGCATGGCCTTGACAGACCTTCCAACTCTCACGATTTGGTCATGAGACTCGCCATTTCAGGAGTCATCTCACGGTCTCACGATTTAACCTTGAAATCTCATGGTTTTCCACAATGAATTATAACCTTAATCAGATACAGTATTATAAAGGTGACAGGCCAGACACGACTCCCGCCAGTTGCAAAATGTAAGAAGCTTTTAGAATAGCTTTCCCAAGAAGGTCTACAACGATGAACACAAATGAGTGCCACATAATTAAGGTACTTGTTTGTCTAATTTGTGTTAATTAATGCTAAAAGAGTACTATATTGTTAGCATTGAGATTCCTTTTCCTTGTTTTAAAACGTTTTTGTAAATCTCACTATTTGGGACCCAAATCTCAAGATTTTTGGGGGTAAATTTTGGAGATCACAAGATTTCAGGGTTTTAGATGTTGGAAGGTCTGCCTTGAAAATGTGATGTCAGTCTGTCTGACTCAAAGTGAGCTGTTTGCTACATGTACATGTTTTGTTTACTATACAAAAATCACTGATTTAGAGGTTTATTGAGCATGTCGGCCCCATTTCCTCAAAATTAGGCAGAAATTTTTTTGGCTCGAAGTTTTAGCCTCAAGCTCGAGATTTATACAGGCCCAGTGTTTTTACCACATTGCAGTAATGTACCTGATCTTATAGACAAGAATTCTTCACTCCTTAACAAAAAAGAAAAAACTTTTGAGATGGTGAAGGGAAAGGTAACTTTAACTGAAATTTATTAATTATTATAATAATATTATTAACTCATAATCAAAACAGTAAAACCTGATCTGTCAAATCAATAAAATCGATGATCGATAGAATTGATATCAATCGATGCCAATTAATCGATTGTTATTGGAAATCGATGATCAATCGATGACGTATGTTTTTGTGATAATTCGATTGACAATTGATTTCCAATAAAATCGATTAATTGATATTGATTTTATCGATTGCCATAGATCCCGGATTATATGGACGGCAACATATAACAAGACTTACACTGGAAACGGTTTTTGAAGTCGCCAAAGCGGAGCAACTAAATCCCTCTGTAGGTGACCAAGTTGTCCGCGATCATCAGTCACCTTAAAAGCATTGCCACATGCACGATCTCCCCTTTTCTTGCTTGCGGAGAAGTTGTCACCAATTGCAACAGTAAATAAACACTCCTTGTACCCTTTCACAGCGACATCGGATATCACAAGGGTAACTTCCCGCTCGCGATGTGGCGTGTCTTGACCAGATATTGTGTTCGCAATTTTGTTACACAAGTTCCGAGAAAACACGCAAAAATCGATAAAATCGATAATTTGCGGAACATTTTTTGTGATTATCGATTGATCATCGATTGGCCGATATCAATCGATATCAATTAACTGATTTTATTGATTAATATTGATTGATCGATTGGATTTCCGATGATCGATTGTCATCGATTTAACAGGCCAGGAGTAAAACTCTCACCTCATTCTGTACAAGAGACACCCTCAACAAGTCAATCCATGTATATAAAAAAAAACGAAAGCCAAATAAATTCATAAATTATTACTTGAGATACAATTTCAGTCCTTCCTCTTTTTGTGCCAGTGTAAAATCTCACATTGTTACAAAGTCCCTCAAATCCAGATAAATTTCAATTGAATTTACCTTTTCTTTTGCTGTCTCAAAAGTTTTTGTTGCCGTATGAAGAATTCTTGTTCTCAAGATTGGGTACAGTGCTGCAATATGGACAAAAAAATCAGGCTCGTATAGGGGAATCTTTGTTTCCCATTTTTGCACTGTTAGCATACGCACCTTGTTCTCTAACCTACCTACAAAAAAATCAACTCTGAATATTGAAAGGGCATAGCACAATTAGCTTTCTCTGAAAATATGAGCCCGATATACTAGAAACACTTCATGCAATGCTGTATTATAAACTCAAAATTTTACAAAGAATGTATGGCTCATTAGCGCTTTTGCCACCCAACAATTTCGCAGTTTTTGAAGCAGATATTTCCTTAAATATTGCATGAAAAAAGCTGAAAATTGCATAGATTACTAAGTTTAACAAGCTCTTTCAACTTTTGAAGTCAATTCGTATTTAGCATGATGCCTTCTCCATGCAGATTTGTATGCTAATGAAGCAAAATGTAAACAATGACATCAGTAAAGATTCTCCTATAAAATCTCAGGAAGATAAGACACATTGAAAAATCTGCACTAGTTACTCAACATGGCCTCAGTGGCTGTCAGTTTAAAAATGCTGAAGATGAATCACTGAAGTCAGGCTTTCCAAGTCAAATTTTTAAATCAGTGCAGGGCATCAAGTTCCCATTTTTTTCCTATTTTTGACCTGCTTCCTACTTTCTCCTATTTTTAAAAAAAAAAAATCCCTTTTTTCCCTATTTTTTTAGGGTTTTACTTGTGCACAGAAACATTTTGAAATATTTGAAATTAAATGATCAATAAAATTGATATAAAGTTTAACTGCAGAAACCTTTATGTCAAATAGGAAATGACAATTTGTTATGTTTGTTGTATGTGCAGTATTGCATCATGTTAATGCACACTCAAGCAGTATGCATTGCAAATCCACTTTTTGCCCCCAATTTGCTTGAAACCTGACTGCTTATAACCTGTAGGTTAGGTTTTTAGGGAGGGCTTAGTTTAAGGGAAATTTGTTATTGAAGGGAGTTTAATTTACTCAAAAAATTGGGTTGTGAGTTTAATATGTTTATGGTAGATCAAGCATATTCTTAAAACCTTTGGTTTGTTGCTGGCCAATCAGTTCTCTGATCTAAGGAGCAATATTTAATTGATGGTATTATTAATTTTTTGTGAGGACAGTGTTCAGGGGGGGGGGGGGGGGGTACTCCCCCAAAATACCTATACGGGTATGTGCCGCCCAACGGGGTCGTGATTTTGGGACTCCTGATCTAGAACGGGGTACCCATTTTAGAGACGTTGCCTAGAATGGGGTATAATATTTCGAACGCACGAAAGCTTGAACAGATTATCAGCAGCCTTTTTTTCTAGAATGGGGTATTAGAAATTGACCTGTTTCTAGAACGGTATCATTTTGAGTGCAAATTCTGTCTAAAACGGGGTCCAAATTTGGAGACCCAGGCAGCACATATCCACCCAAAATATAACCGAGTACCCCCCTCCCCCAGGGGGGGGGGGAGGTGGAGGGGGCATACCCAGCCTTTTTGCAAGGGGAGCTGGGGGAGGGGGTTCCATCTCATCCAAAATTAGTCACTCAAGACAGTTAGTTACACAGGCAGTCAAAACATATGTTTATGTCACATTCAGGAAGAAATAATATTTCTTGAAGTGAAGCGTCTACTACATATAACAGCACCAACTTCCCATTTCTCATTTTCACATTGAAATAATCAGCTTTTTATCCCAATTCTCATTAATCTGCCAAGAGAAAGGGGTTCCTGAACCCCTGGAACTCTTCTCTTGGTATGCCCCTGATGTTTTAGTGGCAGAGGCTGCAGTATGACTGCGAGCAGCAAAGCTGCAAGAAACATACTGCCTACTGGAATTCTCGGGATTTTTAATTACCTTTGTTAGTCTACTGCACTGTTGTAACCTAGCTAGTAACCCACATCTTTGTTTGTTGTTAACGTTCTGGAAATTGTGATAAAATTACACATAGTGCAGGCATAAATGCCAAGTTTTTCTCTTTGTCTGGTGTCAGTGGTGTGAGATGTGTTTAAAAAATGGACAAATAATGGTTTTTCAAGTGCTTGGGTCAAGGAGCCTAGAGGGTTCAGCTGCATGCCCATCTGACAAATTTGAAAAATTGGCTTCCTCTGAAATGATTATTTCCCACCTTATGAGTCCATATCATGATATATTTTCAGTTTGCTCATGTATTTAAAATAGGAAAAAACAAGTGATAGACAAATCATCGAAGAATCAAAAACAATTTTAGAAGGCCATACGAGAATGGTAAAAAACTAACGACCTGAACTGAAATCTGACGACGAACCGGGAACTTTTAAATGCGCACGCACACGATGCAACACTTGTCCTTTCATTCATAACGCGGACAAAATAACGGGACCCAAACGATCTATTAAAATCACTGATCGTTTCACATGCACCTCCGTAAATGTTATCTACTGCATAACATGTACTTTTTGCAAAAAGATATACATTGGCGAGACAAAGAGGAGACTGGGCGACCGTTTTCGCGAACATCTCCGAGAAACCAGTCGCGCGTCATTTCAATCTCACTAACCATTCTAAACAACACATGACAATCTGAGGCCTTTCCCTACACCAGGGTAACACAGAAAGCCGTAAAAACTTAGAACAAAAAATCATCTTTCAAATCGGCACTCTCAAACCCCACGGAATCAACGGGTGTGCGGAAAACTCAGACCCGGAAAACTCAGACCTCAGACCTCAGACCCGGCGGAAAACTCAGACCCAGCGGAAAACTCAGACCCAGCGGAAAACTCAGACCCCTCGAAATTACAAAAGAAATAAACTTCACTCATGATCAATTTTAGTCACCTCGCGTAAAATGTTTTATTGTCACGCAATCACCCCAGGAGATCGCTTAGCCGTGATACAGCGAGATGTTTATCTTGCCCGGTTCATCGCTGCCGATCAAACAGGGAAAAACTATAAACACGGTTTAAAATAGCAGTCGACACTTCGATCACTTTCACTGAAAAAAATGAAAAAAAAAAAGAGTCGCGGAAATGTTAGTCAGTTTTGTATACATTCATAGTTATTTATAGTGCCAGACAGAACGGATTTCCCGTGTTTGCGAGTGTAGAAGCGCTCAGAGTTGCATATTTTACGCTTGAGCAAACACCTGATAAGAGCGCCGCATTCAGGAATCGCAACAAAACACGTTAATTTAGATGAAGATTCTGAGGCGGATGTTCAAAGCATGCGATGTGTCCAACAATCAGTTTTTTAATATTATTTCAAGGTTTCTAGGAAAAAAGTAAAATTTTATTCCAGGGAGAATTTGGTCACGTGCTAGGCAACGATGGCAGTACTTACAAGTATGCGACACATGTACATGTATTAAAAAAATTCGAGTTATCTAAATCAAGAAAAAAAATTCCGTTTCGATGCTTATCGGAGTTTAGTAATGTCCTCAAGAAAAAGGAAAAATGCTAAATATCTCTTGTCGGCTGCTATTTTAAACCGTGTTTATAGTTTTTCCCTGTTTGATCGACAGCGATGAACCGGGCAAGATAAACATCTCGCTGTATTCTAAGCGATCTCCTGGGGTGATTGCGTGACAACAAAACATTTTACGCGAGGTGACTAAAATTGATCATGAGTGAAGTTTATTTCTTTTGTAATTTCGAGGCGTCTGAGTTTTTCGCCGGGTCTAAGTTTTGAAATTTCGAGGGGTCTGAGTTTTCCGCTGGGTCTGAGTTTTCCGCTGGGTCTGAGTTTTCCGCCGGGTCTGAGGTCTGAGGTCTGAGTTTTCCGGGTCTGAGTTTTCCGCACCGAACGCTTTTCATTCAACTAATTTACATTTGTTTTTTACGTCACCAAATTTCCACCAATAGCGTAGCTTCACCTACTATATTAACCCACACACTACCCACAATCCCTTGATTCGCTCCGACGAAGGGCTAGCGCTCGAAACGTCAGCTTTCTCGAATCTTTTTACGGTGGCTAATTTACCTTATCGACTTAGTCGATAAAACCAAATTCTTGTGCTTCACCCCCACCGACGCAGCACCACAGTTTCTCTAGAAACTAACCCCATTCATTTGATGCTAAATTTAGTTGTCGCCCAGGCTGGCTCGCTTCATGGAATACCGGGCTGAAAGTCATCTCGGCAAAATGGGCCATCTCGGCTAACCGGGCCAGCCCGGTTCATATAATCGGGCCCTATTAAAGTGCTTAAAAACTGTGAACTGCAGAATTGTCGGCGCCATTTGCCAATATAATTCAGTTGATCAGGCACAAAGAGTTTTGGTCAGTTTTCAACGGAAAAAAGCTCATCAGTTTTAAGAAAAATTAAAAGACAGTAACGTCAACTAATTTTTTTGTACATCCTTGCCTATATTTCCATTTAATATTAAACAAAATCCCACTAAATAAAACGAAAACGATTCGGACGTTTGACCGCGGTGGACCTTGCGCTCGGCACGCACGCAGCCAAGAGGGAAATTGATAGGCATATGTTGACGCGCCTTCGAATTCATTCATGCCTCATAGTGAATGACGCGTTTCAACCTGCAATTACGAAGAGTGGATCATTTGGTTAAGCTGGCAATTTTATTCAAGCTTCAGTGAATAATGTAATATAACTCTTGCGGACAGAAAAGGAACCGACTTGCTATCCTCTAATGATCCTTGTTTGACTAGACTTATTTACTCTGTATATTACGCTGGTTTTAGTAGTTTTAGTTAGAGTATATGACACGAAATTTTTCTCTTTGGTTTCTTGTAGTTCAATATGTATAAAAAACGACTTCAAGCTTTCAAAGTGCTGGAAATTTGTAAAAATCCTTATTTTCACCTTCAAAATATAAAATACGCGCTTTTTATTCTCAAAAATGTCTCGGGGACTGAGATCTAGTAATTTAAAGTAATTTTATACAATGTTTCACATTTTTAATTTATTATACATACTTTTAATGTTTTCGGGGACTGAGATCTAGTGTTTATCCCAATAATGAGCTATTATGACGTCATTTCGTGTACATCGACCTTCGAGCGAGTTCTATAACCTGATAACAAATGTTGATCTCACATGAATCCTCAATGTTGAGCGATTTGGAGGATTCATCGATGTAGGAATTGTCTGAACGCTACATGGAACAAAAAGGGAAATCAGGAGAAGAAATGTAGGTTTATACGACCTGGAATAGGCAGACCTGTCGCAATTTTTAATAGCTACATTTGAAGAAGTTCGTCACTGAAGGGCCCGGGGGGGGGGGGGGGGGGTACTCCCCCAAAATACCTATACGGGTATGTGCCGCCCAACGGGGTCGTGATTTTGGGACTCCTGATCTAGAACGGGGTATCCATTTTAGAGACGTTTTTTAGAACGGGGTATAATGTTTCGAACGCACGAAAGCTTAGATTATCAGCAGCCATTTTTTTCTAGAACGGGGTATTAAAAATTGACCTATTTCTAGAACGGGGTATCATTTTGAGTGCAAATTCTTTCTAAAACGGGGTCCAAATTTGGAGACCAGGGCGGCACATACCCACCCAAAATATACCCGAGTACCCCCCTCCCTCGGGCTGAAGGGACGCTGATGACTGCTGATGTATCTTGTTTTTATGATTATGCAGCCAGGAGCTAGCCTCCCACGCAGTCGTTTTTAGGGGGATCGTGTTTCACTTTGTGGGGGGGGGGGGAGTGAAACACGATCCCCCTAAAAACGACTGCGTGGGAGGCTAGCCAGGAGCTTGCCTTAATAATCTTTCTTTGTTGTTTTGAAGTATAAAGAAAAAATCGGCAAGAGTGACGAAAGCAAAGAAATATTATCTCAAAAGACAAAATAACAGCACGAATGACAATTTTGATTTCTTGGGATATGTTGACATTTAAAAAATGTTCTTGAATGTGATCGAGATGTCTGTTGAATGTGATTGATAATTTACATGTGTTGAATGTGAATGTGCTTGTTAAATGTGATGTGTGACCTTGAATGTGATCGAGATGACTGTTGAAATTGATTAATTGAGATACGGTGAATGTGAATGTGGTTGTTGAATGTGATCGTTATCCTTGAATGTGATCAAATTAGAGTTCTTGAATTTTGCACCATTTGGCACCTGTAATACCGTGTAACACCCTGTAACACTGTGTAACACCCTGTAACACTGTGTAACACTGTGTAACACCCCTGTAACACTCTATAACACCGTGTAACACTGTTTAACACCCTGTAACACCGTGTAACACCCAGTAACACTGTGTAACACCCTGTAACACCGTGTTACACGGTGTAACACCGCGTTGCACCGTGTAACACTGTTACACGCTGTAACACACAGTAACATGTTCTAGCGCAAATTGCATCGTGAATCGTTTGGCATAATGTGCGCTTGTATCTGTTTCATTTGCAGCCACGCAACGCGCATTCACGCACCCTCACCCACATAACCAATTTCTGTTACGGACAGCAGACTGTTTTAGATGTTCATTTTGTGTAACACGTAACACTGTTACACGAAAAATCCTCAAAATTTTGGTCCCTAAATCGTGCATGGTATATCGACTGGATAATCAAGTGCGGAAATGTGTAGTCATCACGTGTACGCGCTAACTAAAAAGCATTTGGCACGTTTTCTTTTGTCGCGCGTATTCTATTTTCAAAGAGGTAATTTAGAGCTTGTCTTTATAAAAATCATTTCCATAAAAATAGAGTTTCATTCCCAAAGGATGGAAATTAAATTTCATTGTTCAGTCATCCAACATGGCCGCGTGCAAACCACCAATTACTTTTCTATGTAAACAAGAAATTGTACTGACCGATCTGAATAATCCATTTATCCCACGCCGTTTTGTTACCGGCCTATGCAGCCTATTATGAACCTGTTAAGAACAGGGTTACCAAACCACAGACGGCGTTCATCGCGGAAAAATATATGTGGGAGTATAAAGAGATTACCAGATTTTGTAAAGACGGCCTGGTTATGTATTCCATTCGTTATACGGCCCAAGCAAGACTGAACTGAAGGAAAAAGTTTATTTTGACATCCCGTCCCCCTACACGCACCCCACAAAAGCTCACCGGAAAGACTTCAAGCCAGCCTGAATAGGGAGTAAAATACAAAAGCTACAACATGATAACAGGAAAGACAATTTTATTTACAAAACTGATCTACTTCTTACCTTCTACAACAATCAGGAAATTTTAACTTATTTGGTGCCGAACGTTGGAGGGGGTTATACTAGTAACAATCGGCTGCACGGCTTGATTTCATCATTAAATAAATTTTAAAAGTTCCATTTATAAGCTCTTACGTAAAATTCTTGGGCAACTATGATTTAGACTGAATGGCAGTACCAATACTTAATATTTCCCCCGATTTCCTCCGTCAAGTCATAATTGAGCTTATTATAATTATAACAAGATGGATGTTTTTTGTCGGAACATTGTTGGCCTTTTATGGAACTTGAATTGCAAAAAACATTATTTTCAAACATGATGTGTTTTAGAAAATGTATCTGTGGTGAACTGAAGAGAGCTGAATTTTTAACGATCATGGGAACTAAGCCAGTATCCTAAAATAAAAGCCATTTTACAACTTTATAAGTGTTTCCACCTCATTCTCGATACCGGGCCCCATGATTAAGCTGTGCATGGTGATCCTTCGTCTTTGTAGAAGTCGTGAATTGTCGTTTTTCATTGGAGTAGCAAATGGAACAGTCGAGTACCTTCGGATGACGTTTTGAGCTGTGGAGTTTTTCGATTTCTTGCCGAATTGGCTAGTCACCTCACTTCTGGATTTATCTTTTTCATTTGCCTGCTTATGATAATTCTTATGTCTAATGGCAACGTTTTCCATGCGTCGAGGGGATGTATTTCCAGTCTTGAGGCTTAACGCATCGTCGTCAGCGCGCCGAAAATCCGAAGCTGGAAGGCTGTGTCTTTTGTTTCGCAGTGCAGATTGATGCCCCATAGCCGCGTGGCGAGTTTCGTCATAAGACCAGCTCCGTCGTACTGGCCTCTTTTGCACCCTTTCATCCGGGCGTGGCCTATCTACAGCCTCCTCGTTTTCTTGCTCAGAAAGCTGAACTCTAAATTGTTTTGACAGGATCTCCTGTCTCTTGAATATTTGTTTTTTGACTACGTCTTGTTTTCTCGACAGCTGACCGAATGCCAATCTCTTCTCTATGTCGATCTGTTTGAGAACAAGCGAAAGATCTTCTTCTTGCTTGATGTTTCTCCTGATAGCTTTTTTCATGTCGATAGTTGGGTGGAAGTTTCCTCTTAGCTTATCTTTCATGATTGTTCACTACACTCGGCGGAGATGGAACTGGTGTTACTGCTGACAGATGGTAAAGTACTGCCCGATGCTTCATCTGCTCGCTTTTGTACTGAAATGTGGACATGCATTGCTTCATAAGGACAATTACATTTACTTTATGAATAGAAAACATGCACATGCACATACATACAATCACACCGCCGGCAGGATAAAAAAAATCACTTCCTCTTTAGTCAGATGAAACATCACAGGAATGCTACTGCCAATTGAAAAATTAAATATTGGTATTTTTAGGGTTTTATACTTGTATCATTCGCCAGTTTAAACAAACCATTCGCACCTATTGATTGTTTCATTCTTTCGCGATACTACAATAGCTAAATATAATCCTGCTAATCTTATTAACTGGCTAAGTATTGTACAATTATAGCTAATCACGAAAGACAGAATCGAGATTGTGCTGGCATTACTTCAGGCAACACAGGGTTCCATCAGGCACAGGGATCCTGCCTAGATCGTTGTGCTGCTCGCTCGGAAGCTCCCAGCAATTATCCACTTGAAATCAAATAAGCAAAAAATCCATAAATAAATAAATAAATAAATAAAATAATTAATAAAATGGGAATTTTGGTGTGGAAATCCACGAATTTTTAATAGACTAAACTTTAATTATATAACTCCTTGATTATTCTACCGGTTCGTGATCAAAGCTATAAAGGAGGAGGTAAAAAATGCGTGACTAACGTCATATTAACGTGCATACGGTCAGCAGTGCTAGAAACGCACGTGAAAAATGAGAAATGGCCCCGAGGGCGAGAGAGTTAATCCCATTGCTGGTTTGCACGTGACGTCACGACGGCCATGTTGGTGGTCAAGAACAAAAGCGTTTTTCTCCGCTGGGAACTAAACTCTATTTTCATGCAAATTCTGCGACAAAAATTGTATAGAATTGACCACCAACATGGCCGCCTTTTCACGTGGTTGCAAACCAGGAATTTCGGCTACTGATATTAAGCCTTTAAAGGTATATTTCCACTGTTGCGTAAATTTTTACGTGCGTTGTACGTGCGTAAATAAAATAAGAGACGATGTATGAACGGCTTGCAGTCAGCACGGTTCAACTTTTTACGTTTACGCAAACCGTTCATACATCGTCTCTTGTTTAATTTACGCGCGTAAAACACACGTAAACATTACGTGACAGTGGAAATTGTTACGTGCGTTTTATTTATGCCCATTTTACGCACGTAAAAATTTACGCGACAGTGGAAATCAACCATAATTTTATTGCGTTCGACGTAGATAGATAGATAGATAGAAACTTTATTTAAGTGTCAAAAGACCTTATAGCCTGGGTAAACCCATACTAATTACGTATAGGAGAATTAACTATTATAGCGCTCAAGCTTGCGTGATATCGCCTAATTCTTAGCCGACGAGGCCATAGGCCGAGTCGGCTAAAATTAGGCGATATCACGCAAGCTTGAGCGCTATAATAGTTTTATAATTCAACACATTGATAACAAAGCACAGTTTGAAGAAAAAATATCGAGGCCGGTCCGTCATTTTTGCATTCTCTCTTGAATTATAACGCATATTATAATTCAACATGCAAGTGCAAGAGGAAGCTGCTGTCTTTTATGGAAGCCATCTGATAATTGATAATTGAGCTGAGGCAGTGACTGGGCATATGGGTACACAAGATGGAAGACTGTGACTGAGAGAGGGACTTCTGTAGACGTCAAATTTTACAATAACTGCTATTGGCAAATCAGGTTATTTATTTTTGCTTTTAAACATTAACTAAGGATATTTGAATAAAATTTTCAGAAGAAGATTTTGTTGTCTATTTTTATGTGTTTGTTCATTAAT
The DNA here is from genome assembly GCA_024195265.1 of Dendrophyllia cribrosa. Taxonomy (NCBI): domain Eukaryota; kingdom Metazoa; phylum Cnidaria; class Anthozoa; order Scleractinia; family Dendrophylliidae; genus Dendrophyllia; species Dendrophyllia cribrosa. Next base: position 54,351,362 of record JAJLRJ010000001.1, read on the forward strand.
TTCATAGGTTAAAAAGCGATTTTATGTAAACAAAACAAGACTTGGATTTTGTAGTTCCAAACTAAAAATATCCCGAGAATATGACAACGATGTGATTTAAACACAGGCGGCCCAAGCTCACTATCAGATAACCGGGACGTGACCCTTGCTTTATGAGCGGTATTGTGTTACAAAGATTCGATTTATAAAGGTTTGTATGAGAACTCAACGGTTTTGCATCGAAACTTAAAAAATTCGAATCGTATGTGAATAAATTGACTTACCCTGTTGCTGTGTTGTATTCTTTGTTGTTTGCCTGCTCCTCGGGGCGATTTAACGCGATTTCGGCGAGTTATCGTCATTTGGGTGTTCTACTGTCTTTTTCTTAGCAGTGGAACACCCAAATAACGATAACTCGCCGAAATCGCGTTAAATCGCCCCGGGGAGCAGGCAAACAACAAAGAATACAACACAGCAACAGGGTAAGTCAATTTTATTCACATACGATTCGAATTTTTTAAGTTTCGATGCAAAACCGTTGAGTTCCCATACAAACCTTTATAAATCGAATCTTTGTAACACAATACCGCTCATAAAGCAAGGGTCGCGTCCCGGTTATCTGATAGTGAGCTTGGGCCGCCTGTGATTTAAAGGGGGCTTCTGAACATATCTGAATTTCGTAACTGTTCATCAGTAGGATGCCTAAAATGTGTGCAATTCCACAATTGGTTTCGGCTCCTTTAAATCCTATACCAATTGCAGAACATTTTAGGAGAAGCCACCCACTGTGTGAGCACAGTTACTGACAAGATATATTAGTAATAACTGCCACTCTTTGACCCCCCCCCCCCCCCCCACCCCCCACCCCCCACATCAACGCCTATTGGCCCCCACCTCCCACTTCTTCCTCACCTCCCACTTCCTCGCCCCCTAGTACCATCACCCCACCCTGTCGAACGCACTCCCCTAATTTCCAATTACTACTTGTAGTTAATTATTCGCGTCGTTTTTGTCCCGCGGGTATCGATCGTGATGCCATTCGATTTCAGGCTATCTTGGACTGGCACAGATAGCCTCGATCTTATGTGATAATTTTTCTCGGCCTCGTTTACGCAAAAAAAAAAACGTGGAGTGGAATTACTTGAGCAGATGCCATTGCCGCCGCGCTATATAGCGAAAGCAACCGTATTAAAATAAAATAGCGAATTAACGTCGCGATCATATGGCAATAAAATTGTCGTTTTGAGAGAAAACGATGAATATTATCGAGTTTCTAAACGTACTAATTTTTCTCGATCGCGAGTCAGCCATTGCATGGTTTAAAGAAAAACCTGATAAAGAGCAACTACACATGTACCGAATGTGACATTTTGCATGTTTGAGCAATTTTTGAGCGACATTTCGTTCTTTTCCAACTTATCAAATTTATTTTTTTTTTATTTTTGATCTTTAATTTGTACTTTGTTGACGCAATGTGACGACATAAATTCGCGCTAATACAGTTGTTTTTCGCTACATAGCTCGGCACACCAAAAAGTAACCAAAGCCAGATTTTCCGCAGTTTTCCCCAGGGCAAGTAAAATTGTGTTGATTTATTCGAACCGTCACTAGCAAATATGACTAAAGTTACTTTTCTAGGAAACAGACGCTGCAAGTACATATGATGCCTGATTTAGGGTGTCAGCTCCATTGTACATTGTACACCTCCATTGTATTAGGTAAATTTATGTGTTCTAATATATTCTATGGTATTGTATTCTATTGTATTGTCGTTCTTTTGTGTTCTAATATTACAGCTATTTCAATTAACGTTGTCGGGTGAAAGCTCAAAGCCTACAAGTCAAGACCGAACGAGTAAACCGAGCGCCTGTTCCAGGCATGCAGATAGTTGGGAGTGGTGAAACGAAAAGAAACGGCGCGAATAAGCGATGCGAGGAACGGGAAAAACGTTTATTTTGCGTCGTTCCTAACTATCTTGGCTTGTAGCTTTGAGCTTTCATCCGACAACGTTAATTGAAATAGCTGTATATTGTTTTAACAAAAGAATAAGTGTTACCCCTAAATCGCGCATGGTATACAGCTATTTCAATTTAGGTTGTCGGATGAGAGCTTCAAGCGTACGCAACGAGACCGCAAGTAACTATGGGTAGTTGTAAATTGGTCTTAGCTTAGTTCGCGGTTTTTGCGTTTGTTAGTGCAATGAGTACGGTAGATGTTAGCACCATAAATGTTTGCCTTCGCTGTATGGACGAGGTATTTTAAATTGCTTTGGTCAAATTATCGTTTTCATAAAAATCCCAAAGTACCTTGCGGTCTCGTTGCGTACGCTTGAAGCTTTCATACGACAACCTAAATTGAAATAGCTGTATACAAGTAAATATTCAAACTGAGTGACCTGCATTGCAAAGGCGACGATTTCTAAATGATTGACAAGAACTCGAACGCACGCTAAACGCACGTAAAAATTACGTGACAGTGGAATTGAAATTGTTTACGTGCGTTTTATTTATGCCCGTTTTACGCACATAAAAATTTATGCGACAGTGGAAATCAACCTTAATTTAATTTACGTCATGTTTATGACCGTTTTACGCACGTAAAAATTTACGCGACAGTGGAAATCCACTTTAAGCCCGAATAGCAATCGTCATCTATTATCTCCTTGTAATATCAATGAATAATCAAACAGAGAGGTTATGAAAATCAAGGATGTGATCGCTCAAGATGAGTTCTCTTGTGGACGTTGAAAGTCAGATTCTGATCAGGAGTGGGCGTGTAACAAGACAATCCCAAGGTCAACACCACTTCAGGAATATCCTAGCGCTCAAGAGTTGTTACAGAGCATCATTCTTTGCTCGCACTGTCCCAGAGTAGAACCATCTGCCCCCTCACATTCAAAACGCTTCTTCTGTTGACTGCTTTAAGTCCTCCCTTATGCGAGACCAAGACATTAACGATTTAATCTGTAAAAGCTATTACTATAAGTGTGAGTGACCGCTGACCGTTTCCCTGTGCACATATATCCCATTTGGGAGTTTTGCGCAGTATTTAATTTAGATTTAGATAGTATAACAACAACTAACAACTTCTTCCCGGAGCTAGCCTGCGAATACAACCGCCTCTCGCCGCTCCCGGCCTTTTCTTGTGCGAACGCCTCTCATAAGGTGGATTTCCACTGTCACGTAAATTTTTACGGGCGTAAATCGTGCGTTAACAGTTTCCACTGTCGCGTAAAATCGAATACGTTGCATTGGCTTTTTACGTGCGTTTACGTGCGATTTTACGCTTCAAGCTCCTTGGGGCCTGGGTTTAAGAGAAATATGGCGGGAAATTTTTAACTTGACCGCCCAGCCAAGAAAACAAAATGGCAGCGGCAGTCAAGAAGCGTTTGCTTCTTACCCTCTACCTGCGGCAAAGAAGGAAGAGAAGGCAAAAATATAAAAAAGAGTACTGGATACGTGAATTTTTTCAAACTCGGTTATTTCTTGGCGAGTATCACACGCTTGTACAAGAGATGAACGAAAATGATACAGAGTCCTTTTTGCAAGAGTGAGGTGCGGGATTGCGGAAAATTGGTTCTATTCTTTTCAATTCTTTTTAGAACGAGGCATTGAGACAATGAGCTCTATTCTTATTCAGTGAGATACAAATTAGTATATTCCAATTAAAAAAAAATTCTGCAATCCCGCACCTTGGAGTTTTACAAGTTCTATAGAATGACCCCGAAACGGTTCGACCACCTTCTTTCCCTCGTGAGCCCGATGCTGACGAAGAAATCCTTATATCGCGAGCCTATAAGTGCTGGTGAGCGCCCAGCTGCGACACTGCGCTACTTGGCCACTGGTGATTCTTAGCAGACCATATCTTTCAGTTTCTGTCTTGGGCTTACGACCGTGAGCAACATTATTGCTGAAATATGTGCTGCACTGTGGTTTGCACTGCAAGACTACATTCAAAGTCCTTCCACACCTGAAGAGTGGAAAAACATTGCAGACGAATGCTGGAATGTTTGGAAGTTTCCAATGTGCTTGTGGGGCCATACATACATGTACAGGGTGTCCCAAAAGTTCGTTCATCTACTTTACAGGCCTGTATTTTATTCTGTATTGATTCATGTTATAGCCTTTTAATAAAAACTATCACAAAAGCAATCTAGTTTAATGTCCTTATTACTTACGGGATTAAAATGAATGCAGCAGGGAAAAACCCTGGGAACGAGGTTGAAGCAATAAAATTCTAAGGTAACGAAACAATTCCGGCTAGTTTGGAGATTAATACACCCTATAGATTCTGATTTAAAAATTTAGCTCTGGGCCCGGAAAGTTACCGGGACTTCGAGAAACGGGCCCCTGGTTCCATTTACCGCAGCGAAAGCTATTTACCGTACCCAACCGCGTCCCCCCCCCCCCCCCCCCCCCCCCCCCCACCCTCTCCCCCGAAGATCCCCCGAAAGAAACGACTCCTCCGAAAGCAACGAACGATCTCCCCGAAAGTAGAGGCCTGTTTAAAGTTATCACTCAAAACCAATAAAATCTGCTCTATTCAATGTAACGGTTGAAATAATGCGGTAAATACTTTCACAAAATAAAACTTGGCAGTGAACTGAAGAGCGTAATATTGTCGATAGCCTACTATTTAATTTACAGCGAATACCAAACAATTGATTCCTAGAAAAACCTTTGAATGCAGAGGTCCACACGACGCAGAAATTAAACTTGCTGGTAGTTGCCGGATCTTCCTTGTGAAAGATCTCGTGCCAGGCGTCACTTGAATGTGAAAATACAAAACTGAATGCAAGGCTGGCACTACGGCAAAGGGCAGATTTATTAATGGCCAATATTTCGACTAATAGTATTAGTCTTCCTCAGGGCCAGGGCTGTACTGAAAGAAAATATTGTAACGGCTCCTAAAATTTGAAAATTACATGGTTATAAATGATTGGCTAATACATGACATGTAGACAGCGCACTTGTAAACATAAGATAAAAATAATATATGACATATATAGTGTATGATACAAATGAGTTCAGCGTTCGTTCCTTCGGTTAATGCCTTCTGGTGACAAAGTGTTCCCTCTATGAATTAAAAAGGCCTCGCGTGCTTTTCGACGGGAAGCATTGATGGTAGGCTGCAGTTCAAGCGGGATGAGTCTCATGTCTGCGGAAGAGTGGCCTGGTAAGTTGAAATGTCTAGGGACCGCTGCTGTGGAGTTTGCGTGATGTGGGTTGTTTGTTCCTTGTCTGTGTTCTGTGAAGCGTTCACGAATCGTGCGTTTGGTTTCCTTTGTTTCCCCTATATACTGCTTTTTACATATTTTACATTCTATCATATATGTAATGTGATGTGATGTAAATCTTTATTTAAACACGGAGAATCATCAGTTATGTGAGGTTACTAGCCGGAATTACAGGTTAAATGTTGTTTTATTTGTCTAATTTCCCCGGTGTTGCTAAAAGTATACGAAGTTCTATTGTCAATTGATTCCTGTGTTCATGAACATAATACTACAGCAAATTCGTTCCAAATGAGTTGTTTAATTCTACATTTGCGTGAACTTACAATGAAGGTAAATGGAACGCGAAAACTATCTGTCCCCTATTTACAGTGAAGTCCTGAACAGCTTCGAGCCATCCACTGCACTGAAACGCTTTTGAACCATCCGAAAGCTGAACGGCTACCCGAAGGTAGCAGCCCTTTCGAAATTCTACGGTACAATTCTTCATATTATACTCGTTGGGATAACAAATATTAAAACATGGAATAAACACAATCTCAACGGAACAATTTAACACGTTTTTCACTTCTAAACATGTTTGATGATTGTTTTTAGTTCTAATCGTGGCCTGACAATTGCATGTCTAATAAATTACCAATTTGAAAAAGTGGATGTAACTAACTTGGCTAAAAATAATAAAAACATTGGTACAATAATGATCAACTCAAGTACGTTTTTTTCTTCAACAATGCATGATCGATAGCTTATAGAAAAGTTTTAAATTGAATATTGTAAGACCAAAACCAAAATAATTGCGCTGGCTAACCATAATAGACACAGACCGGAGCCCGTGGGCTCCTGACACAGACAATTCAATGAGCCAATCAGAACTCGTAGCAAATACATTTAGCCGGCGCCAAACGCGGGAAAACGCGTGCAGGGAAGTCACGATTGGTTTTGGTTTTACTTCTGTTTAGGTTTGCTTTCGCTTACAGGGAAAAAACACACGGGAACTTGTATAGCTTGGCTGGTATGAGTTATTTTCCTTTGGTCTTACAATACTAAAAACTCTCGTACCCAGATAGCCCAAATTTCACCCTATAAGTAAGCCGGCACCTGCTATGCAGGCTAATACTCGGCAGATCCCATTCGTGCTCGTACTGTACTGACAACGGAAATCCGGGTACGAGATTGACAACACTGAGTCAAATGAAAACCGCTATAACAACAGTCAACATGACTACAATGATCTTACAAATATCTTGTATATTAACCAACAAACGGAAAAAAAATTAAGAAAATCTTTAATTACTTAGGCTCAACTGTAAATGCTTGAATAGATGCCGAGGGCAGTTACATTTCTTACCCTGTGTCCATTGTTTACAATGTTTTTGCATTTTGCTCGACTGGGTCCGCCTATTCATGGGGTGCTAAATCGAGAAGGGGCGCATATTTGAAGGGTACGGAAGGAGGTGGTAATTCTAGCATTTACGGTATGTCACCTGTGTCAGACCTATTAAGGTGGCTCGCAACAATTTCTAGTAATTTCCAGTACTTACAAGTTGATGGATCAATATTACCGCTATTTTATTATCAGTAGATGCTACAATAATGGTATCAAACAAATGCCCAGTCATTGTCAAACAAATTGGTCATTGTCATGACGTACTCACAGGTTACCACAGTAACAGTACAGCCTATAAAGACATCCGCCATTTTTCTAAAAGGTTGTATCTTAAAATGCTAATTACAATTCGATAATAAAAATGGGGGTCACCAAGCTCGATTTTTAGTTATAAGCGCTTAAAAGCTACAATTAAGGATGTCTTTAAAAGGTTATACTATTACTATGGTATACCTGTTACGTCAATGACCATAACTTGTTCAACAATGACTGGGCATTTGTTTGATACTATTATTGTAGCATCAACTGACAAATAATTGTAGTATTGATCCATCAAAGCATAAATGTTGAAAAATGATGAGAACTATTGTGAGCAACCTACTGGACTAGCCAGTTTTAAAAAGTGATTGTCCAAAAGTCATAAGTGACTTTATTACTGGACTCGCGTCCTCAGTCGCTGAATGGGTACCCTGTGGAATTCCATAGTACATGGAACATTTATCGAGTTTGGTCAGTAATCTTCTCGGTATTCCATCTCAGTAAAGAAAATTAGCAGCGAGCTAAGCTGGGGTGTGTCAATTGCCTTTCCCTCCGAAAAAAAAAGCGCCTGATCGCAGGTTACCTAAAATATAATTAAAAGAGTCGCGATATGCTATCTTCTATCTAGCTGTAGGCGTTGATACAGAAACTCTATCTATAGCTACAAAACTGATTAAAAAATAGCGGAATTACCCCTACAAAAAGCTATGTCTAGTTCTTTTTGGCACGTCAAAAGTAGAGTACCTTAACTGTGATTGGTTTAGGTGGACTACAATCTGACCCCTGATATGCTAGGATGCTTCAACTGTTTACTATTCGATTTAATTTTATATCACATTGTATCATATTCAATATAAATTGATTCTGAAAAGCCAATTTGGAAGAATCGATAAACTATTCGCTGAATAACCTTTATGTATTGTACTGTTTTGTATCTTACACTACAGAGAAAAAGGAATCCTCCAGAGCCGTTTGCACGTGAAGTCCTCTTGATTAATCCCCGTGTTAAAATCCTTCTGTGCGCAAAGTCATCCTACGTCTAACAAAGTCTAACGCCACTCATAACACTGGAAACCCATTGGAATCTTGTACTACTCTGGATCTGTTCCCAGTGCCTTGTTCAGCACATCAAATGACTGCTTAAGGTTATCAGGTACATCATACATCATTCGCATAGTGACAGGGTTGACAGATTTGATAGGGACGGCGCAGTACTGCCTGCAGTTAACCGTAGGCAAAGGAATCGATGGGTAGATTTCACGGGTCAAAATGGTCTCATCTTTGGGAGACAGACAAGAGGCGATGTGGATTCTGAATCGCATATCCAGCAACCAACCGGCAACGGCTACCGCATTGCTGAGTGCCCATAGTGGTACCGCAGAAAGAAATGTAACCCCTGGGGGGTTGAAATACGGTATAACAAGCCCGCGAGCACTGGCTTGAATCACACTAGCGACGTACATCAGATTATAATAAACATCTTCCTCCATGTGGACGGGTGTGAAGACCACTTCTGGAATTTGCGTGTAATCCTTAGGGAGGGTGTTCCAGTCGGCAGGAATGGCGGGTAGTACCGTATCAGAATACTGGACATTATTAACGCTAATCATTCCTGTACAGATTCCATAAGCAGCAGTGGCCTTTAGAAGGCAACCCCAAGGCACGTACAACTTAATAAACTCTACTCTATCATTCATGAAGTGCGGTGTGCAAGGAAGCAGCGGATTCTGGACATGACCATGCGCAAGGAACGTCAGGTCTATTACAGTCTCCTTCTTTTTCTTTTCGTATTCTTCAATCTTTTCTTTTAAGGATTTGAAGATACGAGCTAAGGCGTGTACATAAAGGGGAAGGTTTATCACGTAGTCTCTAACTGCTTGTTGCCAGGATTTACTTTTTTCACACATCTGCAGGTATCCCCACACCTCGGCAACCTCTTCATCGCTCACTTCACTTTCACTGGAAATCGTCTCCAGGAGGTTCTTGAACTCCTCTTTAAGCATTTGCTCCAAGCTATCTGCAAGTGACCTGAACGAAAATAAAAACACAAACAAGCAAGATTAAAATCGACAAGGGTGGTCGCGCTTTATCTGTAAGAACTATTCGTGAATAACTTTATTTAAAGTCGAAAAACTTGAGGAGTGGTTGCCCAAGTCTCCCGAGCTAGATGCTCATGTTAAAAAACGCTCGACTAGAAAAAACAAAAATAAAAAGTAAAAAGATCTAGAATTAAATATAGACTATTACTAAATAAATACTAATCCTAATATTAAAAATATAAACTATCCTAAAAGTACGAAAATATACACAAACACAGACAAGATTATATACAGTTCACGCACTGGCACCCTGTGAACATTACATTATTCAAATGAGAGAGAAATTCTGCCAATGTGGTCGATTTTATTTCCAGTCGTTAAAAAGCTGCTTCTTCCCCTGCTGTCGCTAACCCCACCACACCACTACTAGTTATTTAGGCGACAAAAGTATGGTGGCAATAACGAGGATTTTCACTGATACTTACGATCGCTCTGTCAGGAATTTTTTCATTTTTCTAGTTGTTCTTCATATCCTTGCGCTGTCTTCCGAAGCAACTCGGCCGCCGCTGATTTGGACCCATTGCTGATACTTATTGATGTTTTCACCAACTCATAAATATCAAAGCCAAGTATAAGAGGCATGGCTAAAGCGGCTGCACCCCGTAAAACGGACCGTGCTACGTTACCTGTCACTTCGACCGCGCCTTTACCAAATGCACTCGCCAATTTGGGGGCAAGGCGGGAAACCAGTTTGGGGCCGATTCGTCCTGCAATTTTGCCAGATTGCTTTGCTGTGGTTAGTGCTATAGAGGAAGCTATTACACCAACACACACCGTAAAGGCGCAGACTTTTGCAATGAACGCAACTTCTGTATTGGGATTGGAGGCTGCAACAAACAAGTAGCAGAGGATCTGGTCTTTGGACCCAAGATGTGGGCTGGATTGACTGATATTTTCAGCAATTCGCGTAAGGTTGGCGTAGTGATCATCTATTCTCGTCATTGCATCTTTATCTGCATTTAGGACCCCTTGCGCTTTTTCCATCTTGTCTTTGGATATGAATGCCTCGGCTATCTCAGCACCCCCTGCTGTTACACCACCTGCCACAGCAGCTGCCACTCCAGCGGCGATCAACGGGCTGGCAAGTCCAAATGTGAATACACTCAGGATGCCCCCTGTTATTGCCATAGCTCCCCCTGCCACAGCGGCAGATGAGCCCGTCACTTTAACGATGTCCACATTTTCCTTCATGCTGTCCAGCTCATTAGCCAAATCTCTTAGGGTAGCAAGAGTCGAACGTCTTTTGTCGATGGCGCGCTGTAGCTCTTCAATAAACCGCTGAACTTGTTCGGCCGCCTTTTCTAGCTGTTTCTTGGTGTTGTTGTCAACATGTTTGTCCAGAATAGCTCGGTTCCTCTCACGGTTACTGTAAAAAGCAGAAACAAAGCGTAGTGAGTCCCTGCAACTAAAGAGATATTTCTTAGATGGAACCTTTAAGCTTAAAAAGGCAGTAAAATACGCGCGGGACTGTCGAGTTGATTTTCGGGCCATTTTTATCTTATGTAAATAAAGGATATCAAAGAAGAAGTATTAAAATGAACTTAATAATTTAACAAAAATGGCAAAAAAAAGTTGAAACGAAAAATATAAACAAACTCAGTTATTTTAGATATTATTGTGGCAGTAAATAGTGCTTTAATTTTTGGAGAAGAAAAATACATTTAGATCCTTAAGGGAGCCCGAAAGTTCAATTGCCAAAAGAAATCAGATCATTTCACCGGTATTTGTTTTCAATCGCGATTTGCATGTATACAGATTTTGTTTAGATGCATATATATCTAGTATTGTAATTTTGCACATTGTTTGCGTATTGAAAGAAATCATCATACACATTTGGCAATAATTCTTTATTTTGCCACCCTACAACTCCTTAAAAAACTGTTTCCTCTGCTTTCTCTTTTCCGGTTAAATGTATTAAATAAATATGTACTCTATAAGAGCGATATTAGCCTAGCGTTTTGTCTTTCTTGACCTCAATTGTTCTGGCTTCAATGGCGTCCCATGCTGCATAAGCGACTCGAAGCTCTTGCCCGTTGCTATGTGACGTCACACTGGCAAGCGGAGTGAGTCAATAAACGTAATTGGAAAACAATAGAGACGCTCCCTCCCTCCTGGTACTGTAAATTTAATACACAAGCGTGGCAGATTTTTTACTTTTTCGCCATTTTATGGTCATAATGTTACTTTCCAGATGTTCAGTTCAATTTTTGCCACCAGTTTATGTGGCATGAAGCATTTCAAACTCGATCATTATTATTTAACCCAATCTTCAACCAGAGGCGGATCCAGGGAAGGGGTTGAGGGGGTTGCACCCCCACCCCCACCCCCCCCCCCCCCCCCCCACCTTTGAGCAGCAGTTTTTTTATTTGTTTGACTCTTTATAAAAATAATAGAATAAAATTGTTTTATACTTAGGGACGGACCATTAGATTTTTGAGGGGGGGGGGGGGGGGGGGGGGGGGGGGGGGAGGGGGGGGGGTTGGGCAACTTTTTGGTGCAGGATATTTTTTTCTACGCTCGAGACTGTGCAGGATTTTTCTTTTTGCCATGATTTGCTTGCATGATATTTTTTTTTGCGAGTCTATATGTTTTAATGCCTGACACATATACGTGTTAGGAATACTAGAAAGGCCATACTAGAGACAGGGATACTATAGCAAGTCAGATCTGATGTAATAGCAGCTTGATAGCATGAAGCCTGGCCGCGGTGTTGTAACTGCCCCTACAATTTTCTTTACACCAGCCCCCTGTTGATGTCGCTTCCACAGCCCATCGTAGTACACCCAACCATCTTACAATTACAAGGGCGGTGCCGGAAATATAATGTTGGTGGGGCGAATCTCCTGTGCCAAGCGCCGAAGGCGCGAGCTTCTAGGGGGGTCGGGGGGCATGCTCCCCCGGGAAATTTTTGAAATGAAACTCTCTGAAATGCTATTTCCAGCGTTCCTGAGACCGGAGAAACAGTTTCCAAGGCCATCTTTGAGTTCAGTTCAATTCTCATGAAAAGTACATGTACACGAATCACTTTCTGAAACTTGGGTGTAACTCCATTTTGGTTGTTTGTTCAAAGTAAATTCGACTGTCACTCGAATATTCTCTGTCAATTCTTTTCAGTATGGGAAGGCTTTGGAAATGAATTTTCCAAAGCGATTTTCTCTGTCATTAGAGGCAGAAAGAAACTGATTTCCAATCTCAGCCATGTTCAATTTGTCAGTTAATGCAATGTCTGGATAATGCAATGATTTAATCTTTCTTGTGACATAGTTTGTTCGTAGATATGTCTTGAGCCTTCTTAGGGAAGAGGCCGAGCCCTAACTCACAGCATTGATGGATTTGTCGGTAGCTAGAGTCCGATAGCTGACGTCCGAGTAACTCAAGGGGTATTGAAATGCTTGGTTCACAATATCCAATCTCCAGTCTAAAGTCAGTCACAATATCTCCGATGCTAAAATTGTAGGCTTTTGATTAATTAACGGAATATTTATTTTGCAAACTCTAATGCATTAAAGCGCCCCCGCCATCAGATCTGGTCAAAGGATGTTGCTACACTATTCATCTCCGCCCACCGCCATTTTGAGCTGTCGAAAGTTGGTGGGGCCCCACCGGTAGCGCCGCCCCTGCAATTACAAGCTTGTTGTACAACACATAAACAAAGTATTTCTCATCCATTGAGATATACATGTACCTACAATGCCACTGTACAACTATAAAAGAGCCATTCCTTGTGACAGAAAATATCTTACATGCTTATGAAATCAGCTAAAAAGCCTACAAAGAAACACAACTTACGTCGGGTCAAAAATAAACCATTGTTATTGGCTAAACTAAACAAGCCAATGAAAAGATAGAACATTTGATCCTCCCCAAGTGCATATAAGTCGCTAACATTCTACAACGTCAGTGTGATTTATTTGTGTTCTGACCATCTGCTTCTGGATATAAAATATTGTTCTAAAAATATAAAGCTTTGCAGGAATTTTTTTCCTGGGGTTTTTGTTTTGCACGATATTTGTTTTGCAGTTCAAGGCCGTGCTCGAATTTTTTTTTGGTATTTGCCCAACCCCCCCCCCCCCCCCTCCCCCCCCCCCCCCCCCCTCCCCCCCCCCCCCCTCAAAAATCTAATGGTCCGTCCCTTAGTTGTTTCACTTCCACCAATTAACTGATTTTCAAGTTAGGAAAAGATAATGTACATTTCGCGACAGTAGGACGTTAACATGCAAAAGATCGTGTCAGGATCCAATCGATCATTTCAAAAAATCTGTGGCTATTCCCCTTCTTGATTCCCTGATTATTCAAATGCAAGACCTATTTTCTGACGAGGATCGCCACGCCTCCCACCTGCTTTATCTAGTACCATCAATCATAGTCAATAACACCCTGGAGCTATCTGATGAAACAGAAGGCATGTTCTGGGAGAAAGACCTTCCATTTCCCAAATCCTTTGGGAATGAGCTGCGAAGATGGCAAACTATGTAGCAGTCAGCAGAGAAGGAACTTTCAAGCAATCTTCTACTAGCACTTGGTGCGTGTGACGAGGATGCTTTTCCAAACATCCATCGTCATCTCCTCATTGCATGCACCGTAGTGCTGAAGCTGAACGGTCCTTTTCGCTTATGAAACAGATCAAGACCTGCTCCAGATCAACGATGTTTGAAGAGTGCTTCTCAGATCTCGCTGTTATTGCCATGCATTACTCTGAGAAAGTCGAGTAGACGAGATATGCGAGGGCTTTGTAAAAGCTCATCCAAAAAGACACTTTTAGGTTACATTGTTCGATTTACGAGGTATGTAGAAAAACGACAAATTACTATCGTTGTTTCTGCTGTCCCTTTTAATCATGCATTATTATTATTTTTGGTTTTCTGGTTGAGAAATAAAGTAAACTCCAGATTTTATATCATGCCTTCACAAACGCTTTTCGAGTCTCAGGAATGCTGGAAATGCCGTTTTAGAGGGTAAAATCGGAAAAATTTTTCCGGGAAGGCATGGCCCCGGATCCCCTAGAAGCTCGCACCTCGGCTCTCGCCATCCACGCCGATGGCGTCGAAAGTTATTAAGGTGTACAACCATTCCTGGATCCGCCCCTGATACTTTACCTTGTATTGCTAAATTTATTCGAAAAGTATTGAAATTTACCCATTGCAAATGATTCTGACATACAAATTATATGCAAAAATTGAACTGATTTTCATTAGTAGAAATCGTCGTGCGTCTCAGAAGCACAGAAAAACAACTGATAAAAACCTCGCGCGTGCATTTTTAACTCCTGAATACGCGAAGCGTTGAGCGAGTTATATCGGCTGTAAACCTTTTCTTGGTAATTCCGCTGACTAGTGCATATGGCTTGCGCATATATTTTGCCTGTTCCAAATGAGATAATGTTCACCTGCCTTGCTCATGAAGACGGCTTCGGAGGGAGGGGAAGGTGGGGAGTTGGACACAGAAAGGAGAGGGAAGGGTCCGAAGGTTGTTTCGTATTCACGAGTTGGCTCGAAGACATTCTCGTCCCGAGAGCCGCTTGATCCTCTTAACCGCCAGAGCCTGAGTACGAGGGTCAAGGAGCTCCTTGACCCTCGTACTCAGGCTCCGGTGGTTAAGAGGGTCAAGCGGCTCTGGGGACGAGAATGGCTCGAAGAAGCCTTTGATTTAAGAAGTAATCCATATTTTAATAAAACTTGTCTCGTCCTGATTTTCTTAAAATCAGCACTGCTAACATAATCGCGCACTATTTTACCGTTTTTGGAGAATAAAACTGGCAAACGGTTAATTATTTTTTTTCCTGGTACTAGGACACCCGATTCGCGTATAATTAACCGCATATAAGCGGGTCTAATTAACATCAAATTACCGAATGCAAGCGGTAAAATAGGCCCTATTTACCTAACAGTAGTATTCTTTATATTACTGACGTTAGACACAGAACTGAGAGAAAATAGCTTCAGTTTAGCACTGATCTGCAGTGTTTAGGGTTAAGCACTTATTTTAAAACGGTTAGCTTTCATTTATGGTTATGGGCAACTCTATAAATATGTTAAAAATTATGTACAGTTCCCCTCAGCTAGCCCTCCTTGGTGTAGTGGATATAGGTATTAGTTATGAAGCAAACGACTCGGGTTCAAGGCATGCACCCTTATGATCTTTTTCTTTCTTTTACTTAAAAAAAAAGAGTTTTACTTTATGTAAAATGTTCAAGTGAAAGACAAAAGCCAGTTTGAGATCAGCTCCATTCTTGGTTTTCACCTACGTCATATCAAAATTCAGAAGCATTAAACAATAGATTTCGATTCCAAAATGTTTATGGAATTGTAGAGAGTTTAAAACTACACATCTTGGCCAAATGTTGAAGCGCAAAAGCATTTTGTTCAATAGTTACAGATGAACGAGTATTTGGACATTTTTAGTAAGAAATGTATGGAGCGGCCATCTTGGTGCCCATCTTGGTGCCCCACTCAGCTGGGCACCAACATGGCGGCCAAAAATTCAAAGTCTTAATAACACCAAAAATCTCATCACAAAATATTGTATTCACTATAAGTGCCATTTAATCGGCTTTTAAACATCTATAATACAAAAATAACTTTTAACTTGTTGAATTTTGTTTATTTTCACGGCTTACCTGAAATAGCGTGACGAATTGCGTGACACATTTAAAATCTTTATAAATCGGAAGCAAAACATCGTTAAAACCTGAAACTTTTTGTGAAAGATTATAACACTGGTATCCACATACCGTGTTAGAAACAGCCTTGTAGGACGTATACTTTAGATTTTTGAATTTTTATGACGTCATGTGAAAACCAAGAATTTTGGTTATTTCTCAGTAGGTGAATTGGGCCTACTTTAACCGCTTGCATGCGGTAATTTGATGTTAATTAGACTCGCTTATATGCGGTTAATTATATGCGAATCGGCTGACTAGGAATGCTAAGAATGGCCGAAAGAATAGCTTAGCTAGGACCCAGCTCCCGCGTCTACTAAAAAGAAGATGGCGTCGGTATTGTCAACAAAGTGGTGAATGAAAAGTATAGTCTCACCCCTTATGAAGCGGATACCCTTGATCCTTATAATTAATACAAACAAGGTGTCGACTTCATATGGATCCCCAAACTTGATACATCAAAATTTTGGTTAAATATCATACCAAGGGAAGTTGGAAATTGTTGGTATTAATTTATTCGTTTTCATTCATTCATTTTATTTTTCTCCAAACCAAAACCAAATAGATTTGCATACAGAATATTATATTAAGGCCCGGTTTAAACGTCGCATTTTACATGCGCCGAATCTAATACTAATTTAAGTCGACTTGAATTAAAAAAGTTCGGCATTTGATTTAAACGTCGCATTTAATTGTGCCGAATTTAATTGCCGAGTGCGAGTGACATCTTCATTCCCATACTCCGCTCAAAGTTTCCCGCCAATATGGCTGACAAAGATAAGGAGCACATTTTACGTTTGCGGCGTTTATGCCTCTCAAACACCATTCGCGCTAACAGGAAACGGCGACTTATAATGCAGATGGCAGTGCATCACTTTCTAGCAAGAAGAAGACTTGAGCGAGAGGAGACAGTGGTATTCGTTTCACTTCCCTGATCAAATTTTCGTTCATTGACTTCGTTCTCCATCTTCTCCCAAAAACAAGCTTCGCAACGAGCTACATTTCATCCTGCCTTCCAACCCGGTGTTTCCTCGTCTACTTCAAAAACAGAGCATCTAATACAAAAAAGTGACCGCATGTCAAACATGTATACTTTGTTGAAGAGAAGCACGAACCACACATACTAGTATCCTCGACAGCCGCCATATTGCTTTCTTTTAGACCCGCGATTTGCGATTCCCGCCAATTTTTTTGTGCGCATGTCATAAAACTGTGGAGTTATGGGTAAAATATAATTAACATAATTTATGAATTCGATTCGGCACATGTAAAATGCGGCGTTTAAATCAACTGTCGAACCTCGGTCGCATATTCGACTGGATCAGTCGAATATTCGACTGAACTCGCATTTAATACAAATCTGCCGAATTTAATTGATTTAAACGTCGCATTTTACATGCACTTAATTCGTCAATTAGATTCGGCGCATGTAAAATGCGAGTTCTATTATTAAAGGGTACACAAAGTAATTGAAAAAAAATGAAGGAAAGGAGAAGGGCACATATAAGTGAGACTAATACTACGCCCTTTAACTGAATTAATAATTACAATAAAGAAAGTATGATTATTATAATTGTTGTTCTATTTAATAAAATGAAAATTTTAGAGAATTGTAGCAGAAACAGAGATAGAGGTATATGTTTATTAGTATTGGGCAAGATAGTAATGTTGAAGTGTCTAAGTTTTAAACAAGATTTTGTGGGAATGTTATTCCAGAAAAAAACTCCCAATAACCGTTGCACAGAATTTCCTTAAATTTTTTTCGGACAGAATTGGTATTAACCAAGTCTACTCTAGTAAATACTCAAGCAAATCATACGTTTTGCTTTCTTAGCACGTTTTAGGCCTTTACTTTAATGCGCAGCTGCGCAAAATCAGTCCAAGATCTTCTTTCTCTCCTTCTGCGAGTCTTTCCACTGACCAAAAAATCGCGTAGGGTACTGGGAAGGATTTTGACCATGATCCTCGCTCCCAGTGCCTTATCTTTTGAAAAACTTCCGCTTTCCTTTCGCTTTCGATTTCAGCAGTACTAAAAATAGTCAGATTTGGAACTGGAACGGCAGCCCAGTGTTAAACAAAGCTTATCTGCTCAAACGTTCGTCGAACATCAGAGATAGTTTAACTCCTCCTGTTTTCTGAGCCATGATAAAAAAAAATTCATTCGTCTTGGGTTCGAAATAAGGTCAGCTGGTAACTAATTTTCTGCCACTAAATATTCAGCTAAATATATAAAAAGACAAGCTCATATTGTACAGCCTTTCGCATAATTTTCTTTTCTGTGAAAAAAAAAAAATAAAAACAGGGAACGCCATTCCCAGCGTTTTCCATTCTCGTCCTCAGAGCCTTCGTTTCATTTGGTCAGCGGAAAAAACGAAGGGCTCTGGTAACAGTACCTTCCGGATGTCGTAAAATCCACGACATTCGTTAGCGCATACCTAATGCATTAATGTACTATTGCGCTTGCTCAATGCCAGAAACCGGAAATAATAAAACCTTTCGTGTGTGCATTCTCGTCCCCAGAGCCCAAGTTTCGTTTGGTTGAGCTCTGGAGACGAGAATGTTGTGTGGAATGGCGTTCCAAAGGACTGTACAAGACTTCACAATTACAGGAGAACATCGCGCTGAAAAAGAAAAAAGAAAAGCTTTACGTGCTGCTGTTATTTAGAAGAAAGATTGTCTTTGTATTTTGCCTACTGGTTTTAGAAAATCCTCGATAAGTCAACCGATTTCTTTCGTTTGGGTGCTGTGTATTTATCGTTTCGCCACTGAACGCTTTCATATCCGACCAAATCAGTTGATCGGACAGCTAAGTTTGTTGATGGACACGCTGTGGTCATTAGGCTTATTTCATCGAACAGTGGTAAGAAATATCGAGGAATTTTTGTTTTGCATTCGTTTCATGTTATTTTAAGTGGGCTTCGAGTGACCTTCGTTTCCCTAAATTTGTATTTCAAGTTGTAGTAAAGAGTACTACCTAATAAAGAAAATATAACTTGCTTACGAGAGTGCTGATAGCGTTGTTGTGTTGTTGTTATTTAAAATGGGTAACCTAGTGGTAATATTTCTTTTCAACCGTGGGCTTTCTTCAGGATTCCTCCCTCTCTTTTAATACTCGTCCCTGTTGCAAGCAACATACTTCTTTAATATTCGTGGCCGCTTAAATATAGCTTCGTCTTCCAAGACACATACTGATTATTTTCGGAAACGAATCGCTCATATTTAGCTAGCGACAATCAGATCCCGTTATACTTTGAAATTTAGCAGCCGTATCTTTACCTGCTTAACCAAACAAAACTGGGTGACATTGGTCGTTGAATGCGTTGAAATTAAAACGTTGGTTTTGTTGATGTAGTCGTCATAGGACTTCAACATTTGAAATTCAACCGGAAGTAAAACCTTATGCGTAGAAGCGTAAATTTTTTTACCTTGTTTCGCATTCATTTTTAAACGGCCAATCAAACAATTCAAATTTTTGTCCCGTTACCAGAGCTACACGAGACGCAATTAAAAAAAAACAAAACGTGGAGCTCTAGGGACGAGAATGAGCGTTTTCCTAAACATACGGCTCATTTGGTGCCCTGCGCGATGAACAGCAACTACTCAGTTATACATGACATGGCCAAACCGTAGTAGTAGTCTTATTTACTCGGACGCTCGCTTTGTCAAATATTAATGTCGGTGTTATTTAATGTATATTAAATTGACTTCTGAGGCTAATTTACGCTGGATTCAAATAATAAGTAGTGAAATTTTGCAGACTGCATCTAATATAGGCGCACGTAACCGGCAGCGGAGCAGTCAACACACTTTTAGTTGCATTTGCGTTATTTTGGTAGCTTTTGTTTTCAATATCTTCGCAGCCTTATGGCAATCGTATTGACCGACTTTCGAGAGCTGAATTAAGCTTAATTCAAATAATATATATAATATAAACGAGAACGGTGGCGCTTTCGTTTTCAATAGCTTCTCAGCCTTCGTGTAGCAATCGGCAGTACCTTTCTATGTCATCAACATTACACCAGCCGATGTACATGTTCTGGTCGCTTTCCTGTTTCTTCTGTGTGGCCATCTTTGCTCGTACTCTCGGCACTGAAAACGAATCTTTTTATTTCTTAGTTCAGAGGGTGTGCTAAAAAGAATGGCTTCCGCTTGGATTTGTAGTTGAAAAACATTTGAGGCTTAAGGGCACGTGATTTCTAGGAAATGTGTATTGACCTAGATGTTACAAAACAAAACAAGGTCACGCAATTCGATGCAAATACTTTTTAACCCTTTAACACCCAAGAATGCCAGATATCATGAGATATCAAAATTTAAGAAAAAATCCCAATTGCATTTTGTAAAATATTGGAAAAAAATGGTACCATGCAAAAATACTGCCGAGGAGGTTTCATTTGAATGGTCACATCATAGGATTTCATTAACAGACTCAATATTGACTCTGGGAGTGAAAGGGTTAAGTAGGTTTAGTTTCTTCTAAGAAAAATTCACACTATCATCTGCTATCCGATATAGTAAACGAGTTCCAAGATGCATATTCCCAACATTGCTTTATTGACTTGCCAGAGAAACAACAGATATACTTATGTATCCTAGCCTGGAAAGGAAATTAAACTTGCATTATTTTTTAGACAGTAACAAAGTCTTTTTCTTTCTTGGATTTACTAGCCCTACGACCATATTTTGGTTCTACTTTATATTTTCGTCTTGACTGAATTCATTGATGCTTGTTTAACAGGCAAAGAATATTGTTAAATATATAATAAAGCGGCAGCAAGTTGGTTATAACCTGAGCATCACTTCTCTTTTCTAGTACACGCTTGAAAAAATCATACTTTTATTTTTTGTATTACGTTTGAGGCATTTTTTGACTTTTTAATTTGAAATGCGCACTGAGATGCGCAACAGCGCGCAATTCCGTTTCAAGAGCTTATTTATTTATTTCCCCTGCGGGTCTTCCTTCTATAGAAATAATACTTGGACCTTCTCGTCAAAATAAATGACTTCCGCTTTCCTTTCGCTTTTGAATTCAACGGCGCACAAATTGTAAAATTCGGAACAAGGAATACAACCTCAGTATTGACAAAGCTCAACTGCTACGTTTTCCTTTTGTGTCTATTTGACTATTATACACTAACTACTAGAAACTGTTTCACGGTCTGAGGAAAATCACTGTATCAAGCCATTGCACAAAAAGGTAACAAACGCATGATACAAATCTGACAAATGACAAAAAAGCAACCATCCCGGCAACCATGCCAACCACGATGAACAGCAGCCACTTTACATGATAACAAAATCGTACTACAGTACTAGTCTTATTCACTCTGATGCTCGCAAATGGCTAGTGATCGACCTACGTTAGATTAATGATAAAAAGCGGAATTTTGCAGACTGCATCGAATATAGGCGCATGTAACAGCCGAGCTGTCAACACACTCTAGTTTTCGTTGCATTTAAGTCATTTTGGACCAGTACAAGAACAGTTTCGGTAGCGTTTGTTTTTAAAACAGCCGAGCAGTCAACGCGCTTTAGCATTGCATTCCGGCATCATTTTGGACGTACGAGAACGGTATCGGTCATATCGGTAGCTTTCGTTTTCCATGAATATCTCTGCAGCCTTATGGAAATTATATTGACGGACTTTCGAAGGCTGAATTACGCTTGATTCAAATAACATATATGAGGGGGGAGGGATTTTGCAGACTGCATTTGCATCATTTTGGATATACGAGAACGGTATAAGCTTTCGTATTTTCAATAGTATCTCAGCCTTCGTGTAGCAATACAGTACCTTTCTATGTCATCAACATTACACCAGCCGATGTACACGTTCTGGTCGCTTTCCTGTTTCTTTTGTGTGGTCATCTTTACTCGTACACTCGGTACTGAAAACGAATCTTCTGATTGCCTAGTTCAAAGGGTGTGCTGAAAGTATGCCTTCCGCTTGGATTTATTAGCGAAAGAATATTTGAGGCTAAGGATAATTATCACGTGATTTCTAGGAATTTGACCAAGCGTGAATACCGAGGTGAAGTCGCGATTGTAGAGGTTACATAAAAAAAAGCAGGTCACGTAATTCGATGAAAATACTTTTTAAGTAGTTTCATTTTGTTCTTAGAAAAATTCACACTTTAGCATCTGCCGCTACGTGACTGCTACGTACCCAGTTTAGGTTCCTGGTTTAGGTTAACGAATTCCAAGATGCATATTCACAACATTGCTTTATTGACTTATAATCAGAGTATGTAGTAACTTGTAGCCGTATCCGGAGAGGAAAGTTGCATCAATTTATAAATCTAATTGCAGTCTATTTATTCGATTTACTGGCCCCACGTCTATATTTTGGCTCGATTTTAAATATTTTTGTCTTGAATGATTACTTTAATGCCTGTTCAGTAGGCAAAGGTCCAGTAACAAGTTGGCCACAAAAGACATCCTTGCTATGAAAATCAAATGCAGTATTGAGGTACTCAAAGCAACATAATTGGTATAACTGATGGTCTTCGTGATGCCCTTCTGTACCGAGTAAACACTCGAACAAATGTATTATGTTTGAAATGAGCTGCGCAGTAACCTGGTAGCACGCAATTCCGTTTCAAAAGTTCATTTTTTATGAGCTCTGTGCGTCTTCCCAGTAACCACCCCCCCCCCCCCCCCCCCCACAAATCCTCTAAAAAAAATCGAACTTTTCGTGTCTAAGTGGCTTCCCCTATCCTTCGCTTTCCTTTTCCCTTTGACAATAGAGACTTTAATTTGCGTAATAATCGTCGTGCGGACAATGAAATGCATACCACTTTGAAGAGAACGACTTTTCTTGTTTGTTCGTCATTCGATCGTATTCAAACTTGACACTGCTCCCGGTAAACTTCACACGAAAATCGTTTTGCCTTTTGACTTGTTGTGACTTTTTTTAAAGGGATATTTTCAAACAAGGTAAACAAGTGAAACCTTACACATATAGAAGATACGTTGACTTTATTTAAGTTAATAGACGGTCCGTATATACTTTTTACGTGCCGAGCGTTGGTGCTATTTCTTTTCACACACAAACTGTGCGACCGTTCGTATTTTTAAATTTAGAGGAAATGTATGGGAATATCGAAAAGGTTTACTTTTCGTAATATACTGTGATAAATATTCATATAAAAGCTCAAAATAAACGTATTCAGTTTTGCCTGAAATGTTGTGTGATGTCGTTCTTGTAGCTGAAAACGACGAATTTGAGCGATTTAAAGGGTTTTGCATCGGACGTTTACCTGAGCGTATAGTAGAGAGACCAGGGAAGAAAGCTGGATTTTGGACCGGTCCAGCGCCGAGCCGATTTTCACCAAGAAATTCCATCGCACAGCTTCCAAACCCCACACCAGGCGAGCTGAAATCCAGAGGTTTCTTCTTGTGCCATTGCATTTAAAATCCGTCCAAAACTCGAAGCGCTAGACCCCAAATAATATCGAGAAATCGAGAAATCCAGCATTTGAAGCTCTAACAGTCACGCAGTTTGCTAACAATGCCCTTTTATAAATTTATCCCGTGGGAGAGGAAACAGGGGCAAATAACTTTACACTTACCGCCCTGGCGCGTTGTAGCCTGTTCCAGGTGTTCAGAGAGTAGGGAAAGCGCGAATAGTTGGGGAAGGGAGCGAAGAAAAGCGAGCGAAAAAATGCGGGGAGACTGGGGAGAGCAGGCGAGTTCCCTCGTCTCCCCGCATTTTTTTCGCTCGCTTTTCTTCGCGCCTTTTCCCCACTATCTGAACGCCTGGAACAGGCTGGGCGCGTTGGAGGTCGGGACACATTTTACCAACCGCGGCTCTATCGAGCTTCGAATGCTGGATTTCTCGATATTATTTGGGGTCTAGCGCTTCGAGTTTTGGACGAATTTTAAATGCAATGGTACGAGAAGAAACCTCTGGATTTCTGCTTGCCTGGTGCGGGGTTTTGAAGCTGTGCGATGGGCATTTCGTGGTGAAAATCGGCTCGGCGCTGGACCGGTCCAAAGTCCAGCTTTCCTCCCTTGTCTCTCTAATATACGCTCAGTGAAACGTCCGATGCAAAACCCTTCAAATCGCTCAAATTCGTCGTTTTCAACTACAAGAACGACATCACACAACATTTCAGGTAAAACTAATTGCGCTATCCAATTGTGATCCACCAGATAGTGATTTATCCCCAGGGGGGGGGGGGGGGGGGGGGGGGTACTCAACAAAGTTTTGTACGGGGATGCTCCGCCCCGTGGTCCAAACCCTTTCCCTTTCATATACCGTTTTTGACAGAAAAGGTACCCCTTTCATATACCTTTCATTGAAAATGGTACCCCTTTCATATACCTTTTGTTGAAAATGGTACCCCTTTCATATAGCCTTTGCGTGCGTCTGTTTGATGTATTTTGAAAGGCGCTTTTTATTATACTTAAATTGCAGTTTTCCCTACCTTTTTTATGCTTCAACTCGTGTTTTCGCTACCATTTCCTATTCTTCGTGAAATCCCTACCCTTTCACATACTTTAACTTGTGAAATCCCGACCCTTTCATATACCTCCAGCCTCAAAAAGGTACCCCTTTTGGGCGGAGCATCCCCGTATAGCCCATTATAGGGAGTATCCCCCCCCCCGGGGATTTATCCGGTGAGTAGCGCTATCCACCTTTTGAACAACCGGGGGCTGATGTTTTTACGTGATGAATTTTGTACTGGGTTATAGAGGACCCTCTAAATACATGGATAAATTTAATACTGTCTGTTATATAGCCTGCGCACAGACGTCTACTATCAAACCTTTGCTTCATGCGGAAAAAGGATGTCTGCGTAATGGCTCCGTCAATTCCAAGCCCGCTCATCCTCCCCACCCCCCCCCCCCCCCCCCCCGGGCATTTGTCGGGCATTTGTCTTTTTTCAAAAAAAAGTTGCAAATGCCCCACGGTGGGGTCAGCTTATATGTACAAATCCCCACGGTGGGGCATCTGAAAGAGTGCAAATGCCTGACCCATGGGACAAGATCAAAATTTTTATTTCAATGATTATTGATGGAAACAATAATTGCTCACAAATAAATGGATCTTTATTCATGCTAGGAATTCTTTCGTTCTACCTCAGAATTACTTATATCCGTTTCCTCATTCGTTCTAAATATTTGTGTTATTTTTCCGCAAAACTTTTGACTCCAATAATTTCTTGTCGATTCTCGTTAATGTTATTACTTTTGATTAAAATTTATATGCTTACGTTCAATCCATTTACATGTAAGGTCGCCGTCGATTGAAATGCTTTTTCACGAAATTAAGTTAAGTTGCTATTGAATTTTTAAATAGCCAGATTCTTCTGTTACGACATATCATGATGGAAAGACTCCAAGGCCACGAAAATTTGAAAATTTGAAAATTGAAAATTTGCCGTGATATAGATATTGTCTTCTGTGGCACTTGACAGGTAAGGCAAAAGGCGGCCTGTTTTGAAAATTTTGTGAAACTTAAATATTTTCACTTGAAAAGTGCGGGACTCAAACGACGTTTTTCAACTCAGTTTTTATATTTTTAAATTGGGGGCAAACAGAAAATTTAAAATAAATAACGGAGCATGTACGAATTTTATATTCATAAGGTAACGTTGTTTTGACAATGCCCCACCCCCGGGCTGAGCTGTTTTAGCAAATGCCCCACCCTTTGGAAGGAAAAGTTATAAAATGCCCGACAAATGCCCGGGGGGGGGGGGGGGGGGGGGTGGGGTGATGAGCGGGCTTGGAATTGACGGAGCCATAACTCCGTTTCGAATCGTGTTCACGTATCCTGCTACTCTTTTACCGCGAGAAGCAAAGGAAACTAAGAGAGGTCTGCATACAGGCTACCTGTTATGTTCTTCAATTTCTCCAGTTCAGGAGGTTGCTTTGGACGGTCCCATTACAAGCCCTTTTGTTCCCCAAGTTTCTCTGGCAAAATCACGAGGTCGATGAATCTTTTAAGGCCCGTTTACACAGGCGATTTTTTTGAAATTTTTGTCGCACTTGTCGATGCAAATTTTGTCGCGCGCTAGTTGGATCTTCAAATCGCATGTGTATTAACGGGCGGCGATTTCAGTGCGATTTGGGCGCGATTTGTCGCGCGATGTCGCAGAGGTTTCGAACATGTTCAAAACCTGATGCAACTTGGCGGCGATTTTTGGGAAATCACGGTAAATCAAAGCAAATGTCGCACCCGAATCGCACAGGAAATCGCAGCTAGTTTACACTTGCGACAAAAGTTGCATTGGAGAGCGCGACAAAAAGCGCATCACAAATCGCATGTGTAAAAGGACCTTTAGAAGTATAGGGTGCAATTAATAAGGTTAAAAGAAATCAACTTATAATTGAAAATTGAAAACAAAAGAATTCTGTTAGCCTAGAGTTTTATCTTCATGAAGTTATTGTTATCTTTATTTCTAGGACAATATAGATTCTTCTAGCCTCTAGTCAGTCGGAAAAGCAGCCAAGAAAAATGTGCAAACAGGCAAATTGTCCTCTAACTGCACTGAAGGGTTGGAGAACGTCGTACGTCATCGCAGATCAGCCGCATTTAAATTCCGATTCAAAGTCACGTATAAGTAATGGTAATCATACGGTTTCGAGCTCAATTTGTGAATTATTTGAACAAGTGAGTTTTTTAAAACGCTCAAATTGCACGAGCCGCTTCGGGCTTTGAGTTTGCCGCATTCAATTGCAATGGATGGTCCGGGTGGTCATTGAATAAATTAGCACTTTTGAGAAGTCATTTGTGTCGGTGATGCAAAAACCAATGTTGAGGTCTAGCGCAAGCGAGACCACAAAAGCTAACTTATAACTTTAAGCAAAGCAGAAGTATGCCACCGGCAGACAAGAAAACTCAACTTTCCAATATCAGCAACAAGCAACAAGTAGCTTTATTTGCATGACTATAAATCCTTACAATACAGTAGAGCAGTTTTCAATTGAGTGTCGTAAAACCAAAACCAAAGTAATTACTCTGACCAATCACAACAGTCGTAAACAATCCAATGAACCAATCAGAGCTCGAAGCAATTACATGTCGGCGGCGCCAGGCGCGGAAATACGCGTGCGAGCAAGTCACGATTGGTTTTGGTTTTACGTCTGATTGGTCGAGAAAGTGGCGCGAGATTTTTTAGCCAATCACAAAGCATAGCAATGCAAAACCAAAGCAATTGTGTAATTACTTTCGACACTCCATTGAAAACTGCTCTATTGCAAAGCATTACAACATAACAAAATGAAATTACAGTAATATAATAAAGAAAGGGAAAGTACAATAAGTCTGATTTGATAATTTGATTATTGCGGAGATCTAAGCATGAAATAATGAATTTCACCAAATGAATATTTACAAAATAATTACGAGAGTTCATTAATTCATTGGTAACTTCTGAAGGAGATAACTGTTTTATATTTGGTAGGTGATACCCTATTTTCCTGTAAAATCCGTCCCTAATAATTGAGTATTTAGGACAGTGGAAAAGGAAGTGAATTTCATCTTCAATTTCATTAGATCCACAAGTAGAGCACAATCTATCATCTATCGTGTCTACCAATTTCAATCATTAATTTATAATTACAGTCAGAACATCAGGAAGGCCTTAGAGAAAAATGTTGGCTACAACGAAGACTTAATCAAAATGCTTCATGATGTGGAGATAAAGAAGAAAGCTGCTCTAAACGGTATTATTTTGAAAAAGAATGTTTTCTTGAGGCAACAGAGGCGGAGGCGGGAAAGTCTGCCGGATGTGTTGAGTCGAAATAACCAGCATATGGTGCTTAACAGAAAGATGAAAGATGATTTGGAGTGTTCTACTAGGGCGCATTTATTCGCCACCAATGATAAGACGATGCCGCTTCGCCGAACTGGTAAATTTCCAAGCTTGCCAATCTCGTCTGTCCACTGCACGATACGGTTCAAACTGACTTAAAAAATGACAAAGATACTTTCACACTTTCCGAGGGTCATAGCATTGCTGGAATAAATAATGAAAAAATAAAGCAATTGAGCGAAGAATCATTGCATTGTATTGGAGAAAGGAACGCACCACGCGAACAAGATTCGGTGTGACGAGTCAGATGAGAACAGTGTCGTAGAGTCACTGCCGGGGGTACATCCTTGGCCAACAAGCCCGCGCGTCCACCTTGAATCAATTCTAAAGAGAAGTAAGTCAGTAGCTGACACTGGACAAGCGAACTTCAACGCCGATTCCACAGGACAACCAGCATGGCTGCGTCGCCAAACGCTTCATCGCATTTTTCACAGTCAAACCACTCCGCAAGCTAATGCTAGTATTTCTGATCCTACCTTGCTTCAAACTAATAGAGACTTTGCTCCGGGAGATTCGACATGATCCCGATACAGAAAGGTTTTAAACAGAAGGAGATATCTACAAGCTCCGATCTTCAACCGCAGATCGAGTTTCTCAAGTGGTAGATTAGGCGAGGAAGTGGACTAAACTCAAACAGCCTACAAGACTGTCACGAAGCAGCGGTTCACGTGACGAAAAGAAATCAAAATTGTAGACGAGTTTCATTTCAAGATTTCTCCTCAGAAGTAGAATAAAAACAGTCGACTGTTAGTTTTAATTCCCCAAATCCAATTAAGTCGAATGCAGAAGTAAACTACTGCAGACCTAAGGAATTAAGTGATATATTCCGTCGTAATTAAAGTTAATGAAATTAATTTCATTAAGTCAAACTAAATATATAAGCAGTGCAAACCAGCAAATTACCTTAGTATTGAATGAGATTATAAAAAAGCTCGGTGGTCATATCACTAAGCTGTATTCAAGAAGCTGCAAAGTTTTGTCACAATTGGCATACCAAAGGAGAATCAAAATTAAAGAAGGCGCGCGACTACATAAGATTTTAAATTTTCCAATTTGAACAAGTTAGCAATAAAATCATGACTATTCAGTTAAAGGGTCTATGATAGTCGTGGCAATAGTTTACTTCTTATATCTAAAAAGGCAGTTGATAAGGAAGTGTATTTATTATGACTGACACATAGTTGATATAAGATACGAGTAGTCAAACACACAAATAAAATCGTGAATCATTTTTCTTTCTCAAGCGAGGTTACCAAAAATTCTTTCTGAAGAAATCCTGGTGTTATAAAATATATATGAAGCCACAGATTATGGGGAGGGAATATTCTCGTAGCCAGGAATCATAGCTGACAAATTCTGACGCTAAAAATGGCCTTCAATAACTTTTTTTTTTTTTTTTTAATTTTTTTATTTATGCAAAACATTTACGTAACAAGCAGATTTAAAAGGTTACAATACAAAGAAATACATGACAAGATGTTACAACAATACACTACACTAGACATTCCGAGACTGGGTTGGCATTGGCGATTTCAATTTTTGTTTATAGTCTGAAGCTGCACTAATCATTTAGTAACTCTATATAGTAGTTAACAATATATTTTAAATTATATAATACTTATATTTTATTTTACATAGGGGATTTTTCTAGATGAAATCTACAGTTTAATTTAACTACAAATTCCTCTAAAGATAGGTTTTTCTGTGCTAGTTTTTGGGTATAGAGGTAATATTTAGCAAAGAGGAGAGTACAGTTTAAGTTATTGGTAATCAGGTCAGTCTTGGAGGTGGAGCTCGTGCCGAAGAGAATTTCCGTTGGGGATAAGGAGAAAGAGGTGCCATTTTCTTTGTTAAACCACTTAATAACTTCCAAGAAAAACTCTTTAGACCAGTGACAATTTGAAAAAGTGTGAATAATGGAATCATTTTCGCGACAGTAAATGCAAAGCATATCATTTTTAATACCAAATAAATGCAGTTCTCTTTTTGTAAAAACTATTCTGTGCAAAAGTTTGAAGTAAAATTCTCTCAGCTTGTTTTCTCTAGAAATATATTTTACACGCCTAAAAAAAGAGTCAATCCGCACCATGTCTGGCTGTAAATCTCTCTCCCACTTTACGCTTGCCTTCAATACTTGCTTGTCCTTATTTATCAAAAGCCAGTAGTAATCCCTGTTTTTTAATTTAAGTAAATTTATGGTAGTATCCCGAGACAGCTGAAACTCATATTCTGAAAGAAGAATAGTTTTATCTAGGCATTTTATCTTTGCCTTAATAATGAGGGTCTGAGGTATTGCAGATACAACTTGCATGTATGTTAGGAAATTACAACTGAGTTTGTATTTTCGGATGAACTCAGCGTAAGGGAGAATTTTTCCATCCGCCTTCAACAGATCGTGGATAAAAATAATATTACTACTGAACCAGCTCCGATAAAAGATAGTTTGACTGTTAATTCGAATTTCTTTGTTATTAAATAGAATCAATTCCTGATCGGATTCTGGATTATAAGATGCTTTAAGTTCAGAGAAATATAGTAAGATCTGCTTGTAGAAGTTCGGGAATTTTGCCTGCTCGAGGAACTTTTCATCTTAGTTACAGTGCAACAGGAATTTTAAGCCACCATATTTATCAAAATAATAGTTTGGTATAACCTTCCAGGATTCACTGCCCATTTGGTCGTTTATTAAAAATCTCGGGATCCATGCCAATTTGAGTGATTTGGACATAGTTTCTATGCTAGGCGCACGTAGACCTCCATTGTCGTAGTCTTGAAACATGACTTTACGATTGATTTTGTCTTTCTTGTTTTTCCATATAAATTTAAATATCATAGAATTAACATCTTGAATGCATTTTTTAGGGATATCAAGAATCGAAGTAGAATGAACCAGCTGCGAAATGCCAAGGCTTTTAGTTATAAGACATCTTCCAAATAGTGTAAGGTTTCGGGACTGCCAGATGCCATGAATAGTATCTATTTTTTGAATTTTTTCTTTAAAATTGTATTGGTCATTTTTTTTTTCATCATAGGATATAAATATCCCTAAGGCTCTTATCGGCTCTTTTGGCCATTTGAATCCGAAAGGTGTTTCTTTGCAATACCTCCAGGGTCCCAACCACATTGCTTTTGTTTTTGATGGATTTAGTCGCAAACCTGATAGGTCACCGAAGTCATTCAATCGTACAATAGCTCTTTGCACGGTGTTCGTGTCCTTGCAAAAGAGAGTGGTATCATCAGCGAATTGGCCTATTTTAAATTCTTTCCGAAAGATAGTTATACCATGTATTTCCTTGTCTTGTCTAATCTTGCAAGCTAGTAACTCAACTGCAAGAATGAATAAATAGGGGGACAAAGGGCAGCCTTGCCTCACTCCTCTTGACAGCTTAAAGTAGTTGGTACAAAAGCCGTTGTTTAAAACTGCACTTTCTGAATTTTTGTAAAGAGTGGTTATCCATCGTTTGATATTAGGGACTTTAAGCACCGGGAACCGGAACGGCAACGGCGACGCGAAAACTGTCAGGGAAAACCCAAATGACGCATTGCGCATGTTTGGCGGGAAATATCTAGACGTTCTCTTCCCGGGCCCGACGTCAGATAGCAAGGTTTGCCGTCTTGTGAAAACGTGAGTATATATTCCTCATTTTTCTTTGGTTTTATCCAGTCTTTTTTGATACAATACACTTAATGTTGTTTAAAAAGACTATACAGAAATAGGAAACGATATTTATTGCTTCATTTAGGTCAATTTGGTGCTTCTGTACGCTCTTTGAGAAAGAGGTGGTAATTCACTACAACTTGTAAACTTAACTACGTTTCTTTGCTCAAATTTATTAAAATTATCGCAGTGGCTATTCGTACGGCACCCGTACGCGGACTTCGATTTGCTATTCGTACGGGAGTCCAAAGCTTTCGACAATTTTCGAGGTTATTCTTCACTTTTGTTGGTCCACAATATTAAATGTTCGTTTAGTTTTACGAAGCGCTTCTGGTAAGCGATGTTGATTTGGCTCAGACTAATTTAGCTTAATTTGCGAGCGAGCGACTCATTTCGTGACACTTAAGAAATTTTTCGCGTCAAAGAATACTCCCGTACGGCCAACTTCGATTTGCTATATTCGTACGGGAGTCCGAAAACTTTCGAAAATTTTCGATGTTATTCTTCACTTTTGCCGATCCATAATATTGTAAGTTTGTTTATATTCACGAAGCGCTTCTTGTGAGCGATGTTTATTCAGCTACGCGAAGTAATCTCGTTTATGTGACATCGCCATGTACTCCCGTACGCTATAAACTTGTTATTGTTATTCATACGGGAATCTTGTAATTGGGTTTTTTGTTTCCAACGCTTCTTCCATTGAGACTACCTTTCCTTGCTCACAGGTTGTTTAGATAACAGAGAAGAACTGGTATGTATGTCCAGATATATTATAACAATTTGAATTAATTTTTTGACACTTAACTTGTTAGATGTCCCAGACACTCAAATTATTGATAATGAAACATATAATAATAAAAAGAATCGAAAAGAATCACTCACGTACGGCAACAGGTGATCTTCATTGTGGATCAACAAAAGTGAAGAATAACATCGAAAATTGTCGAAAGTTTTCGGACTCCCGTACGAATAGCAAATCGAAGTTGGCCGTACGTGAGTATATTCTTTGACGCGAAAAATGTCTTAAGTGTCACGAAATGAGTCGCTCACTCGCAAATTAGTCTGCGCCAAATCAACATCGCTTACCAGAAGCGCTTCGTAAAACTAAACGAGCATTTAATATTGTGGATCAACAAAAGTGAAGAATAACATCGAAAATTGACGAAAGTTTTGGACTCCCGTACGAATCGTCCTCAAGAACATCGAAGTCAAAACAGTCGTAAGAATCGTACGGCAGGTCAAGTTTATTGGACGTGTTCAAATCGTACAAGAGCATATACTTCCCGTCGTTGATTATTTTCTTGACACGGCTTATGAGAAGCATTTCCCTAACCTCATTTAGCGAGCACATTTCGGAAAAGAGCCGCCTCTACCGAGCTGCACATTTGGCAAACGTTGCGGTTCTGTAGCTGGTTTGCTTAAATATTTGTAACTTCGCGCCAAGACCGCGTTCTCTGCCCAGTCTTTTCTCGGTTTCGACGTCGCCGTTGCCGTTCCGGTTCCCGATGCTTAAAGTCCCTATTATCACCAAAATTAAATACCGTAATTGTCTTTTGGATGAAATCCCATTCAATAGTGTCAAACGCTTTACGAAAATCAAGTTGCAGAAGTAACCCCGGAATGTTTTGAAGTTTTGTTTGCTCAAGAATATCATTTATCTGCCTGACATTTTGACCTATATACCTCCCTTTTATGAAACCTGTTTGATCTGGATTAATTAAGAGCGTCAAAACTTTTTCTATTCTCCTGGCTACAATTTTGGACGCAATTTTGTAGTCCATGTTAAGTAAAGTTATCGGTCGCCAGTTTGCGAGATCAGCTAGGTCCGAATCTTCCTTTGGGACTAGAGTAACTACACCTCGCTTTTGAGAGATTGACATTTCGCCTTCTTCAATAACTTTATTCCATAACCTTTAGTTATCTCATTCAGAAGTTTTTACGGTCATCAAATTTATGAAGATCGTTAAAGCTTATAGGTTTAGCTTTTTGAATGTCCTCTCGGCACTGTACTAGCAAAACAGATGGTTAACTTTAGATATAAATTGATTGTGCCACCTAATTTATAGCTGCGATAAAGTAAAGGTGAACAATTAATGCCACAGCAGAAGTTTATAATGGGAATCTGTAATTAATAGGTAGTAATTTTATCATTAAACCAAGCTTACAGAGATAGTTCATGTATTGTTAATTCATATGGTATATGAGGATTTAACTGGTCTTACCTTAATTTCAAAATACCTCGGCCAGACTTGAACCAACGGGAAACATCCAGCTGGCAAGTGAGCAAAGACAAAAGTGAGCGGCCATTTATTTAGTAGATGTTCCTTTAGTTGGGTTTGCATTCGGTCTTTTGCTCAGCCGAGTGGTTTTCTCTCTAAAATCCTATACCGTCTGGAACAATATTATGAACCGGTTTTTCTGTCTTAATTCTATTCACCTTTTGTTTTATCGAGCTTCTGGCGTCCCAATAACGCTGATATGTCGTGAACAAAGCCTGACTCCCTTTGTTGCATTAGTTTATACGTTCTTAGAAGCCAATGAATAATGTTTTAAAATCAATAGGATGGTTCAAAGAAAAGAGGTTTTAAAAAGACGAGTTATCACAAATTTTTTCTTCGAGGAGTAGAGATCCAAACACAAAAAACACGCGTGATATTCGTACATTCTAGAATAGCTGATCATTTTGTAGGTTTCTTGTTCTGAATAAAAAATGCACTTTAAGGTGTTCCCTCCAGTTTCCATGCAGCCGCACCGACCATTTTTGAGCGGCCGTTTAACTAACTTTCCTTTATCAAATTAGTCTCAAACTTACACAAAATATTGTACTTAGATTGAAGTTTATAAGAGTGTAACAATTTTGTAAATCGCATTTAAAATTGCGGAGATAAACGAGAAAAATTGAAATCACTTGAGTGTAAATTCTGAGCGATTGCGATGGCATCTAGAAAAATCAAAACTACTACGATAAAATATAACACATGGCAAACAAAATATCTAAAAATTAGAAACTTTTGTCAAGCCGATTTTGAGTAAATCAGAAAAACATTTTGAACTTGTGATTTTGCATGTGTATGAGCACATCCACAAATTCCTCAATTAAGTTTATAAAAGTTTAATTTCTCAATCTCAAATTTACGCCAAAATGTGTGTTTAGTGTATGAGATGAAACTATGAAAGTTTGAAAGCGTTTCTCGTTTTAGTTTTGGAGATTCGATTTCTATAGGAAACCATAGTTTTTTGACTGAGTCCTTGATGTTATAGTTTTAGCGCTTTTCTACATATTTCACAAACCGCGAGATAGATTTTTTTTTTAACTTTTATGGTCGTTTCTTTATCATGAGATCATGAGATCTTTATCATGAGATCGCCCATGATTCGGCCGTCATGGTCCGTCCATCATCAGAAATTGTAAAAAGAAATTCAGTAACACATAAACGGAGTTCACAGGGTAAATACTGACTTCCTAAAATATAAGAAATCCATAAAGAGACTCAGTGAAGTGTGCAGAACCATTTTTTTTTTATCAAAATGATTCCACAGATCTTGTTCTTTGTGGATGCTCTTTGAGATCATTTTATGATTGGGCGAATTCCTTTATCATTGTCGGCTTATCTTGGGCGAATAAAAACGGGCGAATGTTAGCCAGCGAATCATATCATGTCTTTGAAACAACCCGTCTCTGCACACAACGATTGTCTAGGCAGCGGATGTCTTCGGTGAAGGCGACAGACCTAGCGTCAAAATTCAGTGGAAGTTGACATGGCGTAAAGCAAAGACGTTTTTTACTTCTGCAGATAGTCAACAGACAATCCCTCGGATGTTGAATACCAAATGAGTACCAAAAAAAATAAATGCTTGTGTATGGACTGTTGAGCTTTGTAGATTGGGAGGAATAGATACAGTTTTCGTGTACAAGGGTAAGGATATACGGGCCTAAAGAGGATTTAGCCACTCCCCGCCGGGATGTGAACCCATTTTCGCGCATCCCATATCTTAATATGGATGCTCGCGGGTATTGTTAGTACGTAAATGTATTACTATTCTAATTACTAAGAATAATTGCGAGTATTTACATGACAATAGATATCCCGTCATGCACTGCATTGTATAAATTAGCTCGCACACATGCTTTTGTGCCAGTCTCATCTACGACGCCGTCTAGAGAGTTGCGACTTCCCGCCCGTGGACAGCCCCCATTTTCGCGCATCCCATATCTTAATATGGATACTCGCGGGTATTGTTAGTAAGTGAATGTATTACTGATTTTGATCATAATCATCTCTCCCAGTGCGTTATCTTCTGAATGACTTCCGCTTTCTTTCTGCTTTCGAATTCCAGCCTCAGTGCTAAATAGTCAAATTAGGAACTGTGAACGGCAGCCCAGTGTTAAACGAGGCTTGTCTTCTAATTATAAGCCGAATTCCAGTTTTTTGAGTAAAATGTTGCCTCGAACATTCGTCGAACATCGGAGATAGTTTAACCCCTTCTGTTATCTGAGCCATGCATGATAAAAAAATTCGTCTTGGTTTCGAAATAAGGTCAGCTGGTAACTGATTTCCTGCCACTTAATATTCAGCTAAAAAAAACCGAAAAGCTCATACTGTACAGCCTTTCACATAATTTCCTTAAAGGTACTAAAAAAACAAAACAAAAAAAAAAACAGGGAACGCCATTCCCAGCGTTTTCCTAAATATTCCTCGTTTGGTGCCGTGCGCGATGAACAGCAACTACTCATGTTCGCAGATGTTTAGCTTTGTCAAATTGATGTCGGTATTGTTTAGTGTATATTAAATTGACTTCTGAGGCTGATTTACGCTGGATTCAAATAATAAGTAGTGAAATTTTGCAGACTGCGTCTAATATAGGCGCACGTAACAGCCGAGCAGTCAACACACTTTAGCGCTCCAAATGTCAGCTTTCTCGAATCTTTTTACGGTGGCTAATATTTCACTTTAGTTTTAGTTGCATTTGCGTCATTTTGGACAGGTACAAGAAAGGTTTCGGTAGCTTTTGTTTTCAATATCTTCGCAGCCTTATGGCAATTTTATTGACCGACTTTCGAGAGCTGAATTAAGCTTAATTCAAACAATATATATAATATAAACGAGAACGGTATAACTGGCTTTCGTTTTCAGTTCAATAGCTTCTCAGCCTTCGTGTAGCAATACAGTTAACCTTTCTATGTCATCAACATTACACCAGCCGATGTACACATTCTGGTCGCTTTCCTGTTTCTTCTGTGTGGCCATCTTTACTCGTCCACTCGGTACTGAAAACGAATCTTCTTATTTCCTAGTTCAGAGGGTGTGCTAAAAAGAATGGCTTCCGCTGGGATTTGTAGCTAAAAACATTTTAGGCTTAAGGGCACGTGATTTCTAGGAAATGTGTATTGACCTAATTTGAAATGCGCACGGAGATGATATGCGCAACAGCGCGCAATTCCGTTTCAAAAGCTCATTTATTTATGTGCCCTGCGGGTCTTCCCACTATAGAAAAAAACTTGGACCTTCTCGTCAAAATAAATGACTTCCGCTTTCCTTTCGCTTTTGAATTCAGCGGCGCACAAATTGTGAAATTTGGAACCAGGAATTATAGAACCCCAGTATTGACAAAGCTCGTCTGCTACGCCAGTTTCCAGTTGTTTGCACCAATTTACTTAATATTACCCGTTACTTAGTTATTATTTAGGCTGTTGCAATGTAATATCAAGCAATTGCACAAGCACGTAACAAACGCATAGTACAAATCTGACAAATGACAAAAAAAGCAACCATGCCAACCACGATGAACAGCAGCCACTTTACATGATAACAAAATCGTACTACAGTACTAATCTTTTTCACTCTGATGCTCGCAAATGGCTAGTGATCGACCTTCGATGACTAAATTACGTTAAATAAATAATAAAAAGGGGAATTTTGCAGACGGCATCGAATATAGGCGCATGTAACAACCGAGCAGTCAACACACTCTAGTTTTAGTTGCATTTTAATAAGTCATTTTGGACCAGTACAAGAACAGTTTCGGTAGCTTTTGTTTTCAAAACAGCCGAGCAGTCAACGCGCTTTAGCATTGCATTCGCATCA
Organism: Dendrophyllia cribrosa; assembly: GCA_024195265.1. Taxonomy (NCBI): domain Eukaryota; kingdom Metazoa; phylum Cnidaria; class Anthozoa; order Scleractinia; family Dendrophylliidae; genus Dendrophyllia; species Dendrophyllia cribrosa. The sequence continues at coordinate 54,388,542 of JAJLRJ010000001.1, forward strand.
TTTTGGACGTACGAGAACGGTATTGGTCAGATCGGTAGCTTTCGTTTTCAACATCTCCGCAGCCTTATTTAAATTATATTGACGGACTTTCGAGGGCTGAATTACGCTTAATTCAAATAACATATATGAGGGGGGAGGGGATTTTGCAGACTGCATTTGCATCATTTTGGACATACGAAAACGGTATAAACTTCCGTTTTCAATAGCTTCTCAGCCTTCGTATAGCAATTAAAGTACCTTTCTATGTCATCAACATTACACCAGCCGATGCACATGTTCTGGTCGCTTTCCTGTTTCTTTTGTGTGGCCATCTTTACTCGTACGCGTACTCTCGGTACTGATAACGAATCTTCTGATTGCCTAGTTTAAAGGGTGTGCTGAAAGTATGCCTTCCGCTTGGATAGACAAATTCGGCTAACGCATTGTTGTACCCAATTCAAACCTTCTGGGAATAAGATTCTTTGTTCACAATATTTCCATATAATTTCCATGTCAATGCTTCATTGATATGGAAATATGACGAACAAAGAGTTCTAATCCCAAAAGGTTTGAATTGGGTACAACAATGCGTCAGCCGAATTTGTCTTTTTATTAGCGAAAGAATATTTGAGGCTTAGGATAATTATCACGTAATTTCTAGGAATTTGCCCAAGCGTGAATAGTTGTGATTGTTGAGGGTACAAAAATAATAGGTCACGCAATTTGATGCAAATACTTTTTAAGTAGTTTCATTTTGTTCTTAGAAAAATTCACACTTCCAGCATCTGCAACGTTTAACCGCGGTCAAACGAGAGAAATTTGCAAAAGTTAAGCAAAGCACTTAAACGTTAAGGTTATCATTTTCACTGTTTATAGTTTAACATATTGCCAATACACTGTCAATTTACCAAACGTTTTGAAAGTTTACCAAAAAAGTTCCGGTTAGCGTAAAAAAACTGTGAACTGCAGAATTGTCGGCGCCATTTGCCAACATTATTTTGATCAGATGCAAAGAGTTTTGGTCAGTTTTCAACGGAAAAAGCTCATCATTTCGAGAAAAATTAAAGATAGTAACGTCAACTAATTATATTTATACATCCTGACTTGCCCATATTTCCATTTAATATTAAATAAAATCCCACTAATTAAAACGAAAAACGTCTCGGACGTTTGAACGCGGTGGACTGCTACGTACCCAGTTTAGGTTAACGAGTTCTAAGATGCATATTCACAACATTGCTTTATTGACTTAATATCAGAGTATGTAGTAACTTGTAGTATCCGGAGAGGAAAGTTGCATTAATTTGTAAATCTAATTGCAAAGTCTATTTATTCGATTTACTGGTCCCACGTCCATATTTTGGCTCGATTTTAAATATTTTTGTCTTGAATGATTACTTTAATGCCTGTTCAGTAGGCAAAGGTCCAGTAACAAGTTGGCCACAAAAAACATCCTTGCTATGAAAATCAAATGCAGTAGTGTAGCTTGTTAGGTACTCAAAGCAAACATAACTTTATAACTGATGGTCTTCGTGATGCCTTTCTGTACCGAGTAAACACTCGAACAAATGTATTACGTTTGAAATGAGCTGCACAGTAACCTGGTAGCACGCAATTCCGTTTCAAATGCTCATTTTTATGAACTCTAGGCCGATCTGTGGATCTTCCCAGCCCGGGATGAGAGGGGGGGGGGGGGGGGGGGGGGGGGGGGGGTTGCTCTCATATATGAGCAATATAGGTATGTGCCGCTGTGAAGGGTATGGTTTTCAGGCAGTTTAGTCTGGGATTGGGTATAGTAATCAGAGATTTTTGGTCAAGAATAGGTTATCATTTTCCGCAAAAATGATCAGTTGCGTGAAGAATTTAGTATAGACAAAGTTTACTGGCAAATGACATTTAAAAATCGGTACGGCGGGCAGTACGGCATTTTTACTGACCCCTGTTAACTAATAACTGTGATAGTGGACGAGTTTCTGGAAAATAGCGAGTCTGGAATAGGTCTAGGATAGGGTAGAGTTTTTCGGTGTTTAGTCTAGAATAGGGTTGCAAAATGCAGCTAAAGTGGTCTAGTATATAGGTTAAGTGTCTCAGAGTCCCAGCGGCACACTCCCACCATTCTTGGTACATTCTTGGCCAACAAGCCCGCGCGTCCACCTTGAATCGATTCTAAAGAGAAGTTAGTCAGTAGCTGATACTGGACAAGCGAACTTTAACGCCGATTCCACAGGACAACCAGCATGGCCGCGACGCCAAACGCTTCATCGCATTTTTCACAGTCAAACCACTCCGCAAGCTTATGCCAGTATTTCTGATCCTACCTTGCTTCAAACTAATAGAGACTTTGCTCCGGGAGATTCGACATGATCCCGATACAGAAAGGTTTTAAACAACAGGAGATATCTACAAGCTCCGATCTTCAACCGCAGATCGAGTTTCTCAAGTGGTAGATTAGGCGAGGAAGTGGACTAAACTCAAACAGCCTACAAGACTGTCACGAAGCAGCGGTTCACGTGACGAAAAGAAATCAAAATTGTAGACGAGTTTCATTTCAAGATTTCTCCTCAGGAATATAATAAAAACAGTCGACTGTTAGTTTTAATTCCCCAAATCCAATTAAGTCGAATGTAGAAGTAAACTACTGCAGACCTAAAGAATTAAGTGATCTATCAGGCGTCGTAATTAAAGTTAATGAAATTAATTTCATGAAGTCAAACTAAATATATAAATATTAAGCAGTATTGGCATGGTTAGTATTGAATGAGATTATTAAAAAGCTCGGTGGTCATATCATACTAAGTATAAGCTGTGTACAGGTAGCTGCAAGGTTTTGTTGCAATTGTACCGTGGCTCATAAGTGACATGCAGAGTCACATTTTTTCCCTTTTAGCGACTTTTTTAGCGACTTTTCATATGACTTTTATAGCGACTTTTGTAGCGACTTTTTAGGGTTAGGGTTAGGGTTATTTCACCTAACCGCTATAATGCGGGCTCAAGTTCCTTTTCATACGGTTAGGTGAAATAACCCTAACCCTAAAAAAGTCGCTACAAAAGTCGCTATAAAAGTCGCTAAAAAAAGTCGCTAAAAAAGTCGCTAAAAGGGAAAATATGTGACACTTTCTGTGTGTCACTTATGAGCTACCGTACGTACAATTGACATACCAATAGGGAACCAAAATTAAAGAGGGCGCGACTACATAAGATTTGAAATTTCCCAAGTTGAACAAGTTGGCAATAAAATCATGACTATTCAGTTAAATGGTCTATGATAGTCGTGGCAATAGTTTATTAAAGAACCGGGTAAAAAGAAAACTATAATATTTATTTTTAAACTCAAATCGTCACCCTGTTCTTCACAAATAAGGAGCATGGGCTCCTGAAAAGTTCTACCGAAGATTTCAAGCCGGGGCAGGAGCCTGGCCGGGGACAACTGAAGTACCAGCCCGCAAGAAGAGAAATCTCGCTCACGCATTTATTTCATGCATCCGCTTTAAAAAAAATAGGCCACCCAAACTTCTATTTGAGCTCGGATCTGATAATCACAACCTTGGGCAAAAGGATATATAAAGCAAGCATTGTTCTTTTTGCATATTGTCCACTGACAAAGGAGTTTCGGAGATATTAGCATATCTATGCTACTCTGTAAATCCGAATTTAAATAAAGTCTACGAATGTATGTATGTTCAATGCATATATTGTCAAAGAAGCGCTCAAACTTTCAACTGTCACCGCACACACCCACCGCGTCTTTTAATTTAGAAATGAGGGAACCATTACCAAGATTTCATCTATCGTCAGTGGACATAAAGAAAGCGATTGAAATGAACGCAAAAGAAGATGACAGTCTCTCAACTGCTTTAGAAAAGCTGGACAAAGAGAAACAGGCGGCGTTATCTCAGCTTTGCGACAAAAAGCGTAAGTTTATCAGAGAAAGGGTCACGTCAAGAATGAGCTTTGGATTGAGGCAGAATGTAACTGAGAGACAAAAAATTGCGCTTCGAAACAACTCATTCAATGTTGGGCGTGAAGTAGTTTTATCGGCTAAGTTTCCAAGTTCTTCCAGAGTGACGCCTTCTCACGCTCGCGCTTTCAGCTACAGACAAAAGGAAACTGAACGTACATGGCAAGCAGCAACCGATGCCGATAATTCTTCGGCATCAAAAGTTAAGGAGAAACAAGCCACAATTTCAAGCAAAACAACACGGCAAAACAGCAGAAAGCCAGGAACGACCAAACACAACATGGATAGGCGACTCACGAACTTGAACGCTAACAATTATTTTAACGTTCAAAAAACTTTGTATTCAAATACAATGAAATACCCCATGCCGAGACGAATTTCAATGCCTGCAATTTCAACTCCAAGCATATCAAAAGGAATAATAAGAAGAGCGACTATACATCGTCTTTAGACCATTGGCGAACTTGTTTACCATACACAGGTGCCACCGCGGAGCAAACTATCAGAGCTTCTGTCGATCACGGCCCTCAAACTTACAGTTGTACGATTGATCCACCTTGTTCTAACTTTTAAGTCTGTGGATGAAATACTACAGTGTTACCATCCAAATGAAAGCTCTCTAGTTGTACTTTTCTATGATTATACTATTTTTTTTTCAGTATTTTTAAAAAAGTATTCTGCCACCAAACTGTTTCGCTTTGCAACTTTTAATGTTTGACGGATTTGCTGCAATTAACACTAAACCGGATCGACCCCTATCTGTTATGTGAACGACTTTTTTTTCCTTGCTTGAGCCAAAGTGTTTGGCTTACAATTAGGATGCTGGAGAGTTTTTGTGCATCGGTGCAAACAGCTTTACCAGATAGTGCAGTGAATATGGTCTGAACTAAGTGACACGAGACGATTGAGTACGAAACACGTACAACACGTGATACACGATTAGGCACGCTATTTATTTGTTATGATTTATTGTTAATTCTATGTCAAGTTGTTAAGTTTATATATTTTCAAACTTAGCTGAATAACCGTTAATGTCAATGTTAATTAAACTGTGTGTAAACTGTAAACAGTGTGCAGACCCGAGTTTTTCACACATGATTCGCCCATGATTCGGCCGTCATGGTCCGTCCATCATCAGAAATTGTAAAAAGAAATTCAGTAACACATAAACGGAGTTCACAGAGTAAATGCTGACTTCCTAAAATATAAGAAATCCATAAAGAGACTCAGTGCAGTGTGCAGAACCATTTTTTTTTATCAAAATGATTCCACAGATCTTGTTCTTTGTGGGTGAGTCTTTGAGATCATTTTATGGGCGAATTCCTTTATCATTGCCGGCTTATCTTGGGCGAAAAACGGGCGAATGTTAGCCAGCGAATCATGTCTTTGAAACGACCCGTCTCTGCACACAACGATTGTCTAGGCAGCGGATGTCTTCGGTGAAGGCGACAGACCTACAATAGCGTCAAAATTCAGTGGAAGTTGACATGGCGTAAAGCAAAGACGTTTTTTTACTTCTGCAGCTGTATGAGTGCAGCGAGGAAAAAGAGACATCAACCGCAGCCTGGTTTAAAATGTGTAAGCTGGTTTATTGTTTCAATGACAATGTTTATTTTAGTTAAGTTATATATTTTTCAATAAAAATAAACAAGGCATTTGCGCGGAGACCCAATTTACATTATTGAGTATAAATGGTCAAACTGTTCACAACGTGGTTGGAATACGTAATCAGAAGTCGCTAAGAAAATCTGTTAATCCCATTCTAATTAAACTATATTGTGCAAACTCTATATTAACCTATTCACCTCCAAGCAAATTTCGGTCATTTGGGCGCGAAAATTGTAATCGTTGACAGGAATAAATGAGTTAAAAATCATCATTTTCGTTATATTATCTCTGACTGTTTTATTATATACTAAAATAACTATTCACCTGTGTCGGTGGCCATATCCACCACCAGCCACCTCCACTTCGGTGAATAGTTGTTAACACACGGTGTTGTCTATGGACAAAATCGCATCGCAAGTTATGCATAGCAATCAGCGTAATGATTATTGTTTCAGTGGTAAGTAATAAAGATAAACTCTAAATTACATCTTTGAGGATATCAGTCCTGTTACTATCAAAACAATAACTTAAAAAATCATGAAGATTAATCAAATAAATCATTATGATATAAAAATGCCGAGCTGTCTCAGAAAACGGAAAAAATGAAATGTATCTAGAAAAATGCTTCGATAACTTCAAGTTTGTTGTTTGACGTTTGTCTATCTTCTCTTTAGTGGATAATGTCAACGTGGCACCTGTCTACACTGTTTTATTGTGCACTATCGAAAACAGCTCATTTAAAAACATTATCATAATGAATAATCGCAACCAATGAGTCTTTTGTAAGCTGTTTTGAAAGAACACACAGTATACTGGTGTACTGTTTGTGATCGATGGATTTGTGACGGATTAGATCAAAACATATCGGTATAAGCTGCACTGATTTTCGCTTATTTCTACAGTGCAACTGACAATTGCTAACCATTGAACGAACATGAATCGGCTATCGACCGACATTAAAAAGGCCATCCAAAGAAACGCACAGCATGATGAACAACTGCTGGCTGCGGTACAACAACTGAACAAAGAAAAACGCACCGCCTTCAATCAGCTATCAGAGAAGAGAGAAGCATTCATCAGGGAAACGGCGAAGAGACGACTTAGCTTGCCAGTTATCCAAACAACGGCCGACAAAGAGATCTCGCTGAATCGTAAACTTGCCAGGCGTAAGGCCTTCTCAATTGATGAGGGCAAGATAGTTTCGCCTTCATTTCATCTTCCTGGAAAGAGCAGAGCAGTCGAGATCACGGCGATGGGTGCCGGTTTTGTCTCTAGTCAAAATGGCAACAACGGTAGACTTCCAGTTTTAAAAAAGGAAACGCAAAAAGTAACTCTGCAGATTCAACATCGGAGTTACAAGCCCAGAAGTCTTTCAATTTCTGAAGCTCTTTGTTCAAATGAAACAAGAATTTTGAAGCGCAAGGTAACAATCCATAATCTGTTTAAATGTATTTAGAATTTAGCACTGAGCTCATGGCTTATGTAAATATTAAAGTAAGAGCTCTTGACGAAGCTGTAAATAACGAGGGTGTAATTTATTAGCGTGCGTAGCTGGCGCTGGTTTATTCATGAGGTGCGATTAAAGGACGCACGCGTGATGGGCTCGCGCGAAAGGGAGAGGTGGCACCTGCTCTGAAACCCCTACATTTTCGTCTTCCGCGCACGTCCTTGAAACTGCGCGCCATAAATAATTTATCAAAACCAGTAACAAAGGCCGCGATACTTTTGATCAGCAACAAGAATGTTCTTTTCTGGTGCTGACCATATAGATCGCGGCCTCGGGAAACAAGAATGTTGGACAAAAGACAATTGCATGATGTAATCGTTTCTATTTTGGAAAACCAATAATAGCTCAGAGTTTTGATTGACAGTTAGATCAAGCACGCGGGGCGAATCTGGTGCTTGAGTGATTAGGATGTTTCGGAAATAAGCTGTTAAGATTTTCCGTGAATTAAAACCGTTCAGAAAAGTATGTTTTTGCCGTAATTTATCTCCGCTACAAATGTAGTTGACTTAAAAGTGACATCATAATATAGCGTTATCTCTACCTACTTAAAAGCCAATTATAGCGCTTTACAATGTTACGTTTAAAATAGAAAAGAAAGAAATCAATACAATATTAGGCACTTAAAGGGGCAGTGTCACAAGGATTTAGTATCATTTCAAAAGCCACAAAATGTTTTTATATTAACAGAAGCCGAGAAATAATGGACTAGTTTTGTGATAAAATAACGCTCTAGTGTGTCCCCTAGTGTATCAAAACTATTGCAACCACGTTCCCAGGGTTTTTCCTAATGCAATATTTACAGCAGCGAACACAGCGCAGGGGCGTAGCCAGGACTTTTTCAGAGGTACGCACAATCACTGTTTTCAAACGCTTCCCCCACCTCCTCCCCCACCCTCAAAAGTCCCAAATCTTTCTATTTTTTTCGACTTTTTCAGATACGCACGTGCGTACGTGCGTACAGGTAGCTACCCCCCCCACCCCCCCCCCCCCCCCCCCCCCCCTGCAGCGTACGCGTTCGTTGGACCCAAAAGAACTAAGTAAGACAGTGCCTTTCCGTCTCCTGGTATTTCGCAACGTAAACGCGCGTCGATCTGGAGACCAAAGCAAAGTGAACATACGAGATCGGTGCAAGATGATAGCCCATCTAAGAACTCGCAAAGGGTATGTGACAAGTTCATTTTCTTGTATACACTGTAAACAGAGGCACACAACGAGCCAAGTTCGCCAAATGCTTTAGAAAGTCAGCTACCAATTTTCTACCTGTTCGGGTTGTCTTAGCTTAAAATTCAACAGACCGAATGTATAGACCTTTCCCGCATTCCACTCCAGTGAGCACACACAATGAAACGAGGTGGAGGCTTGGGTGGACAATTTCATACAAATCACTGTATTTTGTCCACCCCAGCCTCGAGTTGGTGCCTTTGTTCACAGGAATGCGGGAAAGGTCTATTAGGAACAAAATCCGGCCTTTTCTTCGAAAAAGTTAGCTCAAGTATAATAATGATTTCCAATAATTTTTTTAAGGGAGCTATTTGACCCCCGAAGTTTTTAGCTGGACTTCATGAGAAGTTAAGAAGAAGTTAAGGTTTGAGAACCTGAACTTTTCATCGAGCAACTGAAAAGAATAGTATTCCAGTGGTTGTGAGTCGGAGCCAAGATCTAAAAGTCGGTGCTATCTAAGTGTATCTGCTGTTGTGTTGTTTTCTTAGACAAGCCGATGAAATCTTTCTCAAATTCTATTCTCTTTCCGGCACTACGTTCAGCCGAACAGAATACATGTCTATGACATGCTAAATAAGCACAACTGAATAGGGAGAGGCCGACCAGCCGTACAAGCTTTATTTGATTTCATAACAATTTTTCATTTTACAATAAGTATCATATACACTGCGTAAAACAGCAACACTATAATTTACTATATAACATATAACACTATAATTTAAACACACAGTTAATTCTCTGATTCCTTGTTAGCATCACCCGTGCTACGTGGCTCAACATTTATTATTATTATTATTTTATTTTTTATTGGTAAATATAGTAGTTAAAGCGACTAACACGCCGGACGCGAAAAACCGGACGATGCCCGGAAACATGTTCTCCAACCCAAGTGCGTGTTAGTCAAATAACTTCCCTGGAGGTTAAGGAAGAGCTACATAAATGATTGATAGATTGATTGCTTGAAAATATAATGGTAGCGGGGGGCGGGTGGGAAGTGAGCTTGTAACTGGTGGCGTCAATGAATGAACCTCGTGGAAACGAGCAATATATCTAACTCCAATTCCCAAAGGGGAATTGAGAACAACATTGCGATGCTGCGATGTCAAGAAATACGATTCTATTCTCTTTCACTACGTTCAGCCGAATAGAATACATGTCTATGACATGCTAAATAAGCACAACTGAATAGCGAGAGGCCGACCAGCCAAGCTCAAAACTACAAAGCGAACGGGAGGGAAAGGGAAAGAAAAACTAAAATTAAATACTTAAATTAAAGAAAACGACCAATTGAATTTTTTAAAATTACACCTACAGTATAAGTCTTTTGAACTTACCGGAAGACCAACGACCATGATACGTAATTTTACCGTCAGCCACATTACCAGCTGCATAAGCACCCCCTAAGCAAAAAACTGTGTAGATTGATGTAAGTAGTGTCAACTCCAGCTAATTTCGGAGTGGAAAAAATAATTTCTCTGCAACGGGTTTGAAAAAGCCCAATCTACATTTAAAAATTATGAATTTGTAGTACTGCATCTTAAGGTAAATAAGACCGTCTCGATGCTCATTGATCTGACACTTCGCCTTAAAACTAACAAGAAATTGATAAGGATAGGTTGATCACCCTGATTGTACTGTGCCACAAAAACTAGCATTTCCTCTTCCAGACTGAACAGGTTTGCTTTGAGAAACGTAAAGAGAAAAATAACAATCGAGAAATTTCACGAAAGAACATTTCAAAATAGAAATTTCATTGAAGCGAAGGAAAACAACAAAAGCCAATACGCCATTGCAACATCCCTCAAGTCTAAAAGACAAGCATTTTCATGTCCAACTGTAGCAACTAGAATCTTCAAATCGTCAGCTGCGACAGGATCCCCGATCCTTTTGAGACCTTCGGAAGCAGATCGGCAAGCATCATCTAACCAGGAAAATGGCTATCCTCCATACTCCTAAGATGGGGGTCCCTAATATCCGAACATTTTTGCTGTGGACCATAATCTTGACCTGGAAAACTCAAGAAAGGAATGAAAACAAAAAACGCACATTAATATGCGTAATTATGCAAATGCAATAATTTATATATTTTCGCGAGGAAAAATGTAATAACGGACTTGCATAAATAAATAAATAAATAAATAAATATATGCATAACAATGCAGGAGAAATACTGATGTCATACTAGTACTGCTGACAAATCTAAAGCACTATCGAAAGCGCACATGAAACCGAAGCCAGGCTGAAGCCATACGGCAGGCCTAAATCTACTGTTACCAAAGAACTTTTCTCACTGCTGGAACAGGGACTTCCAAACATGGAATATGGTAAATTAGCACCTAATAAACGGAATGTAAACATGTCATACTGTGGACATATCAATAAAGGAATAATCCATAACAAAACATAAACCCCAATAAAGGAATACAATAGTAAAACCTGCCATACTGTGGGCACGTAGGCTAATCAAGCCAAAAGAAACAACTAGCGCCTTGCAAAGAGATTGTAAACATGTCATACTGTGGACATATCAATAAAGGAAAAATCCGTAACAAAAAATAAACCCCAATAAAGGAATACAATGTTGAAACCTGCCATACTGGGGCAAGTACGCTAATCAAGCCAAAGAAGTGTCCAAGCGGATAACCAACACTGAAGATGTGAAATCCGTGGGGTCAAATGTAGAGTTGGCAACAGAAACTTTTACAAAAATACCTTTGCGAATCTAAAATTCGAGAAACGTCGACTACAAAGGGACATCGTTGAGGATAAGGGAAAATAACTTGCCAAAATGGTGACCAGAGCCATTTCGGCACTACAAGCGTTTCCTTTGCCTTGCAAACAACACCAATGTAAGAGAACCTTACGGGCAAGATAGACCGGAGGTACCAACCAATTGATTTCCCCCGCCCAATTAATTGGAACTGAAAGCAACAATGCCTTCGCAACTAAGGCACCAAAACTTGGACTGAAAACGGTTACACTTATGATTTGTATTGTCGGCGAAGCTATCGAAGCTAAAAGGACCCTGAAAAAAAAAATAACAAAAAGAAAAAATTCGGGGAAAACCCCCCAATCGTCGTAATCCACTATTCTGCTTATGGAGTCAGCAATGTGATTATCGTTCCGAGGGATCCATGCGATCTCCAATTCAACCGCATTAGAAGCGCAAAATGGAAAACTTTAAAGCAAGGTAATGAAGCATTAAACACATACTACCCTTGTTGGTAATAATAGCATTGATGTTGTAATCAGTAAAAGTTTTGCCAGTTTGCCTTTGACAAATGTGTGTGAAAAGATTGCAAACCGTGGCGAGAATAGAAATCACTTTACTTTGATTACTATCGAGCAATTCTCGTCATCGCTGAAACTTTGTGGAAAAAATGTTTCTTACCTGAATCAATAACGAGCAGATAACCGCCACGTGCCTACAGACTAGCATCAACACTGACCAAAACAACAGGTGTGGAATACCAAGGATGCACGCACGGTTAAATTTGTTACAGTGACTAAGCAAGAAAATGAGCTCCTGGCGACACTCCTGCGAAAACATTGAGGTGCTCAAATCGAGATGATCGTCCGAAGAAGCTCTAAGACTAAATGAAGTTAGCGAAAACCTCGACATCAATAACGAAACATGCCCGACTGCGGGTCTAAAGGAAATAATATGTCAACAACAGAAGCTTAATGTTTAGCTTTGACCCTGGGACAAGTATGAGGATATCGGTAATGCAACGTTTACAAGTCGACAATTCACCGTTGCGCTGCGGTAATAACCCTTTCAAGTAAATCCCAAATAATCCCTAACTATTCTAGCCTTAGAATATGAAACCTTTGGCCCTTAGCGACATTAGGATCCACACCAGCATGAACTAAATCAGTTACACTATATCCGAAAAAGAAGCAAACTTTGCTTGCTGGAAAACTGACTTTCGCATAACAAATGCCATCGTCTAGAAAGATAACTATGGGAATAATCCGGCTACACCTATGGCCAATCAGAGGCCGAAAAAACTTAGTAAAAACATAGGAAGCCCGATGGCAACCCAAAAGGTAGGACGGTGGAGGAAAATAATTTGGATTCGTGACCAGGGAGTTCCCATTCGAAACTCAAAAATGACCAGAAATTACTGTAAACATCAAAATGGTAATAACCTGACTTAGTGTCGAATTTGAATAAACAAGCAGCCCAACCAACGAAATGCTGAAAAGTTGACCAATCATCTAACTTGAATTTGAAACTTGGTTAACATGCTTAAGATCAAATTTAAAAACGCTTATTGCCTTCCTTGTAAAAGAAACGAAAGTGAATAAGTTACACGCGGCTTGAGTTAACCCGTATAATCGTTGTAATGCGCTTTAGATCATTACATGTTAAACAGCACACTATAAATTAATAAAATATTATCATTATTATTATTATTATTATTATTATTATTATTATTATTAACCCCTTGGAGAGAAAAGAAACAAAAGCCTCGTTATGAATAGCCGATGCATTACTCCAAAGGTGACAAGGGTGTTGCACAGTGTGAAAAAGAATTGAGTACTATAAGAAATAACATCTAAAACCCCAAGGGTCATTGGTAATGCTTTCCCAAAATAGCACATGTGCTTTGATTCTACCCTTGAAAATAGGTGGCGCAACACACTGTACATACTCGACAAAAATTATGGGAATAATCCTCGATCAACCAAGAAAAATAATACTGGTACTTATCTTCAAATAAAACATCAAGTTCCTCATAGAAGCAGTTTTTGATTTACTGTTCGTTAATCCAGTGCTGTCCAGAGATAACAGCTTGGAACATAGAACCTATCGTCTAGATGAGCGCCGTCAATAAAATGGATTTCAATCTCTGACTTCAGGGTGTCAAAAGAGTGATATTGAACTTGAGGCATTGGTTGAAGAGGGGTTCTGGCCCTGGAAAGGGTGAAAATTGGAAGCGAAGACGCGTGCTTTTGTTGTTCAACAATCCCTCCACCAGTGGCCTTGTCTTCAACACGAAATGCATGAGCTGTTCTGGTTGTATCTGTTGTGGGAAGAACTACAGAGCTGAGGGTCGAAATAGCCAGCTTGAGTTGCGAACTTGCTTGAGTCGTAAGAGCTACGAAAACGAAAAACACCACTGATAGCTCTTAGAGCAAGTAGCACGCTTCTGTTTTGCCGCAACTACCTTACGATCGGCGCTACGAATTTTCTTATCATCTTCGTCATCCGACGCAAACGCATTCGTCTCCGGTAATTCTAAACCGTCAGCCAGCCGCCTTCTGAGGAATCCGCCATTTTGAAACGGCAATTTCTTTCCTGAATGCGTTAGATAGCGTCTTCCAATTTTAAACGAGTAAGAGGTAAATCTTCGTTGTCAACGTGTTCTTGAGTTTCTTCGACGATTTCACCAACGTCTACGTTGAAATTTGTAGATCTGTTCGTTTCCTTTGTGCTTAGATGCGTACTGAGTGTCCAACTTAATTTTCTTGGTGATATTCACCAACTGGCTCGCAGCAAAATCTAGCTGTTTCTGGATTTGCGTATTTTTGTCGTCCAATTTGGCAGAGAGAACAAGTGAGCTTGTAACTGGTGGCGTCAATGAATGAACCTCGTGGAAACGAGCAATATATCTAACTCCAATTCCCAAAGGGGAATTGAGAACAACATTGCGATGCTGCAATGTCAAGAAATACGAATTATTTCTCTTTATCTGAGGTGTATAAATGGGTACTGGTTAAATCGCTAATGAAACCTAAAAATGCTGGGGGTGATCCTGTGATGGGGAGGTGATAATTTTAAACTTAATTCCCATTTTTTGATTTATTCTTAAGAGAACTGGGTCATGGTAAAGTTTGAGGCGCGTGAGCAGCTTGTGTGAGTCAGTGTTACCATATATAATAACTCATCATACGCCATTTATTGAAACCATAGAAAGCAGGCAGCAGATAAACAACAAAGTTTGAACATAATCTCAAAAAGATATTAGTCGAAATTATCTTTGTAACACTAGCCTGTGCGTGTAGGCAAACATTAGTTAGCCTTGGTGTACGATCGAGCCTTGACCAGCAAAATGTGATTGGAGGTAGCGCACTATACTCCCAAATGACTCCAGCACTTCTCGCCTTCCTTCGTAATGACGATTTCATGGCATACACGGCCGGAGCATGAGCCACAGGGTGCCCACACGGCCGGAGCTTAACCCGGTTTCCGTAGCATGAAGAAAGTAGGAGTATTGCTACTCCCCCCGGGATGGGATGCTTGTCAATCACAGGGTTACTCCCAGCATTGTGTCGCCAGTACCCATTTATGCACCTGGGTGGACCGAAGAGAGACAATATGGAGCAAAGTTTCTTGACTAAGGAAACAACACAACGACAGAGACCAGGCTTGAACCACTGACCTTCAGGTTGAATGTCCAACGCGCTAACCACTTCACCACCGCGTCTCCATGCCGCAACGAACAGAAATGTGCATGCAGGACACACCCATATCGGAGCGTTCTTGTTCCTCTGCGACTGAGCTTGGACACATGAGCGTATTCACCGATCACGCCCCAGCATGCTCTTTCCAAGAGTCTGCGTTTTTCTTTTCCGGCGGAAGGGGAACCTCCTGGTTCTCTTCCCACTGGTGAAGCAGTAAAACATTGACGGCAATGGGCACTCGCGATTTGTATAGAATAGACAATGTTCGTATCTTCGGTATTGAACTGGAATTAGCTTGCAAAAAAGATTGTCCCACATGCGCCTCGACTGCAAGCTAGTTCCTGTTCAAGACCGAGAATACGAATATTGTCTATTGTCTCCGCCATTTGTCGAGAATTGTCTCCGCGATTTGTCTAGACCCTTAAGCATATACACAGGGGTAAATTACCACAGTAACTATGTGTCCATTACAGCCAGTGGCTTGAATGATATTGGGTACAAATTCTACTAATTTCCAAAATATTATTGAAGTTTTGAATGGTCAGTGCCAATTTTCATTTTTTCAACCTTCTCTGTTTCGGTTGCTATTTGTTATTGCTTCACGGGGTCCCCAGTTTCAACTTCGGGTTTTCCTTCGAATCCACCCTGTTCATCTTCATCTTTTTCTTCCTCTTCTTCTTGTTCAGGGCAGAACGATTCGAAGGGCGTCTTTGTGTGCCCGACAATGATAGACGAAGACAGCAAATTCAATGGTACTTTTCCTGTCTTTGGCAGCCAGTGTTCCGGAGATTTCATACGCAAGTAGCGGGTATTTTTAATCTCCTCTATAGAATGAAGCTTCTTCTCTGTATCCTTTGTAATAAAGACGTTGACCGCCTCTTCACCCTCGTCACAGCTGTTGTCATCATCGCTATTCCAACCAAATAAGCTGTCACCTCGTCCTCTTGACTCTGTTTCTCTTTCGTTCAACCACTCATTATAATTGCCGACATTTAAAGGAGGTTGCTGCTTTTCCAGAAGTCTTGGTGAAACATTTCGATGGTTTAAAGTTTCTTTTCGCGGAGACAACTCATCTGCAAGTTTATCCGGGGTCATGCTGTAAGCACGCCTTCTCTGCCTTTCTGCTTCTTCGCTTGACAAACCCGGCAAAGACCCTCGCGCCTCTTGTAGTCTTGGAAAGCGGAATGGGTCATCTTTGGAAGCTTGTGATTGGTCGCTTGCCATAGGCTGTAAAGCGCGTAATCGTCTGATCTGAGGTGACATGGGGGCTCGTGGTAATATCTGAGAATTGTTTACTTCCTGAGAGGTAAAACCAAATAGTTTAGGGCGAACCATAAGATTTTTGATGGGTGGGTTGGGGGGAAGGGAGGGGAGGTGGGTTGGGGGAGCGGTTATTGGGGGCGTGGTTGGGCGTGGGTCATTTTGAAAAAAATATATCCTGCAACTGCGAAAGCCCGACTTTAGTCTTTAGTCTTTTTAAGAAAACAATTCCTGCAGCAACACAACCAGAGCACAGCAGCAACATAGAGCCTCAGTCTATTTTACTTTGTATATACTGAATGATCTAAATATATATATACCGACCCTATTTAAATAAAGGCATATATTTATTGCTGAATAATAAATTTTAACGTGCCTGTTCGAGTATAAACAAAGTCTTTGTAAACAAAGTAAACAAAATAAACAAAGTCGCGTCTTTGTAAACCGTCTTAAAGACTAGCAAGTATTTAAGACGGTTTACAGAATACAGGCATCGAGATTAGGCCCAGACTGAGTTTGGTCATCTTACCGGCACTGATTTTGTTTGCTGAGGAAATATTATATAGTTGGTTATTAAATTAGGGTGCATTCGATTGGGAAATCAGTTTTCGGATTTAAAATCCGGATTTCGGATTTCCCAATAAAACGCAAAATCCGAAAATGGATTCGACGCACCGAAATCCTTTTCCGCTACAAAAACTACAAAACCGTGCTGCACGAGTAATAACTTCGTCAAACTATGACGTAGATGTTTATTCCTTGTTTCACAAACTCAACTGGAAAGACTTGTATTCTCAACGTCAAATTCAGAACGTCTTAATGGTCTTCAAGTCTTTAAACGGTCTGCAGGTACCTGAATATCTCACATGTAAATTTATAAAGTGAAATGAATCAAACTATTCTTTGAGGAACTCGGTAAACAAACTTCTTGTCCCCTTTCCAAGAACTAACTGCATGAAAAATAGTTTTAGTTACAGCGGGGCAACCGTTTGGAACAGCTTACCCTGTAACATTAGAGAGTCTTGTTCATTAAGTGAATTTAAACGCCTTCTCTTATAATTTTTAAACACGGCATTCATGGAAATCAGGTTTTTACGTGGCATATTGTTGTAAGTTAATATTTAATGTTAATATTAGGATTTTAAGGTTTTAGTATGTTAGTCATTGTATAGGAATTTATTGTACCTGATGATTTTTACCGTGTATAAATAATGATTAAAGATTAAAGAGTAAACAATGGGAAAACCACAGCCGAGAAGTTTATTCAGACATCCTGGAATATATGGCTTATTCAAACCTATCTGCAAGTCCTGCGCTGTGATGTGCACAAGACCTCCCTCCCGCGTCTTTGACAAAGATTCACTATATATTTCTGCATCGACAAAATTGCATCGACCTGCAGGTCAGATTAGATTATACTCAGATATGTTACTGTACAGTCGTCAATTGATAATTCCTGCGATTTAACCTTATAGTTTCAGTTAGGTGGTGAAATAGCACTTTACTGAAGTATTTCATTTTTTTTCTTTTGCATAAATTACATCAAATAAAAGGCGGGGTTCCGATATACAGGATTACGAATTTTTTCTTTAATTCTCAAAGCACGATGAGCAAAGTATAGTTAAGTTGTGTTGTAACTCGCGTAGGAGATCAGTATTCAGGGAACGCTTGCTCAATAGATCAGAGTTAGGGTTATATATCTCACCTCTTCTTTAGCTTTGCCAATATCCACATCATTCAAACTTAGTGACCTTAGCTTTCTTGCCGCTCTGTTGAGTTCAGCAAACACATCTTTCCGCTCTTGACTTGGTTTCGGGTTCCACGACTCAGTGCGAAGTCGACGAAAGCGAGGAGAAGAAGGTAATGAGACACTCTGCTTCAGGTCTTTGGGACAGAAAGAAAAGGAACGCTGCTTTCTCTGCAAAAGAGGCGATCGAGGTCCAAGCTGGGTTTCCAGAGAAGCAAACGGTGATGGCACTCCCGGACTGCTCTTGAACGGGCCTACTTCTGAGATAGAGCCACACTGACCCTCAACAAGACTGCAACGATCTGCTTCCTCTACGGTTATCATTTTCGAAGGTAACGAATGCTGCGGACGGTCTAACACGGTTTTTGTCTCATGGGGTAGAAATTCGCTTTGCCTTCTTCGTGCTAACGGTGACTTTGTTAGCGACATTTCGCTTCTTTCTCCCAGCCCTGACTTCGTTAGATTGTCTTGCGTTACTAGAAATGTTGTCAAACTTGATGCGGACGGCCTTCCTCTTTCATGAAGTTCGCTCAGGGTGGAATTATCTAACGAAAGATGTCTGGAAACGACAGTACTTTTGTATCCATTTTCGTCGGTCGGCACAGGCAGCGAAATACGAAGTTTGGGAAGTGCGGATGGCTTTTCTATAAAATTCAACTTCTTTTTTCTCTGCGAACGGACGAATTGCTTTCTCTTATCTTCGATACGTTCTAAATCTTTCTTCAGGTTTTCTCCGAATGCAGTGTTTCGATTCACGGCTTTCTTACACTCTCTACTGGTACTCATGTCTAGGGTAATTGCTTTCTTTAAAAAATACGCTCGGGTGTTTTAGAAAATACTCGGCTATAGCCGGTCAGAGCGTCACCATAAATAATCATAAAATTATCCAGCAAACTTTGTCTTCCTTGTGTAAAGCACACTTGTGTAAAGCCGATATATTTAACAAATCCTTTCCATTTTATGGATTATATGGATTAGAACATGTCCTAATTAAAGTCTTTAGTTCAGTTATAACTAACCGTGTCCAAAAGGTCAGTATTATAAGTGAACACGAAATCTTATGTTCTCGTTTTTAGGCAAAAAAACATAACATGTTCACGATTTTTCTGACCAAAAGATAACATGTGATACATGTAACTATGTACGCCATGAACTAGTATATTTGTATATACTGAATGAACTTAAAATAAGTTAAGTATTTGACTCAACTCACCCCCTATTCAAAATGCAGAAAAAAAACTGCTAAGAAAACTCAATATTTTTGCAGACTGTTTCACAATTCAGTAACTGAGAATTATCTTTTGGAAAACAAACAAAGATGTGCGTTGGTGTTCAAAACTCATTAGGACTTTTATTCTGTAAATACAGTCGAATAAAAACCAATTGGCTTTCAACGGATTAGCGCTATGTTAAGAATGTAAAACCGGGATGGAAACTTTTGTCGTGAGACAAAAGCTGGTATTAAAAAGCAATTACCCATTTTGGACTGGTCATTGATGTGCTTTAAAAGCGTTTAATCTCAATTTGTCAAAGCCTATGTTTGGAATATTAGTTTGAATCTTTTGATTTCAAGAAAAAAATATCGAAAAACAAAAAGCACTACCGACAGAGGGACACGTCCCAGCGCCGAAATAGCACAATTTCGCTGAGCTTATTTCCACGTTTTATCGCCAAATACCACCAAATATACAACTTAGTTGGACAAAAAGATTCTATAGGGCAAAACAAAAGGACTAAAAGCAGTAGTTTGGAGATAAAGTGCAGGATTGCAAGGATTGTTGTGGATTACAGTTCATGAAATTTGATTTATTGACAGGCAGTCAAGAAATCAAACTTGCCAGTCTTGTGAAATTCTGACTTTTCTAGCCGTTATTTTGTCTGTTTAGTTCATATGTCTTTGATTCTACCACTTTTGGCGATGGTTTCTTCCAATTTGAAGATAATAAAGCAAGCTTAAGCAAGCTCCTGGCCATAATTATGAAAACACGATATTTCAGCCGCCAGGAACCGCCAGAACAGTGTCCCTGTAAAAGCTTTCATTTGATTGGTCACATCTAAAGGTGCTGTTACACACGTAACAACTATTCGCGCAACTTGTCTCGCCAAAAAAATTGTTTAAAGTTTCACGTGCAAAAGCCCTTTTCACGGTTAACTCTGCTCATTTGCATTACAATGAAATCTAGCATGTATGTGAGGCAATTTCGGGCTATTTTGTAGATTTAGCCCGAAATTGCCTCGCATCCACGTTGGATAACATTGTAATGCAAATGAGAAAAATCAACCGTGAAAAGGGCTATTCGCTGTTCCGAGGTTGCGCGGGAGATTGGGTCAAGTTACGTGTCGCAAAGCATCATAGGGCTATTTTGCCGGACGCTTTTCAAAAACTCGTCGCTTTTGAGGAGTCACAGTCCAAAGAAATATCAAAGAAAGTTGAGTTCTGCAGATCTCCCCCAGGGAAGTGATCTCCACAAATCCTAGTGTTTTGTGCATCCACCTTCAAATTTTCGTTGCGTATGAGTTTTTCACAAACGCCTCGCTTGAGCATCACTCGACAACGTGTGACACTTTGTATCTGGCGAGTTCCTCCAGTTACTTGTGCATCCTTGCACACAACAGTTAAATTTACCCATTATACAACAACCAAAACACAAAGCTACGAGAGCTACGTCCCCCAAAACAGCCCTTTGATGCTTTGCGACACGTAACTTGACCCAATCTCCCGCGCAACCTCGGAAAACCTTTCTCATTTGCATTACAATAAAAATTAACGTGGTTGCGAGGCAATTTCGGGCAATTATTGTAATGCGAATGAGAAAGGTTAACCGCGAAAAGGGCCGTCCTTGCATCTTAATTCAGTGCACTTGTTAGCTGGCAAAAATCACCAACCAAATCAACGCCAAAAAATACTTGGATTGTTCCTACGTAAAGTGTCCTTGTTTTGTGTTTTGTAAGGTCAAAGAGATCTTTGAGTCACAAAAGGGTGTCATAATTTTTTACGTCATTGCGTCAAGTACCGCCCACCACCTCACCGTTACACTTGTTATATTTCAGCGAATAAGCCTTGATTTCCGAGCTGCTTTAAGGTGATGTTACACGAGCCGATTTTTAACGCCGATTTTTAATCCATGTTACACGAGACAACTTTTAACGCAACTTTGTTTCGGCAACAGTCAGCAACGGTAAGTTACACGAGACGATTTTTAACATTGTCCGCAACGTTTGTGCCCAGGCTCCTGCTCGACAAATCGAAATAAGTCACGTCGACATCACGTAAACAAACAAAATGGCGGACGGCTGAAATTCATTCGAGTTCTGTTGTTAGTGGACAGTTTGGAAGATGTAAAAGGAAGGAATCGGGAACGAACTATTTGGACTAGAAGTTGGATTAGAAGGAGGGAGGAAAGAGGTGCATATCATCAGTTAGTAAGGGAATTAGCTCTTGAAGATGAACCTGCCTTCGCACGATATTTTCGTATGGACAAAAAAAGTTAAGTTTAAATAAGTTTTCGCCTTTCGGCGTCATCTAAACGAACTTCAGGTACAAATTCGACTTCATCTTCAACAAGCTCCGCCATTTTGTCTGTTTACGTGTGTCGACGTGACACTTTTCGGTTGTCCGTGGTGCATTATGGGACGATGTTGCGTTAAAAGTCAGTGGCGGGGATGTTACATGCGCCAACTCCAACAAAATTCGGGCAACAATGTTGCAGGTTTTTGAATCGCTTTCAAAAACCTGCAACATGTTGGCGCAACGAAATGTTGCGTTAAAAATCGGCCTGTGCGCCATGTTACACGATATCGATTTTTAACGGAACAATGTTACGTTAAAAATCGGCTCGTGTAACATTACCTTTATGCCTCGTTATCACTATTACTTTGTTTACCACCCAGCGCGAATTAGCCAATCAGAATTTGCGTCCGCCAGCGTCCGCAGAAATGAACAAATGGGGGTCTCTATTGCAGGCGTCCTTTCCCTCTCTCCCCAGTTCCCTTCTCCCCGACACCCGCTACGCAGGCTAAGAAACTTTGCCCAACCGGTGACATACAGTGTAATGCATGGTTAACATTGCAAGGAACTAGCAACCCATCCAGGCTGGGAATAACAATACTACTAGTTGCTTCACGCTACAGAAACCGGGATAATTACAGGCCGTTTAGGGACCCTGTGGCTCGTGTAAGACTTAGCCTACTCATTTGCTAGCTTAGGTTTCCAATACAACAGTTTTCAAGTAAATTTGAAATGTAAAGATACTTAGGGTGATTATTACACATTGGTATAAATCTGAATATGAATGTATGAACTGCGGATAAACATGAGCGAAATTTTTGATCCTCGCAGTGTGCTCTCAACTTAACAGTTGAAAAAGCTACCTAAAAAAAATTCAGGCTTAAACGGGATTCGAACCCATGACCTTGCGATACCGGTGCAATGCTCTATCCACTGAGCTATCAAGCCAGATGGATAGATTGTGAGTTCGTAATATACGTGATGATAGTGAAAACATATGAAAATCATATATTTGAACTGCGGATAAACACGAGTGAAATTTGTGATCCTCGCTGTGTGCTCTCAACTTGAGCAGTTGAAAAAGCAACCTGAAAAAATTCAGGCTAGTATAAATCTACTGGCGTTCTATCACGAATGCTGTTCTCTTATTGGCTACGCTTATTGGCTGGACGTCTAGTAGATTTATACTAAAACTAGTAGTAATCATAGATTATAGTGCGTCTCCATATCCCGTGGCACCTCGTCTTGACCTAGTACCTCAGTTTCATGAATTAATTTAGCCACTGTTTAAAAGGGCTATGTCGCGAGATATGTCACGCAGGCAAAAACGTGGGGCCGACATCAAACAAATCATTCACGCTATCGCCGTGGGATCGGGCAAAATCCTGCCGTACTGTGTACTCCGAAAGGTCTCAGATTTTTCCGACGTATAAATAGTATATTTGTCTTGATTTCATTTCGATTATTTCTCCGATTCTGAAATCATACTCCTCAGTACATGTACTAATACCGTAACCGGAAATGAGAAATTTCCGAGAAAGCCTGAAAAAGTGCTCCCGTGATAAACTTCTTGGACACCGCGCATGAAATCGACGTTTAAGTCACGCAACATTCAACGTCAATTTCGCAGGATTTTTCGGATAAAATTTATTACAACTACCAGTTGCAAGTAAGACACAAGACTTTTGAATATAATTCCTTTATTAGCTAGACAAATTTAAGTCACAAAACTGCGAAATCTTTAGTCGCAAATGCGCCCGATACAGGCGCAATTTCGAGCACTGCAAAGTTATTAAATCTGCGTTCGCCCTGGCGCGGACGGTCAGTGAATTATTGCTACAAGGCATACAGCGAATTGCACCGTACCGTAGAACATCGCGAAGAACGACGTCGGTATTTAGGTGAAAGCTTCCCCAATCAGGCAGAGAACCACAGCAAAATCAAGATATAACATTCAAAACATACCAGAACGGTAGCGAGGAAAATCCGATAACTTCTTGCTTGATTCCAAAGAGACCCAACAACTTACTTGGTCCGGAGAAGAACCTTCGTCGCATTGAAATATTGAGCCGTACGATTCCAAAATCGGGAAAATATCCGAAACTAAGTCAAGACAAATAGATTATTCACATGTGACATTTCGGAACCCCAGCTCCCCAGGATGATGCCTGATTTCCACGCGCTGGGAATGCTGGATACTATTGTGACGTTTCAACATGGCGCAGATTTGGTACCGACACTTTTCTCGATTCGTTCCGCTTAGACGACGCGCTAAGCATGCTGGATACTATTGTGACGTTTCAACATGGCGCAGATTTGGTACCGACACTTTTCTCGATTCGTTCCGCCTAGCCGACAAGATTAGGAAGCGTCTCCTTCGTCGACGCAACAATTAGATTTTTCGCGGTTGATTTCTATCACGTGATAGTAGAATCAGGCTTCACCCTCCTCAACTATCACGTGATAGAAATCTCCAGCTCATAATCTAATTGTGACATTGTGACATCATCTCTCAAGACTCATACTGTGACATTCAGTCCTACATGTAAAATGAAGAGAACAGCAAACTGGACAATCCTTTTACTTTAAAAGGGAGTTTATTTATAAACAAAACTTAAAGTGCAGTAAATAGACTGGATACTTAACAGACACTGATGATTGACATGTACAAACAATATAATAATATGGAGCTTAGTAAAATGCAATAATTATTATAACACATTTAATATTAATAATAAGTCTGGTACTTTTACATATGACTTGTGGTTTATAAAACATAAAGTCTACCTCGGAAACAGCTGTCAATACACATTCAAAGATTCTACAGCAGTTATAGACGTTGTTCATGTACTACAGTAATGGCAGCAGTGTAAAGTAAGTAAGTTATGACATGTTTCATTAGTAGAAGTATTCATAATATCCCCGAGAGCCGTATTCTGTGGCAGGTTTTTGACGATCTTCATATCCTCTGTGACGATCATCTCGATAGCGTCCACCGTATCTTTATCAAACATTAAAACAAAAAGATACATGTAAGAATGCAGGCATTGAGTGCTTAACCTAAACTGCAAAACAGTTGATTTTTCCCTCATAATTACATGTAAGGAGGCTTGACTCAGTTTTCGTTGCCGTGGGGTGTACACGTATGTTTTGCATACTTCACCAAGTTTATGAAATGCAACCCAAGTTTTATGCGTCACTGGTTTTCAAGCAACAGCGATTACAATGCCAGCTTATTGCCCTTTGCTTTAAACAATGTCGTTAAAATGATGATTGTCTTTTACTTTGCAATCATTATTTTAATGGTTGGCTGGTTTACAATAAAATGTAAGGGCATTTTGGAAATATTTTGCTTTATGCAACTCATTCAAGCTTTATAACTGTTTTGCATATCATGCCCTAAAAAAATATTTTTGATTTAAATGAAAACCGTCTTGTTTGCACCTACTGATACGCGAGTACTGCAAAATTTAAAAGTTTCATTATGAAGTGTCTGACTAGATTTTGAGAAAAATGACATTGTTCAAAACAAAGGGCAATAATCTGGCATTGCTATAGTAACCGCTGTTGCTTGGAAACCAGTGACACATGAAACTTTGATCACATTTCATAAACTAGGTGAAGTTTGAATGTAATCGCAGCATGTCTTCCCTGCAAAATTTTCATTTCAAAACATACATCCCATGGCAAAAATAAAAACTGAGTCAAGCCTCCTTTAGCTGTAATTTTGGCGACTCTCCTCAGTCTCACTCTCTGTATTGAGACTCGGTCCAGTTCTTTTCAGCCACTTTAGTTATCGCCACTTTCTTTGGTGGACTCAGGCAAAAATTCAGAATATTTTGCAGTATATGCTTAACCCTTTTCTGCCCAAATTAATTTTCCTTTTTTTCCAAACTAGTAAAATTGATATAAACTCAATGTCCGTGTATAATATATTAAAGGATCTTGATTACGAGTGTAATTTGGCATACATCATATGAATACAAATAAAAGAAGTCCAGGGTTTGATCTTTACAATAAAAAAGCTTAGAAACTCATTAGTAGGTGTACTCCCAAACTATACCTGTAGCTTGTAGTCAAGTCCCTGTTAATAAATAAGCTCACATTGTATGAATTGAATTTCTGTTTTGACCATTTGGTAATTAGCCTCTCTGTGAGTGTCACAGACTTCATCACTTTCTTTCTTACAAATCATCAAATTTTTTACTAAATCATTGCTTTTGTTCAGTACCTGTTATTTTCTTGTTCATCAAGTCCCCTTTATGATCCGCCACTAAAAGTTGATATAACAATCATTTCCGAGAAGCAAGACGATGGACGATTTGATCACAGATAATTTTGTTGCAATTTTCTTGTTCTGGCATATTTGTCCCATTAATTTTATTATAAATTTATGTGACAAACATCATTTGTCAAACATTGCTCCTGTTTACAAGTTCATTGTTTTATCAACAGCAATAGTTGCGACTTCAATTTAGTCAAAAACACCAATTTAGAGAGGCTCAGTAATGGTTGCAAATTTCAGATTTGAGGGAAATTTGAACAAGCGGGGCATACATGTATACCGTTTGCAGATTTAGTGGGGGGTGGGGTGACCCAGTGGGCTTGCCCCCCTTATGCTAACATGTTCAATCCACACCCCCTCTTCATGCCCCCCCCCCCCCGCCCCCTCCCCCGCCTAACCATTGATTCTGGATCTGCCATTACCTCCTGCAAATTCATACCTGTCATCTCTGTGTCGATATCTATCATCGTGTCTATCTCCATGGTCCCCATAATGCCTGCCATGGTCTCGCCCGCTGTCATGTCTGGATCTCTCATATCCCCTGCTATCACTCCTGCTATCATGACGGCTGAATATCAAAAGTACAACACATGTAATATAATATTTAGTTTCATTACTTTATTTATGAATAAATAGCCTCATGATGGTTCATTTGTGAAACATGAAGCTATGCATAGCCTACAATGTATGCTCATGCTGGCCCAAATGCAGTGGTTTTGATGGTTTTGTGTGTATGGATAATGTACAGTATTCATTTGCTTACATGTACAATATATTAATTAAAAAACCGGGACGAATTAGTGCTTTTCAACCAAAACATGTTTTTGACATATTGCCACAAAATGATTTTTGGACTTTTGAGAAACTCTTGCCAGTCAATGAGGTGAAGCATCTTGCCATGACTGGTTTCAAACTAGACTTCATCTATTTCTCTAGATGAGCAACAAATGAAAGGAAGTCAAGGTGACTAGAAAAGTCTCCATTCCTCTTCCTAACTTACCTAGGAAAATTTAAGAGCACTATGCCATCAGGGTAGAAATTGTACATGTAGAACAACCAGCTACTTATTTGCATGTTAACCCATTCACACCTGAGGATTTTTACGTTTTTGAGTGATTTTCTGCATACACACGCCCCATAGGATTTCGTGACTTCATATTTGGAGTTACCATTGAAAGTGCTGCTGTTCTAAAACACTGAAGGCTCGAGTTTACTGGAAACGTCATTGTGACGATCTCATTTTGCTTGGTTGATTTGCAATAAAGGGTCCAATATGAATTATCTACGATTTTTGGTAAGTTCACAGCCATTTTTCATCTTTAGTAGCTGCCTGGTGAGCATCATTAAGCTTGGAGGTAGTTCTGAGTCCACTTCTCAATGAAGCGAGTTAGGTGTTGTACTTCGTTTACGAATTTGGCTCGTTGCTCGTTGAACTGGAAAAATGGCCGCCTGGAAACGAAGTGGCTTTGGGACTCGACTCTGGATGAATTTCTCGACCTACCGCGGCATATTTTGGAAGTTGCGACCAAAGGAGAATACAACAAGCGCGAAATTTCGGCGGTGGGTCGGAGTGGCTGTGGACTTAGTATAAATATGAAATGTGTGGGGAAAGAATGGAACGCTGTCAAAATTTTTGGCTTTTTCCCAGCATGCAGTGCGGTGGTGATGTTGAAAATCGAGGCAAGGTGAGTATGCACTAGTATAAGAAGCTGTAGCTAGGCCTGAGCAACGAATAAGAGCAAAAAAATTCACTGCTAAGCTAGGACTTAGACTGAATTTTGCTGTAAATGTTGACTTTTGGGTTTGCCACGATGATTTGAATAAAAAAAACTAAAGGCAAAAACGTGATTTTTGTTGTTTTTCTATGACGTTAAAAACGGTAATTTTTGTTATTGTCCAAATTCAAATGCTGATATTCTGCAAAAATCGCTGACTTTTTTGTGTTTATTGGGTATCTCAATTTGAAAGACTTTCTAGTCAATGCTCACAACTGCTAGTTAAGGCAATGTTCGCACGATTGAGAAAGTTACAATTTTTTAAAGCAGTGGAGTCTTGTACGGGCGGCGGTTACAGGCGGTTCAGGTGTCAATGGGTTAATCAAAAAATCTATTTTTCTTACAGTTGATAGTTTTGGCTCTTAAACCAGTCAAACAAAAAACCCTTTAGACTAGGAACATGTCATCACTATTTAATTTGAAAACAGGCATATGCATCAAGATCTGGGGGGGGGGGGAGGGTACTAGTTGCTGGCCAATATTTAGTGCAAAGGTGAAAGTTGCATGAAAGCCAACTTCAAGGGGTGGTGATTTTCAAAACTAGACATAAGAGGTGAAGTTAGAACAGCTGGTGACAGTCAGTAGTCGAGGGTCAGTTCATCTTGGGTGATCAAGTTTGATACTATTACCTATCACGTGACCTGGCCAACCCCAAACCTGGGACCTAACCCTAAGTTAGGCCTGGCCCTGAGCCAAGTTACACCTTACCCTAGAAATTGTTCTAACCCTAGAATCTTAACACTAACCCTAGATTTGAACTATCCCTAACCCTAACTTTCGCCGGGGGATGTCAAAAGCCCTGGTCACGTGACCTTTATTTTTCTTCATTAACCCATTCACACCTAAGGATTTTTACGTTTTTGAGTGATTTTCTGCATACACACGCCCCATAGGATTTCGTGACTTCATATTTGGAGTTACCATTGAAAGTGCTGCTGTTCTAAAACACTGAAGGCTCGAGTTTACTGGAAACGTCATTGTGACGATCTCATTTTGCTTGGTTGATTTGCAATAAAGGGTCCAATATGAATTATCTACGATTTTTGGTAAGTTCACAGCCATTTTTCATCTTTAGTAGCTGCCTGGTGAGCATCATTAAGCTTGGAGGTAGTTCTGAGTCCACTTCTCAATGAAGCGAGTTAGGTGTTGTACTTCGTTTACGAATTTGGCTCGTTGCTCGTTGAACTGGAAAAATGGCCGCCTGGAAACGAAGTGGCTTTGGGACTCGACTCTGGATGAATTTCTCGACCTACCGCGGCATATTTTGGAAGTTGCAACCAAAGGAGAATACAACAAGCGCGAAATTTCGGCGGTGGGTCGGAGTGGCTGTGGACTTAGTATAAATATGAAATGTGTGGGGAAAGAATGGAACGCTGTCAAAATTTTTGGCTTTTTCCCAGCATGCAGTGCGGTGGTGATGTTGAAAATCGAGGCAAGGTGAGTATGCACTAGTATAAGAAGCTGTAGCTAGGCCTGAGCAAAGAATAAGAGCAAAAAAATTCACTGCTAAGCTAGGACTTAGACTGAATTTTGCTGTAAATGTTGACTTTTGGGTTTGCCACAATGATTTGAATAAAAAAAACTAAAGGCAAAAACGTGATTTTTGTTGTTTTTCTATGACGTTAAAAACGGTAATTTTTGTTATTGTCCAAATTCAAACGCTGATATTCTGCAAAAATCGCTGACTTTTTTGTGTTTATTGGGTATCTCAATTTGAAAGACTTTCTAGTCAATGCTCACAACTGCTAGTTAGGGCAATGTTCGCACGATTGAGAAAGTTACAATTTTTTAAAGCAGTGGAGTCTTGTACGGGCGGTTCAGGTGTCAATGGGTTAATGAATAGGTTAAATTTACACTAGAGCAAAAGTATCCAGATTCATCACATTCAGAGTATTCATATTCATTAGGCATTAAAAACATGTGGCATTTTAATGAAAAACCTTTTTTACACAACATAACATGCCAGATTCAAAGTAAAGCAACCAGATTGAACTTGAGATTCAAGCAAGAAGCTGTACACAACTTGAACTTGTGGCATCTTAACCAATCCACCGTAGGAAAAAAGATGGTGGCTGTTCATTTTACCACAATACCTTGCGGACCTAACACAGCACATGAGGCACAAAGAAAGCCAAATTTTTACAATATTTGTTCCAGTACTAAGGACAATGTGTAGACTAGGTTTGAAGATTTTACTTTACATTTTTCTTTACATTTTTATGAACGTTGTTAAGGCTTTTATGCGCTAAGAATTATGGGTAAATGTACCAGTCGCCATCGTTTTTCCTACCAAGGATTGCAGTATTGATTCCCGAGTTTTTTGAGTGCTTTTACGGAGAAACATAACCTTAAAATTTTGTCTAAAAGTAAGACTACATTACATTAAGTAGCCGACACTTCAAACCACAATCACTAACTGAAATGGCAAGTTATATAAAACACAAAACCTGCCAGAACAAAAATCCCGCAGCAATAAGTGGCGACCAGAATATCAAACAATCCTATCCATCCATGAACGCCTTGCACTGTCTTGAAAACTTGTACACTGCAAATCTTCCTTCTTCTCAAGTCAACACACGGCGAGATTTTTTTGCTATCTTGAAATCAAGAGCAAGGTCACAAGGTTGCATGTCAACCAATCAGACCAGTTAAATTTAAAGTATGTGTGCATTAATTTGCATGAACTTATGTGACACACACACAAAAGAAAAGTCACAGCCGAATTTATAACTCCCTGGTTTCCCCACAAGTAATTATCCAGATTTGTGGCACAATACGAATCTGGTACCAAGAGTAACTTGATTTGCAACAAATTCGGATACTTTAGCTTTTAGTGTAAACTTGGCCTCATAAATATGGATCCTTTTGCTTTCATCAATCAAACCTTTATTAAAGCAATTTATATGAATTTTTTTACAGTAGATACAGGTACAGTACAGTACAGGTACAGTAGATACAGATACTGTAAAATACCCGGCCACTTATCACCCTGGATCTAGAGGTCCGTTCTCTGAATATCATGAGTGAAACTAACCGCATAAACGGTTTAATAGAAGAAGGACGGGAGACGGACCCTTGCCTCGTTCTATAAAACGTTCTGGGATATGTAAAAAAGTGGCCGGGTATTCTAAAATCGCTTCCAGCTGTATTACCTGTCTCTGTAGCCCGTGTTTATCCAGTCAGTTACACACGGGGGGGAAGCTTGAGGCTTGTTCACAGTCTTCATGAATTCCGCATCTTCACTCGTGAAACGCTTCGCAAACATTTCCTCGTACTGAGCAACGAGTTCCTCGGTTGTCGCCATATCGACTGATAAGTAGAAAGTCAAGCACTTGGAGGAGAAATTGAAGGAAACAAGCAAAATATAATGGAAGGCAAGAGAAAACAAGACAAAACGACAAAATCCAGCAAAATCACACAAACCTCGTGCAAATGAGCGTGGCTACCAAGCTAACCTGGCCAGGTCGCTTATGTTTATGCTAATTATTTCTTATCAGCCCGCGGGCTCTTATTATGGGTGCGATTCCGCGCAACACCGAAACAAAACAGTAATTACATTTTTGTAAAGCAGTGATTAATAGCCAGGGTCAAAATAGGAGGTCATTATCAAACACTTTTATCTCAAGAAACGACTCTTCTTAGAGCAATGGAGGAACAAAGATGGGATTACTGTTGGTAGTCAAGCGAATTCTGCTAAAAACAGTAAAAAGCGATCTGGGTACAAAGTCCAGCACCACCAAGGTATACCACCGTATGCTGTAATTTCTCTTTTATTTTGTATTTATATATAAAAAGCCACCCAAAGGCGAAAAAATACATTTAAGGTTAGGGATGAAGGAAGTAAAAATTAAATTTTAAGATCGTAATTATTGGGAACAGCGCTACCAAGCTCGAGCAAATATTTTCATTAATATTGAACGGAAATTAAATAAATTCGTTTTTTCTAAAAAAAAAAGGCTTTAATATTCAGTATAGGCAGCATAGGCAACAGAAATCTTAAAGAGGAAACATTACACAGTACATCGTATCGGTAAAAAACAAAATCGCCTATTTTTTGGCTAATCTTTCCCCATGCAATTACCCTTGTAATTTCAGAAATTTGGCTATTTAGTAATCATTATGCGCCATCTCCACGATCAATCCACGGAATGTACGGGAATCGTCTTGCATCGAGTAAAAGGCAAACAAAAATACACGTGGATGCCTGGACGGCAGTAGAGAAATAAACTATTTAAAATCTTTTTCAAAACGTTTTAAAAAACTCGCTGATATAGGTAGTATTAATTTTCGAGAAATAAGGGTCGCTACGGAGAAAATTGGCGATGTTCTAAGTTGAAAAGAACTGAAGTTTGACATTTTTGTGCCGGTCTTTGTATTAATTTAGCATGTGACATTGAATATTCGTCTAAATATGGTGATGAAGTACACTGACTGATACTGGCGTTACCCGTGCATTTGGAGGCGGGGTCGGGGGAGGAGGCTGTATCTCTTATGACGTCACGCACTCAATGCTTTGCGCGCGCACGTGTCTTGCGTTAGTGATTGGGAAACCAGTGAATTGCGTTGCCCGCTTTGAATAAGGAAATTTCGCTCTTATGGAGGCTCAAAAATGTTTGAAATCTCCTGAAAATCTGGACGATGTGATCAAAGGTCTTTATGTCCTTTTTGAAGAGGATCATGTGAATGTTGAGGAGGTTATTTCATTTTTGTCGTCGTATCGTTCAAACCCCGCGGACTGGGCGAAGTACGCAAACTATGATCCGCACAGGTAGTATAAAATTTTATTACGCGGATTATTTGTGTGTTTAAAAAAATTACCTGTTTAACATTAAAGGGTAACTATTTTGCGGGTGTTTAAAATGTTTTAGGTACACAAGGAACTTGGTAGACGAAGGAAATGGCAAGTTTAACTTGATTGTGCTGTGCTGGGGAGAAGGCCAGGGGAGGTAAGTTGAGCGCGTTTTGTTGTCGAAGGATATAAGCTTAACTTATGCCCCATTCACACCAACGGTTAAACATGTTTAAATGTTGTTTAGTTTAACTACGTTTTAGCCTCTATCTTGAACATTTTGAAATGTATATGACTCAAACTACCTGGAATGGTAATAAAGTCAATAAAGTTTCTTTTAGTAAAGATTTCACTCCAAATATTACGCGAGGTTAGGAGGTATTTTTCTAAACCTGTTTTACACTAAATAACATTTAAACATGTTTAAGCGTTGGTGTGAATGGAGTATAATGTTGTTTTAAGAGACTATCCCTCTCTTATAATGGCGGAAATATTTCAAGCACACTGACCGAAATTTTATGGATTGTCTGCGATATTGTGTATGCAAAAAAGTGAGAAATTATGATGCAATACACATTTTAATTTTATTCCAGACACTTCTTTTTAATTTTGGTCTAGACTAGAGATCGCAGCTCGATAGGAAGAATCTGTCAATCATTTGATTCCTTGTTATGTCAAATAGCACGTACACTGGAAACGTCGCAGCTCCACACAGATCTGCTAATAATAATATTTTGATTCCTGGGTCAAAAAGCCATGAAGCAGGAAATTGCAGCTCAATCAACAGGAAGAGTCTCTCAATCGTTTGATTTGTAAATAGAGCGTTTTCACTCACGCGACCTTTAGTCCCGTGGGACTCAAATGACAAAGGCCATGGCAGCCATGTTGCTGTTCCTAACAAAAGAAGTTAATTAAAATTATTTTGTATGGGAACACCAATACGGCGGCTATGACATCAAGTGAAAATGCTCTATAGCCATGTAGCATAGGAAAATATGCAAAACAAAGTCATTGTCCTATAAGATTACTTCTTGTCCAAAAAGTGTTACAGAAAATGCAGAGAAATAAAGAGTATGAACAAACCTCTACTTTGGGTGTGTTTTCATGAAAGTTATAGTGTTTTTTTTTATTCTAAACATCATAAATAACAAAATTTATTGTAATATTCTTACTTTTTTTTTTCAATTAACAGTCCTCAGTCCTGCTTGTTCAATTTGTAGTCAGTTTTTATTTACACTGTATCTTTTGGTAAGCTTTTGCCCATCGATCCTGTATGGAAGTTTTGAAAGTTCACAGAGAAAGCAAAATCAATGGTAAAAAAGATCCTTGTATGTGTTGACTAGATACATAATAGTAACTTTCATAGAAATGCATATTATGTTATCTCTATGCTAGCAAGATAAAAATATATAGTTATGAGTCTAAACGGTTAACATCTAAAATAGGAAGATATAATGGCACGCATTCAGTTCACCCAATGTAAAGTTGAGTGTGTTTCGTTATCGACAGATATAATTGTTGTTTCAAGAGACTTTCTCTTAAAATGGCAGAAATATTTAAGCATAGTGACTTATGAATGTTGTCTGCAATATCATTGTGCATGTAAAAGGTGAAAAATTATGATGCATTACCATTTGAATTATAGACACTTGTTTGTACATAGTCTAGACTAGGGAAATACAAGATCGTAGCAGAATAACCTGTCAATCATTTGATTCCTTGGTCAAATAGCATGTAGTTGGAAAAGTTGCAGCTCGACAGGAAGAATCTACCAAATAATAATATTTTGGTCACATAGCCATGAAGAAGGAAGTTGCAGCTCGATTGACAGGAAGAATCTATCAATCTTTTCATTGTTTTTGACAGAAAAACAAAACATTTACAAGTGCAGGAGCAATTTTCCCCAACTACTATTTTTTTTTTGGTGCATCCTGTGTGGTTTAGTTTTGAGAGTTCCCAGAGAAAGCAAAATTTCAGCATGGTAAATTAATAAGTGTTGACCAGGTAAATAATGATGACTTTCTTAAAAAATGCATATTATGTTGTCTCCATGCTAACGAGTTAGTAATGGAAATCATACAGTTTCGAGTTCAATTTGTGATTTATTTGCACAAGTGAGTTTTTAAAATAGCTAAAAAGAAGCCGCTTCAGTGAGTGCAATTTGAGCCTTTTGAAAAACTCACAAGTGCAAATTGATCACAAATTTTATTATTGAACAAGAAAGCCTAATGATTACACCAATGTAGATCATTATTATGATTCTTAAAAACTTGAAACTCTGGGGTGAGGGGGAATTAGAGAGGGGTGTTAATGGAGGTGGGGGGGGGGGGGGGGGCTTAATAGAGCATTTCAGATGCCCTCTTGGAACTGTTTGCATCATGCTATATTCACAAGCATAAATGAACAACCAGGGTCTACTTCTGTGCTACTGTATGATTAATGCACTTTATAAATCTATGATTACTACTAGTCCGGAGAAATGAAAAAGTCATTTGGTGACGGATCTTTCAGTGTGGCTGCACCCACTCTATGGAATGCTCTTCCTGCTAGCCTCCGCAGCATCAAATGCATTTCAACTTTTTAAATTAGCTTTTAATATTTCTGAGATATATATGATGTAATGTCATTATTATTTTTGAATTTTATTGTATATATTTAATTCTTGAATAGATTAGTTTATTTATTGTTGTACATAATGCGCTTTTGACCATTACATGTACATGTTAAAAAGCGCACTATAAATTATCGTGTTGTTGTTGGTTGTCCTGTGGTTTATGTGCAGTAAAATTTGAGATTTTTTGGTAGACGGTCTTCCAAATGGCCACCCCAATAATTTATTGGTTTTTATCAGGGGCTCATTTCTGCCAGAAATTCATTTGAACACGTCGCCATAATCTGTGATTGCTGCTAGTTATTATTATAAGTCTATAAATTAGACCTTACAAAATGTTGTGTGGTAGGCATCCTACCCCTGTTTATGTACACTGATGTAATATGATTGTTGTACTGGATGTATCAATTCTTTTCTCTTTTCTTTTCAGCTCAGTTCACGACCATGCTGATTCCCACTGCTTCGTCAAGGTGCTTGATGGCAGGCTCAAAGAAACACAGTTTGCATGGCCTTCAGAATCCGAACCTGACAAACCCCTGGAACCAAAATTAACAAGATTCCAAGAAGTGAATGAAGTGGCTTACATGAATGGTATGATAATGTTAGAAACTATTACTTTTATAGTTTTCCATATTGAATCTGACTGATTGCAAAAATTACTGATATGTGCAAATGTTAGCAAATTGCAGAATTTAGGGTTAAAAATGACTCCAGTGCTTGGTAGCCAGTTGGGCCAGTTTGCTTGAATTCTTAGTGGCCCATCCCAAACTAAAGTAGCACTTAATTTCCTATAGTTTAAAACAAAAAACTGAAAGTTTGTTCTTCAAAACTTCAAAACCGTCCTGCACAGAACTCTGGGTAAGTCTAGAGTCGCATGGCAATCACAAATTCAAAATGGCTAATGTTGTGAATGTGGATAACTCATGAAACCATTGAAAAACCGCTCGGAATTTTTCACTTCAGAACTAAAAATTTACAATTATTTAATAATGATAATAATAATAATAAAGTCTTTATTTCAAGAGGGTTGCACTAAATAGCAATTGAAAGCTAAGGAAAAGAGAAGAAGAGAAAGGTAGTCCAATTCAACTACATATTTAGTTTTATTTTAACTTTGTACTTTGCATAGTTTTCATTGCAACTTTTCGAAATTCTGTAGCATAGTTGCACATCGGGTGATCAAACCTCAACTTTTGGTGGCTCCGGTCAGTTTTAAGTTATTTTTGACGACTGGGTGACCGCCAATTTTTAGCCCTGAGTATTTGACAGGGCTTCTGGTACTGTAGATGTTGCAAGTTTGCATAATACTAACCTCAAATTGCATCCAATCACACACAACAATACATTTTATTTTTCTAAGGGGCATAATTTACTAAGAAACTCATAAATTATTTCTTTAAACATTTCACAATTATTAAAACAAGTTAATAGCAAATCCCCAGTTCTTTTTAATTTATAACTTGCAACGGTAACTAAATATTTGGCTGAAACATTGACACCAAAAAGGCAAAAATTGGAAAATTCTGTAAATTGCTCATGGCTCATTTAAGGTAAGCAGTCTGGTGTTACAGGTGTACTTTATCTAGCACTGCCAAACTTGTTTGAGTGCTAATTACAAACATTGTGTTGTTCCAGAAAATATCCATACCTTCCCACCCTCCCCACCCTTCTAGAAGTTCAATTTAGCTTCATACTTTCCCCTTGGATCCTTTATTGGTGGGGGGGGGGGGGGGATGCTGGGTATGGATGTTTCCTGAAACTACACAATGTGTGTGTGCAGTTAAGTCCCAGGGGGGGGCACTCAGGTATATTAGTGACTGGGAGGTGAGAAGACCTTGTTTGGGTTTGAAATTAGTGATCTGAGGACTTTTTTTGGGTTAGAAAAAAGTGGTGACTTTTTTTGGGTGAAAGGTTTTGGTAAGGACTTTTTTTTTGGGGGGGGGGGGGGGGTGGGGGTTGACTAAAAGCAAAGCCCAGGCTTCTCATTTTCATGTCACACAATTGTATCAGTTTCATGTACAAACGTAAACTACATGCAAATGACAAGGAGACTTCCTGTTTTAGCGGTTTATTCATACATATGAAGTATGTAAATTTGATAAAATATCACATTACACTTTATTCTCTTGATGTGCATTTTTGTAACTATTTTATGCAGAGAAAAAAATGGACTTTTTTTGGGTTATGTTCTGGTCTGTTGGTCTTTTTTTGGGTCTGGTTTTAGCCTGATAGGACTTTTCTTGGGTCTAACGATTTGGCCTCATCTGCACCTCCTTGTCACTAATATACCTGAGTACCCCCCCCCTTGGGAGTTAAGTACTACACTGTACATGGTTCACATGCTATACAGGGTTAATGCATAATTTTGTGTTTGAAGGACAGTGTAGAAGTCTGGTTTTGGAAAGTAATCTGATATTTTTAAAAAAATCCCATAAGAACTGCCAATCAAAGTAGCTGGTTGATATATATGTAACAAAATTAAAGTAGGTTGTGATTTTCACTACCAGCCTGTCACTTTTTACAACCCTGAACTATTGCACAGCAAACATCTGATTTGAACAGTCTTGATTAAAGCAAACAGTTTGTAAGCTTGCAATTTTTTTTTTTTCTTAACAGACAGTATAGGTCTTCACCGTGTGGAGAATGTAAGTCATACAGACACCGCTACCTCACTTCATGTCTACATCCCCGCTTTTGACATGTGTCAGTGCTTTGACCAGCGCACAGGGCACAAGCGAACATGCCAAGTGACATTCTGGAGCAAGTATGGTGTTAGAACCCTTATGTGAGTATTAAGTACTATTTAATTACTAAAACCTTCTGCTTGTTGTAGTTAAAGGGACACTATACTGGCTGAAATATTGTGTTTTCATGATTATGGCCAGGAGTTTGCTTTAATTACTTTATTAACTTGCAATTGGATGAAACCATTGCCAAAGGTGATGGAAGCAAAGAAATATGAACTAAACAGACAACATAATGGCTAAAAAAGTCAAAATTTCACAAGAATGGTAAGTTTGATTTCTTGACCGCCTGTCAGTAAATCAAATTTCATGAACTGTAATCCACTTCAATCCTTGCAATTCTGGGCCCGGTTGTTCGAAAGTTGGTTAACGCTAACCCAGGATTAAAACTTAACTGAGGATTTAATTTCTCTTGTTAAAAGTGTTTTCGAAAACTTATTTTAAGCTACACGTGAGTACAAGTCAAAGTTGAAACTAAAGCACAAAAATACTTTGGAAAAATCTCCATTGATTTAGTATTTAACTGGAATCAAAATTGACGCTAACCCTGGGTTAGCTTAATCGAGCTTTGAACAACCCGGCCCTGCACTTTGTCTCCAAACCACTGCTTTTGTTATGCTCTATAGGATCTTTTATCCAACTAAGTTGTATATTGGATGGCATTTGGCAACATAACATGAAAATATGCTAAGCGAAATTTGGCTATTTTGGCAGTACAGTGTCCCTTTAATGTGAAAACTTATAAAGTTATGATCTCAGATATGCCACATTGTATCCCTGTGAACAGCTTTTAGTGAATAATGTTTCAAGCATGGGCTCCCTGTTAAAAGATCTTTATTGTTAATGTACAGTGGAACCTTGATTTAACGAAGTGCCAAGGCACTGGGGAAATTGGTTCGTTATATCAAGGGTTCGTTATAACAAATTTGCGGAAAAACGACCAAACTGTTGGTTATATCGAGGTATAATTAACAATTGTTTAGTAACAGTGTTACTTATTTTCGGATCTGAACAAATAACAATTGCACTTTAATGCCTTATGAAGCTACAGTACACTGTACATATAACTACAGCACTGGAAAACTGTACAGGTTATACCTTTGCCCTATAGCACACACTGTTGGTCTGTTCCACATTCATCTTTTGTTGCGCGTTGTCATTTGTTCGTCATATCGGGGTAGATTTTACATTTGGGCTGCCGGATTGTGTTCGTTATATCAAGGTTCTGTTCCATACATTTTACTTGTAATTTTGCCGGGCTGAACAATATCGTTCATTATACCGAAGACTTCATATACAGAGGTTTTTTAAATTGAGGTTCCACTGTATTTATTTCTAAAGTAATTCACCATAGTTCTTTACAGTTGCACATGAGCAAATTGTACATTGAGAATGTCACCTATCTTCTTAATTTTTTTTTAATTTTTTATCTATCTTCTTCATGCCATGTGCACATAAGGCCTTACATTGACAATGTACAACAACAGTAAGCAACAGTTTCAGAGTTCGTTATTCGCTTAGATATATCTTTTTTTTAAATTGCTATTTTATCTTGTTTTTCAGATTCTGTATAAAACTTGCAGCAACATTTCATATATCCTGTGTATTGACTGCTAACATAGGATCACACAAACTTTTTATTTAGTTTGCAGCTCTTGCAGCATCAAATTATATCCTCAGACATTTTTGCCTGTTCAAAGACCTTTATTTTCTTATAAAATTATTGAATCAACAAATTTTTAGAAACGGATTTTACTATAAAAGTTAACACTAAAAAACAACGACATTTCGACCGTTCAACGGTCATTTTTAAGTTGAGGAATAACTTGAAAATGACCGTTGAACGGTCGAAACGTCGTTGTTTTTTAGCGTTAACTTTTATAGTAAAATTATTGAGCAAGCAAATTTAAATAAAATGTCTGTGAACAATGTGCTGTAAAAAAAAACAAGCAACTCTCTTGAGCAGTGTATCATGACCTACCACTTATATTAAATCATTTTCTTTCTTGTTTCAGAAACCAAGTTCATGTTCTTAATGATCCAGAAGAAAAACAGGTTCATTGAAGAATGAAGTGCTGAGTTGGGGTGTTATTTTAGACAGCAGGAACTCTAAATATTTCTTAAATAAGTGCAGTTGTAACCTAGCGTGCAATCAGAAGAGTGTTTTGATGCATGTATTTGCACTTTAAAATGCTATGTTAAATAATATACATATAGCAGTAATTCAACTGGGCTTTTAAGTACAAAACCTAGAAAGCTTATTATTGTGAGAATCTGTATGGCTGTACATGTGTGTATATTGCTCAGAAAAAATAACGGGAGAGAAAAGTTGGACGTTCAAACTTATACCCCATTCACACCAACGCTTAAACATGTTTAAATGTTGTTTAGTTTAAAACAGGTTTAGAAAAATATCTCCTAACCTCCCGTAATATTTGGAGTAAAATCTTTACTAAAAGAAACTTTATTGACTTTATTACCATTCCAGGTAGTTTGAGTCATATACATTTCAAAACGTTCGAGATAGAGGCTAAAACGTAGTTAAACTAAACAACATTTAAACATGTTTAACCGTTGGTGTGAATGGGGCATTAGATTATTTGGTGAACTGGTCATGGTGATAATTAACAGGTCAGATCGTCAGTATATAGACATCATTTTTCATCACCTAATGGTCTTTCAGCAGATTTTGCAAGTAACATATCAAACACAGGAAAGATTGTTTCATCAAGAAATCCAAACATCCAGAAGTGGGTGGAAAAAATGAGGCGCAGACAACTTTTTTAATCAACTTTGAGATGTTTGGTTAACTGATCAATTACTCTTTTTTTAGTATTTTATTAAGCATATAAATGCATTAATAATTCTTCAAAGCAAATGTTCACCAAATTTTATAGCCAAACTTCCTCATAGTAGTAATAAATATTATTTCCTTTGTTTTCTCTTCACTGTTGATCCTGTCATATAGTTATTGCTACATCTATAATAATGGAAATTAAAGAGCAATTATTCTTGTATTCTGCGTAAAGGCCTAGTGTTTGCATGCATTGGACTTTGCCAAATCCTGAGTTTCAGCCTGGCCGATATCCAACTGTGTACCTCTACACATAACATTTTAAATGTTGCTTATAAAGCATGTTTGCAGGATCTGCCAAAATATAAAAATTATGATTACCAGCAAATGGTTGAAAACCCGACAAAATGCCATTGAATTAGCATTCCTGCCTAAAGCCTTATCAGTAACCTTTTATATGATCTACGAAAAGTAAGAAAACATCACTGTAAACACTCCCCGTAGCAGGATTTCCCTAACTGAAACAGTAAATGTTATTGAGACTGCATGGCATCCCTTGATTGGAGGGTTAAGACAAAGGTTTCTAAGATTATAAGGTGTTTTGAAACTGAAAAGGTTTGTTGATAAACATTATGTCGACTGAAAACCGCATATTCTTGAATGTAAAACTAATATTTCTATGTTTGGAGAAAAAATGAAATGTGTGAAAAGCAATAGACCGATTGCATAAATGGCGCCGAATTTGAATAACAATACGTTAGAAAACCTTAGCCTCGCGTTGATGAGAGAAATCCTTTGTCTGGAAACATGAGCGCGAGGCTAAGGTTTTCTAACGTATTGTTATTCAAATTCGGCGCCATTTATGCAATCGGTGTATACCCTGTTACTTTTTTGTGCTGTTGTTGCAACCTCTGCCTATCAAAATATTTTTTGCTGTTGTTCTATAGAGCTCTATTATTAAAACAAAGCAATAATTTTTTTTAATAACATTATTGTGATAGTGCAGCAAAATGCAACTTTAGTTCAACAAAGTGCTATTTCCTGTTCACTATAAGAAAAGTAGTTTAGAGAGTGGAGTGTAAGCTTTCGCGGAGCCCCATACTCGGAACCTATTCCCCGTCATTTTTCATGGTCATGGCTAGCGGAATGTTTCGCGGGCGCGCGTCCGTAACATGTGTGTCCGTGCATCGCGCAAGGCTAGCTCGCGGGCGCGTATGACGTCACGTAACATCTGGGATCTTAGCAATTTTGAAACCAAAGCGAGGCTTTATTTTTCGCGCGCCTGTACGGCCGATGTCACGTCAGCTCGGTAAACACTCGGGCAATTTTTGATACGCAGAAGGTGTATTTTAATCGTAAATTAATCAAACTAGTTAGTCTAGTTATTCTAGACCGATAAAAGGTTGTTTTTGTGAACTTTTGTACGGTCTAAATGTACTATGCAGACGGTCGCATAATACTGTTTTTGAGAACTGCTAAAATCGAACAATAGCCCGGTCGTCAATCTTAATTCTTGTGCTTTCGACATTTCACCTTAGTTAAGCTTATCATCGGCTTTCTGTTCAGAGAGCTACGCTTTAAGTCTCAGCCTATCAATATATATTAAAAGTAAAAAGTTGAAGCAGTAGTTTTTATCTGCTGGGAGTCTCATTCCTGTCAGAGTAAATATTTTTAACAGGAACAATAGAAATTTGACATGTGTGACGTCACATGACAGGAACTCATTGCGCAGACTCACCTTGCGACATAGCCCCTTTAAAAAACTACCACTGGTTGTAGCGAGGCACAAGCGAGGAGCAAAACTATTTGTGACTCACCGTGTGGGGTCTGGGCGTTTATATATGGACCCAACACACTCGACGATTTTTTTCGTTGGCGATGATTTTGAGTTGCAGCAGTAGGTAGGATCAGCGGCAGTAGTTGCCGAATTGTGCGTGCGTAGTCCACATGGTCGATTAGCGAAAAACAACCGTATTAACGCGCGCTGAAATAGCAAATTAATGTCGCGATCATATGGAGAATAAAATTGTCATTTTGACGGAGAACGATGATTATTTTCGAGTTTCTGTGCGCGGCTGTTCACACCCGCAAATGTGTCGACTTCATTTAGACGAAATCTTGTATCGCGCTTGTTGCCAAGATATATTTGAGCAATTTTTGAGTGCCATTTCGTTCTTTAACTTGTAAAATGTGAATTTTTACATTTTTAAACTTTATTTTGTAATTTGCAGACGCAATTTGACGACATTAAATTCTCGTTTTAGCGCGCGCTAAGACATTTGTTTTTCGCTATATAGCGCGACATCCCTAAATCGGTAAATTATTGCATTATCGTTTGTTACGTCGATCGAGCAGTTTTGCTGTTGATGTCAGGGCGGCCGTGAAAGGTGAGTGAATTTGCATTATTTTCATCAGTTACATAAATTTGCAGCTTTTAGCACACGTGACCCACGAATAAACTTGATTTGTCAGACACAAATCTCCAACCACAAGTTATAACCAAGTATAATTCAGAAACAAGATTAGTATTCACCGATTCAGTTTTGATACTTCAATTTTCTACTTCAGTTTGAATTCAGATTTATCATGCCAAATTTTGTAATTCCAGTGAGGTTTAAATAACAATAGCCCTAATTTGCACTACAAAACAAAAAACTGAAGGATTCTGGTAGTTGTAGTAAAATGACGCCATCGTGCAAATGGCCTATACTTTCACTCAATATGCAACAAAGTTTCCAGGCTCAAATTGTCATTATTATTATTATTATTATTATTATTATTATCATTATCATTATCATTATCATTATCATTATCATTATCATTATCATTATCATTATCATTATTATCATTATCATTAATAATTATAATTATTATTATTATTATTATTATTATTTCATGACTCACCTCGCAGCACTTGGCTTGCAATCAGCAACTTCTAGTTTATACTATAAAAATTTTTGGAATATATATTAAATATAACAAATATCAATTAAAATCTTTGTTGATTGGGAAATCACCTATTGGAGCGGT
This sequence comes from Dendrophyllia cribrosa, assembly GCA_024195265.1. Classification (NCBI taxonomy): domain Eukaryota; kingdom Metazoa; phylum Cnidaria; class Anthozoa; order Scleractinia; family Dendrophylliidae; genus Dendrophyllia; species Dendrophyllia cribrosa. The sequence continues at coordinate 54,431,769 of JAJLRJ010000001.1, forward strand.
TTTCGCATGAGCGTCCAACATAATTACTCTGACGAATCACTGCTGACGCAGCGGCAAAATGCGTGCGAGCAAGTTACAATTGGTTTTGGTTTTACTCAGGTTCTGATTGGTCGAGAAAAATGTGTGAGTGTTTTTTTTTTTAGCAATGAGGCAAAACCAAAGCAATCGAAAACGTGCCGACTGCAAAACGCTAATTTTGCGGCTCTGTATCTGCAGTATACGTTTTAGACTAAAAACCAGTGTACGTTGCCCAGTTCAGAAGACTATAATGGCTATTCCAAATTACTTTCGCATCAACTTTTTGCTTCGGAAAAATTTTCAACATGCCCATTTAAGGCTGGTTTTCACTGGCGTCGGAGTCGGAGGCGTAGTCGGAATGGCCGTTAAAACGGGAGCTCTCGCTTGCCGAAGGCCCGCTCGCGTAGCTCCATACTCATACAACCTATGCCCTTCATTTGTCATGGTCATGGCTAGCGGAATGTTTCGCGGGCGCGTCGGTCCGTGTGGTGGCGAAGTTGGGCAGGGCTAGCTGGCGGGCGCGTATGACGCCTCAAAATATGCGCGTATGACGTCACGCAACATCCGGGATCTTAGCAATTTTCAAACCAAAGCGAAGCTTTGTTTTTCGCGCGGCTGAACGGCCGATGTAACGTCAGTTGCAGTGAAAACTTTCTCTCGTTGTGTTGTGTTAAGTCGTTTTTCCCCGCAGTTTTTCGCGGTTTGCTAATCAAGACAGGGATACTAATTAAGGGATACTCAGAAGTCGCTATAATGGAAAAAGAAGAGCTTTCAGGGATATAATCTTGCTTCGAGGAACTTCATACGTTTTTATCAATGCGGGGCAATATTTCAGAACCAAAGAAGCGGAGTTTTAACGAATTTCAAAGCAGCCGAGTGACTTGAAGGTAAAATAAATCATATTTTTCGATGGGAATTTATGTTGATATCAATTTTTGATTGACTTTTTCTTTGTGTTCTCGTTAGTTTTGAAGACATGTTTATAAAACGTGCTCAAATTCAGTCGTGTTGTTATCTCGAATTTCATGGAGGACAGCTCCGCCTCGATGCGCTATAAATGGTACGCGTTTTGCTTTTAAACATAAACTAATAGATATTTGAATAAAATTTTTCAAAAGAAGATTGTGTTGTCCATTTTTATGTGTTCATCATTCATTACATAGAATGAAAAGCGATTTTATAGTTCTATCTTCACTCGCGTCGCCTTATGCAAATATGTTTGTGCATTTTTGCAATTTTGATTTTCAAATCAGTTTCTCGGGCAATTTTTGACAAGCAACAACTGTACTCATTCCTTTTTATTAGTGGCCGCGCGCAATGTCACGCATTGTTTGTCTCCCGTAGTTCGTCTTGTTGTTCGTCCCGTCTCAGACACTAGACGTATAACATGACAGACGCATTATCCGTCTGGACAGATAATGCGTCTCTAGTATAAAACGGCCAATCGTAAGAGCGCTTCCGACCTAGTGAAAATCGAAATTCGGAGTCGTAAGCGGAGTCATAAGCTCGACGGAATCGGAGTCGGAAGAATCAGAATGGTTCCATTTTCTTTCGATTCCGCTTATAACTCCGTAATCTTCTTCCGATTCCGTCGGTTTGATTTTCACAGATCGTAACGCTCTGCGCTTCTTATTACGACTCCGACTCCGCCTTTAGTGCAGTGAGCCAGTGACTCAGGCGTTCCCTGCTCAGCTCCGATGATTTTTGGCGCCAAAGTCATGACGTCGCCATCTTGGGTCACCTGAGCGAACAAAAACGCGAGTTACTGAATCATTTTCTGGTCGGAGGAATAACTTCGTGTGCTGGGGAGCCGGGAAGGGAAAACAAAACGAAAATGAAAATTTCGTTTACTACGACCCACGCCAAAGTTTGGAAGCTAAATTTTTCTTTCCCAAAATTGTATCGTCAAAACTTTTGAAGATATTTGAAGGTTTGTCTCTTATACATTCTTGTAATTCCCCTGTACGGGTCTAGAATATACTTTACGAAAACTTAAATTGAATATACAGGTTCATCCTGAAAGCTTCGGAGTAATACGCCAGCATAACCATGGTCTATCTTTCAAAATCGAACCCTATTCAAGCCGTCCGTATCAAAACTATTTAAAGGACTGAGCACCTCAAAAACCAAACCCGAAGGCGCGATACATACCTGATAGTCCTGATAGCTTATGTATGGAGTACCCCCCACCCCCACCCCACGGATGTTACGGGACAACACAACAACAGAGCCTGGCTTTAACTAAAGTGTGCCCTTAAAAAAAATTAAAAAGTTCTATGAAAGTGAATAATTAACTGTATATATATATCTACAATAATATAAAATTTAATTGCATGAAAGAACGTGATGAAACGCAATGACGGCCATCAATTTTCATTTGGTGTTCATGATAAGTTCAAATTTCATCCCAAACCGAAAACAGTATCATATCGTCAGTTTTGTATCATTCTAAACGAGATAATTCCAATATAAAAGTGTTCTGAAGAAGACTGCAAAATATATTTAACCCGGGATTTAACAAGACTAGTCAGACTAAAACCTCATACAATTACACAGTTCTCGAATTTTTATCATTGAATCATTTTCCTAAGGTGATATGTACGCAGCCCCATTAGTTAAAAATTGGCGCCATGAGTCTGATTAAATATATTTACAGTGTATTTAGAGCATCTTGAGGCAGCGGAAAACATTAAATTAGTTGTATCGCCAAATGACAATGAACAATACCAAGACCACAACACAAAAGCTAATAGTTTCCGCAACAGGCTCAACACCAAAAATACTCCAGATTATGAGGTATTTATACTTAGTCTGTTTAATTAATAATGATCTACGATCCGAACTTCCGGCTAGAAATGCACAAATTTTCCCCTGGATTTTTCCAAGGATCCAGTCTGTCTACAGACGTTAGTCGCATTGTATTTTCCGCTGCTGAAGTCCGAATAACCAGTTGCTGTTACCACGACAATTACAACATGACCAAAACAATAACAATTATAAAAAAAATATAAATAACTTTTTGCCATTTGGACCTTAGCGAAAGATGCAGCTTATTTCCGTGCGCATATAATAGATTGTAAATTTATGTATTCGTTAAAAAAAAACGCACACAAGAGAAAACTAATGAAAAATATGTTGAAATAACAAAAAGAAAGTCTATAAAGCGAAACGTAAAGTGACAAAATGGCTGCAGTGAGTGCAGTGATAGCAAACAAAAGTTTAATTCTTTTTATTTTAATAGCCATTTAGTGTTAAATAAATATTATATCGCCGCAAATCCGTACGTCATTTCTTAGTTTCTGAGCACATGAAAGAACCAAAGAGGCAATAAATATAGTAAAACGTAAACAGTTGCTCGGATAGAAATCTTTGACTTGATCAGTCTCTTGAGAGTGCAAGAAGGAATGTTTTCGCGCGTGTAGAAATCCGCCAATAACAAAAGACCTATTATACTGCATTGTGAAACGTGACCAATCACAATGCCGCTTTTATGGGCAGTGGAAGACGGAGAAGACATCTCGCGCCAATCCAAACTGTAGGAGCGATTTGTGGAGAGACGGCTTGTGTAGAATTTTGGCGTGTTCAATTAGCTTGTTTGTTCAGATCCGCATAAGCTTATGTAGCGACCTTACGTAGTAACTGGAAAGTGAGACAGTAAACCCATCGGTTTTGAAAAGCGAGTTTTGTTGGTGTTTCAGCGAACATGTCATCCAAGGGGTCGTTCAAAGTGCCTCGCGTTTCCAAGTTTAAGCATGTATTTGGGAACCCGTACAAGAAAGAGAAGTGCTATGAAGCGATCAGATTATCAACGCACATGACAGAAGGAGGCAATCTCTGTGCAGTTAATCCTAAGTTCCTTGCAGTGGCGGTAGAATCCAGCGGCGGTGGAACATTTTTAGTGCTACCTCTAGATCAGGTAAGCTTGTATTCATGTTGTCTGCCGAAATTCAGCGCTTGCATGCATGGCGTTTGTAGCCTTTATAGATTAGGCATATTTTCGTCAGTTTGCTGTTCAAATAATTTTATCATTTGCTGTTTGCCAAGGCATTTCAAGTATACTCTATTTCGTTGTATGCATGGCAAAATGCCTGCCAAATCATTTGATCAACTTTCCTAGATTCACAAGAAGCCTCGCAAGTCGAGCGTTACACAAAGTGTAGTGTTTTATTTTCATTTTATCAAATCATGTTAATTAATTCGATGCTTCTCTCGCCGCCACATCGACCGGTATATAAGTTGAAAGCTGAGAATTTTCTAGAGTTTATGAAAGACATGATTCCAACTTGCAATCTATTGTACTGTGTTGTCAAATTGTAGTGACGCAAAGATGCTCATTACATGCGAGAATTGTGAGTTTATCGACAGCTCGAAAGAAAACAGATGTGAATTGTAAAGCCTCCGAATGTAATTTAAAAACACGTTGAATTGATTGTTTCCAGAATTACTAGTTTCTTGTATTCATTTAAAAAAAATGTGTGATACCGGATTATTTCCTACACGATTAGAAACCGTAATTATAAGATGTTTCCAAAGTCTTTTATGTGGAACGACATGCTAAGATCGTTTTATTGTTTTCATGCCGCTATGAAACAATTTATTTTTGTTCTTAATGCAAATTTGAATTCTCGAACATGTATTTTCATTTTAGGTGTGACATTTACTAAGCAGTCAAGCGTGTAACTTGGGAAGATTCAATATTTCATTACAAAACAAACTTTATAGGCTTATATTTCGTTGATAACAAAACGTTTTCGAAATGGTCATTTCCAAAGTTAAGCTTATATTTTAGTGTCAACTTTTATTAACTTTTACCGACTTCGGTAATTACCCGCCTTCCTTCTATTACTTGAATAAATAAAACCTACATAATTTGTGCACGAAATTTTACTTTGTTTTTACACAGTGACTAAAATGTTTTGGGTTGATAAAACAGATAAAGTAATGAAAGGGATATCTCTGCATATCTAACCTGTAGACAGGTTACCAGTAATGTTTGTTTTGATTTTGCATAATATAAGGCACGACATTTTACATCTGAGGGGGGGGTGCCGTGGGTGGTGGGTGTGATTTTGAAAAAAATATGTCTTGCAAGCTAACTCTCTGGGAAAAAATACCCTGCAACCGTGAAAGCCCAAATGTGAGACTTTGTTCTTCAGCAAAAAAAAATGCAGTGATGGAGCTAAAGTACAGTGTGTAATCGAGACTGCTTACTGCTTGCCACTCAACAGCAACAAAGAATTGTGGTTTGTGGCATGTATTCCAGTCTTAATGTATGTGCTTCCTTCCATCATTTTTTTTACCATATGGTAAAAGGCACTAGACTATCTAGGACAGATTAACTATTAGTTATTTTAATTATAACAAGTTGAAACAGAGATCTCTTTATTTTCAAGGAAGAGAAAATATTATTGACACGAATATCAAACACAAATACCTATTAGTGCCCGCCCACATCTTGCCCAAATTCCTCCTCCAGCTTGCTTGCCCCAGTGGGGTACCCTAAGGTGAACATAGAGCAAATCACAGATGGCCTCTTCAAGTGTCCCATCAATATCTATATACATATGCTGTAAGCTGGTAAAATCCAAAGGATATCACACCGACTGTAAAAATAGTCCTAATATACAAAATCAAAGGGCTCTAAGAGCCATCTCGTGAATATGAAACAACGTAAGGTTAAGTCCACAGATTGGTTTTAATTTTTTAAGTCAAAGAATTGAACAGTGAAACAGATTTAAGACGACCAAAACATCTCTTGGTGTGACATAAATAAGCATGGTGTGAAACAAGACTGTCTAGACAACTGGATGATGTAATAATACAATGGGGATTTAACACCTAATACACTAGGGAATGTTGGTGACTGGTCCGCTATGATACCGATCAGCTGTTGTGTTGTATGATCGTGGACATCCATGCTTCTGGAATTTCAATTTTGTTGTCCATATCGATGTTGTTAGGGTGCGGTCTTATGTGGATAGCCTCTTTAACCATATAGGTGTACCAGTGAGGGTCTCGGTCAATAAACTTAACCCCATTCCAAAGCAGACAGTGTCTGGTCGCGTTATTATGTTATGAAACAACTGACGTCTGAGTGTGTGCAAGCTGTATGTCTCTGTCATATTCCTTAATCTGTTCATGTATACAATGTAGATCTTCCTGTCTCCCCAATATAGACTTTGCCACACTCGCAGGGAATCTTGTAAACTAACCCTAACCCTTACACAATGTACAACTCAGAAGCAAAACATTGTTACAACTTTTTGAGAGATTGTATCACTGTGCAAACCAATAATCATATCAGCTGTGATCTGTGTTTGAATCATACCCTTGTCTTTTACACAGCCTGTTTTAGAAAAGAACTACTTGCAAAATAATGAGGAAACACTGATTGTTTCATGTTGATTGCAGGTTGGACGTGTACCAATAGATGCTCCTAAAGTAACAGGTCATGGACGACCTGTGTTAGATATAAAATGGAATCCTTTCAACGATCAAGAAATAGCCTCCAGTTCAGAGGACGGCTCGATCAAAATATGGCATATTCCCGAAGATGGCCTGTCAATGGACCTTGATGAATACTTAGTTGATTTAAGGGGTCATACACGTAAGGTCAACATTATTCGATGGCATCCCTGTGCTGAAGGAGTTATTGCCAGTGCTGCATATGATAGTGAAGTGAGAATTTGGGACATTGTCGATGACAGGGAAGCTGCGACAATTCTCAAGGGACATCCTGATACAATTTTTTCATTGTCTTTCAACTATAACGGAAGTTTACTAGCGTCCACTTGTAAAGACAAGAAGATAAGAGTAATAGATCCTAGAGCTGGCCGTCTTGTTGCAGTAAGTGCAATGCCGTGTGTTTCATATTAATTTTGTTTCCTTAAGAAATTCGACCATGAACTTTGATCATATCACTCCAGTTTTGCCCACTCACTCAGGAGTGTACTGCATGACATGTACACTGTAACAGTCAAAATCCTCAGCTTGCTAATTATTTTAGAATTACTTTCATTAATCATGAATGGATTGCATTTTTCAAATCAAACTTCCAACTTTAATGTAAAACAAATATTGCAATCTTATCATCCAACAGTAGTCTCATTTGAAACAATGAATGTTGATTGGTTTATTACTGACATCAGGTGAAGTCTTCATGCAATGCTTACAGCTGTGTACATGTATTATTTTAGCTTAGCTGCTTAGTGCTCAGTTCGGTGGTGGATTTAAGGGTGGGGCCCACCCCTCTGCCCCCTTGTCTTTCAAAAAATGAACCCCAATTCACCCTACAACCCCTCTCCCCCTCCTCCCTTCCCTCTCCCCCTCCTCCCTCCCTAGGACGGCGTCTGGATCCACAACTGTAGCTCTCTGAGTTAAAGTGCAACTAAGCCCTAATAATGTTTTTCACCAAACGAAACCTAATAAATTGTCCTGATTACCTGTGCGAAAATATTTTTACCGTAGCATTTTTCCTTTATTTTTAATAGTTTTTTAAAGTTTCAAATTTTGGCTGTTCTTTTGGCCAGTACCGAGCAATGTGAAGAATGGGTCCAAGTTTTGCTTTGACATCTTGTGACGTCATCGAAGGAGATTGATTTTCATGATGGGAAGAGCAAAGGAACTGTGGGCAAACACAATAAAGGCAGTGCACAAAATCCCTTTTTTGGCTTTTGAGTACCATTCGCATTAAAATGCCTTCTCCTTTGTCGCTTCGCGGTGATATGCAAATGGTCTCCTTCGTTGACGTCACAGCAAGTTTCGTACCCAGCTCCCACCAATGCTCGGTAATGGGGCAGAAGCACCCAACTTTAAACAGCAGTAGAAACGCGGGGATTTTATCAATTACGATAATTTTTCGCACAAGTAATCAGGCCAAACAGGAGATTTTATTTGGCGAAAGAAAAAAATTGGGGTTAGTTGCATTTTAAGTGCTAAATAAAGTTTACTACTACTGTTACTACTTCATGTAATCTATACTGATGTGCATGCTTCTAAAACTCCTTTTTTGCATTGATCAATGTCATGTTTTTTTGTTTTGTTTTTTTATTGTATGGCATTTTAGCATGGAGTCGGCCACCCAGGAAATAAAGGATCCCATGTTGTCTTCCTAGGAGACATGAACATGCTTTTTTCAACGGGATTCTCAAGAATGAATGAGAGACAATTAGCTATCTGGGATGTGGTAAGAATAACTCTAACCCTAATCAGTTAACCTGATTTCTTCTTTCCAAGAATGATCTTTTTCCTTCCAATTTTTCACTGCCTTATTATATTATTATTTATAATAAATGTAACAAGTTTTAAAGCAAAGGAAAAAAATAGTAATCATCTCTAAAACCGGGCTTGGTCCTAATAAATCTGAAACCAAAATTCAAAAAGTGTATTTAAGTGAAGTAATGTTTGTTGTTTTCATGAATTAATTTTAAAAAGCTGTTTTTCACTGGCAATGGAGTCGTAATGGGAGTCATAAGGGCGCTTATGACCTTAGTGAAAATCAAACAACAGAGATGTAAGCAAAGTCATAAGCTCGATGGAACCAGAGGCTCAAGAATCAGAAGATTTTCTTACAATTGCACTTATGTCTCCATCACTTGCAATCTAGTGAAAACTAAATTGTTGGAGTGGCAAGCAGAAGCAACTAAACCAATCACAATGCCCATTCCCTGCTAACGACTCCAACAATAATTGGAGACTCTGCTTACGACTGCATTGTAGATATGCTTCTGATTACGACTCTGGCTCTGTCACTTATGAAAACCAGCCTTAAGTAAGATCCAGAGCCAATCAAAAGTTGTGCATCACTAGTTTGCATGTGATCCAATTACATAACTTCATTTCAAGGAAGGACAAGGGATGTACACTGTAACAGAGCTTTTGGCTAATGTTTTCTTCAATCAAGCAATTTGTTTCACTAAATAAAATTTTTTATTTTATTTTTTGTCAGAGAAACCTGAAAAAAGCTGTCAGGATGGACACGATCGATTCTTCGTCAGGAATTTTGCTTCCATACTATGATGATGACACACGGATTGTTTTCCTTGGTGGAAAGGTACTTACAGTTTGTATTTAAACTTGATTTCATTTAGATGGTACAATTATCAATGGTTAATGTATATCTTGTGGTTGAAATTTTTTTGGTTTGAAAATTTTCAAACCAGTTTGTTTTTTATTTTCTTTGTCATCAGTTTATTACCATAATCTAAGACAGGAAAACAAAAATCAAACTGGTTTGAATATTTTCAGACCAAAGAAAAATTTGAAGGGTGAACCCTAAAACCGGGAAACCAGAATCGGAAACCGGAATCCGGAATCCGGAATTCTTTTTCAAGCCTCTTTGTAATAAAAATAATATCACTATTTTTTTCTTAATTAAATTTGATCGCCAGGAAGCATCGTATAAAAATTCGATCATTAAAAAATGATCCAGAAAAAGTGGACTTATGCGCAGAAAATTCAAAACTATTAATAAAACTAAACTGTATCAGAAACACACTCACTTAAAGAAAAGTACATGTATCAGTGATATTCAAAATCGCACACTTGGAATTCAACGTCAACTTTTAATGTGAAGCTGTTTAATGCACTGTAATTCAAAACTAACATGAAGTGAGTAATTCCACCAAACGATTTTTCACCTTTTTGAGAGAAACTCCCTTCTCACAGACTAAAATCATGCTTACCTGGGCCTTTCACAATGCGCGCTATCTCGTGATCTGCAAATAAAGTATTAAAGTCAAGTTTGCTCACAAGTTTTTTGAGTGAACCGGACACGAAATAAAGGAAAAGCAATTCTACAATCAGGCAACTTACCACTTTCTGTTTGGACTTTTAGGGGGTGATTGATCTGCCATTGTTTTAATCAACAACCACGGTGTATGGTTTAATTAATGGAGAAGCACGAGGTCGTTGTTTTGCTGTCCCATGAGGACTAGCGCTCTCACCGGAAAATGAACAAAAAACCCGGCCGCTTTACACCCAGCTTCAGATCAAGTGTAACATATCTATTTTTTATTTTGTTATTTAATTTTTGCTGAATTAGTTGTGATGTATTTTTATTATAATTAATAATTTTTATGCTTCTGCAGATGCTGGATTCCGGTTCCCAGATTCCGGTTTCTGGGTTTTAGGGTTGCCCAAATTTGAATCACAACATACATGTATGTCGCAAACATTTACCTAACATCAGTTAACACTGTCAGTGATATTATGTTGAGTAGAAAAGTAGTTTGTGGTTCAAATTTTTTTTTTGGTTTGAAAATTTTCAAACCAGTTTGATTTTTATTTTCCTGTCTCAGATAATAGTTATGAATCTAAAAAAAAATATAAGTGTAATTTATCACTTATTTTCATAGGGAGATGGCAACATCAGATATTATGAAGTGTCTGAATCAGAGCCATACTTCACATTCCTCAATGAGTACCGCAGTTCCTCCCCACAGCGCGGGCTTGGCGTTATGCCCAAGAGAGGCCTTGATGTGACCACTTGTGAGATTTGTAGGTTTTATAAGCTGCACAACAACAACTTTGTGGAGCCGATTTCTATGACTGTTCCTAGGAGAGTGAGTACTGGGCAAAATTCAATTCAAATTCAAAACTTTGTGATCAGTTGTAAACTGTGTGAGCATTTTGGTTTTGATGACATTTTTTTGCAAGTTGTCAGTTGCTAAGGTTCAAATGTTTTTTTTTTAATCTTGTTTTAGCAATCCAGCATAATTCAGCGAGACTTGTACCCATTAACTCCCTCAAATGTACCGTCCATGAGAACACGGGAGTGGATTGACCAGGGATTAAACAGAAATCCTAACCTCATGGACTTGCTAGCAGACTTCCCCCTTCAGGATGGTGAGGTGGAATCTCGTGACATGAGACCAAGGGAAGAGAGAGAAGCCTCCAGTCCAAAGCCAGTGGCAGTAAGGTAATTTGAATCATTCTCTTGACAGTTTTAGTGAAATGACATGTTAACTCTTTAACATGCCAAATATCACAAATTTCATTTTGTAAAATATTTAAGTAATGATCCGCATAAGAAGGATAGCGCTGAATGGCAATGGAATGTCAAACACGATGGAATGTCAAGATTTTTCATTTTTACAACTAGTGATCTCATTGGCCTAGACTCAAAAACCGCTAAAAAGTTAAGGTTCAAGGTGCATTTTGTCTAATTTTTTTAAGGTTTCAAGTAATTTGAGACCCAATCGCACAACATACAATTTTTAAAAGAAATTGTATTTGGGGAACTTCATCAAAGAAGCAAAATTATTAGCTATTGTCTTCTGCTATTCTGATTGGTTAAGCATGAACATTTCCTAAAATTTATTTGACGCAAATGGATTTTCTTTATTTTTATAATGAAATATAATTATTAACCATCAGCTCCTCCTCTATTCTTGAAATCAAAGATATTCTATGTGGGAAAGAGCTAATGCCGCAAAACAATGAAGATTGCTATCGTTCTTATGTTGAACAATACTTAAAAACAAGAACATTAACAACTCTTCAAGTAGTGAAGTTGTGCTTTAAGAAGCTTTAAGGGTCTTGTAAGTGCCCTTAAGGTAGGAGAATTACATGTAATTCAATATATTGTTATGATTTGTTTTACATGTACAGTTGCTTTTTCAGTCACACTAGGTGATCTGTCACGAACGTTACTACACTGTACGTTATTTAAAACCTTTAATCAGTCTTTTGCAATCACTCATGCTTGAAAGGTCAACTTTAACTTTTATATTACTGCCATTTATCTGTTGCTTGAAAAGAAAGAAAAGAAAATCATTATCAAATGGAACTCCCGCCAAACCCGGTAATAATGTAAGTTCCTTTTACTTGATAATGTGTTTTGTTTCATCATTTTCCTTTTTCTTATGTTGTAAATAAATCCAATCATCCATGAGCTTGAAGTTGCTATATCAACTGATATGACTTCACTAACACTTCGCCTCAGGCTATAAACCACTTGAAAAAGTGAACTTTTTTACTTTTTGGAGCCCATTTTATAAGTCGTGCACTTGGCTCATAGCCAAGGGCATGACTAACAAATGGTGCCGTGCAAAAGTACTACATAAGTGGTTTCATTTGAATGGTTGTACCATAGGATTTTCTCAACAGACTGTAAAGTTAGAACTACAACAACATGTCTATAATAATTATTGACCCTGAGAGTGAAAGGGTAAAGGTTTTAATTCCATGTTGCACATCAGTTGGGTAAAACTTTGGTGGTCGAGTGGCCAGGAGATCAGTTGATTTTTTACCTGAAAGTACAAATACATGTACATGTAACTGCTTAAAATGAAAATGCTAAGGGAAGGCAATATTATGATGGATTAGTGGTGGAGGGAGGGGCTAGCGCAGCAGTACTCAAGTTGCTTCTGCTGTGAAAACAGGAAACAAGCACTGACCTAATAAGTCACTTGGCTCCTTAAAAGCACTCAGCTGCAGTACCAGAGTTCAAATGACAGCCACTCAAAGCTTGAAGAGCCCTTGTTTGGCTTGGCAGTGGATGAAACAAATGAGAAATTATATGTGCATTTTACATGTAAATAATAATGTACATTAAACTTGTCATCAGTAGATGAGCTTGGGGGCTGGTGCCACAGGAGATAGGAGCCAAGCGATGGGTGAAACCATGACAACCTGTGAGCGGCAAACATCCGGCATTGTCACACTGAAAGATCAGTTGAATTACAAAGAATTTATAATAATAGTAAAAATAATAATAATAATAATATTAATAATACTTACCACAGACGACCACTGTGCTATACTTACCAAGTGGGAGGGAGGGACTTGAGGATGCAAAATGATCTGACACAAATATGTGAGTTGTTAGAAATCAGGGGCTCTTTCAAAGCCAACCAGCCACCCCTGCATGCACAGCTGGCCAGCAATGCAGCAAGTTAAACCTGGCCTAAATTACATTTAGCCACATTACATGTATATATATATATATATGTGCAATTTAAGTCACTGTTGGTGTATGAATTTGGTGGTTCATTTGGGTTGATAGTGGTCTTCTGCTTATAGTGGCTCATTTGTTAAGGAAGTGGCTGGAGAAAATGTGGCAGTGGCTGGAGAAAATGTGTCAAATGAGCCAAACAAGCCAGTACATTTGATCGATGGTTATAAGTAGGCCTGTATTGTACCATTTAGTCCATTTATTTAGAACCAACATAATGTTTTTTTTATGGCAGAAGTCCAACTTCAGAATCACCGCCAAAATCACCTGTGAGAGTTAGCAGCAGAAATGGGGAACAGTATCGTGCTACTTCCCCAGAATCAAACCACTTCCCCTCTCGAAGCCAGAATGGAGACAGCGACATTCATTTTGTCAAGGCAACTGAAGTGTCAAGTATGCCAGAAAACAAACACAGGGATCCTATTCAGGTACTATATAACATTATCAATAGTATTTGTTATCTGATTGATAAACAATCAATTACATGTAATATTATTATCAAATAGGTATTTCCTAAAAATACCATAATATTTTTCAAAGTGCAGGTTTAAGGTAGCTTGTATTCTTTGATTTCAGAACATGCCATGCTCAAGCATCAATCCATCATCTAGAGCTAGTTGTTCTTTGACCACCTTTAAATGTCTCTGCTTAAAGATCTAAAACTGGCTGTTTGTTTAGTAATCTTGTTTGTGCAGTTTGCTGTTATTTCTCAACTGTTGTTCTGTCATCATAAATTGCAGGTGACAGCTACAGCTGTTTCAAGCAGTAGAAGCTCATCTTCAGAGAAAAGGAGGTCAGGTGGAGACCAGCGCTCCGGAGATTTTTCAAACTGGGACATTGAAACTGTAAGTCATTTATTTATTATAAGCACCATAAACATAAAAGCATCTGGAGGCTCTGGTTTGTTAGTATAAAGCAAGTAGAAGTGTCACTATGGGAACCAGGGTTGTCATAGCGATGAGAGTACTCACCTTCTACCAATGTGTCTGGAGTTTGATTCCAAGTGGGTCCCCCTATACCCATCCTATTCCCCTTTGTGAAATTCAATCACGTAAAAACAGTTAAGAAATGTTGATTCTCCAGATCACAAACTGTTATCTATTTTAGATAAGGTACACACATATGTTATGAAACATATTCAAGGCAACCACAGCACAAGCACGTTTAACTTCAGTTAATAAATAGCTGAATAAGCTGGGGACCCTCTTCATGTGTTGGTTGAGTTTGCTAAAAATTCCCCCAGCAGAAAGGACAGTTTGATACTGACGATACTTGAAGAATATCGGACTGGCTATAAACATTCTGATTGGCTGATTTTAGTTATAATTTGACCCTCTTGACCATCTTAACCATGTAATAATAGTGGTTATAATGCTCTTCTTTATTCTAGTTAAGATTAGCCTACAGTGACCAGCGAGATGAAATTGTCTTCCTTCAAACTCAAATAAAAGCCAAAGATGCAAAAATATTCCAGCTTGAAAAAGAAAATGAGTACTTACGGGAAACGTCCCAGAGGTAAGTAGGATGACTTTGTAACATACAATGTATTTCTGAAATTGGCTAGTTATTTTACAGTAGATTAAATGCTAAAACAAAATAGCCTCAAAATGACAGAGCAATTTTAGGCGGTGTATAGGTCATTGAGTATTAATGTGAAGTACAGACTATGTTTTCTTTTCAAGTTTTCAGCCAGATTTTCAGTGTGTCTGATAAAAGAAACTTGTAAAATTTCCTAGTTATAAAGAGGCCTTGCTCATTAATTTGTTTGAATTATGTGGTTTTTGCAGAAATTTGGTGCAATATGAGGCCAATTATGTGCAAAATCACACCGTTGCATTTAATATCAGAAGCTTGCTTTGTATAATGCAATTTGCAGTGGAACTGTTCTCTGCCATAGCTTCTCTGTCTTATTATATAGTAGTCGCAGTGTAATATTAATCATTTCAATAAATCATTTTTATAATGTGCTGTGTTTTTCTTTTCTTTCTTTCTTTTTTCAGGTTTTATTAAAAGGAAGAAAAAGAGCATGATAAGAAAAAAAGCTAGTAAAAGCTTTTTTACTTGATTGGTCCACTGCGACATTAGAACATGTATTTTATGAATAGCTGTGACGGGCAGGTTTCCCTTAAACTATCATTTAACCCTTTCACTTGTAGATCAACCCCCAAGTCTTGTAATATAACTCTTATGTTAAGGCTAGATGAAATTGTAAAGAACTTCATTGCGATAATGTTTACATGTATTATACTGTTTTCATCTGCAGCATATGCGTATTGTTGCAATTGCCTGGGGTAATTTTATTATCTTTTTAAAGCTTAAAATTAAACAAAAATTCTTATTTGCAAATGCAACAACTGCATGCGTATGCTGCAAAAAAATCCATCCTAGGTTTTCGGCCTGTTAATGTTGGTGAAATCATAAAGTGTGACCATTCAAATGAAAGCTACTGAGCGGTACTTTCCTGTGGCAATTACGCTCTGCAAGGTAGTTCTAGCTTTTGAGACTGAAATAAATCCTAATGTCCGACTATTGAAATGAAAGCTATTGAACAGTTCTCTTCTTTGTTACCATTCCTTTAGATTAACCATTTTACTGGAATTCGATATGGGGATCTTTTGGTGGTGAAAGGGTTATATAGCATATAGCTTTATTTTATTTTATTTTATTGTTTTGAAAATGTGTTTCAAAGACAAAGGTGTTAACAGTGGTCTTAACTGCATTTTATTTAAGGTGTTTGTTTTACAACACTGATGCTTTGTTTTTACTTAATTTAAAAGGCTATGTTATGTACACATGTAATGTATAAGCCTTATTATGCATTAAATTAGCATGTAAATGGTTTAATTATGATAACTGTACCCAACACATTGTTGTAAACATTATGTATACCAAGTGAAAAATCGTTTTTCAGTTGATTTTTTATAGCCTTTGTTCTCTGGGCTTATGATGTGCACATTTGTGGTGGTGAGCAAAAGTCTGCACGCTGATCCCAAAAAACTATTGGGAAGGACGCTAATGGAACCCATGTTATCCTTGCACTATGAAATTAAAATGAAAAGGAAAGTAACCAGTTATTATATCCATATGTACTGGAAACGTAACAAGTGATGATATTGTTTCAATTTAAAATTTTGATTAGTAAGTTAATGTTTCAAACAAGTACTGGGAATGGTACAATTAGTTTTTCTATTTTTATCCTATTAATATACTGTATGTCATAAAATTAAGTCTAAATAAAATCCAATTTATTCGGCTCACTTTTCCCAGGACCCTAGTTAAATAACGGCAAATGGAAGGACTGGGACCAAACGTTGAGCGACCAAATATCACAAAGGCTTGCTTTGCAAATAGCAAGAAAAGTTCATTATGCTCTATAACTAAGTTTTATTAGCAACTTGTAACACGTTATTTTGTGTAAGTAAATTTCGCGAGCAGTAAATTTCATGCCACTTACAATGTAGTTTATATTGGTCATTGATACATGAATACATCTATTGGTCTTGAATCGTGTTAAAAATTGTGTAACATGGTTCAATCAGACGTGATTGTGTTCCAATCATGTCTGGATTCGTGTAGAGGATTAACTGATAACTAAACAAATTGTTACTTCTGACCACTGTAGTCAATTGAGCACGTTCATTGAAATGCTCCAATTTTATCCCAGTGTAGAATAACTGATTTAGTCTGATTTTTAGTTGAATTTAAACAAAAGTGTTGTGTTTTGTAATCTCGCAAGAGGCCATAAAGCACTGCATTAGCTAGAAGGAAGTTGATTAGAAAAGAGTGAGAAATAATATAATATCGGTAGTTTATGTTCCATCGCTTTATAAAGTAAGTTTTACCTTTAATGGGCTTTGTAAGCCAATGGTATTTTAGTTTAATAAAAATTTTAAAACTAAAGTCTGGGTGTTCAATTTTGCTCTTGCAACACAGCCGTGTTCGATTGATCGAGTTTTGAGAATGTCCAAAAGTCTTCTCTTGCTTTGGTTTTGGCAGGGCGTCTAGGGGTTCTGGAACTCCCTTCAGTAATGCAAATCACTTCCAGCGCGAACGCTCAGGTATTAACGGGTTGTCGAACTTTCCAATGTTTGATAATCGTGCAGTCTGTTTGATACCCATTGAGGTGACCCTGACTAAAAACAAACATGTTATTCTTGGCAAAACCACGTCCAATCGTGACTTCACTGACGCGCGTTAACGTTGCAGTGTTCTGGTTCGTTCATTGGCTATATTCGTTTATTGTGATTGTTCAGATATGTTGGAAATACTTTAATAAAGTTCGAACAAATGGCCGCCAAGGCGTAAACGAAATAACCTCAGTCGGTGAGAACGGGAAAGACCGCAGTTTGTGTACATTAGCCAATCAAATTTAAGGTTTTAAATTCTCAACCTTAGTATTTCTGCTTTTCATTTTGTGAATAACTAAAATACTAAACTAAAATACTGAGTAAATTAACCACATAGAAAAAAGAGCAAGTTTACCTATTTCTAAAAAACCGCCTCATTTTGCAATGTAAAATTATGTAACTCAACCGAATTTAATTATTAACAAGTCGTTAATGCAACCTTATTTCCGTGGCAACGGCCGGATTAGTCAAATCACTTGAGTGCTGCTGTTTGGAGCTCGGTGAACTAAACACGACTTAAGCAAGAATGAAGACCTTTGTCTTGATACTCCTGCCTTTTATGACTCAGGTTTGCATTTTGTGTTTGTTCTTTGTTACTTTAACTTAAGAAATTACAAAGAAAAGCTAGCGATCTATTTCAAATTTTGGTTAGCGATAGAAGCAGATGTTCTGTGTGATTGAAACGTTTAAGTAAACTATGCATGGCGTTTGATTTGATAAAACTCCAGTCGTTTTGTTTGTCGATTTGCTAAGTTTGCGCTGAATAATCAGGCACCAAATTTAGTTAAAATAGTTCAGTGGAAAGAATCCACGGATACTGAGTGCCAAAGTTCATGTTTCTTAGCTTGTAATAAAAAATGTTGCTGTTTTTACTTATTTTTCATTTTAAAATCTCACGCAAATAAATCTGATTAACAGTTAGAGAAACTATTTTTTTAAAAAAGGCGTGTTAATGTTCTTTCTTCTCCATCCGGTACAACGTAAACGACCACTTACTTTTTTGCGTTTGATATCTTTCGATAAGTAATCGATGCGAGTCCGATTTGCTATTTTAGCGTCGATAAATTAACAAGCTAAATCTGAATCACAGTGAGATCATTGTTTTCATTTCTCTTCAAAAGTAAGTAATGCAATCACTCTTTTTGTGAATACTTGAGTAAAATAATAAAAAAGGAAGTTGTTCCAAAAAGAGTGAGTTTTAACAATGGTTTTCTTGTTTTGCCGTCATAGTTTTTACGATCAGACTGCTTTTAAAAATATTAATTGTACCGGTAACTCCTGGCAAAGTCGGTAGCAATTTTATGATAAAAAAAAAACATCTTGAATGAAGCTTTGTTTATATTGAGTGCAACTGACAGAGGATTTTGAAATTATATTGGTTGAACTATTTGTTATTGCTCGCCAAAAATATACGGCAATAAAATAAAGTAGGTCAGGCTTATCAACGAGTCTATAATCTATAATCTAGCAGTGCACGGGGCGTTCTCGAAGGCTGTTTTAATGTTGCCCGGCGTTTTTACTGTTGCAGTAACTTCAGAATACATATAGATCGTGATTAATCAACAACAGTTGGCGAACGTAATCAACAGTAAACTAATCGGCAACTGTTTAACAGTTGGAGATGGAGAACTGCTAATTTAAAATAAAAAGTAACTACAGGCCCCCAAGTGAAGGAGAAATGTAGAAACGCAAGAAGACGAATTGAAGGAGTAAACAAAAACGCCATAAGAAACTTGTTGATCGGAAGAGAGCCTATCTCTATTTTCGTGTAGCAACGTTCAACATTCAACATGACATGATACATTCTTCAACATTTCAGTGTTGAACAGCCGTTGCAATATATGTTGACAAGAGATTATATTTTCTCTTGATGTTGATCAATAAATAAATGTTGAACCGTGTACCATAGGTTTATTATATTTTCATATCGTTCGGTTAACACACCTTCACCTTCACCGTCTGCGGAGCTCATCCCAGCAAACACAAACACGCGACTGAAGCGGAGAGGAAACATCGCTCCCAGGAGCCATAATAACCTGATGGTTTGCTTTCTTTTCTACAGTTAACGTTACCATCGGTCTCAGGACAAGCAGGTAAGCTGCAATTCCAGATTATAAAGCGGGTTTCAATTCATTGTCGTAAAACCAAAACTAAAAAGGTAATGACTCTGGCTAATCCGAACAGACGCAGACGATCAAATGAACCAATCAAAAGCAAATGCATGTAACTAGCGCCAAGCGCAGAAAAACGCCTGCGAGTGACTGGAGTCACGATAGGTTTTGGTTTTACTTGGGATTGGTTCGAATAAGTGGCGCAAAGCGTAGCAATGCAAAACCAAAGCAATCTTTCTTAATTAATTTTGACACTTTTCGACACTGAATTGAAAACCGCTCTATCAGGTCTATCAGGCCCTAAGTTTTGGTTTGTGTCCGTTCCTGAGTTGATTTGAATGATAAATGGCTTCTTGCTTTTAACAACTGAAAAATGCAAAAATAAACACAAGTCAACGTTTCCATGTATCCATCGTTATCAAGACAAGACGAGAAAGGAGAGTCAAAGATGAAAATTTGAATAAGTAATATTAAAACAGAACAGCGCTTTTCCATAAAATGGCTTTTTAACTATTAATTCTTGGAAATGGTAGTCGAAAAGTGCTGTTCCAAACGAAAGGCCAAGTTTCGCTGGTTCAAGACCTGGGGTCGATTCAATAAAACTTTTTGAAGTGTAACTTTTTGAAGTGTAATTTATAAGTGTAGCTATTGTGGTAGCCTGGGTAACAGGGGTTTTCACGCGCCACTGTCATGAGACTAATCTCGTACCCAGATCTCACTCGTGCTTGTACTGCACTGAAAGCATATCAGAAGAGTCAGACGTGTAATTTGAGAGAAATGAGAGCGCCAGAAACTTGTCTCTGGTACCCATTGTATAGAATTGGTTCCCAGACAACCCTTTGGGATATCACCCTATGATGAACTAGCATTAAGAATACTTGCAGTGTGGGTTGCCTGGCAACAGTGCGGGCTGCCTGAAACGTGTGGACTGCCTTAACGTGTGGGTTGCCTGTGGCGAGCGCAAGATTGGCGCCGCGCGAAGGAAAAATATTGCGAAAATCACTTGTGTAAGAATGAACCCTAACTCAACAATCGAGTTGAACAAATTCAAATTTAAGAAAACTCTCTATTGTTTTAGTCCGACTAGTTGGAGACGGCAGCGACTCTGAGAACAAGGGACGTGTCGAGTTCTTCTACAATGACCAGTGGGGAACAGTTTGTGAGAAACGCTGGGATATACCTGATGGTACCGTGGTATGTAGACAATTAGGTTTTATTAACGCCATCCGGGTATATACAGCAGGAGATGGAGGTAATGGCACAATATGGCTGACAAAACTGGGTTGTATTGGTAATGAAAGTTCGCTGTTAGATTGTAAAAATGCAAAGGTGAACCTGGGAAAAACAGATTGTACTCATCAACAGGATGCAGGCGTGGAGTGTAACCAAACGCGCATCGGTAAGCTATTTGTATGTTATTGAACTTTAATATGTGAGGTCTGTATTGTTTCTTGCAAATACGGTTGTTAGCCGGTTCCCGGCGTTAAGACTGGGTCTGGAGCAGCTAAAATCCGGCGCGTGAACGAGCGGGGAAAACAAGAGGAGACTTTCTCGTTCTCTGTCGCTATCCCCCTCCGTCAGCCCTCGCGTTATTCTCTTTCTTCGCGCCGCCAATCCTTAGTTTGCTCCCCACTATCTGAACACCTGGAACAGGCTAAAATAAGATTAAGTGTACTTCAATAAAGGTTTTATTATCATGGCTTTTTTTTATAAATCTGCCAAAGGAAAAACATATCCCTATTGACAATCGCACGTGCACAAGTACAAGTAAAAGTAAAAGTCGAGTACAAGTTTCATTTTTGCCAAAAATGTAGGGAAAAACAGGTAAAGGTTTCTATTTCATAAAAAAAATATTTTGGAACAGTTTTTGAAAGCATTTCGGCATCTCAGCGGTCGGTATAGCAAGATTCACACCACTCAATGAACCTATCAAAACGTTGTTGGGAAGGAACACAAACAATAAACGATTCGACACAATGGAATTCTGGGAACAATGCAATTACAGTGTGACACACCTTACCGCGAGCACCCAACCAACTTTTTTTACAAGTTTCTACGATATCACCAGCTTATTCTTATAATGATTTTCGTAACTGCGGATACGCGTGAAACAATAAAATAAATAAAATCTTCGTATTTGCAACTAACTTTACACTCCCCTTATTAATACCAAGCCAAACGATTACATAACAACGTGCTCAACTTTGCAAGGCTAGAAGGCGTGTCCGTCAATTGAATTCGTTCTCTCAGATTGGTTAACTTGTAAAAACGTTTGTTGGGTGTTCACGGTAAGGCGCGTCGAACAGTATGCGAACCCATGACCTTGCGATACCGGTGCAATGCTCTATCCACTAAGCTATCAATTCCAGATGGCTAGATGGTCAATTGTGAGTTCGCAATTGGCCATTTTGAGGTTGCGCATGAGACTGGGTCGGTTTCGTTTCGAATTGCGCTATGGGGATGTTTTGGGGACGCAATTCAAACATGGCGTCTGCTCAGGATGTAAACTGAAGCTGTGATCTTGTCAAAAATGGGAGAGTTTAGCTGTTGCGTACCTGGATGCAGCAACAACTGGAGAAATTCACCAAATATGAACTTTTACACTTTACCAAGTGATCCGAAAGTAAAAAAGGCGTACATACGACTGATACGAAAAGCAACCTTGAAGAAGGACGCACCGAGCACAAGGATTTGTGGAGCACATTTTCCAAGAGGAGTGAGGAATGGAAATGAACTTCCTCCAATATTTCCCTGGACTATCATCCCATTTTTGACAAGATCACAGCTTCAGTTTACATCCTGAGTAGACGCCTTGTTTGAATTGCGTCCCCAAAACAGCCCCATAGTGCAATTCGAAACGAAACCGACCCAGTCTCATGCGCAACCTCAAAATGGCCAATATACCCGATGATAGTGAATATATATGAATATGAATATGTGAAAGGCTAGTTAACATTCAATTTATTGTTAAGCCTATGATACAGAGTTCAACATCTGTTGAACAACAGCATCCTTCGTAAAATGTTCTAAAAGGATGATTTGGGGGTATACTTTGTTATAATTTATCAAAAACAAAGAAGTTTCTTTCCGATTCCCAAAAAACCATTTGACAACGTTTATCCGACAACGTTCTTGCAATCAGGTGTATACATACAAAATTGCAAAAAGACTATATATAAGAAAAAAACCCAACGTTCACAACAAAAGGAAGTTCACAATGAAATCAACTATTAGGTATTGGAAGTAACTGTTCCAATTTCGTAAAGGGAGTACAATACAATACAATACAACACAACACAACACAACACAACACAACACAACACAACACAACACAACACAACACAACACAACACAACACAACACAATACAATACAATACAATACAATACAACACAACACAACACAACACAATACAATACAATACAATACAATACAATACAACACAATACAATACAATACAACACAATACAATACAATACAACACAATACAATACAACACAATACAATACAATACAATACAACACAATACAATACAATACAACACAACACAATACAATACAATACAATACAATACAACACAATACAATACATTACAACACAATACAACACAATACAATACAATACAATACAACACAATACAATACAATACAGTACAGTACAACACAATACAACACAATACAATACAATACAATACAACACAATACAATACAATACAATACAACACAATACAATACAATACAACACAACACAATACAATACAATACAATACAATACAACAAAATACAATACAATACAATGCAATGCAATACAATACAATACAATATATACGACACAATACAGTACAATACAGTACAGTACAGTACAATACAATACAACACAATACAATACAATACAACACAATACAATACAATACAATACAGTACAACACAATACAACACAACACAATACAATACAATACAATACAACACAACACAATACAACACAATACAATACAACACAACACAACACAACACAATACAATACAATACAACACAACACAATACAATACAACACAACACAATACAATACAACACAATACAAGACAACACAACACAACACAATACAATACAACACAACACAATACAATACAATACAATACAATACAATACAACACAACACAACACAATACAATACAACACAACACAATACAATACAACACAACACAATACAACACAACACAATACAATACAATACAATACAATACAACACAATACAATACAATACAACACAATACAACACAACACAATACAATACAATACAATACAGTACAACACAACACAACACAACACAACACAACACAACACAATACAACACAACACAACACAACACAATACAACACAACACAATACAACACAACACTACACAATACAATACAATACAACACAACACAATACAATACAATACAACACAACACAATACAATACAATACAACACAACACAATACAATACAATACAGTACAATACAATACAACACAATACAATACAACACAATACAATACAACACAATACAATACAATACAACACAATACAACACAATACAGTACAACACAATACAACACAATACAATACAATACAACACAACACAATACAATACAACACAATACAATACAATACAGTACAACACAATACAACACAACACAATACAACACAATACAACACAATACAGTACAACACAATACAACACAACACAATACAATACAATACAATACAACACAACACAATACAATACAACACAATACAATACAATACAATACAGTACAACACAATACAACACAACACAATACAATACAATACAATACAATACAACACAACACAATACAATACAATACAATACAATACAACACAACACAACACAACACAATACAATACAACACAACACGATACAATACAATACAATACAATACAGTACAACACAATACAACACAACACAATACAATACAATACAATACAATACAACACAACACAATACAATACAATACAATACAATACAATACAATACAATACAATAAAATACAATACAATACAATACAATACAACACAATACAATACAATACAACACAATACACACAATACAATACAATACAACACAACACAACACAACACAACACAACACAACACAACACAATACAATACAATACAATACAACACAACACAACACAACACAATACAATACAATACAATACAATACAACACAATACAATACAATACAACACAATACAATACAATACAACACAATACAATACAACACAATACAATACAATACAATACAACACAATACAATACAATACAACACAACACAATACAATACAATACAATACAACACAATACAATACATTACAACACAATACAATACAATACAACACAATACAATACAATACAACACAATACAATACAATACAGTACAGTACAACACAATACAACACAATACAATACAATACAATACAATACAACACAATACAATACAATACAATACAACACAATACAATACAATACAATACAACACAACACAATACAATACAATACAATACAATACAACAAAATACAATACAATACAATGCAATGCAATACAATACAATACAATATATACGACACAATACAGTACAATACAGTACAGTACAATACAATACAACACAATACAATACAATACAACACAATACAATACAATACAATACAGTACAACACAATACAACACAACACAATACAATACAATACAATACAACACAACACAATACAACACAATACAATACAACACAACACAACACAACACAATACAACACAACACAATACAATACAACACAACACAATACAATACAACACAATACAAGACAACACAACACAACACAATACAATACAACACAACACAATACAATACAATACAACACAACACAACACAATACAACAACACAACACAATACAACACAACACAATACAATACAATACAGTACAATACAATACAACACAATACAATACAACACAATACAATACAACACAATACAATACAATACAACACAATACAACACAATACAGTACAACACAATACAACACAATACAATACAATACAACACAACACAATACAACACAACACAATACAATACAATACAATACAATACAACACAATACAATACAATACAACACAATACAACACAACACAATACAATACAATACAATACAGTACAACACAACACAACACAACACAACACAACACAACACAATACAACACAACACAACACAACACAATACAACACAACACAATACAACACAACACTACACAATACAATACAATACAACACAACACAATACAATACAATACAACACAACACAATACAATACAATACAACACAACACAATACAATACAATACAGTACAATACAATACAACACAATACAATACAACACAATACAATACAACACAATACAATACAATACAACACAATACAACACAATACAGTACAACACAATACAACACAATACAATACAATACAACACAACACAATACAATACAACACAATACAATACAATACAGTACAACACAATACAACACAACACAATACAACACAATACAACACAATACAGTACAACACAATACAACACAACACAATACAATACAATACAATACAACACAACACAATACAATACAACACAATACAATACAATACAATACAGTACAACACAATACAACACAACACAATACAATACAATACAATACAATACAACACAACACAATACAATACAATACAATACAATACAACACAACACAACACAACACAATACAATACAACACAACACGATACAATACAATACAATACAATACAGTACAACACAATACAACACAACACAATACAATACAATACAATACAATACAACACAACACAATACAATACAATACAATACAATACAATACAATACAATACAATAAAATACAATACAATACAATACAATACAACACAATACAATACAATACAACACAATACACACAATACAATACAATACAACACAACACAACACAACACAACACAACACAACACAACACAATACAATACAATACAATACAACACAACACAACACAACACAATACAATACAATACAATACAATACAACACAATACAATACAATACAACACAATACAATACAATACAACACAATACAATACAACACAATACAATACAATACAATACAACACAATACAATACAATACAACACAACACAATACAATACAATACAATACAACACAATACAATACATTACAACACAATACAATACAATACAACACAATACAATACAATACAACACAATACAATACAATACAGTACAGTACAACACAATACAACACAATACAATACAATACAATACAATACAACACAATACAATACAATACAATACAACACAATACAATACAATACAATACAACACAACACAATACAATACAATACAATACAATACAACAAAATACAATACAATACAATGCAATGCAATACAATACAATACAATATATACGACACAATACAGTACAATACAGTACAGTACAATACAATACAACACAATACAATACAATACAACACAATACAATACAATACAATACAGTACAACACAATACAACACAACACAATACAATACAATACAATACAACACAACACAATACAACACAATACAATACAACACAACACAACACAACACAATACAACACAACACAATACAATACAACACAACACAATACAATACAACACAATACAAGACAACACAACACAACACAATACAATACAACACAACACAATACAATACAATACAACACAACACAACACAATACAACACAACACAATACAATACAACACAACACAATACAACACAACACAATACAATACAATACAATACAACACAATACAATACAATACAACACAATACAACACAACACAATACAATACAGTACAACACAACACAACACAACACAACACAATACAACACAACACAACACAACACAATACAACACAACACAATACAACACAACACTACACAATACAATACAATACAACACAACACAATACAATACAACACAACACAATACAATACAATACAACACAACACAATACAATACAATACAGTACAATACAATACAACACAATACAATACAACACAATACAACACAATACAATACAACACAATACAACACAATACAGTACAACACAATACAACACAATACAATACAACACAACACAATACAATACAACACAATACAATACAGTACAACACAATACAACACAACACAATACAACACAATACAGTACAACACAATACAACACAACACAATACAATACAATACAACACAACACAATACAATACAACACAATACAATACAATACAATACAATACAACACAATACAATACAATACAATACAATACAATACAATACAATACAATACAATAAAATACAATACAATACAATACAACACAATACAATACAATACAACACAATACACACAATACAATACAATACAATACAACACAATACAGTACAGTACAACACAATACAATACAATACAATACAACAAATACAATACAATATCTTTTATTTAAACACGATAAAAGTTAAAGGGACGCTAGTGGGGTGGTGTTACAAAACTTAGGGAGTAATGACCTTGTCGTTCATTCTTCCATTTTTTTCTTTAATATTACTGGCATAATGGAGTTTGCTACTAATACTGGACCTATCAACATGGCCTAACTCGCCACAAGTCTGTCGTATCTCAGTGATAGAGCATCCGACCGGTGTGCGGACTGGGTCATAGGTTCGGGGATTTTTTCTTTGTCCCACACTCGTGACATGATAAACATTACATCTTAAAGAATCTGACCCACCCAGTTTGCATTGCGCGCCTATGTTGGTTCATCCGCCATTTTTAGGGCCCCCGAAAGTCCATACTGTATTGTAGATGAGAAATTCACTCGTGCAAGAGGTGATATGCTTGCCCAAATATGGAATAGAGCCTATCATAACAATAAGAGAAGCGCGCAATGCAAACTGGGTGGGTCAGACTCTTAAGTCTATTCAGTCTTTACTATAACTCCTGAAACCGAATATAATATCTGTAAGAACGCGAAAAAAAATTAGGCTATTGTTGGTACGTAGCGATCGCTTTAAGTAATAGTATTCGTTTTGTTATTCACGACAGATTATTATTGCAACAATGGCATTCCAAAGTTGTTGACGAAAGTTGGATCAATTCATTCTCCAAAATACCCACAAAAATATCCTACTAACGTAGTCTGTCGCTGGACCATAACAATTCCACAGGACATCATCGAACAGAAAAAATTCATCAAGCTCACATTTGAAGCATTCAACTTGGAGGATCACTCTACTTGCTTTTACGACAAAGTAGAGATTTTCGATGGCATGGAAGGACAAAACACTTTGTTGGGTTCGTTTTGTGGTAATGAACCTCCTTCTTCAGTGTACGCCAGCAAAGGACAGATGGTTGTTAAGTTTACAAGCGATGTAACGATAGTTATGTCAGGTTTTAATGCAACATTTGATTTTACTTCAGTATTAGGTTAGTATATTTTAATATATTTAAAAATCCTATTGCGATTTTGACTCAACTTAACGACTGTCATCTGGTCGGGTTCCAGGGAGTGCATTTCCTGTTTTGTTTCGTAGACGATGTATCCCTATTTACTAGAGCTTTATTTACTACTAGAGACGTGTAGCTCGAAGCCTTTCGCACTGGTCAGCGGAATTAAAAGTTTACAGCCGATGGAAGGAATGAAAATTTGCATAGAGCAGTTTTCAATTGAGTGTCGAAAAACCAAAACCAAATTAATTACTCTGACCAATCACAGCAGTCGTAAACAATCCAATGAACCAATCAGAGCTCGAAGCAATTACATGTCGGCGGCGCCAAGCGCGGGAAAACGCGTGCGAACAAGTCACGATTGGTTTTGGTTTTACTTCTGATTGGTCGAGAAAGTGGCGCAAGATTTTTTTAGCCAATCACAAAGCGTAGCAATGCAAAACCAAATCGTTTAACGCTTTGCGTATTCACGAGTCAAAAATGAAGCGTCCACCGCATGAATCAATTCAGCGGCAGGCAGCTGACTACCAGTACTCCCATGTAGATGATGTAGAGGATGGTATAAGCCACTTCGAAAAATACCATAATACCTTTTAAAGTGCAGCTTTGGGTGGTGCTTGATGTAAGCCTGATTTTTCCAATTTCTTTTGTTTTCAGCACGAACTGCACGTGCTATGCTTCAACTTCTTAGCAATTTGCATACGGTGCACATTTGTATACAAACACACAATGCTACGTCCTAGCGTTCCTACATGCACTCTGAATTCCATTGTGCCATCCTAACAAAGAAGACTTGAATAATTACACCCCAGTGAGGCTGAGCCGCACATAAAAGATTATTATGGTATTTTTCAAAGTGGTCTATTATTTTTTTAGGCATCCCGGTAGACCTTTACCCCCATTTCCTGGGGTTGGTTGGTAGTTGAAGTAAGTGGGGTAGTATTCTGAATATTGTGGTGGTGATTTTAAGCATTCTGTTTGCATTTCATTATTTTTTAATTAGTGGCAGCTGAAATCCAGTCCATCGCGCCTGACCAGTCAGTCGTGACAGGCTCTGGGGTGAGCCTGCGCTGCTCGGCAAAAGGTGTACCTGCCCCGGATGTAGTATGGACGAGGAATGGATCTGGTGTCATGCTGATCAAAGGCAAAAGCACTGCAATCCTAGAACTAAAAGAAGTAACGAAGCATGACCATGAAGGTGTGTATAGATGTTCAGTTAACAACAGTCTGGGCCGTGACGATGCAGATATCAAGATTAAAGTTGTTGGTGGGTATCTAAATCCTAATATAATAAGGGTTAATTTTAGGCAACGATGGAATATATGAATTATTCACCCGAGGTGAATAATTACATATCCACGAGGTGCCTAAAAATAACTGGCTTACTTTTCACATGGCTCGTCAGTTCCTTTGTTCTTTCAGGTGATTGCGTTCGACCTTGACGGCAGGCTTTTTTGAAATTTTTGCGGTCGACGCCAAAGTATCCGCTCCGCACATTTTTCAGAGGCGCCTCTCGCCTGGAAACTAGTGCCTTCTCCAAGCCTCGTTTTCGTTCCTGTGCTCAGACTCCTCCCGGCATCGAGCGCAGTCCTTTAATTTGCAATTACTACTAGTTATATGGAATAAACTCCGCCAACTGAACAACTGTCTGAGAATCTGGGGGCGACTTTCATTGTACTATGCAGGGGAGAGCGGGGCTGATATTCCACTGTAATATAATATTCCTTATTATCTAATATAATATTCCTCTCAGGAGCCATGTAGAAATTATACTTTATTATCTTTCTTCATGCAGTGGGGCCTTTCGAAGATAATAATAGTTACTTGAACAAAAATTACTATAATCTGTTTTTATTTATTTATTATTTTTTTTTATCAGCTAAAAAGCCAAAAGAAAAAAACAATGATGGCATACATGACATAAATCAATTTTAAAGTACCGTTAGTCAACAAGTAAACAAAAGAAAAAGGCGGGGACACCGCAACAGCATAGCCAATTACTGCAGGCCACTAATAAAGCTGTAAAAAGTTAAATATAGGGATAATAATCAAAGGCTCCTACGAACCAACTCGTGTATACGAAACCGTATTACGAAACCGTACTATCGTGAATACGAAACCGTATTACGTTATTCGTGAATACGAATAGCAACTCGTAAATACGAATACCAACTCGTGAATACGAATACCAACTCGTGAATACGAATACCAACTCGTGAATACGAATACCAACTCGTGAATACGAATACCAACTCGTGAATACGAATACCAACTCGTGAATACGAATACCAACTCGTGAATACGAATACCAACTCGTGAATACGAATACCGACTGGCGAATACGAATACCAACTCGTGAATACGAATACCAACTCGTGAATACGAATACCAACTCGTGAATACGAATACCAACTCGTGAATACGAATACCAACTCGTGAATACGAATACCAACTCGTGAATACGAATACCAACTCGTGAATACGAATACCGACTGGCGAATACGAATACCAACTCGTGAATACGAATACCAACTCGTGAATACGAATACCAACTCGTGAATACGAAACATCGTTCGGACCCTCGTTCGGACCCCATCGTTCAGACCCTCCTAATAATAATAATAATAATAATAATAATAATAATAATAATAATTTTTTTTCATTCATTTATTTTGCCATTAACCACATTAAAATATATAATAATAATAATATAATAATAATAATAATAATAATAATTTAAATTTGTATAGCGCCTATCTAATCCTGCTCTAGGCGCTTTACGCAACATTCCAAACAGTTACGCATTTAGCTAACAACATCAAGTGAATGATTTGATTTTCTTCCTTTCCAGATTGTCCATTGTCTTGCAAGTGTATTTCTGGAATCGATGAATTAAAAGTCGACTGCAAAGCTTCAAACTTAAGCACTGTTCCATTGGGGATACCGGATAGCGTCAGAGAAATGTATGCAGATTTCTTCGTTGATTTTTTTTAATGTTAAGAACGCTCTTGAATTTATTTACTGTTTTTTTTTACACAGTGACCTTTCAGATAACGGCATCGAGAATCTATCTACAACTGACTTGAAGTCATTAAACTTCCTTCAAAGACTGTAAGTAATATCACAGAACGACTGACAAGCCAGCAAACAAACAAATACTAGCAGGCAAAAAAGAAAGCAAACTATCAATTAAACAAACAATTGCAATCATACAGTGAAAACAAACAAGTAAATAAAAATTAGTTGCCACTTACGACCAAGTATACAAAAATGCTACTAAATATCAACAACAGAGATACAATCTTATAAATTCCAGTACTTCATGTAGATGATTTCGCAACGCGGATTGAAAGGTTATGTCCATAGGCGTAAGGGGAAGCGGCTGAAAGGCTGCAGCCCCGCCCCCCACCCAATCGTAAAAATATAGTATTATTCGAGTGAAACAGGTTGAACATTCGGGCACCACAGACACAGTAAAATTACTGAATTATTTGGCGAGTCTTCGTCGAAGTCTCGTAATAGGTCTTATCGGTACCATGTGAAGTACAAAGAATGAGAGAGCAAATTTGACTCGGACTATGTAGAAGCTCATCTTGGATCGTTCGCAGTGTGAGAAAAGTAAAATGTCAGCGACTGCTAGAATCATCATGGCAATTTTACTTGCCTTTGGATGCCTTTCTCAGGGAAATCCAAAGAGCAAAATGCTTGGAATGTCGTTATACTGCTTTTCTATATCAGTTAGTGCCTTTAAAGTGAACTATGTGAGAGCTTATACAGTTTGATCTTTTGGTTCTTTTAGCTGAATATTTCAGCGGCAAAAAAATTTTAGGGAGAGGAATCTTATCTCGCGAATTTACCTACAAGCTGCTTTCTAGCTTCTTTCCGGAAATCCTTGCTGACCTTATTTCGTACCCAAATCGACATCTTGTGTTTTATCCGTCCTCCACAAAAGGCGCCTTATAATTAATTTTCCAACTTACAAAGTTTGAGACGACATTTTACAAAACAAAACTACAGTCAAACCTCTATTAAGGACGTTCGCGCTAATTGTTTATGCGCATCTTTACTGCGTACGCAATTCGTATTGCAACGCCATGCCACGTCATGCACAAGCGCGCGCAAAGCAAGAAATCTAAACACACAAAGGGCTGGTACAGGTTCGACTGTATTGTTTTTAGTTTAATTAATTACGAATTTTTAGGCGACAAAGGTGCCTTCCGAACAGATATTCTGCACCTAAAAGATTTTCGCGTTTCATGCTCCTGATTTATCGTGTTAAACATTCTTGTTGCAGATATTTATCCAACAATAAAATCAAACGACTGAGAAGTAAAACATTTCAGGACACTACAGACTTGGAAGAGATGTAAGTTATACTTCCTTTCCTATATTTTTTAGAATGCATTCAAAACCGCAGTCGTATTTTTTGCGTTGGTCGCACGAATGTGCGCGGTCTTTGAACGAAAGGTCTGGAGCGAGTTTGAATAAGGAGTGGGACTGCTACGGGCGTGCGAGGCTCACATCCACGCTTCCGGCGCTTCCACTTTTGCAAGCGAGCAACGAAAAAAATCATTGTGAAAATTAAAAATACTTTGGAACATTTTATTATTAGTTCCATCCACGTCCGTTTTACTGGATATTAAATTTGATTGATGGTGATGTTATACTACATAAAATGACATCAAATAATTCCGAAAATCCACGACAGTTTGGATTTTATGATTTTCCAGAACTTGGATCGCTGTTGTTGATCCAAAATTGACCAAGCTAACTAAAAAGATACTCAAGGGACATGAAATGTTAAGGAATTTAACTGAATATATTCAACATTATTTTACCCGATTACTGTGTACAAAATAATTATCGCGCACCGATCTAAAACAAACGTTTCGAACTGAATATGTCTTACAGGGACACTGTCCCGGCCGAATATCGTGTTTTCATGATTATGGCCAGGAGCTTGCTTTGAGCTTACCTTACTATCTTTAAACTGGAAGAAACCATCGCCAAAAGTGAACTAAACAGACAAAATAACAGCTAGAACTAGGAAAGTCAAAATGACACAAGATTGGCAAGTTTGATTTCTTGACTGCCTGTCAATAAGTCAAAGTTTAGGAACTGTAATCCACTTTAATCTTGGCAATCCTGCAATTTATCTCCAAACTACTCCTTTCGTTTCGCTCTATAAAATGTTTTTTATCCAACTACGTTGAATATTTAGTAGCATTTGGCGATATAACGTGGAAATAAGCTTACAAAATTTTGCTATTTCATTAAACAACAGTTGGTGGTTACTTCCGCTGTGAGAACTGCTTTTCTACAAGCATTTCAGTTGTCATGTCCACTCAGTCCCTTGCAAATCATAGGTACCCATCACCCATATATAGGTATATACACCTGGGAGAGAGAAACGCACATTAAGGGGAACACGACATGAAGATACTTGCCAGGGGCTTGACCCAAGACCTCTGGTAAACTCCGGTGCTGTACGTATGTAATAATTCCAATTTATTCATTTCTACAGATTTTTGGCACGTAACAAGATAACTAAAATAGAACCAGGTTCGTTTACTGGGCTGGAGGATTCTCTTGTTATATTGTGAGTATTCCTTTCTTATAGAGCAGTTTTCAATTGAGTGTCGTAAATAGAAACTCACAAAAGACGCATGAAATCCAAGGAACCAATCAAAACGCGCAGAAAATACATGTAGCCGAGCCAGCCAAGCGCGGGAAAATGAGTGCGAGCTGTGGTTGAGAAAGCGACGCGCGCATTTTTTTTAATAATTACATAACGTAGTCATGAAAAACCAAAGCCAACTCTTTCAGATATATGACAGTAAACCTTTCGTGTTTCGAATTACGCAAACTTTTAAGAAAATCATTCACCGAAGGAAACGCGAGAAAATCCACCGTTAATTTTAATTTTTTTCGCTATGGTGACGTTGTAAAAATCAGAAAACACGCGCGGTCCGGCAAAAGCAGTTCGAGAAACTTAAGAAATTTACACGAGCAGTCACGCACGCAAAAAGTGCTTCGATCGATTCCATGTTGTGATGCCACACGGGAGCCCAGGCTCACAGCTGGAATCCTCAACGACAAAAATATAAAAGGGGAGTTGTTCGTTTGTTTCATAAAATATCAAAATTATAAATAAACAGCCATTAAAGTGTTCATATCTCGTTAAATAATGTCGATCTGTTTTTTTTTGGCTTCTAAACGGCATTTTAGCGAGTTTTGGTTTTTCTGGTTTGACTTCACCTAGAAGTTCTACTTTGAAGCGAAATAATCAATTTCTTGTGATGGAAGAATATACTTTGAAAATTGATGCAGGCCATATTGGTCAGAAAGTGAAAATTGGCAAATTTCAGCTGCTTTTCCAGTGGTGTTTGTTAAAATTAAAAAATGTAGTAATTGTTGTCATCGCAGGGAATCTTTTTTGGCAGTGGTCTTGCAGTGTATTGCGGAACGATGCTTTCAATACCGTTGAACTAATTTTCTGTTACTGTTGTTGAAAATAAGGTCTGATCTAGGTTTAAGCCATTTCCACTTTCATAGGTTTTACCTTCTTGCGCCTCTTTTCTGGCAGTTTGTTCAGAGGTAACTCTTCGAGCATTAGCCCTATTTCGTTTGAAAAGCAAGGTTGATTTTCTTAGTTTATCTTGATATTTTGTTTCCCTCCTCTCGCTTGTCTCGCGCTCCGTGCTCGCGCCCTAAAACCTGCTTGAGCACCCGCAAACGCGCCAGTTGTGCAGGCTAATCTTGAAGAACTCGTGTTGTCATTTTTAGTTGTATTTTGATATTGAGGATCAAAGGGTTGAAATGGCTGCAGACTGAACTTTACGGCAAGGTAAAGAAGGTTCCTCTTTAGTGATTCCTAATCCCACGCACCTCTGTTTACGGGACATGGCGGTAGGCAGCAACAAACAAACTTCGATCTAGACTGGTGATGATGAACTTTATTTAAATCTCCGGTTGGTGGGACTGTGTAGGCCCCTAGCAGGTACATTTATGTACCAAGACAAAAACAAAAATATATATACATATATTTCACGAAAATTGTGGCCCTCTCAAAATGATTTTTTGATGATATTGTAAAACTATAGGAACAATCTTACAACATGAAAATTAAAAAAAGCGGGCGTTCGGGAAACAAAAAGAAATTAACTAGCTGTTTGATAACATATCTCTTAGAGCGTGTTAGAAAACATATCAGATTTTTTCGGCGGATCGTACAGATGCATATAATTCCCATCCTTCGTCCATTTTGGAAGAACATGTGGTGCTAATGGCTATAACCCTGTTTCCTCTTCATCCTATGGAAGATAGTAGATAGCAAGACGTCCATCAGAATTGACCATATGATGCTACAGAGTTAATAAACAAAGTTATACCCCAAGCCTATATTTCGTACCGTCTTCATGTCAGTACCCAAATGAATGAAATATTGTATTAGTTTTGATGTAGTCTGTAGTAAAATTTACACTATAAACCTGGTAAACACCGCGCAAATTCATCGTACGATAAAATGTTGTTGCATATTTGTGGGTGTTTTATTCCTTTACTTTGTTTCTTTTGTTTATGAGGGTACTGAGCGGGGTATGGAGGCGAGGAGGGTTAACGGGGGGTGGGATGAGGAGGGTTAGCCTGGGCTGAGAAGGGGTAGCGGGAGGTGGGGTGAGGAGAGTTAACGGGGAGATGAGGAGGGTAAGCGGAGATGGAGGTGAGGAGGGTTAGCGGGGGGGGGGGGGGGGGGGGGGGGGGAGATGAGGAGGGTTAGCGGGCGGTAGGATGAGGAGGGTTAGCCTGGGCTGAGAAGGGATAGCGGGGGGTGGGGTGAGGAGAGTTAACGGGGAGATGAGGAGGGTAAGCGGAGATGGAGGTAAGGAGGGATAGCTTTTGCAATTTAGACTGTTTAGTGATCTAAACCGATATTTTCAATAATGTTGTAATCAAAACAGCAAACGCTGGATTTCATGAAATACAAAACTGTCATACATGTTGTGGTTTAAATTTGTTCTTGGTTTGATTATTATTTTCCTTTGTTAAAATTATGTTCATTATCATTTCCATCCTCTGAAACGAAGGAAAATAAAAAGGCTGTAAATAAAAGTGATGTATTTTATGCAGATCTTCAAAAAAAATCGCGGCAAAAATTTAAACCCGCCGGCATACCATTTCATGTCAACTCGCCTGCACTAGAGCGCTAGAGGCACGCGAATAAGTGGAGCCTGCCTAGCTCTCATCCCCTGGAGCACTTCAGGCTTACTCGTTTCAAGCTTTCTCTGTTTCCCGATGGTTATTCGCAGGTCATCCACCTAAAGCTGCAAATATATAACGACGCAATGGACAAAAACAAAACCGCTTACATTTTCCAGAAACAACAGCAGGTAACGATCAGAAGCAAAACAGCGATCACGAGAAGGGCTATGGCCACAGCTACCAAGATGATAATTGTATCTCCGTTACCTGCCAAAAAAAAAACGTAGAACGCCAATCAATATACAGGTATAGGCCTTGATTCAGTCCTTGGTCACCTGAAATTGAGTCTTGTGTTAGATTGTTTACTGACATTATGTCTTTAGTTTTAAGTTGCAATAATTGGTATTTTATTGACCAAAACTGGATTTCCCGCCGTTTTCTTCACTGAATCACGTGGATTGTTTGTCTGGACATTACTAGAAAGCTGCCAAAGCATGGTTTGAGGTATAGGTTTGTTTGGGATGCAGTCCCAAAGCATGGTTTGAAGTTAAGTTTGTTTGGGATGCAGTGACGAAGCATTTTGGTACAATCGATTATAACCAAAAAAAGCCTTCAGTAACATTTTTCTTGTTTCTTTATAATTTTTTTCTTTTCTAGACTCGCTCACAAGTCGAGCCCAATATTTTGTGAGATTGCAAACCAAGCGAGCAAAGGACTGATCATAAAGTCTATGAAATGATTCCCAACACAGTACATATTTACTTTTCTAAACGTTATCAGCGTTTTATCAAAATAAAAAAATACCCAATGCTGCAATATGTAAGGATTAAAATAAATAAATTTACATGACGCGTATTCCGATAAATAAAATAGTCATACCAGAACGAACCATGGATTCGCTTGGTTAATCAGAATTGCTAAAAATGTTCACATGCAAAGCTTCAACCGCCGGTTCTAGCACCATCCATTGCAACAATAGAAAATCAAGATAATGCCTATACAGACTATTCTGTCAGGTGGTAGAAATATTCACATAATACTACAATTAATTTGCTGTTGAAAAATAATACTCCTTTCATGATTAAAAAATATATATTTAAGGATACTGTCATCTGATGGTAATTTTGCTCCTCAATTTTGGTCAAAACTGTGCTAAATATTTGACTCACTACCTAGTAATAACAAGTGATTTCTTGACGATAGAACAACGCATGATCAAATTCCACGAAGACTCTTGAAGCCGCAAGAACTTGAAATCATCCAAAGCCAAAGACTTGTTTTCTCATAGTCACACAAATCCATAATCCCCCATTCGAAATCGATGACAAAGCGAGCTCTAACAGGCATTATCCGGGAAAAATATTCCATTAGGCTAAATTTGATTTTACTCCTCTTTGAAGCTGCTTTTATTAAAATACTGATATCTTCAATAACATTCCAGCATTTGCTCTAAATTACTAAATATTCAAGTCATATTTTACCACGTCATGCAGTACATTCGAGTTCTAAATCTTAGCAAATAATATAGAAAATAAGATTTGAAAATAAAGTGTCCTTTACAAACTGCTCCACCGCATACAGCGCGGTAAGGACAATTTAGTGTTTACTCGAAATGCGTTAAGCCTTTCTCTCCCAGAGTCAATTATGGAGACATGTATTGTAGCTCTAACTTTAGAGTCTGTCAATGAAATCCTATGGTGTGACCATTCAAATGAAACCTCGTCGGCAGTACTTTTGCATGGTACCATTTGTTTTTCAATATTTCATGTACAACAACAAAATTGGAATTTTTCGCAGTTAAATCTTGGCACTCTTGGGGGTTAAAGGGTTAAAGGAATTCATTTCAATGAGTATCTAACAGCATTAAAACTTTGACAACTATTAAATCATCAGCATGTTCAGCCAATTAATCCTTCAGTTCCAAATCCGCTAAACACTTCCACAACTTTCATCACTCAAAATGTTCTCTTCCTTTAAGCGAAGAAGTTGGTTTCCCAATTTTGTTCTTATTTTAATGAAAAGAACAGCAACAGAATAAAATATTTTATGTGGTCACAAAAGCTCAATCGCAGAGCATTCGCATCTCTGATCGCGGTTAAAGAAACCAAGCACTTTATGTTTGAACTGGCCTCGGTTGCTATCAGGATTGAAATTTAAAAAACGCCGAAAGGTAAAAGTCCGGCACTTCTCCTGAAAAAAGACATGTCAATAAAATTTTAAAATGCTACCTTCATCAGTTTCAGCAGCTACCCCGCAGACAAGGATGAAAAGAAATGCCGTCAAACTAACGATTTTCATCCTTAATATGGAGTTGATATCTTGTTCTAATAGAGGGTTAATATCTGAT
The DNA here is from genome assembly GCA_024195265.1 of Dendrophyllia cribrosa. Lineage (NCBI taxonomy): Eukaryota > Metazoa > Cnidaria > Anthozoa > Scleractinia > Dendrophylliidae > Dendrophyllia > Dendrophyllia cribrosa. The sequence continues at coordinate 54,471,129 of JAJLRJ010000001.1, forward strand.
CGTTCTCAATAGAGAGTTGATATCTCGTCCTTGATCGAGAGTTGATATCTCGTTGACTTGTCTAATCTTAGAGACAGTTATCAAAAGCAAACAACTGCTCTTCAAAACAATTCATTCGCTCACAAATTTAATTATGTACATATTTGAGCATTCAGCAGAACGTCTTTTGTCTTAGTTGTTTTTTAAAGTAAAAATGTGTCATGCTTCATTTCATTTCAAACTTTCACCTTCGTCCTTCAGCTTTTTCACGATAGACTAAAATAGAAAAAGGAATTATTCTTCCACAACAACTTCGACCGAATTGCTCGAGCCATTTATGCTTGCCAAAGAAGCCTCTTGTGTGCGAGATTGGTCGCGGTAAAACTCCAGATTCGGCCATTAACACTTCGCGCGGATCCGAACGAAAACATACTTTATAATCACTAGCCATAGCTCGACCACAGACAAACACGAATGGCATGATTTCTCAACCCCAGCAATCATATGATAATAAGGGCTTTACACTTAAATTTAACTAATTATTATAGTAAGTGGGGTATTTTTCTTTGAGATTGTTTCATAGAAAGAACATTCATGAAAGATGACGTTTCCATAGCAACCATTTTTGTCTTAATGTTGATTAAAATTGTATTCTGTTCAGTTGTTTGTTTTATTACAATTACTGTAAGGCGATTTTCTGACGACAAAGATAATTAAAAAGTAGCAGATTTTAGGAAACATATTTCACGTTCTTCTGTTTAATTCGAGTAGTTGCTAATTAAACTGATCAAGTTTTGCTCTCGGATGAAAAAAACCTTGCTATGGATGGGCACTTTCAAATTCTTTGAAAAATCTTACTGTTTCATTAAAAGACATTTGCCCAGATACTGACATGTTCAACGACGATGGTAGAACTTTTAGAAGATGATTGTCTGGAGTCGAATATCCTTTGATTAATTCCCGCGAATTTGACATACGATCATGGTCAACAATGACTTACTTTGTCAGACTTTGTTAATTTTTGCACTAAACTCATTTACTTAAGTCAGTTGCTTATTAAATGCTTTCTAACGAGTCTGCATGTCCGTGTTTCCAGGTTTCTTTCAAGCAACAGTTTAACTCACTTGACGACCGGATTGTTCAGCAATTTAACCAACCTGAAATATCTGTAAGTTAGCAAACTGTCAAATAGTGATCGTGCGGTCGTGGTTTTCTCAGAGAAAGTGTAGCATTTTAGACTTTTACAGTTTTCTCTTATTCTGTTTTTATTTCAACTTTAGGGTATTTATGGCATTGGGTTGGGTCAGTGTTTAGGTTTTTAAGCTTCTTAATGTTTGAAAGACAAACATTTGTTAGGCTTTGAGATTCTGTGCTACACTGTCTCGTAAATTATTTCTTACAAATTCAATAACATAAGTTTTATCACGCATGTCAACAGATTTCTAAGTGACAACCATATTGCAACCGTCGATTCATACACCTTCAGGGGCCTTACGGCTTTGGAATTGATGTAAGTTACTATGGTTTTTAGGTTATTGATTGTTGTTGAAATAGATAATTAAATAGAGATGATACTCTTCAAAGTGAAGTATACAGCAGTAATTACATTTTCTAACCAACCAATACAGAAATATCACAAACTGTAAGAAGAAAATTGCATTTCGCAATGAGGACTTGTTAAGAAAGATGTATGCGCACAATAACTACAGGCAAAATTAAAACAAACAGGAACATCCTTGCTGTGCGCACGCCCTCGTTTTCGGATGCGAGTTATACGGCTCTCAGCTTCGCCCTCTCGCGGTGGGGGATGGGAGCTTGCTCGTAGTAGACTAAACTTTTGACTGGAAAGATATAGTTTGGAATCAGGTGCTGTAATCATCATCAATGTTCCTTTATCTCCTTAGGGGAGAATAGGGCTGCTTAGGATGCTGTAATCTTATTTATTTGTTAAATTTTCGACCGTTTCTCGGCTAAAGTTAAATTTTAGCATCTCAGATCCCAGCCATCAGTTTAAAAACCCTATCCAGACCTTCTTACGAAAGTGTCTTATATGGCTGCATGTTTGCTTTTCTTGCAGAAATTTGGCAGACAACCCTATTAGAAAAATCAAGCATTATGCTTTCTCGATTAAGAACAATTACTCTTCCCTGCACACAATGTAAGTAGTCAATAAGGAATTGAGAAATGTTAGTGACACTCTCTTTCTCTTTATCTAATAACATAATAATATGAATCTCAGCAATAATCTGTCTCCAAAACACAGTTCATGATTACAGGGAACCCAACACCAAACTTTCTTAAAAGTATACTATGGTTACAGGGTGCCCAATAAGTGGGTGGAAATGATAGTCAACCAATCAAACTTCAATTGAGAGTCAAAAGCTGAACTTGAACTGTGGACAGTTTATAAAGCTTGGAAAGGGAACAATGGTTTTAGTGCAATCCTTTTTCAGAGTGCTTAGAACATTCCACAAAACAACGCGCCTTTATCATTTGGACAGCGGCACGGCATCGCACGTGCGACACACGTGATCACTTTGGTAACCAGGCGTTCCTCATCTTGATGCTATAACTTGTCAGTCTACTTTTACACTTCAGCTATCTGATGAACACCGAAATGGAAAAAATGAACTTGAGAGCATTTGACGGCCATCAAGATGTTAACACATACATGTAAGATTTTGTTTAAATTGTTTGTTTGTTGGATGTTGTGGTTATGTCGATCGAGTTTAGTTTCTTTTGAAACCTAAATTCAGTTCCTGGACAAAAGCTATTCTATACTCATTCTTAACCCTTTAACTCCCAAGAGTGCCAAATAACAAAATTTAAGAAAAATCCCAAATTTCATTTTGTAAAATATTGAAAAACAAATGGTACCATGCAAAAGTACTGCTGAAGAGGTTTCATTTGAATGGTCACACCACAGATTTCGTCCACAGATTCAAAAGTTAGAACTACCTTACATGTCTCCATAATTGACTCTGGGAGTGAAAGGGTTAAACTTATATTACTGCCGCTCCGGTACATATTCTCAACAACAATAGTTCGGTCGCTTCGACATGGCTTTCTTTTCTCACTCTCTCAAGCTACCGGTATAACTTCACCTCTCCAGAAACTTTGGGGAGACTGGACACCAGCTTTTGGCACTGAGATTTCTGGGATTATGAGCTGTGATTGGTTTAATGGTTGCCTTTGGAAACCACCAACCTATCGTAGCCAACGCTGGTTACCCAAACGATCCCAGAAAGCCTAGTGCCAAACGCTGGTGCGCAGTCCCCCAAGAGTTTCTGTGGTGGCAAATTACGCTATGCTAAACGTGGCTTTAGCTCAAGCCTAGTCTCACGTTACACTTATATGTATTATGTTTGTTGACTTTTAAGTTCACCTGACCATGTGACGGACGGGTTTGTGACATACAAGAAAGGCCTTTTTATTGCTCTTACTGAAGCGGGATTTGCATCCGGGAATCAGAGTTACAGATTCCCGTGCCCTACTGGAACGTATGTTCCTCATCTTGAGAACTTCGAGTACAGCACGGCTCTGAAGGCCAGATGCTTATCGTGTCCTCCAGGTAAGTGATTTGCCAAGTGACATTTTTGTCCAAACGGGATCTCGATAACCGGGCGGGTTACTGGGATAAAAGTTTTCAAATACGCACGCGTTTCTGTTAAAGGAAGGCGAGATTAGCATTTTTTTTTTTTTACAAAAAATGACTTCTCGATGCTGAATGAGTAGAGATATAAGAATTTTAAGAATTACAGGAAAGAAAATTCACGAGTTTATATTTTCGTGCACGCTACCACGTACACAATTTCATCCTGGTTACTGGAGGCTGAAATTTTTATATGAACACACGCAAACTGAAAATTCGTCCCGTTAACTGGCTCGTTTCTCAAGCAAGCAAATTACGTAATTTAAGTGAAAACAAGCACATGATTCGGTCAGAAGACGTACAGTCTCATTTGATGGCGTCGCAGGAACCAACCTTAAAAAAGCACAGGACACCCACTCAATTATAGTTGTCTTTTCTTTTTCCCAGGTGGTTTTTATTCAAACACGGTTGCTCAAGTTGGCGCCCTGTGTTTTTTGTGTAATCCAGGAACGTATGTCCCACCAGAAAGAGCACCAGGAAGGAAAGTACTGGATTGCACCGTGTGCCCCACAGGTAAATGATTCAACCTCGTTCCCAGGGCTTTTCCCTTCGAGAGAGGGGCGGGAACGAGGTTGGTAAATGATTCTCAGTAAAGAAAGTAATTTCTGACATCTGAGCGGCGTAGGAACGAATTAGTCAGAAATTATTATTGTGACCGCACGATATAGAGGCTTGCGTGTCGTCACTTTAACACTTTAACATGCAAGGCTGATCAGACAGCAATTTTTTTCTATTTCTTTTAATAATATTTGCCCTATATTTCGGTTAGACAAAACTAACCTTCTTAGCTTTTTATGAAGGTTAGTTTTGTCTAACCGAAATATTGGGCAAATACTATTAAAAGAAATCGAACGAATTTGCTGTCTGATCAGCCTTGCATGTTAAATGCAATTTTGAAGGCAAGGACCAACGTAACAAAACAGAAGCTGGGTGACTTTTCAATTAAAAAATCGAATTAGGTTGTTACGCGACCAGTCAGCAATAATTCCAACAACTTTAAAAGCAGAAACCTGAAAAAAATTAAGCTGAACTGGATTCGAATATTTTGGTACATTTCTTTGCCATTCCCTGCAAAACAACAACGTCAAATCATGATAGGTTTTGTGGAGACACGACGGTTAATTTTCGTCCTTGAGTTCAAAAGAGCGCGAATATTCTATTTTCTCACGTTATGTTTTCCTTGGCGTTGACGTCGTGGTTGCTTAAGTTCCGTAATATTTTAGTTCACCGGCGAGTTAGGGACCGTTCATTTTTTTACGAGGTAGCCTTCAATGGGGGAAGGTAGGTGAAAAAAGACAGTTTGGTGGGGGGGCTGGGGGGTTACACGATTTCTAAATGGCACCCCTCCCCCACAAAAATGAACGGTCTCTTATTGACTTTTTCTAGGCACCAGAACAAATCTTCCGGCAGGATTCAGAGCCTGTAAGTGTATCAAGGGTTTTCACCGTAAGAGTCGCTTTGGTCCTTGTGAAAGTTGTCCTTCTAGGGGTCTCGAATGTGTTAACGAATCTGTTTCGCTAAAGAAGGGCTATTACTGGCAATGGAGCTCAGAAAAAAAGAGACTTGCTTACGAAGCTTTCGCCAAGAATTTAAAAATCCAAAACGGTTCCTACACGGCAAACACATCATCTTACAATGAAACACTTTCAAAGCCTTACCAGTGTCCGCGGGTGAAATCGTGCGAGGGAGGACTGGAATCTAAATGTGCAACTGGATACTCGGGTCCCCTGTGTGAGGTTTGCCAGAGCAGGTATTACAAACGGGTTCTTGCCTGTAAAGCCTGTCCGTCCAGTACGTGGGTTATCGTGCAGCTTTGTCTGCTAGGTGTTGGCGTTCTTGTTCTCATTATTATTTTGATATGGAGCGGAAGGAGAAAGAAAACCAAAGAAAAGCGTCCGATGATTGATATCCTCTTAGCCAGGCTGAAGATTGTGATTGGCTTCTATCAGGTAACATCCGGGATAGTTGAAGCTTTCGTCTACGTCAAGTGGCCGTCGTCTCTGTCTATGATTGGTGATTACGCCGAAGTAATCCAGCTAAATATCCTGCAGTTCGTTCCACTTCACTGCCTCTTTCTGTCTTGGAAACAAGACGCGTTCAGCAAAATGTACCTGATGATGGGCAGCAATGCTTGCATAGTTGTACTCGCATTTTTGAGTTACTGGATAAGAAAACTTTTCTTGTTAAGAAAACTAAACGCAAATTCCTCAAAAATGAGGACAAAGTTATCCACCACGAAGGAGTTCTTGTATCGTAACGTGTTTTTGTTTCTGTTCATAACCTACCCAAGCACATGTTCCGCCATTTTGAGAACGTTCCCGCTGGCGTGCCACCGGCTATGCACAGAGAGTTCCTGCACGCTTTACCTCAAGGCGGACTATAGCGTCAAGTGCGAGGGTGAAACGTACAATTTTTTCAAGCTCTTCGCCTTTGGAGCTTCGTCATACATCGTTATTCTTCCCGGACTGGTGTTTGTGGCTTTATGGAGGCGACGGAAACAACAAGTCTTGCGCGCTGAAACTGGAAACGAAGATGCAGAGGGATCCACCACAGTTGGATCTGAGTTTGGTGCATATAATGCTACTGAAATCATGGAAGAAAATGGTGAAGATATCCACGGAGATGACGATGGTAATGATTATGATGATGATGATGATGTGAATGATGGTAAGAACGATTGGCATGTGTTCCTATATTTTGTTCAACGAATAATAAATTACAAACATGCAGTTTATTTTCATTGGCAAGTATGTTCTAATACCCCTAACTCCTTCCGTACCTCCAGGAATATTAAAAGTAGTGAAATAACCTTTCTCGTCGCAGAAGCAGTTTCCTTCTATTAAAAGCCTTGCAAGCTCTCCACTCATCTCCCCGAAACCTTAAGTTGCAAACAAAAATAACCAGGAAGTATTCCAAAATATAATTGAGGGAGTAATCGTCAGAAATTTTGAAGGACCCCCAAAAGGAAACCAGAAGTACGTTTTGTAGGATTGTTGCACATTTATTTTTACTCTTAAGAAGTACCATTTCTTTCTAAAAGTTGTTTCTGTCAGCATATTTTCCTGCCTTAGTAACATAAATGGTATCAGAACAATTTTGACAGTGGCCATTTTGGATTCAAACATCCTTAGTGGTAATCTCGTACCCAGATCTCCCACGTTCAGTACAGTACAAGCACGAGTGAGATCTGGGTACGAGATTACCTTTCTGGTACCAAACCACGAATTTTAACGCCTTAAATGTACGACGATCACCCCGTCACTTATATATGGGAGCCCTCTCCCCCCCCCCCCCCCCCCCCCCCTCCCCCTGGATGTGCTGTACTAGCCAGTGCCTGTTTTCCTGTTTGTCTGTTTTCTCTAGAGGGGCCTAGTGATGAATCAGAGCTCATATCTGGAATGAGCTTCCTTTACGAGAACTACAACGATGACGCGTGGTACTGGGAGCTAGTTGAAGTGATAAGAAAGCTCGTGTTGACTTGTGGGATTATTCTAATCGGCCGTGAGAGCAGAGCGTATGTAGGCCTGGCCTCCATCTGTTCTGGATTGTTCGCCATTGTTTACGCCTTCCGTAAACCAATCAGAGATGAGTTTGAAGATAAATTGCAGCTGACGTCTCTTCTCGTGATATTTCTTAATCTAGGCATTGGAGTTATCCTGAAAATCCCCAAGGAATCGGTTCCGTCAGATGTGGACCAATATGTAGACTCGCTGCTCGTTAATATTCTTGTCATTGGAGCCAATGTCTTGGTTATTTTGCTGGTTGTGGGTATGTTAATGAAACGAATAATAAGTGTTCAATGTCATTCATCGATCACGATCACCCTCCCCCCACCCCCACCCCCAATGTATCCTACAATCCGTGCATGCATACATGCGTGAGTCCTCATTCGTTCCTTAGTTCACCCGTTCATTTGTTCATTAGTTCCTTCATTTGTTCGTTCGTTCCGGTTTATTCTATTGTACGATCTTTCATTCTTTGCTAATTCGCTTATTCGTTTGTTTAGATTGTTCATTTGTTCGTTCATTCATTTATATAATACGAAAAAAAGCAAGTGACGCACTCGAACACCAACCCGGCGGCATGGCCAGTACCTTACGCATGCGCACAGCCATATCACCCGGGCAGTGGCAGCCATGGACAGCTGTTTCGTCCTGGTTAGGACTCATCAGCATGGCATAGCCAGGCAGGGTCTCACATAAGATCATCGACCCCTCCCTCCACTTTACTGCCAAGGCGGATATATTTTGTTCATTCTTTCCATTGTTCGTTCGTTTCCTCATTCGCTTATTTGTTCATCCTTTCATCTTAGTTTATTTGTTCAAATGGCTCGTTGGTAGGCAGGAAATTTAAGTAACTAAACTTCTAGCCGACGTAATCGCGTCTGCCAATCAGGAACATCTCATTAATCGTTTATTCGGTCGTTTGCTCATTCATTCATTCATTCATTCATTCATTCATTCATTCATTCATCTATCCATTCGTTCATTCATTCATTTTCCCGTTCTTTCGTTAATTTGTTGCTTCCTTTCACCATTAGGTCGTTACCTTGCTGTTTTGATTCACAATTTTATGCTTTGGCGAAGGAACCCACAGTGCTCAGCGGCCTGCTGTATCACCATGCTTCTCTCTTTAAACGAACTAACCAGCGGCGTGAATTCCGTGGCAAGCATGCGCAAGACTAACTTTCGAGCGAACATGGGAATGGGAGGCGTGGACATGCCTTCTATGCGCTCAGCTGTAAATGATAATGTTGGCTTTGAAATAGAAGAAACAGAAGACGGCACACAGGATAAAAAAAGCAAAGGAGAGGGTAAAAAAGGCATTAGGTTCACTGAAGCAAATAAAGGAGTCAATGAGATGAATTTAAAGAACAGAGAAAATAAAATTCCTGAAGGTCGCCGGTTCAGCAGTCGATTTCCACCAAGCCGATCAAGAGTGCTGGATTCTTAGAACACGATCTAAACATTTTGACTTAAATTTTAAATTAACGATGAAGAGATATACCAGTATGGCCTTCATCACGGATTTTGAAAAAAGCACAAATTTATATAGTATGAGGATTTTACTTTTAGTGAAATACATGTAAAATCCGATTTCATTTCGTTTCAGTATTTGTCAGGTTCGCAGTCTTGCGGTTTTCTTCAGCGTCGTTCCCAGTCGTCCTCGGCACGTAATGCGTTGTGACGTCACCCATCGAGCCGATTGGGCTCGGCCCCAAGCCTCTATGAGAACTCTCTCTGCTCGGTAAGCGCGTTGAGGACTGAGAACAAGGCTGGGTTTCTTCATTCTTCAGATTTATTTTGCAATCAGACCCTGGGGCACACTAACCTCGTGCAACTGACTGAAGGGAGAGCTGGGTAGGAGATTAGAGGCACACTAACTATCTCTCGCCTACAAGCAGGCTGACATTTGGGGGTCTCACGCAGCAGGGGGGGAAGGAGTGACGACTTCGCAGAGTTTCAGCTTTGGTATAGGCAAAGATTTTGAGAAAGGTGCATTGGGTAACTTTAGCTCCTGTTGAAACTTTATTTTTAGCTAGCGTCCCTAATTATATTTGTTCTTCTGTTGCCGGCAGGATACCCGGCATTGATATAAAAAAAATAATAATAAAAAATTAAAAAATTAAAAAAATAAAGACCACACTGGATGTGGACTATGTACCTATGTTGGGTAGTGTGTGGCAACTCATCTGCCCGCTGCATTTGAGTCTTGCCTTCAACCGAATCTCATCAGTGGGTCAAATATTTAGTTAATACCGGCAAATAATCAACAGAACGGTTTATTTGCTAAGTTTTAATCAGTTAGTTAGATCACTTTGACATTTCGTTTCTAGTCAGACATATCTGTTACTTGATGAAGTACACAAAAATGAAGAGTAAGATAGGTCGAGACATTGATGGACCTTGATGGGCTCCTGGTCGAGAAAAGTTCTAAAAGTTCACTGGTCTGACTTTCATCTCAGCCCTCTTTGCAGAGTAATAATATCCTTTCCACGTATACCAGTTGACACCATCAGCAAATGATGAGTGCTTACCAAGGTGGTACACACCATTCAGATTAGCGGCATGACATGCAGTATACCACCAAGCTCCTTTATACGTCACAGCGCAGTTTTCTGCAGATATAGTATCATGGTCTTGGTCTTTGGTTGTAAAGGACATCCCACGATGTCCAGAAAAAGAGTCGCCAGCATCTCCTGATAACAAAACCAGAAAACATTTGAAAACTGCGAATCCTAGAAAATAGATGATATGGGAGGGTGTGTTTCTGTATTGGGGGTACTCTGGGTTGGGTTTTCTAACGTTTCACATTCCTCGTATTACATGCCTTTTCCAAGTATGTTTTCCATTGTCTTAGTTACAAATACGCAGCTAACCAATTAATACAAGGATTAGATAACTACTAACTGATGTTGAAAGATCATATACTACTGTTAGAGTGAATTAAATCCCAACAGAAATCCACGACGCTAATCCTGAGTAAAATCCTTTTAATGAAATGAAATCCCTGGTACACTGAGGTGAATACACGTCCGAGATGCGTTCCGATCCTAGAATGATCTGAAAAAAGCCTTGAACACTTGAATTACACTTAGTTAAAAGCATTCCCTTAATTTCCATTTTCGAAACGAGCGTCGAATCAAAACTATTTTGAGCTACATTCCTCAGTTGCGAAAACACGTGCTTGAGATTAATCTAACTTGAGAGCTCAAGTACAATGAGATCCTTTTCTAACACATTTACCTGAGTATGTTCCAAGACTCAGCTGATACTTGGTTCTCTCACTGGTAACTGCAAACATGTCGTACTCAGCATAAGCAGTTTTGCCTGTTGTGTCCTCCAGATCAACTCGAAGCTTGTTCCTTGTTTTGGTCAGGCGGTGAATCTTGTCGAGCCCGAGCCAAAACTCACCATTCAGGTTACCAAAGCCACGTTTATAGTCGGCCCAGCCGCGGTAGAAATCAACCGAGCCGTCCATTCTCTTTTGGAAGACTGTCCACCCTCCACCAGCTGTTTTTTGGTCACAAAACACGTCAAAGGCCCCCAAACCATCATCAGGGTCGATTGTATAAACACCGCTGATTCTTTTACCCGATTCGTACAACTCACCACAGTTCTTAGCTGTTGAGGAATAGACATTTTTGTTATCAGAATCCTTCATTTTTTGTTTCCTTTTGCAACAGATGAAAAATATTACTCAGAAATTCGGATCCCGTTTTGTTTCCCTTCAGCAGTTGAACAATACACTTTTTAGACGAGAAGTCGGGAAAACGCCCGATAAAAAGAAAATCGACGTGGCTAGTTTCCACGTGGGATTCACTCACTTACCGAAACACAGAAAAAGTACTGAAATGTTATTATAATTAGACTCTTTATTTACCCAGAATTCACCCAACGTTATAGAATTGTACGGCGGTGTACGTGTTAAATTCTATAATCATGATTTTTCGGCGAATCTAGCTGAAGAAGTCAGTGAAATACGATGAAACATGGGTCAGTGCAGGTAACTACTGGATCGAGTCCTGTTATGAAGTGTGTTTCGCAATTCTGGACTCACTAGAACGATTGTGCTGAATCGGCATATTTAGTTGATGAGATCAACACAGGTAGCACAATCTTATGTGAGAAGGTTGCCAACATAGGAATTAAGATTTTGAGAAAACTTCCTTTTTTAACCCCCAGACCACCACCGATATTTGCTTTGTCCAGTTTAGTCAAGTCAGTCGAGTGACAGACAGAACTGAGGTTAGGTGTTGCATCTAGTTCGGTCTTCTTTAAAGAACAGACGTAAGTTATTTAAGGAACATGGATGGTCACTGAGGGTTTCCCTCCGTTAATTATGCCTTCTAAGGAAAGTCTTTCAGGTCAACTTTTCCTAACCTAGTTAGTTTAAGCGCAAAACGTCACGCATAGCCTGTAATTAGGTCAACTGTTACCGAAGTCCGATCAACGATCACGCGAGCTAGTGGCAATCCAGGAATTAATTCCCGCCTTCTTGGTACTGCCTCCTTTCAATGAAATACTGCAGATATGATCAAATCTTTTAGTACCTTTCGCAGAAGTCCGGTTTCCCTTCAGGATGCCGATGTCATTCTGCACCTGTGTGAGTTGTTTCTTCATTTCTTGTAGCAGTGTTTCAATCTTCTTGTTTGGTGCCTCGTAGAAATACACATTGTTACAATGCTGGGTGTCTATTGTAGGAATCGGGGTCGCACTTGCGACGTCACTCTTGGCTGGTTTAGCTAAAGTTTGGCTCATCGCGAACAACGCGAAGAACAGAAAACCACAGCGAAAACCCGCGGGAACACAAGACATTGTACGAATGTGAGGTCCAACTTTAAACCGCCAGGTAAAGGTATGCCGGACGGACTAGTGAAAACTCCTCTTTATATACCAAGATACTCATATGCATGGGATGGGTGTTTGCGTTGGGTGGATAAAAAATATTATTTCCTGTTTCTTATCCACTGACAAGTTTTTATTAACCCTTTTGTTCATTGTTGACTAAGACGTCAATTCAGACTGACTGGTAGTTTTTTTGCCCGACGGACTAGTGAAAACTCTTCAGTTTACTGTACCAAGACACTTATGGATATTTACGTTCGGTGGATACACCGATCTCATTTCCTGTTATAAATCCAACATGTGTTTATTAACCCTTTTGTTCATTGTAACTAAGACGTCAATTCAGACTCACTGGACGTTTTATTTACACTGGCTTAGGCTGATACGTTTGCTTGCAACTTTTAATTTCCGAAGTCTATAGCCCTTCATTAAACTCTTTTTATGCACTGTTTCAGTTGACTTCTTAAAAAATAACGTTTTCTTTAAAAATCCAGGTAATTTGAAAAAAAAAAATAATAGTAGCATAAAGAAACAATAACGTCAATAACAGACTAAAAGACAGCGTTATAATCTGTTGTAGAATATCTGTAACAATGAGTAGCAAGTTAGCCTGCAGCCTTGAAAATGACGACTTGATACATGTCTTCTGTCGTAGCAACCTGTTCCAGGCTACTATGGCAACGACACGTTATATATCTCCGTATTGTGCCAGGATTTTAGCAAAAATATAATCGGGATGAATGACTACAAAGGCTATATCGAATATTTTTTGACAAATTTTAAAATGTTCACATTTTTTTGTGTCCAGTATACCTGACCTTAAGATTGTGGGGCCGTGGAGAGGGGGTGCGAACAGGCGTTCCCTTGCCTCTCTCTTTTTCGTACAAGCAAGGCTCCGCTGATACTACGTAGAACATTTAACGCGTCAACGACATGACAGAGCCCAAACCGAAAGCCGAAATGCAATCGTGGACAGCTGTTTCGACCTGGTTGGGTCTCGTCATCACAGTGTAGCAGCAAAAAGATAGAAAATAAGCGCGGACACTAATAGTCTACCAAATGCACGTGGTGATGACTTCAGTTGAGCTCGAATTCAAATGTTTGCCAATCTCTTTTTCGCGCCTATCCCCCCTCCGTCAGCCCTCGCAATATTTTTCCTTCTGCGTCCCGTCTATTCTTTACTTCACCCTTTCTGAACGCCTGGAACAGGATACTGCAACAAAACAGAAGTAAACGGTAAGCTGATATTTACGGCATAATTATAAAAAGAAAAGAGACAGAATCAAATCAAATAAAAGTGAAATATAATTAAGAATTGTCAATATTTGACTTCATATAAAAGCCTTCAAAAACATCAAATATTTACAATTTAATGGGGAAAAGAGTCCAGTATCAAATTCAGCACATCAATATTAGTAAAACTGTAAAGTTTCGTAAAGATTGCTTGTACACTGACGGAGATATGAGCTTTTGAAACTTAGTACTCTGGCCTAATTTTTACAAAGAAATGTATGGGAAAAACACGAAAACGAGGCTGGACGGGCAATCTATGCCCGTCCACCATACATTTCTTTGTAAAAATGCTCTGTTTCAAAATTTTATATCTTCGTCAGTTTGCTAGCAATCTTTACAAAACTTTGTAGTTTTACTAATATCGATATGCTGAATTTGATGCTGGGCTCTTTATTCCAATAAACTAAATATATTTTTGTACCATGCTAGCGTGATATTGGTCTTTTCCGTTAAAATAATTATTTATGTGGTACATAGTAAGTCATGGACAGTGTCAGGAAAGGATATACCAATTCAAGCTTGTATTCCTGCAGACTCCTCAACATCATCTTATACCTTATAATAAGAAGAAACATTGTAAATTAATTTAGGTGTTGTGGAAGTAAAAAAGTTGAAAGTAAATCAGGCGCGGATCCAGCCCCCTCCCTTCCCCTCCCCCCCCCCCCCCCCCCCCACCCCACCCATTCCCTCCAATCTGGGCAGCAAAAAAATATGCTGAAAGCTTCGTACACACGTTTGTAAAACACCTAATGAAAAACAACAACAATGAAAGATGCGTCAAAACAAGCATGATTCGGCTCGATCGCACGGGAAACTGTTTTTCGCTTCGGTTCGAAACGGATGTTCAACTTGTCGGCGACCCCCACGGCATGATTTAAGCTTTATATACTTCTTGCTGCCGACATGTCCGGACCATGTCTCTCGAGTAAGCGTATCGAAGTGTGTTTTAATAATACTCCTTGGTTTTCTGTCTTTCAAAAACAATGTCTAAAGGCCACAATATAAGAACAAACGACTATTGCTTGTCTTTTTTTGTTTCGCTCTCGCTCTCTTTCCCCTTTGTTTCTCTTGTCTTTGATTTTCGGGCTATTCGGGGTCATTAGAAAGCTTGCTGTAATTTTTATCAGCCACGTTTTAAAAGATTCAACTATCATCACAAAACCGCGGGCTGTTTTTATCATTGAAGACACTCTCACAGGCAATTAAATTTCGCAATATTCAATTTTGCCTTTTCTCCGAGGAATAAACAAAACAAATAAGTACTGAATATGTTTGAGGCATGTTAGAATTTCAAAACAGTTCCGAAATAGCCTATCAGAGAGTGGTATGATTCGCCAGGCGAATCACTGCAATGCGTGGTTTTCCTTTGCTCTCTGGACCTTACCCGCGCTTCATGCCTTTTCCACGTGCACGTGAGCGTTAACCAATCAGCGACGGTCTTGACGGTCAGAAGTGACAGCTGTGAAAACGAGGCTGTATTTGTAATTTCACGGATAGTACATTTTATAAGGTTTGAAGTTTTACAAATCGTTCTTTTACCACATTTCACCTAACGAAAGAATTCTGTCGTTTCGCTTTTTTGAGCTGTTGCTGATTAAAACTCAAGAGGTCTATTCAATCATGGCTGAAACAGTACAACGAGTTCTGAATTTTTCTGCTGGCCCTGCCAAGCTACCGGAAGAAGTAAGTAAAGTTTCCTTGATCACGTATTTTGGACTCCTATTTCCTCTGATCCACGCATTTTCCCTCTTATCTGGTCTGTCTTTTCTCTCTATTTTTCATACGTTGTTTAATAGATCGAGTTATTTCGCAAGACAGAAATTTGACCATGTGATTTCAGTAAATTTTAGTTCAGATTTAAGCTTAAGCTTAATGTATTAGGACTAAATTCTACAGTGATCTAAATTACACGAAAGAAGTGCAGTTCTTGAGCCGAAATTTCAACTTTACAACGTAGATCGTGATTCCATTGAAATGTTTTTCGTAAAATCTACGGTAAGGACCAAAATCTTTGTTTTATAGCCGTATTTCTCCACAAAATGTGACTGAACTAGATTGTCAAAGCGCTTCGGTCGATGCAAATGCCAGCAGCACAACAACCGCGAACCTAACGAAATTGGCGCGTTTCCCTAATATGGGGAGCAAGATGAATGCATTTCCCTAATATGGGAGGTAAGCAAAACATCGAAGGGAGATTCCTTGGACTGCGTTCTAGGGCGATTATTCGTTCGATCGAATGTTATTCTGTTGTTTATAGCTTGATTGGTGACATTCGAGAAAACATTCGTGAAATCGACCGACGGACATAGTTGATATAGTACTTCGATCTCGAGATTATCGGCAAGGTGAAGCGAAACGAAGAAGAAAGGACATATTAAAGGATGGGCTGGCTTCGGGGCTTTTCGCTTTTGTTTCTCAGCAGTAATCAAAATATCGGGAAGCGAAGTATTTTTGTGAAAATTCAGCATCACAGGAGTTTTTTTTATTTAAAATAGCTTCCTTTTTATAAGAATCTGGTTCAGTTTTCTTTGAAAGTTTGGCTGATGCAATACTTGAACAATTTAATATTCATAGTCCATTTCTAGTGGCTTTTGAACTTTATCGTATGTTTACAAACTGTCATGAATCAGGTGATCTTTTGTTTGCAATAAATGTCTTCTGTTTCCAACTTTGCCTCAAACAAGACATCCTATATATTTGAGACCACTGTGGTGCTTTTATGTTTAACTTTGCATTTTTAAAAATATATTATTGTTTTGTATCAGACGAGACATCTCTGACGCGCTTCACACAAATTGAGTGGAGAAATGAAAGGGTATTCAGTAGCTGCTTATCAAAATCAGCAAAATGCCAGTTTTATCAAAAGGCTCATATTATCTCTCTATTCTCTTGTTCTTATGTGATTTAATCTTTCTCTATAAGGTGCTGGCCCAAGCCCAAAAAGAGCTGGTTAACTATGGAAACCTTGGGATTAGTGTCATGGGTATGTTGTTTTTTTTTTAATATGCCTTGCCCTGCAGGCCAGAACTGATTACCATAGAGTTCAGAAAGCAGCCCCCCCCCCCCCCCCCCCCACCCCGAAAGTAATGTTAATTTTTGGACTTTTCTATTGATTCCTGAAAGTAATGGCCTCCCCAAAATAACGGTCTAACTGAAAATACCATAATTAACTTCTCCATACAGATGGAGTAGCTTAGTGTTCAGTACTGTACAAGAATACTGAGGAATGCCGAAGAATCAACATTATGGTCATTCTGTGGTTGTGTTTATCATCATTTTTTTCTTTAATTACTCGCATATTTTAGCTGCCTGAACGTGGCTACCCAAAAGCAGCAGTTACCCAAAAGTTGCAGCCCGTTAGGCTTGCTAATTCCGAATGAAATGGGGGTGCTACTTTCGGAACTCTTCAGTACCATTTGTTAATTACAATTTTTTTGTACCATTTGTTATGTGATTTACATGTATTAATAATAATAATGATCTTTTATTTTTTGATAACATGTACAGTGTAATATATAACTGACTTGCATATTTTTGTCTTTTAGAAATGAGCCACAGATCTGCCCACTTTGCAAAAATTGTCAATGAGGCTGAAAGCGACCTGAGAGAATTGCTGTAAGTTGTTCCTTAGAGTCATACACCTGTTAATTTTAATACATATTTTTGTAAACATGGCAAATCATAATTATTATCAATATACGCGGCCAGATAAGAAACTTCCTTCGAGAAAACACGCGTGAGTGGCGGGCGATATTGAATTTGACAGGCTGCAAACACATTTACGGCCCTGTTTCTGCTAAACATTTTTTTCTCATTAAATGAATTTGTATGATTTGGCCTTGTGTATTGATAATAATGATAATCACATGACGTTTGGAGGGCATATAGTTTATTTGTGTCCCTCGTAGCATCATTTGCACCCTCGCTCCGCTCGGGCGCAAATGATGCTACTCGGGCCACAAATAAACTATATGCCCTCCAAAAGTCATGTGATTGTCCTATTTGTAGCATTGAGCAAGTGAAATGATGGTTTGGTATTGTTTCACAGTAACGTTCCAGACAACTACAAGGTTCTTTTCCTTCAAGGAGGAGGTACTGGCCAGTTTGCCGCAGTTCCTTTGAACTTGGCAAAAGGTTTGTAAATAAATTTGAGCAGATCTCTATCATTTTCAATTTTGGTTTCATTTTTTTGCCTCGTCTATTTCTGTCCTGTTCTTGCAACTTTATTATTTATAGTGCAGTCCCATTTTTTTTCTTTTTTTATCTTTCTTTCTTTTTTCATTTAGAGGGAGGATCTGCTGACTACATTATTACTGGAGCTTGGTCTGCAAAAGCTGCAAAAGAGGTAAAAACAGTAATATATATTCACTACATTTCTCAACAACTGTTCCATTTCTGTACACAAGCATAACAAGGTGGCATTATATATGGCCAAAAAGCCTTACTAAACTTTATATTGAAACACTTATTGCACAACAGCCATAACACTTGCTTGTCACACCCTACCATACCCTTGTGGGTTCAACTGAGAACACTGACCAGCATGATTGTCTTGGTTGTATTGTTTTTGGTTTGAAATAAAATGCCTGCAGCTCCACATTTGCTATTATTATAACAGAGCTCTTTCCTGCTGGCATATCTCCTTTTCTGTTGTTTTGAGGCAAAAAGAAAAGGCGACGCTGCTCTGACTCATAACGATTGTTGCAAAGTATGCGGTACACGTGTCTTTTTAACTTATCTGCTGCCCATAGTGACAATGCCCATGCATTTTAATTTTACCGCTGGTGAATTTGGCTCAACTTTTACGACGGTTACCTACAAAGTTTAGTTTTGGTGAAATCGTTAATGAAAGAAAAGTCGTTAACATCTTTCAAATAAAATTCCAATAATGAACAATTTCACCAGCAAAGACAAAATAACCTTAAATTGAAGATAATACTTTGAACATAATAAACACTGGCACTGCATGCATCACTGTACATTGAAATTTAAACATTTCATTAAAAAAAAACTGTGATCTGTAAACTATATACCTTTTCTTTTAGGTTAAACAGCTTGGAAATTAATATTGATTCATTTTTAATCCTCAGCGGGAAAAAATGTTGAGTTTTTGGCTCTAATGCCTTGAAATCCTACATTTTCTAACTTTTTAATATATATATCAAAAATCTAACCTGACTCAGAGGTTTGCGGGAATAAAACAAGTAAATGAATAATTCATCACTGAATTGAACCTTGATGTGATATTATTATTTTGTTTTATTTCCCTAAGCCATAGAGTTCATTCCTCTAAGCCTCAGGCCAAGTAAAAAATAAGTTTATATCAAAAAGGGCCTATTGATTTGACATTGATTTATTTGTTTCTTGTTTTTCAGGCAGAAAAATTTGTCAAAGTAAATCCAGTTTTCAAGAAGCTTGACACATACAACAGTAAGTACATGATTTGTTTCATTCATAACCTTGTTCATTTTGACTGATATATCTACCACACCCAACTTGGTAAAAAAAAATGTCTTTAACAAATAAGTTGGTTTATCATTTACATTATCCAAAAGTTTGTTTTCTTTTAGTATGATACCTCCGAATTACAATGTAATGCAGAATTGTTTAAGACAGAAATTAGCAAATTGGGTAATCATCATATCACCAAACTGTATACATGTAGGAGATAATTTTTGTTTCATTTTATGTTCTTTATTTATATATATGCTGTTCCTTTGTTTCAGGAATTCCCCAGCAGTCTGAATGGAATTTAGATCCAAATGCTTCATATGTCTACTACTGTGCTAATGAAACAATTCATGGTATGTTTGTTGTTTTCATGCAGTTAATCATTGGTAATCCTAATTTAAATGTCTTATGTGGGTGCTGAAATTGGTAGAAAACAATAGACATACTAATTTGATCTGCCGGATGTATAATTGTAACTATAAGTACATATAATTTTTCTTATCCTTCATGGTTTCTAAAAAGAAAGTTTTTTTTACAGGGCTGTTGTTCAATATTATTTGTGGAAATCTGATTTATCCCAGCATGCCCATCCCCCCTTCCACTGTGTAGTGTGGTCATTTTTATCGCGTTCGAAGAACGCATTCTAATTTCGTGTTGGTTGTCCTGTGGTTTATGTACAGTAAAATTTGAGATTTTTTGGTAGCCGGTCTTCCAAATGGCCGCCCCTATTGGTTTATTTCAGGGGCTCATTTCCGCCGGAAATTCCTTCGAACGCGTCTCCATAATCTGTGATTACTGCTAGTTTATATATAATGATTACATGTGTGTTGTAAATACAGTCAAACCTTTTAATAGGGGTGCTTAAAATAGGTCAAGTTTACAGTAAATATGAGGAGCGATTTAATTCCGGGGATTTGTTAAATGACCGCTTAACAGAGGTTTGACTCTAGTTAGCGCTTTAGATTATTTATAGTTTAAACGCTTTAGAATGCCATTATTATTTATGGACATCATTGGCATTAAAATTATTGTACCAACTGTTGCATAAAATGACACTCGCTATAGTTAAAATAAAATGTAACATGTCATACATGTCTATGATTTGGTGGATTTCCCAAAATACATATCAGTTTAACTTCGATTAGTTAAATTCTACCATATAACTTATTACTTTTTGATAGTGTGATAAATACTTGAATCATGTGTGATGGTTTTTGTATTTCTTTATCATTGTGCTCTCTGTGTAGGAGTGGAGTTTGATTTCATCCCTGAGACGAATGGAGTACCAGTCGTTTGCGACATGTCATCAAACTTCTTGTCAAGACCTGTTGACGTTAGCAAGGTAAAAAACAATAATTATAATGTTCACCATTTACAACCACATGTATAAATGTACAAAAACCACCTGTCATTTAACTCCTGAAAAATGTGAAGTCTTAAAATTTTTCTCCCAGATATTAAATTTGAAAAAAATATATTTTGTTTTGTATTATTCAACATGTTTAACTGAATCTGATTTTGTATTGCTATATTATTCTCATAGTTTGGGCTGATCTATGCTGGAGCTCAAAAAAATATTGGCTGTGCTGGTGTTACTGTGGTCATTGGTAAGTTGTACATTGTAGTGTAACCTCCCCCATCAGGAAAACAAAACCATAGAGTCTTCTGAAGTTGTCTTGTTTCCTTGTTCAATGTACAATAGTAACATTCTTTAAGTCAGCATATTGTTTGTAGTATGAGTAACTGTAACCCAAGTAATGTAAGAAACTGTATTGTAAGGTATTGTAAGTAGTGCTTTTTGTGTGTGGCAATAAAAAAAAAACATTCTTTAGTCATTGCTACCAATGCCTTATTTACAAATGACCTGCAGATTTTATTAATTCAACTCAATAAACTTCTCAGCCCATTTTAAAGCTACTCTTTCAATCGTGACATGAAAAGATAAATTCTCCTTAATAATTGTCATATTTATTTATTTGCAGTGCGAGAGGATCTGATAAGCAGCCCTTCACCACAATGTCCAGTTGTGTTTGATTACAAGGTATTAAAATTATGATTATGATTGAAATAATGCTGCTCCAGTGTTAAACTGGAGACAGTGTTGCACATGCATTATTTTTTCCAACTTGCTCTGCTTTGCAACAGGGTTGTATAATGTAAGGTGCAAGAAAAGATTTGGCTTGTATAAGACTTTATTACTATTATACATGTGTACTTTTATGCCCTTTGTTTTGGGGCGACCTTTAGTCTTGTACAGTCTATTTTATATTTTGCTCATACAAGTAGTCAATTAAGCTCAAAATTAAATGTAATGTAGCACTAACAGCTGATAAATATGGCATAAATTCTTCCATGACAGGTGCAAGCTGGCATGAATTCATTGTACAACACACCCCCAACATACAGTATCTACATCATGGGCCTTGTGTTCAAGTGGCTTAAAAGAATAGGAGGAATTCAAGGTAGTAATCATGAAGCCTTTTACTTTGTCATCAAAGTTATGTACGTGAAGAATTATTTCAGAGTAGATAGATCTTAAAAAAAATGCCGTGTTTATTGTGTCACAAGCGTATGACAAAGAAAAAATCTGAAGCATCAACAGGAATTGAACCTATGACGTCCATCCGTAGACCAGATGGATGCTTTAACCACTGAGCTTAATGGGGGACTCATGGTGAGCTAGGCCGATTTACTAGGTTCATAAAATTAATGACACACATGACATCTTGGGTAATCAGCATTGTCGAAAGCATCATGTGTGGTGATAAATAAAGAAAGATGATAAATCTTGTTCTGTAGATAGACTCTGGCTTATTTTAAGGAATTTCTATTCTACAGAAATCAACAGAATAAACCAAATGAAGTCAGATCTCTTGTATGAACTGATCGACTCATCGGATGGCTACTACTGGTAAAAATTTTTTTCATCTTGTAACCAAGACTGAAATAAAATCATAACAGTGGAATCCTTGTGAATTAATGGACATCCTTTAGACCATCTGTCTGCTTAGGAGAAGTGTCTTCCATCACTTTTGGCGTTGGTTTCTAGCTTTCAATTTAAAGATAATAAAGTAAGCTTAACCCTTTCACTCCCAAGAGTGCCAAACATCAAAATTCAAGAAAAATTCAAAAATTCATTTTGTAAAATATTGAAAAACAAATGGTACACTGTACCATGCAAAAGTACCGCTGAAGGAGTTTCATTTGAATGGTCACATCATAGGATTTCATCCACAGACTCAAAAGTTAGAACTACACTACATGTCTCCCGAATTGACTCTGGGAGTGAAAGGGTTAAAGCAAGCTCCTGGCCATGCATATACACAATCATGAAAACACAATATTTCAGCTGGGACAGTATATCCCTTTAAGAATGCTTACAGCTTACAGTTTTTTTTTAGAAAACTGATTTAAATATATTTATAGTGGCACAGTAGAGAAGAAGAGCCGTTCAAGGATGAATGCTCCTCTGAGAATTGCCAGCCCTGATGGTGACCAGGAACTGGAAAAGAAATTTATTGAAGAAGCTGCTGCTAAAAACATGATTCAGCTCAAGGGCCACAGGTCAGTTCACTTTATTTCTCATCAATAAATATAGAAAAAAATAACAGCTAGTAACTTTCTTGTTATTATTTCCTGAAAGTATAATGCAGGGGTCACTACTTTCAAAACTTTGCAGTATTCTTTTAAAACTTGACGTTCTGCAGTATTTTTATCTGAATCATCAATTTTTTTATTTGTGTTACGTATGACTCTCCACTGTGGCCGCGTACTCTGGATTTACTGTCATCACTTGGAGTTGATGCGATTCTACTGTCAGAAATTTGACAACAATGTTCCAAGGCACCTAGCTGATGATTCGTACGGTCCTACTCTCGTTGATACTATTTCAGTGCTTTAAAATGCAGACCTTTACTAAACACTGCACTCTTTGTATTTCATTTCAGGTCTGTTGGTGGAATAAGAGTATCAATGTACAATGCTGTGAAACTTGAAGATGTCAAGACGCTAGTGGATTTCATGAGAGACTTCAGACAAACAAATCAAAAGCAGTAATACCTACAATGGCTGTAAACTTGTTTCATGAACATCATTCTCCTCATTCAAGAATGCATGTCTGGGGGTCAAGTATCTGGTCTAGAAAAAAAAATGGAAACTCGTCCACATGAACTGGACAGTGAGAAACCATTGTGTGGAATGTGATTTACCTTAAAGGGACAATGTCGCAATTAAGGGCACATGCGCCAGTTTCTCTAATCGAAACTTGAAAAGTTCATCCTGAATTTTTCAAGTTAAAGTGTCAATTTCAAAATGACACTGACTAGTGGCAGCGGTCACGGTAGAAAACAGATAAACTCGGACAGAAAAGGATATTTTATTCTGTGTATGCGAATCAGTGACAGTGTCCCTTTATTGTTTGAGATCATGTGCGGAGGGATATAAACTAGTGATTCCACAGTATGCTTGTCTGGAAACAAGGTTAATTGCCATAAAACAATAACAACTAGATAAAAAATCTAGCAGTATTTAATGATAACTTTAAAGTTTTGAAACAATACTTTATGGGGATTGATTTTCACAATTTTCGTGTAATTTACTTCTTTTGCTTCTCCCCTGTCAACCTGAGGGAAAGAGAGACTTATTGTAGACTAAGAAAGTAAAGATGATCAAAATTGACACAAAACTCAAGTTAGGTGTATTTTTAGTTTGTGAAGGGGCAAGGGATGGGTGAGTTCATACGTACAACATTCTTTCATTTAACATGCTTACAATACACCTATAACAGATTTTTTTGTGAATCAACTTGTGAAAAGGACCCAAGTCGTGTTGGAATGTTTTGTGGAGTGATTAAAGATGTACCGTCTATATTTAAATAGCCCTAGTACGGATTAGTCAAGAACAATGTAACTTCTTAGTAGCCCTGTACAAATCTATAAACGAGTCGATTAACAGTTCATGGAGCAAAAACTTTGTTCCATTTCCAAAATTAACGGAGCTTGCAGCCCTGACTGTATTTATTATGCTCCTAAGACTTAAGATTACGATCTGGAGTTTTATTTATATAATCGTGGTTATAGGCAAAGTTAGAGTGAAAGTTAACTATTTTCAGTAAATGGATATGCTGTGGCTTAAAATTTGTTTTAGTTTTAAACGTTCAAACCAGTTTATTTGTTTGTTTTCCTTTGTCTCAAATTATGGTAATGAATCTGATAAGGAATATAACCCGCAATGAAACTGGTTTGAAAATTTCAAACCAAAGAGAAATTTGAACCGCAGCAAATATATATCATATATATTTTGTCTTTGATAGATAAAAAAGACATTATAATATTTTGCAAGTAACTAATTTATTGGGTAACGACGCGTTCAGACGTAAACCTATACACGGTAATGTAAGAACGACAGAATGGAATAAAAGGTGTGGTTAATGCGTGGCTTGACTTAACTTACTTTCTATTAATTGCTTTACAAAAAGTTGGGGGTCGGATAAACAAAATTCTGAGAGAAATTTGGAGCATGCAGTAGGCAAGAAAGATCTGTCCTGAAATTGAACTGGAAAATCGCTCTCAGTAGCCTTTTTTCTCCTTTCGCCCTACTGTAGAGAGCAACAAAAAAATATAACGAAGTCTCATTTTTTGCCCAATTGACATCAACTATTTTTCCGCTCCGCGCGCAGTCTAGATAAATTAAATGGTGTTATTTGATTGGTTGATTGAGCGGTTTTTTATCTGTATTAACCTTTGCAAATCACTTTTTCCGAAGCAAGTTTGAGTAATTGTTTATGTCCACGTGCAAACAAAGGAAACACTCGGCCAACATTTCTACATCTAGAATCAGTTGTATAAACATTCTACTCCCGGGACGAACCTTTGACGTAACTGGACTTATGCCAATCGGGGAGTAAATTAACATAAAATGGTCCGTTTTTTTTCTTCAAATTTTGATCAGTTTTTGGTATTTTTAAATTTAATGAACAGAACGTTGTTTTGTTCTTAAAACGTCAATCACGATGCAAATTTCACTGTCTGAAAATTTTGCGTACTTTATTGTCTTCGGCGATTTTTAAAAATAGTTGTGGTAAGTCCTATACATGCCAATTCAGATTTCGGGCGTTTAGGTGACTGAAATTTGGTAACAAAAATCAGATCCGCAGTTAGTATACTGCATGTATTGCCTATTTGAGGCGGAGCAGAGGCCAGTATAAGGCTCGCTTACAGGTACAACCCACTCTAACATCAGATCATCCATTTTCAAGCCCAACGTAACCCATTTTTGACACGCAGAATTATCTTCCGCCTCAACTAACTGGAAGCACGGCAGTCATGGAAAAACCTGGAAAGTCATGGAATTGTATAATTTAATTTCCAGGCCTGGGAAGTCATGGAATAGACAGATTCGACTAACGCATTGTTGTACCCAATTCAAGACCATTCAAACCTTTTGGGATTAGAACTCTTTGTTCGTCACATTTCCATATCAATAAACCATTGACATGGAAATTATACGGAATTATTGTGAACAAAGAATCTTATTCCCAGAAGGTTTGAATTGGGGTACAACAATGCGTTAGCCGAATTTGTCTATTTAAGTGTGGGTCATGGAAAGTCGTGGAAAATTATGTTCATGGTACAAAATCACTAAGGCAGCATACGTTGTGGGAATAATAAGGCAAGATGAAAAATTAAAAAAAATTAATGATCGTTTTGATAAAATTTTGAAAACAACTGTTGAACTCTTGGTCATGAAAAATTTGAAAAGGTCATGGAAAGTAATGGAATTTTAAAATCTGAAAAGAGTACGAACCCTGCACGGTGATGATGTAGTGGTTGATCGAAGCCTGGTCTATGCCGTCATGTTGACAAGAAACTTTGGTCCATATTGTCTCTCCCCGCCTAGGTGTACAAAATGAGTACCGGCGACAAAATTGCTGGGGGGTTATCCTGCGATGGACTAGCATCCCATCCAGGGGGGAGAAGCAATACCCTTAATACTTTGCTACAGAAACCGGGTTAAAGCTCCAGCCATGTTGGCCGCCTGTGGCTCATGTGCGACCTAGGGACGGACCATTATTTTTCTGGAGGGGGAGATAAGAAATATTGAAAAAAAAAATTGCAGGGCCTGAAGAGACAAAATGAATTGTTTGCAAACACGATATGCATAAAAAAACTATTTAAAAATAGTGAAATAAAAACTAAAAGTAATCAGTTTTTGTTATAAATTTTATTAACACAGGATCTTCAAATTAAACAAGCACAAAAATATATCCAGTTGGGCATTTCAAGGTGGTTATTTTAAAAACGGGAATTTATTGTGGCAATTAAATCTCAACACTATTTGTTTGTATTTCATCCTATTAAACTTCATATATTTTTGTCAAAACTGTATTAAATAAATTCTTCAAACTCGGCTATACTTAAATTTTTAAAATTGCTGCCGAAAAGCTCTATGTGTGTCTGACATACATGTATTCTGTGGCATTCATGAAATACTGCTGTTATTTAATAAAATAAAACTAGAAGTATTCACAGATTAAAGTGCGTCTCCTTAGTTACCTCGTTGTGACATGACATTCGCGTTTCAGGCATGTATCTGGTTCAAAACACGCGCTAAGCATGCTGGATACTATTGTGACGTTTCAAGATGGCGCAGATTTGGTACCGACACTTTTCTCGATTCGTTCCGCCTCGCCGACAAGATTAGGAAGCGTCTCCTTCGTCGACGCAATAAAAACAGACAAAATGATTCAAGCAAGCCTTGACATTAATTACATGTTCGTTGACAAAAAAACTTTTGCAGTAGTAGAAAAATGAACTGAAATATGTGTTACTTAATTCTGTAACATAAACAAGAACTCTAAACAATGACTGTATTGTTGAAAAATTGCACGAATAATGATTCCTTTGTTCGTTCGTTATATCCTGTAAAGGCCGTTAACAAAAGCAGAAATTAAGTTTATCATCTGGTAGAAATATTAAAAGGTTTGCAGTGACTGTAGTCGCTTAAGGCGGGATTCCGGCCTGAATGCCATTTTTCCGCCACTTAACATGGCATTAATGAAAATATCTCGTTCACGTTTCAAAGCAATCCAAAAACCCTTCACTCATCTCATGAATCTATGTTGTGGGATGTTTTGTAAATTTTTGGGTGATTTTGGGGTATTTTTGGGAGGAAGTATTTTTTCTCAAAGGATTTGTAAAGTTTAGAGAAATAAGAAATATTGAAGATTTAGTAAAGTTTTTAAATTAGAATTTGTCGTTGATAATTATAATTAATAGACGGACAGCATGTTAGTCCACTAGCAACCTGGGGTGCTCTTGTGTCAGGTATCCTGACTGTATGTTGGTGTTCCAAAAATCATTTTCTTTCTTCTATCCGTTCTTTAAACCTCTTAAATTTTCATTCAAATTCAGGTAAAGCCCCGCCTTAACTCACAGCAAACACGTGTGCAATGGAACCGTGAAACAGCCCCGTTTCTTTTTTACAACAACGTTCGATTCTAATTAGGCGGGATTTTTTGAGGAATCATCATCATGGTGGTTGCGCCCACAGGTGAAGTGAGGCCCCAGTCACTTTCTGTATTGAGACTCGCTCCAGTTATTTTCCGCCGCTTCAGCTATCGCCCCTTTTTTTCGGTGGACTCACGCAAAAATACGGACAGTTTTGCAGTCTAGATCTAAAAAAGCGATAATGAATGGTTCTTTGTAAAAATTAGCATTACATGGCTTTCCAGTGGAAGCTAATTGCGCTATGCCCTTTCAACAGCCGGAGTTGATTCACAGTGTTTTAGCTCGATAAGAGAATGAGTTGCATGTGCTAATAAGGCATAAATTCTAAACAAAGATTCTCCTATACAAAAAAGGCCGTTATTTAGTGATGTTAATTACTGATGCAGCAACGTCAGTCATAGTAAACTTCATCGGCTTATCTCAAACATTGCATTATTATCGTCGTTTCCATTCGTCGCGGCTTCATGCCATCGCATACTGATGACAGGTTAAGGTTTGATCCATGGTGTTAATCGCGACAAATCCCTAAAACGAAGAACCGCTAGAATACGAAATATTTCTTCAATTTCATGTGTCCACAAGTTTTATCACTTATCACAGTTCAAACACGCATATAAAATTAATATCCCAAAACGACTCCACCCTTCAGTGGATGTATTATACATAGTATGTATTGTTTGTAATCTCGTTTCACGTTTCTTTGCAATTAATTAACTGAATAAACAATTGATTAAAGATAATTTAATGCAAAGCAAATATGCTGCTAATTCTTTTTCAATAACGAAAAGCCATTGTTGACTACTTATGTCTCACGTGTGTTGCCATGCTGCCATAGAAACAAAAACATTTTCAGCTGCATTCAGTTATGAGAGCCCGTGCATTCAAGTTGTGTTAAGGCGCTAATTGGTTCTCTATGATACCTTTAATATGTCATTTAATACGAAAATTGCTTCGATATTGGCGATGTAACAGCAGTTTACTGTAACAAGAATTAAGATTTTTTTAAAAATACAAAAAAATAATTATCTTTTTATGAAACCAAAGTACGTTGACGGAAACAATGCAGTTTTCCTAAGGGAGTACCAAAACTTAATGCATTTTTGTGTCAATGGTTTAACAATGCTAATCCTTCAGAAACGATGTTTGGACGACAGATGATTTCATTGTCATCCATGAATGCAGCTGAATGCCGTGTTCAAGCTTGTTTTCACATCTAAACCTGCTTCAGTTTTGCGGCTGGTCGATTCTCAAATATCTTCATTTAAATTGTTTTAGCGGCTTAGTTGCTGAATAATCTGTACGTTGAAGTCAAAATGAAGAAGCTTATGGAAGACAAACTCTCGGCTACAATGAAAGAAGCCTTGACTCGCAACGCACAGATGGAAAACAAGATGAAAGCAAATATGGGCGCAATTAGTTTGAATGCCAAGAAAAATTTACAATCCTTCGAGTTTTACAAACACAAATATCAAGCGCGACAAAAAGAGCTGCAGAACGAAAAACAACGGATGATATTTTCCGAGAAAGGTGCAAGAAAGATTTCCGCCCCTTCGCGGCTGATGATGAGCGTTGAATACAAAGATTTATCCAGCGTTGAAATAGTCACAGATCTGACGGAGTTTCGAAAGGGAGAGAGATCAATTTCTGACACTGTGATGCCCCCGATTTTTCGCCGCGAAAGCGGCTGGAGATTACCAGAACTAGCAGTTAACTCAAAAACTGACGCTCTTGCACTACCTATTATTGGTGAATTGAATGTAAACAATGATGGCCGACCACGCAGGCTATCTGCAACAAGTATGGGTTGCCTGTCAACGATTCCGGGTCCTGGTTTTTTGGCAGTACCATCATCGGCGAATATTGGGCAATCAAGGTCGGCGCCAAGCTCACCATGTACGCCCAGAAGGGCTGATTTCACACGGGTTTCATCTCCTAGTTGCCGCAGAAAGTCTTCCACGGGAGACTTCGGGAAGCAACTTTCCCTACAGCTGGATAAGGTACTAAAACAGAATGTCCCGTATCAAGAAGTGGCGATGGGAAACATCAAAGGAGACGGACACATGCGTAGCTTGGAATTAGAAGAGCAGGTGAAACAAAACACGAAGAAAGTAGACGTCCCAAAAACTAGAAAGATTTCCAGCCCAGGCACGACACTGCATTCATTTGCGCCTAAAGCTGGCAAAGGAGAAGGTCAGACGTCGTTGGAAGAAAGCATGGATGACTTGCGATTTTGTAAGTATCTAAGAACGCCCTCAATGGAAGAAAATCATAACGAAAGACTACCTGACGAACTGGTACCGAAAGTAATTATAGTAGGCCATTCAGAATGGGTGCCAGTGGAGATTGAGAAACCACGTTAAAAACAGTCAATTCAATCGGTTATAGTTTTGTGTCATATTTCGCTCAATATTCCTGCTCGTCAGGCATTAATTGATCGAAAAGCGACAATCGTCACACAAAGGCATAAAGACTCTCCATTGCAACTATTTTGGTGCTGTTTTCTATAGAAAACATTGTAAATAATATAGAACGAAAACAAGCCGGGGTAATTTTTGTTAGTCTTCAAACCCAAAGAAATCAAATTTTTAATTTCTTTTTACCATTAGCAATACTTGTAACAGATAGGCGAGGAAAATAACTGAGAATTATCTTCAGATCGAGGGATTGTTGTACATACTTAGTCTTCATTTTGCTCTAAATTCTCAGATCACCTCCGTATTTGGAGGGATAGCTGTGTACTATACTCCTACACCCTTTGCGCTTTCTTTCGAAAAGTTGTAAATAGTCTAAAGTGTTTGTCTCATGCCTAACAGAGATCTTGTCTTCAATCTTCAATCTGATTTAAAATGTCCTCATTTAACAATTCTGTGCTAATTACACTGATACTTAAAAACGTAATTAACAAAATTAGTATCTAGTAGGTAATCATACAGTTTCGAGTTCAATTTGGGATTAATTTGCACGAGTGAGTTTTTCAAAAAGCTCAAATTGCACGAGCCGCTTAATTATAATATATGAAAAAATTTGCATCAATTTATTTTCTTTTTTGCAAAACATTTTTGCATCAATTTTTTTTATTTGTAGTTTGCACTGGTGTTACACTTGAACCGCACTGCTCTTAGCCAATCAGAATTGAGTAAAATTTCATGTATATTATTAATAAATAAATAAATAAATAAATAGATGTTATTCAGCGACAAGTTGTGTAATACTACTGGGTATTTTAACGAGACAGTTTTTATTTTAGTTTCGAGC
Source organism: Dendrophyllia cribrosa (assembly GCA_024195265.1). Classification (NCBI taxonomy): domain Eukaryota; kingdom Metazoa; phylum Cnidaria; class Anthozoa; order Scleractinia; family Dendrophylliidae; genus Dendrophyllia; species Dendrophyllia cribrosa. The sequence continues at coordinate 54,501,614 of JAJLRJ010000001.1, forward strand.
CTTTAGGCGAGAAAAATACAAACTGACTAGGTTTTTGAAAGTGTTTTTCCTAGCGCGCAGTCAGAAGAGTGTAATAACGCGTCTTATAATATGACCGTACGGCCCGGCTGACGCAATCCTACAGAAAATAGAATCACAAGGTGACGTGAGCGTGGCCGGACGGGTTGATGGACTTATACTTCATGGGTTGACGTGAGCCAGTCCGAAAAAAGCCGCCCGGCCCCGCTCGAGTTCAAGCAAGTGAGTGACCTCGCACTTCACGACTATTCTTGTGCTTTCTTGTCATATTATAAAATACTTATTGACTGAGTTAAGTCGGGCCGGACGGGAAAATATTTGGCTCTCGGTCATAGCGCACGGACCTCGCTGCGCTTGGTCCGTACTCCATGACCTCGAGCCAAATATTTTTCCCTCCGGACCTCCCACTCAGTCAATAAGTGCATAATATTTACACTCGTTTTGATGCGTATTTGCACTAAAGAATCCTATGTCGAAAATAAAGTGATTAATTATTTATTTAGTTCCTATTAAGATCAGTTCTAATTGATTGTAAAAAGCAACTCGCGTTTGCTTTCAAGTGGTTTTGTTTTACTCCGCTCTGCCTGACTGGTTATAAACTGATTGCTCGCGCCACATTCCCAACAAATCAGAAGTAAGCGGACAAAACCAGGATTGCAACTTACCGTATTTTCTCAATTAAACGCCCCCGGCGTTTATTTCAAACTTGGCTTAGTAGACCCGGCGTTTCTTTGAATCAGCAGTTTTTTCTCGCCCGCCATTTTTTAAGAAAGGGTTATTATTCGTTTTTCTTGGCAACCGTGTACCTTGCCCTTAAATCTTACGTTTATTATACCACAAATAAACGTTTGGGGGGCTTTCTTACAACTTACTCTATTATACCCGGCGTTTATTCGGGGCCCGGCGTTTAATCGAGAAAATACGGTACCCGCGCATGTTTCCCGCGCTTCTGTTGCATGTTTTTTATATGAGTTCTTATTGGTTAAGATTGTGTTGTTTGCGTCTGTTTTAATTTATTGGTCACCGTGCTTTTTATTGTGTGCGTCACTTTGGGAAGCAAATTTAAAGAATTTGACTAAATGTACTCTGACCGTCTGAGAATCAGACTTATCTAAGTTTCCAAGTATGTACCTGCATGTATATACCCGAGGGGACAGTAATCCTGAAAGATCCGAGATTAGGGTTAGTGTCAGGACATTTGATGGAAGCTTACATGGAATACTAATCCGGCGGTCTTTGTAGTTTTGTGTAGGACGGTAACCAATTATCACTTAGCTTGAGCGGGTTTTTCCGCGCTCAGCTCTGCTGTCATTCAGCAAGAGATTATTACTTTAGTTCTAAAGCAATGCCAGGAAAACTGCTGAAGTGTAACAAATATATATATATCGATAATACCTGCTCAAACTTCAAACCACTATAGAGTCAATTTAACTGTTGAAGTATTGGCAAATGACGACGTGTTGCCCTAATAAAATGAGGTGTTTTATTTATTTATTTGTTCTTTGTAACTAAGAAACATTACATGCCAGGAAACTATGCAATTAAAGCCTTGTTTTTACTGGAGCCCCAATAAAAAATACTGGAGCCCCAATCAAAAATAGGAGCAAGTACAGAAGACCATACAAACGCTGAAAACGCCAGTGTAAATGAGCTCAAAGACCAAAACGTTTTAATCTGTTGTGAGTCAAATGGGCAAGGTCACCTAATTTTAGTGCCACTTTAAAAATCTAAAAAACATATTTGTATCAATGGAAAACTATACAAATAATGGTCCAGTTTGGTTAACAATTACTCTACGGGTGCACAGAAACTAGCTTCAATTGTCGTTGACTGCGGATGACCAGAATGGAAATCCATTGCAACTTGAAGGGCGTTACCAATTTTTTTTCAAGTTGTCCACGTGTATCTCCGAAAATTTGCATAAAAACTAATTATGGTTTGTTATTTCTTCGAGGAATCATTTGATATTTTCGTCTTGGTTTTCTAAGAGCAATCATGTCTGAGTAAAGGTACTTACTGCAGTTCTGACCAAAAGCCAACAAAGTGCCCGTTATATTGCCCTTTTAGACGTTTTTGCTTGTACAGCCATACAAAAGAAAAACAAGGCTTTTCCGGCCAACAGGATAAACAAATTAAAACTCATACACGATTTGTATTCTTCTATTTCTCAAAGTCATTCGCTTTTCATTTCAGATATGTTAGTCCCCCCTCCACTCCCCTCCCCTTCCCCCCCCCCCCCCCCCCCCCCCTCCCTCCCAAAAAAAAGGCTAGTACCTGCAGATTTCTTCCTTGGTTGATGCCAACAAAGTTTATGCGATCTTTAAAGGGGCAAATGTCACAGTGACATTGCGCAAATCAAAACTATACTTGATATTTGACTTTGTAAGTTCTTTTGCTCTTTACACAAAATACTCTTAGAGCACTAAGAGGTACCGTACTGGTACAGTAACGGTTAACAAAACTAAAACGTTTTTTTTTTATATTGCCGTTGATATGATTTTTTTTTCTTTTTAAGCAACCATTTTAATATTTTGGGCTTAACTCCTTTTATTTTCAGTGATATCCCATTTATCCACTTTGAATACAAACGGTGCCAGATTGCTTCTTCAGCGGATATTCGCTATAGGTGTGCAATTCTTAACAACTTCTAATTTCATTAGACCCGGGTATCACGCAGCTCTATTTTTTTCAGGGCTTGGGTCCATTGTGTTGTTTGTTCTATTGTTTTCTTAGCAAATCAGGGAAGACCTTGTAAGAGCTGCGTACTGCCCCGCACCTTGGCCACTTAATTAATAAATCCTATTCGAATTGCTTTGTACAATTGTATTTTTTGTCATGTTTGTTTATCCAAAATATTAAATTTATGACGAGAAAAACGTACGCTGGAACAAAATCAGATTTCGACACCGGACAAGTTGTGGCAACAGACCAAAAATTCAGACTGTTCTTGCCTTCCTCTTAGCTAAATCAGCACCGATTACATTATTTTGTTAATGTGGTTTCTATTTTCATGGATGTTAGTCGGAACAAAGCTCTAAAGAGAAATTAATGCGGCCTATTACATTGTGTATATAAATCTAGCTCTGAACGTCAATATTACATTATCAAGGTTCGTTAAATGAAACAACACCTCGAGCCTTTACAATTCATCCCATCGTGTACATGCGGAACTGAATATAGCCTTTTCAACCACAAACTCCAGATTATGGTAGGCTTAACACAACGCTACTTATCTTTGGCTAGTTTTCTGTCCAAGATTTCGCTCTTAAAGTTGGAAATATCAGAAAAGCGTTCCTGTCCTGAGAGTCTTGCCGAGGCAGTTTAATGTTCATTTTTTCCCGTATGGGTGAGAGTTTGCCTTCAAAGGCATTCTCTATGGACGCGTTTTGCGAATAAACAAATAAAGATGCAGACAAGTTACTTGCTGGTTCAATTTGCAAGTTATTACTCTCTTTCGTGACAGTTCGTTGATTTTGTTTTCTCATTTCTTCTGTGATTTCGTATAATCCTTTTGTCCTGCCCTTTAAATGTCTCATTTTTGCAGATCCTGCGCTACCCATTTCACCTCCCTGAATTACAAAGTTTAGAGTTTGCGCTCTGTCCCTGGAATAAACATTTCTTGTTATTGAGTCTGCTGGAAAAGTCTTTGATCCAAATACTTTCTTCGTTGTTTTTTCTTTGATTCTTATATCAGCGCTTGGAACAAAATTGAGGCTTTGCGCTCTACCTCGTGTATAATTAGTGTATAATTCACTAGTTCTGCTCCCTTTCGACAGTAAAGGGGAAACGTTGCCACTTTTTCCGGTGCCCGTTGGAATATTGTATCGACTAAAGTACGTGCTTTTCATTTGCTTTTCAGTGTTGCTGTGACCACTCGTTGGCGAATTGTTAAGTGGTGAATACTTCATCAATAATCGTTCCTTTTCCTCCACATTGGTGATTTTTGGAGTCGCTGTGTTAGAAATCTTCCTGCGAAATAACATATCTTTTCCAAGTGGAGTTTCGCCTAGTAAAACTCTTTCCTTCACTGAAATTTTTCGTTGTTTTTCAGTCGGATTTGAAGCCGTTTTATACTTCTCGCTTGTGTCAGAAGCCAAATCCAGTCCATCACTTGTCCAGGACGAGCCAGTGAAAGAAGACACTTTTCTCTGAAGATGCCTATTTCGTTCGGCCTCGACTTCTCCCATAGTAACCTGTATCATTGGAAGGTTAGATCGGAAAACTGTGCTGTGTTTTTTCGGTGGATTAGTTGTAGCAGCGCTCTTGTAAACAGAAGTCTTTCGTTGTGGATGTTCCTGTCCTTTCCCACTGAGTGCAGCCACAAAATGCGGCGAGCTTTTCGGTACAAACGTTGAAGGGACATTTGGAACGGTTTGTATCCCGGTTTCCCCAGAGTATTTTCGCATTTTCTTCATTTTTGACTCCAAGATATCTGCCCGTGCGACGTTGATGATGTCGGCAAAATTGTACTCTGATTCAATTCCTTTCAAATCTGCAAATCGATGCAAATTACACAGGATTGTTCCGTCACGTTTTGACCATATGCAGTGTAAATTTTTCAACTGATGCACACTTGATAAAATGCTCTGAGAACTTACTTTATCAGTTTTTAACTCGAAAGCAAAAGACTTGAAGATGTAAACGTGGTTCCATAAGAGGACAGCAGTAATAGTAGAAATGTTTGGCGACTGTACTTGCATGCGACGTACACTTTTGTCTCTGTGGAAACCAAAGAGGACAATGAAATTCTCAAGAGAATAATAGAAATCAAATGCAGTTTTCAATAATAATTACTCATCACTGGCGGGTTTATCTCTTCAATGCTATTCTAGCACCTTGCTATTAAAAAGAATATTGCACTATTTGCTGTCAACTGCTAAGTGGGCTTAAATCTATTTATCCTCCAGAAACACAAGCAAAAGTTTATATTTTATATGTTTAATTACAGCAAAGTGAAAAATAATTAATTCAGTTCTGTACTCTGGATACAACTGGAGTTGGAAAAACAACTGTTGTGTTCAACTGTCGGCCGCTACAGACTTCTGTTTTGCTTTGGGCCCAAACAAATGCTGGGTAAGGAGTTAAATTTAATTTAAGTGGAATTCAATCAGTCAAAAACGAAGCGTTTAGTTGTTGTCTAATCCCAGATGTATGTTATGACAGTTTCGTATAATTATAATTATTTGTCGACATCTGCGCGCTGTCTGACCTGGAAAAACAAGGTTACAGTTCTTGTCATATGTTTTTCGATTCTCGTCAATTAAAAACGAACCAATTCGATTAGCGTGTAAGCGTTAAGCGTGTATAGTCTGTAGAAGTTGCATTAAAAGATTAAATCCGTTTAATTTTACGAAAGAACTGATGCGAAACACGCATGCGTGTCTTTCTAACCATATTTACTATATCTGTACTAAAAGGTTTCCAATTATTAAATGCTAGTTTGTAACAATTTTCACGTTGTTAAAGATTAACATTTCTCTTCAATTCAAGACGTCAAATTTCACCCCTTGAAACAAAGGTAAAATAGCGCGCGAAAGAAACCATTTTCGCTTACACAGTGCAGGACTGGTTGGGGCAGGAGACTATGTTTGGAAGAATGAATAGGTATTACCGTCCGGTAACTGTGTTTTTAGTGCACAAAGTTAATAGATTAATATATAATCGGATGGGGACCCGGCCTTCAGGCCTTAAATGTCCGTGTCAAAGCAGGGTTTCAAAAACATTTCGGGCCTTGTAATCTCACCTGGAATTTTCTTCAGCAGTGTACAAACAGCATCAATTTCAGTCATAAACTGTCTTTTTCTGATAAACAAAACTAAAATTTGTCGCTACCACAAGGTTTTCTCCTGACCGCGCGTGATTCACCCGGCGTGATTTTGAATCCTTCTTGATTTCTATTCGCTAGCTCTTGACAGTTGGCTTTGAAATGGCTTTCTCGCTGGAAACGTTTTTGTTTGACATATGCGTTTCAAGAAACTCGTGAATTCCACGTTAAATTTCACTTGAAAAACCGATATCGCCCTCATCGCTTCGCGATTCGGGCGATATCGGTTTTTCGCGTGAAATTTAATTAACGTGGAATTCACTCGTCAGGCAATGAATTTTTCTATACTATATACTATATATACTATATATATACTATATTTTATGATCGCCTTCGTGTAATAAAACAGGATTCAAGTCAGTGTTAACGCATAATACCATTATTCGCTAAACACTAAAAAAAAAAAACACTCAAACTTGGCAGAGAATTGATAACCCATCTGAAAGTCGCAAGCATCATACAATTACCTAGTCTTCTTTACTGATATCTATTGAGTTCGAAAATCTGTCATTTGCACACGTTTTAAACATAATAGTTTAATATACTAATATTTAGTACTGGCAAAACATGATTGTTGCAAGACGGGTGTGAAGAAGTGGCGAATAAAGGCGGTTTTCAAGAAAACTAAGAGGTACTAATTTTCTGAAATCCCTTGAAACCAACTTAATTTATAAATAAATAAATCTCTACAGTCCAGGTAATATCCGTTAGCAAAGTCAGGACTGATAATGAAAGCCCGCAGAGATTATTATTTCATTGAAGCCGTACAACTTTCCGGTAGTAAAAGTGACTTACATTTATGAATTATAGGAAAAAAGTGTATTTTACCTTTTAAAAACTGGACGATTATGATGGCTTCGTGTTACTGACAACGGAACTTCAGCAAGTCACTAGCTTCAATGGTTTTGGATCTACCGTTAATTGAACATCGGTTATTTCCGATCACGAGTTGTTTTCTAAACTATTCAAATCGGAAAATGATTTTTGTTTACATGCGAATGGGCAATCTAATATTCATATCAAAGGTTTTGCATTTGTTCTCAGTTTTAAAATATAAGCAATGCCCCCACTGTAAGACGTAGAAAAACGCCTACGTAAAATTTTAGTGCGTCATCAGTTTTTACCATTCAGGTGCAGCCAATAAATGGTTTTAGTGGAAACTGAGCTTTTCGGAAGGCCTTAGTGATCTTAAAAATTCGTAATAAATTAGTTTAAAAACTGGAGTTTTCGTGAGTAAAATGTGGCGGTTGTAGATAAATTAGGCAGGACTTTTTGCATCATATCGGCTTGTCATTAGTTCTGTGCGACTCCCCTTGCTCATGCCGGCTTATGGTTGGTTCAAATTGCTATATTATAGATCATATAAAGAATATTTTGTCCTTCTTCCGATGTTATAATCAAAAATAAATTACGCACCAAGCAGATTATAAACTATCAAACTATGCCGCACTAACGAAGCCCAAGAAGATCGAAACAGCTATCCATGGCTGCTAAAATTTTGGCTTCGCATAATTTCTTTTTGGTATATACAGTGGAATTCCGATTTTTCGAATACTCGATTTTTCGAAACTCCCGATTATTCGAACCAAAACTTGTTTTCCTTGGATTGAATTCAGTCAATACCACCTTCGACTCTTTCGAACTCCCGATTTTTCGAACCAATTTCCGTTTCCCTTGGAGGTTTGAAAAATCGGGATTCCACTGTTTATATATATCACGGGGTAATGCCCGCTACCAATACGTATTGAAGTAGGCCACAATGTGAACTAAGTGCTCATCTCAGAGATTTCAAGCAAACTTACGCACACTTTTGCGGGTATTTTTTTTTTCTCGTCTGAGAAATAACAGCCGTTTAAATGCGCATAAGCGCGCTTAACAGTGGTATGGGTCAAAGGCAATAAACTAATGTCCAAGAAATCCAATGATCAGAGCCCGAAATTTCCTAACCAACTCATGTGTGGCTTATCGAGGCTAATATTGCTAGTTTGTGAGTTTTTTTTTCTCATAAAATTCATTTAAAATTGGATATCATATAGCCGGGTGTTCAAAAATTGCGTTTACGGATTGAGAACATGCACACTGACAATATTGTTTATTGCCAATTTGTTTTATTTAATATATTTTGACAGGCAATAAAGACTAAAAGAGCAATAAGTGATTATTGACAACACGGTGAGAGAAGAAGTGATAATCGAACCCGTTCTATATTCAGTCTATTTTGGCATGCTAAATGAGGGAGAAATTAAGCTGGCAATTTCAGCCATTTGGTATCAGAGTAATTCTGCAATGCGTACAGTTCCTTGATCAAACTCTGCGCTCGATGTAAATTTAGAAGAAGCCGAAAACTTGAAAAACAAAGGAGTTCCTTTCAAAGTGATTTTGTTTGTTGTATTCGTCTCTAATCCAATGATCGTTTCTCTTTACAAATAGCCACAAATAATGACGCACTATTCAACTGAATAATCCTTAATGGTAAAATGCCACCGTTTCAAAAAGCTTAAAGTACGTATTACACAAGAAAGGGATATTCAGACGTCACAAGCGGAGACCCTGTTTATCAACCACACCGTATAAACTAAACATTGAACGTGTCGCAATCAATTTCTTTGTTATTACGCTAGTGAGGACAGTTATATTGGATTGCACATACAATAGCTTTTGTTCGCAGTTCGTTAAAGAGAATGCTTTATCAACGTCCGAGTATATTTGAAATTAGCTCTATGCGTCGTGTGTAGTTTGGTAGGAGGAAAAGCGCGAAGCCAAGTGACATGTTTTGATACCGGGAGGTACGTGTTAAGGGAAGTTGGTATGCTGGACGAAAATTACGAAATGGAAGCTTCAACAAATGTCATGGTCAATTCTCCTCAGTTTAGTAGGGTTTTGGAGCAAATGAATATTGTCGAATCAAAGGTTAACAACGGAATGAATGGGAAAGCAAGATTGCGGAATTCAACACCATCGATTCAAGTTACATGTTTTGATGACGATGCATATAACGAAAACATGCTGAAAAGGTTAGAAAATCCAGCTTGGTCAGAAGCGAATGAAGATTCTACAGCAAAATGTGAAGCGGAAAATTCAGCGGACAAAGAAAACGTAGACAATGAAGGAGAAAGTGTTTATTCTGGTAATACTGGCAGCAATGAAGTAGCGTATAACAGAAACTCCACATCATCTCGGGAAGAAAACGCAGCTGTGAAAAGCAACAACCAAACTGGAAAGAGAAGTCAACATTCAAGTAAAGGAGACGCAGTTTCTTCGCAAGCTCCAAAAGAAAAGATTGCTTCAACAAAGGTTGAAATCAACTACGTACAAACAAAGGATGGAAATTTAAATAAAGAAAGCACATTTGAGGAACTTAAGACTTCTGTACCAAGGACTGCAAGAAGGCCGTCTTTGAACTCATCGACAAGCAATTTGCAGCGTTCAGATGTGATACCAAGTCCTTCTCCACGGCGACGGAGATATACTGTATGTACAGTGTCTAGTGAAAATAACATTTGCAATGACCCTCGGAATAGTTCATTACACAACATTCAAAAGACTTCTGCCCGAGGCAATTGTATACAATTAAGCAATCGCTCAGTATCAAGCGAAAGAAAGCATTCGTCTGAAATCATGGTCACTAAAAAGAGATCAGAAAGAATCGATTTGTCCTTTAAAATTGACCCAACGACAAATTCTCCACAATCGAACAAAGCTAAGAGAGGATCACAAACTTTCGAAGAGCCAACTCAAGTTGAAAAGAACAGTGGAGATATGTCGCCTGACGAAGTTTTCCGAACATTGGACGATGATTACCGATCTGACTACGATGGATCGTCGGCTATCGTTGGATCCTCGACGAAGACACCAAGAGAGGCCTTCCAACTAAAAGAGTCAATTAAATCACGCAAATTCTCTGAGAATAGTTTATCTATTCTGAAGGATGCCAGTGTTACCGCGAACACTGACAATCGTAACGCAAGCAGAAGTCCTTCTCCTGCAAGACGAATTTCCACATCGACGATAGAAGATGTAAATTCAGCATCATTGGCCGCAAAAGAGAACTCACGATTCAGATCTAAGACAGACATGGAAATAAAACAGCGATTAAATCTCGCTTCCCCTCCACAAACGCGTAAACGTAGCTCTCCCAAACCACCACCAGGCGAAAAGCCAGCCCAGTTGGGCGTCAGAATAGGCCGTTATTTGAGCAAGTCCGAAACGGATCTTCGCAAGCTTGCACCTGAGGAAGAGAATGCGGAAGTAGGCAGACGGGATGGTGCGTCAACTCCACCACGCATGCGTAGAGTGAGTTCCTCTCTTGGTATCAGCGGTAGCCCGTCTTTGAGCAGGTCCGAAACTGATGTTCGCAAGCTTGTGTCTGAGGAAGAGACAGAACAAAGAAGAAACAGCCTCTCATCTCAATCCCCACGCATGCCCCGCCGAGCTAGCACTTCTCGACCGCAGTCACCTTCAACCGTTGGCACAGCCTCTAGCCCACTGACTCCTCGACAGGAACGCAAAATATATCTAGCAGCCGCCAAGTCAGCCGCGCGTCTGCCAGCAAGGGCTAAGAGCAGAAATGACTTACAAGCTTCATCACAGAAGATTATTGATCAGGCAGAGAAAGAACTGGACAAATTCAGTGAACGTTTGCCGCATATCTCGATGGAACAGGTAATGAAAACCTGGCAGACAGATCGCAGACACTGGAATATGGTGTCAACTGTTGTTAACCCGTACGAAGAAGGAAATGGATGTAAGACAAATATGAAAGTGGTTAAGGACTGTAGGTACATACGAGAATCGGTGGTGGCGACTAAGAAGAAAAAACACTCACACTAAAGTGCAAAATCATTAAATTTCTTTGGAAAGAAAAAAAGGAAAAAGAAAATAGAAAGGGAAAGGAAGACAGAAATGAAATAAATAGAAGAGGGGGTGAGGGGGGGGGGGGGGGGGGGGGGGGGGATAAAGGACCGTTCTACTGAATTAACGACGGGTATTAAAATTGAAGCAAACCCATTTTGATTTGAAAGCTCTAATTGTGTTTGTTTTGTATGCGAAAAGTCTTTCTATTTCTAGGCTTTTAATGTATTGTATTTTAATTAAGGTAACGTAAAATAAGGTAAAGATAGTAAATTCTTGTTTTATGTAAGTAAAGTCAAGTATAAAAAAAAGTGCAAAAACATATGTATTCATTGGATGGCGTCTATTTAATGTAATAACTCGAAGTTACACTATTGCGGATGAACTATCTCGTCACGTGATAAATTAAGTGCGGAACAGAATTGGAGAAAATTTTGTGGCTATGACTGACCGTGACTTCAAGCTGATAGCTTATGAGTGTTGACTGCTGCGAGCCTATCGACTCACAAAACACTGACTTGTCTATTTAACATTGATAAAAACGATTTTTGGACGGTTCGCTTTAAATCCGCGAAATACTGCGCATGCACCTAGCACAGTTTTCCTCCTTGCATTAGACTGCTAGCAGTCCCGCTCTGGATAGTCGATCGGGCGAGTAAATACACCTTATTCCAAAATGGCGGACAATTTATTATTCTTTTGTATGCATTTCAATTAGCCCTCTTTGCCTCATTTTCGCGTGAAAATTCTGTTGCATTTTCCACATGCTGACGAGGCAACAAGTGCTAATTAACATACATATAAAAGAATAATAAATAGACCTTTCCCGCATTCCACTCCAGTGAGCACACACAATGAAACGAGGCCGAGGCTTGGGTGGACAATTTCATACAAATCACTGTATTTTGTCCACCCCAGCCTCGAGTTGGTGCCTTTGTTCACAGGAATGCGGGAAAGGTCTATTAACCACCATTTTGGAATAAGATGTATGCGCGATCGGCGGTTCGAGCGGCCAGCGAGCGAAAGTAATGCGAACCGAGGGGGCTCTGGGGAAGAGGCGGGAAAAGATTAGCTCTCCACCCAGTTCCCCTCGGCTCGTTCGCTCGCTCCAGTCTTGCAGCTTGTTTTCGTGATCAGCTCGCCCGCTCGATTGACTGAAAAGAGACAGCTGGCAGTCTATCCTTGCATCTTTTCAACAATCTCACTCTCAGATCCCGCGCGCGTGTTAGGTCAGAAGAGACTAAGCATAAAGCTTCTTGAGTCTGATCAAAAGGAACACGGCCTGGAAACGAGTTACATTCAGGGTCTATGAAACGATTGGTCCGATTTATACGGTACAACTTTGTCGCATGCGACACGCTTGAAACATGCTTACGACATCATTTTTTTTACAACACGAATTGCTCCGTTTAAATCAACTCAAGGCATGTCGTAAGCTGCCGTAAGCGTGTCGCATGCAACAAAGTTGTACCGTGTAAATCGGCCCATAGACAGCAGCCACATAAATAATCCGATATAAGATTTTTTTTCTTTTAATTTTTGTTGTTTATCAAAAAAATTTAAATGAAAAGTAGTCTGCGGCACATTTATTTACAACAATTGTTTCATTTTTTTTATACCATATTATCATTTATATTTTAAATATGTTGGAAATTTATTCATCAATTTAGTTATTTTAATAGCACTGATAACTCAGAGCGTTATATGTAATAGCTGGTTAATAGTTAGTTAAACGGCCGCTCAAAAATGGTCGGTGCGGCTGCATGGAAACTGGAGGGAAACACCTTATAAAACTTTTATAAGTGCCGTGTGGTCATTGTTTCAGAGGTTGAAAACAATAGCTACACTTGTAAACTACAAGTGTAAAAGTTTTATTAAATTGGCCCCAGGTGGCTATCGACATGCAGGTGTGATTTTTACGGCTCTATAGCAAGTTATTTAAATGCCGGCGAGAAAACAGTATTTTCTCTGGGTCCGTTTATCGCTCTTTTCGTTCCTGATATCCAATTAGTAATCGGAAGAGTAACGCGAATTACAAGGACTCTAAAAGTATATATGGACCTCATTCCCTTTACTGTATGTTGACAACAATAACTCAAAGTTGCCAGGATTTATAGAAGTGGCTATATTGATTTTTCGAGGAGTCGGAGAAGAGTCTGTTGGCCTGCCTGTGGTCTACGATGAAACTTCACAATACAAGTGGTGTAATAACAGAGTGCATTCTAGCTCTACACGGAGAAGTCCATAATAATCGGTTTGTTATGAGCAAAGAAGACGCGTTTTTTTTTCAGAGAAGTTGCCTGTTCTCAAAGCTAAAGAATCGAAACGTGTAAAGCTCGAAGAAAAGGAAAAACAAGAGAAAATTAAACAGCTTAAATCCGGGGATCCCAAAGAAATGACAGTGCTATTATTATGGAAAGTTCTCTTGGAAATGGGTATACCATTCAAATCGAGTGACAAACAAGACAAAGCTGATAGAAAAAGTTGTCGAGGCAAGATCAACTTTGAATCTTAATCGTGTCGACAATTTGGACGTCGAAGTTGCTCCCACAACCTCAGGGAAAGTTTTGGGGCAGGACAATCCGAGGGCCATTGCCAACATTCTTTGTACCAATTACAAGCATGAATCCGTTCAACAGTTTCGGCCGCGTATTATGGTCACGGTTTTAGTCGTGGTTATGAACAGTTCACCATCGACACTCGAAAAAATTGTTTTCAAGATCCCTGTTTTCTGTGATTTTGACCTCAAGAAAAAAAATCATTCTACTAATTAATGTGATCTTTCTGTTGTCAGTGATGAATGCAAGCCGAAAGTCTGAATATTCATGGACGTTATCCAGATTCTGCTCTCCGCATCGCTGCTAAATGCTCTCGAGGAATAAAAAATTGTAGTGATTGTATTTCTACTTTTCCACCTAATCATCCAAATTTTATACGGCATTGTGTCGCAGTGCGAAATTTAATTCCAGCCCTGGTGCAGTCGGCATTTGCTTCTGGTTCGAAAAGTGTTGCTGCGTAACTCTGAGAAGAACACAAAAATAAGTCAAGGCGGGCATCTTCTCTGTCATGTGCAATAATACATCGCAATAATTTGCCGTTTCTCGAAATAAATTAAAGGTTTACGTGTTCACCGGATCGTCTTCAGACTCTTTACTTTGTATTTTAACTCAAAGTTCGATTTCCGAACTCAATCGAACCAAATCGAACCATGACCGTTTGATTTTGTTCAATTTAATTCGATTTGGTTCGATTTGGTTCGGGCATCGAACTCACAAAAATATTTTGCGTTCGATTTCGTTCGATGGCCGAACTGCATCGAACTCTTTCGTTCGATTTCGTTCGATTTCGTTCGATGGGAAGTTTGTTCGATTTCGTTCGATGTGATACGCCGGGGGGTGAAGGCTACGGCTTTACAAGCCAAAAGAGAAGTTTACTCAAGCGGGCCGCCCTGTTGAAATGTTGTTTTTCTTTATTTTTATTTTTACTTATTTCAAGCTGGTTCACTCAGGCGAAATATACAGAAGCACAAGAAATTGATTACATTGGTCAAACATATGTTATGTAATGTAATGTAAATCTTTATTTAAACACGGAGAATCATCAGTTAAGTTAATAATTAAAAATTAAAACTTGTACAACTGCTTTACATGATTGCCGTGTGGGAATCCGATATCTCAGATACTTTCTTAATACCCCGTTTAAACTGCCCAATAGAACAAACGCTTTTTAAATCTTGGGGCAAGTTGTTCCACAAACAGGCCCCGCTGTAGCAAAAACTTCGTTTTAGGTAATTAGTATTTGGCTTGGGCAGCGAAAGCTTTCCTTCAAGATTTCTTAGGTTATAATCATTAACGTGGCGTTGAGTGCATACTTGCATACTTGCATACTTGTCTTTTGTACTCTTCAGCTGCGAGAACTGAGTTGGCGAGCCGGCGTCGGGATCTGGTGGAGAAAAGAGTGCGCGAACTTGCGGCGGTGAATGGTTATGTAATGACCAGGAACGTCGAAACGCCGGAGCACGGAAAAAAAGTAGACGGAACACCGAAACACGGAAAAAGGTAGACGGAACATTGGGTTGTGGTGGAAAAAGGAATTAAATGGGACCCGGGACTCCGAGCAGCCCAGAAAATTGTTTCACATTCGTTCTTCGTATTTCTCTTAACAAAAGTACGGGGAAAATAATTTGTAATATCCTCCTGCTCTGAAGGAAAATAGATCCCGCTTACAGTCTCGTTTTACAAGTGTATCGTGATCACCAATAGTGCAGGCGAATATAGATCAGTATTATATGTCTTTATTTCGCAATGATAATAGAAATATCTGGTGTAATATTGGATTCCCGAAGATTCCCGTTAACTTCGAATACAGCCGCCTCTCATCGGCGGCCGGGAGTGACAAGAGCCGGCGGTATTCGCAGGTTAAGATGCCCGCCAAGCGCTGTGTATTCTTTTTTCACTGCCGCTAGAATAAAAGGAAATACCGCCTTTGTGTGTTTTGTGGCGCGAACAAAACATTTCCGTCACAATTCCACTGAGCGGGAAACTAAATACGCCACACGTCGGCGACCAGACCGACTGAACTGATGATGCCGCCTATTTCAGGAGAGATGTAACACCGCAACAAATTAGTTAATGCCGTATAGAGCAGTTTTCAAATGAGTGTGGTAAAACCAAAACCAAAGTAATTACTCTGACCAATCACAGCAGTCGTAAACAATCCAATGAACCAATCAGAGCTCCGAGCAACTACATGTCGGCGGCGCCAAGCGCGGGAAAACGCGTGCGAGCAAGTCACGATTGGTTTTGGCTTTACTTCTGATTGGTCGAGAAAGTGGCGCGAGATTTTTTAACCAATCACAAAGCGTAGCAATGCAAAACCAGAGCAATTGTGTAATTACTTTCGATACTCAATTGAAAACTGCTCTATGCTATGTAATCCGTGCCGATCCGAGCTAGAACTGGGCTGTCATTCAATCGTAGAGTAGCAATCAACAGGGAATCAGACCCAGACAGAATTATCCAAGAAAACAGTAAGTTGTAAATACTTCTATAATTCTATTCACTCTTTTATAAATGCGTCTATCAGCGAGGCCTGAAATTGCTTGAGTTTATCAGTTTCGGTTTGCGAGCCATAATCTTGGACATTTAAAACAACAATTTTTAGCGATAATACTGCCACAATTGCAAGATATTTCTACCACAGCTTACAATTTTGTGATTCTGTCAAGGTAATGCTCCGAGAAGTTCAATTTTGGCGATTCTTGAAATAGTTTATCTTTCTTCGTCAAATTGAGCGACTGCGATACTAAATTGTTACGAAATTGTTACATTCCATTTTTTATATGGCCTCAGGTGAACGCGATTCTAACTTTCAAGTCTACGGATAAAATCCTACGACAGTTCTTCAGCAGTGTATGCTTTCGTTCGTGTTTCTTGCCTGTTTTGACTTGAAAAACAACTATTTATTTTTGCCACACTTGCATGAAGTACTAAAAATATAGAATTACCATAAACTCGATTTGGCAACAACAACAACAAACTATTCTCAAAAGTGTCACGATTCTCAGATACTTTTGCTTGCATTTGAGATGTCAATATAAAGTCGTATTGCCGTTTAAAAACCAGCCTGTGATTGGTTTAAATTTTTCCCGCGGCAATTTATTGGGTTCCTCGCGTACAAAACAAAAATTTAATTTTTTTTTGGAAGGAATCGAAGGGTAAAAATGTCGATTATTTTGTCAAGTTTGGCAGACAAGCTAATCGGGCTAAGTAGTTTATTTATATACTGTTGCTATTTTTGTATGATAACGCTATCCGGCCATACGCTTCCTAAAAGGTTCCTAAAAAGAATCTCCAATTTCATTCGTTGAATAAGGAAAAACAAACGTTACCAAAATTATTAAACGCAGCCCACTTCTGTTTAAACAATTTTCGATCTACAATGATAAGATAAAACTATATTTGTTTTTATTTACATTCAGTAAAGCCTCGAAATACATTTTATTACTGTCATCATTGTTACCAGCCTACGTGTGAAAAGATTTTGTTTAGTCTGTTTTGACAGTAAAAACTCATGCCGGATTTTTCGCTGGAACAAATTTACATATTCTTGCGAAATGAGTTTTGTTGTGAAGTTTAACCAAATCTTTCACAAAGTGCACAAAATTAAATTTATTTAAACACAAAAAGAGCCGAGATAATTTTTTTTCCGCATCTTTCTACGCTTTAGTTCCATTGCTATTAACTCTAACTGGATTATTTTAATTCAATATTCTGGTCAGTAACATATCTTGTAAGCGTTCTTATCATGATTTCACCCACAAGTATATCAATATTTGTTGATACGTGAATGACGCGCGCTAAGTTTGTTGATATAACATGGGTGTAATTGCTTGCTTGCTTGCTGTGACCTAAAACGGGCAAACGGAAACATTCGAGAAACGTAACTGCTACAATAATCGAATGTTTAAACCATTAGGTCATACATGTATCCGCTTAAAATAAACTGAACAACTCCTTTTCACTGACTGTGTATATAAATTTCAAAACGCGGGTGGAACAACTAGACTGCGAGATCAAGAGAGAACTGATTTGACATCAAAGTTTAATATTTCTTCCAGCGCGTTGTGTTTGTTTTTAATTTGGGAGATTGCAATCGCGTAAACCGCTTTTATAATTGTTTCAGGACCACTGAAGACAAGATGAGCGTGACTTCATATGAGAAAGCGCAAGCCATGATACCTCCATTGATATCTGTAACAACACCGCGGGAAACTAATGAAAAAACAATATTTTTTCCTTCGAGAGGAAATGTGGCCATAAAAAGACCAGCGGCCCTGTCTGGAGGACACATACAAACCGATATTATAATCTTAAACAATACAACCTCAAAAACTGTAAACAAAAACAACTCGGCATCTGTTTTGCCTTGCGTGAAACCAGATAATAGGCAATCTGACCCGGGTCACTTCTACATGGATCATTACGCGTTAAACAAAGAACTGTTAGATTACGATCATCGCAAAAAGCACGTCATCGGAACAACACACAAGGGTCTCGTACGAGGAAACAAGACCCGTGAATGCGAACACGTTTTACCGATTTCTGAGAACATGTCTGGTAGTAAAACGCAAGCAAAGAAAGTAAAAATAGCGACTGGGTCTTCAAGGGGCCGAGGTCAGGATGGAAAGCAGTTGATTTCGACAGCAACCGATAAAAAAGCCACGGGTGTTACTTCAGGACATGATACGAGCCCGAGCAAGTTGTCTCGAGTTGAAGATCCGCGTTCAGCAAAGTTCACCCCAAAGGATGGACTTTCGAGAAATTCTATCAACGTAAAAGGAATTGCTAAACCAGCGGCTGTAAAAACAGAGAGCAAAAACTCGAAGCCTGATTCCCTAGTGCCTCAAGTTAAACACACGCTTTTGCATCCAAAACACAGCGGAGGTCGTAAAGAACATATTAGCCGAGTTTCACCCGGATCGTTAGAACAAATAACTGAAGAATCTTCTACGAAGGATGCGAGAAGAGGTATGAATCACAGTGTAAGTCCGAAACCTAAAGGGCTTGGAATTGAGAGAAAGGCGAAAACTCCAAGCAGTGGTACGCCGAGAGCGTCTCCCGCCTCACGCTCCAGGAAAAACGACGACTCGCGAGATCAAAGTTTAGAGGATCGAGTTCAAGAATTAGAACTGCCTAAAGTGACTATGAATGAAGTACTACAATCATGGAATATCGGACCGACGAGAAACAGATCGTCAAGCCTCGCGGGAAAAGACCCAATGGAATTTTTACGATCAAAAGGGCGCTCGAATTCGGACCCGAAACAAAGAACGACAACAGTCGAAGAACTCAGAAGATGTCGATATTTACGCACAGGCGGAAAAGAAGATCAAGAGCTCAGACACGGTAGAGTTTGTTCGTGTAATTCATGTGAACATGGACAAGGGTTAAAGAGCACGCCATACTTAAATTCTTAGTAGACATTTTAAAATCTATTAACCTCCGTGGGGTAATCGTCCACACACGAAATCATTGAACATGATTGAACAAACAATCAACTGAATAACTGAACTTAAGTAGCTGCTTTTGTTCTTTGAATTATAATTTATATTTTAAGCAGTTGCTAGAGAGAAATGATCAATATTTTCTCTGTTGTAGCTTATATATTTAATTGGATGTCGAATTGCTATTCGAGCATGAAAATATCCAAATATGAAGTAATCTAATGCATATTGTTATTAAGTCGTATGCAGTAGGACTCTTTTATTTTTAAATCCCGTTTCTAACTTATCGGTTAACAAGAAAACCATCTAATAAACATCCCATTAAAACGAATGGTTGTAATGCGACTTTTACAGAATCAAATATGCGAAAGTATATTACAGACAGTGCATGCGTCACTAACCGGTTTAAACCGGTTTATCGGAAAGATGGCGGACGATTTATCGATACAAAGTGGATAGACTTGTATTCAGTGAAATATAACCACTGTATCCTCATCGTACTAAATCAAAAATATAACGTGACTCGCGGGAGCAATCTCAGCCGTTTTAAAAAGATTTCCCTCAATATCAATCCTCTTGTAACATAGCTATAACAGAGGAACTAGGCCCGGGGGGGGGGGGGTGGGGGGGGGGGACTAGGATATATTAATTTATAAAGTTGTTATATACTGTACATAGCATGATTTGTACATGTATCAAAAGAGTGTGATTGTATAAAAATCTATTTAACGGAGTTGATCCATATTTTTTGCTTTCATGGACATGCAAGAGAAATCGCCATTATACATATTATACAGCAGACCTTACAACTATAAATCTAAAATTTATTGTTATAGGTGATTTTCAAGACGAGCATGTTGGTGGTTAAAACAATAAAATTTCCACCATTTGGGAATGAAACTATTTTTGTGCAAAATTAATTAAACGATTTCTATTATTTTTTTTTATCACCAACATGGCTGCCGTGCAAACAACCGAGAGGTGGTTTTTGCACGGCGACTATGTTGGTGGTCAAAACAATGAAATTTTCATCCTTTGGGAATTAAACTCATTTTTCTACAAAAATATTTTGTTTGTGACCACCAACATGGCCGCCATGAAAACAGGCGTGATTAATATTCTAATCGCATTATTCCCGTATTCTTTATCGATTGGGTTTTATAACTTTTCATTTTTCTTCTCCGCATCCGGAATGAACTTTATGCTTATCCTGTGTAATCCACCCTGGGCATAAAGACATACATTTTTTTGCTTAAAAAGAAAAACTTTTTTAAATTAGATCACGTGACCATTTATCCTTGAACCCATGAGTGCTCGACGTTTTCTTCTTAAAATACGAAAATTTGTGGACAGAAGAGATGACAATAAAGAAGTTACCAATAAAAGAGTGTGATAATGTTGCTTTGGATCTCTTTTTCACAATGGATTTCTTTGACACGGTTGGCTAGGAATGACATCTTACTTTCTTTACACACGAATGAGAGATATCATGATAAGAAAACTAAAGGTAGATCTGCTTCTTACCTTTATGCCTTACTTACTCCTGTATTCTACTACCAAGATCTTCAAAAAAACCCCTATTGTCTCTGAAAGAAACGCAAAGCCGCGACGAGAATGAGATACTGACCTCTGGCGAGACTTCAATAAGTCTCCGGCGAAACTTACACGAGCCACATTGTGAGTCATTTTGTAAATAATCGGATTGTGCTTTACGATATATAAAGTGGACAGAGAAACAAAGGGATTTATGTTTGCAGGAAATTATAGACTATCAAAGACTACAAATTTAAAAAATTAAATCTTTAAGCGATAACTACTTTCTCCTTGTCTGAGTCACGGCACGATTAAACTCAATACAATTCACGGTTAAACGGCCCAAGATACAACAATCTAATTCAGCAATAGACATAAATGTTAAAGATCTAGAAACAGTCATAAACGATCACAAGCTAATAATCGTTCACTAGCTAATTGGGGACACTTAAGGAAGGGGGGGGGGGAGGGGTTGGGTTAAGGTTTTTATAATATTATGCGCCGATCAATTCGAAACATCAACATCCCCCCCCCCCCCGGGCATGCCCCGGGCATTTGAACATTTTCTATGCCCGGGGAGTCGGGCATTTGATGTGAAAGGCCATCCCGGGGGTGGGGAATTTGACTTTGCCCAGGTGGGGTGGGGAATTTGAACCGGAAGTGTTCCAAATATCGGTTTTTTTTAGTAGAGGCCTATTAAAGGAAAAAATATCGTTTTTGTTAGTGGCAAGTGAAAAAGGGGCTAACAAAGCTTTGCAATGTTTTTGAAGGTTTGTAAATTGTAGATTTTTAAAATAAAGCTTCAACTGCCATTCAACGCGTACTAGAGATTTCGAAGTCAAGGTGGCTGACTGTATTGCCAGTCCGCAGATCCGCAGATCTTAAACGGCCATTAATTGAAAAGAAAAAACACTGTAAAATCAGAATGAACAACAACCTTTCTCTCAGGAAACATTTGTCAGTTGCTATAAAATGCGTTTAGATTAATAAATTTTCACTTGGTGGAATAACGCTTGCAAACGATTTGTTCAAAACCCAACTTTACAACTTTACAACCGCTTTGCTAAATATTTTTTGCAACACTTGTTGATCACACGAGGAATTAATCAATTCAGAAAAAAATTATCGAAAGGTAAATCCCCAAACAATAACAAATTCATTTCGACGTGGTGTCCACAGCGGAAGTGCCGTGCAGTGACATATCAGTTGCAAAGTATACGCGGTTCAGTTGAGTATATTCTCGAGGAAAACACTCGGTAGAATAAATCAGAAAAACTGAATGCAAAGTGTATTTTTTATTCTCACTAAAAACTTTTGATCTTTAGGAGGGGCATTTGACGATCAAATCCTGTGCTATGGTGGGGTATTTGAATGCAATTTTCGCCCAAGGGGGCGGGAATTTGAACAAGTCGATCTTCAAAAGTTCAAATGCCCGGGGCATTGCCCGGGGGGGTGATGTTGATGTTTCGAATTGATCGGCGCATTAGCACATGCCGTCTACACTAAGTTGCTTAACCCAGCTATTATTTAATTAAAAATACGTGTTTTTCGCCTTTTTGGTGAAAATATGTAAAATCAGTGCTACCAAAAAGCAGCAAAGAAATAAATTATATCACATCAGTTACATCTCCAGCAAAAACGTTTTAATTTCCGCGCTTTTTCGATAAATTTGAATTTTAAGTACCGTAAATTCCAAGATGGTGGCCATTTCGGGTGACTTCACACATCCCCAGCAGCGCCATAACCCATAATATTTACCTCATCTCGTAGAGCACATCTCAAGATTTTCAAAAAACAATACCTCCCCACCCCCTTGCTCCACGTTGGGAGTATAAATTTGCGTGTACGTCAGGGTTCCTTATTAAATAGCCAGTACCTAACGCATGCGCACAGTCATCTTACTGGGGTAGTGGCACACCTGACACCCCACCAAAAATTTGCAGAGTACCCTCCCCTGCCGCCTCTGTCCCACAGAATGCCGCAGCGTCATTGTATAGAGACGCCAAATTTCGTTGAAATTGTGAGGTCTGATAGCGTAGTTAAACGTAACTTTTTGCCTACCTTTTGCCAGTCTTCAGAGATTTCTGGCCAGTAGCTCTCTGTCTTTTCTCACCATGTCCGCCGAGCTAGAGAAAACACACAAATAACCCCAGGCATCAAGTTCTGAATTCGACCCCCGATTTATCCCCATCCAAATAAGAGGGTCTCAATGGGGTTAACCGTTAGTCGTAAAACGGCCCAAAATTTAGCCGTTAGGCGTAAAATTTGGAAAAAATTAACCGTTAGGCGTAAAATGTCTAAAAAAAGTTAACCGTAACATTTTTAAAGCCGTGGTTTGTAAGTGTCGGAATCTCTTGTTAAGACGCACTGTTGTGATGCTATACATGTGTCTTGTCTCCACGACCGCTACGCGTTCTGCCCTGGAACCGAAAAAAAGAGAAGTTGGCCCAGGCCCCTTTAGATTCGCTACCCTCGGCAAACCGAAAGTGTCTGCTTTCCGTAGGATAAGTTGACAGCTTATTGTTTAATACACTATTTTTAGATTTTATTCAGTTTCTTCATCCAGTCTTCTACTCAGCGCCTGCTGCGACTGCTAATCCTTATGGCTGTTGTGAAAGGAATTATAAGTATGTATCGAGCTGCGGAGGAGTAGCCAAACGAAAAGTATAAAGCGCGAATCCAAGTGAAGGATGAGCACCATTCCATTGGTGCTTTAAAAAAAATCTAATCGACTTTTTAGCTATAGGGCGAAAAGAACAAGCTCAGAAGGTCGGTTTGGGGTCATTTGACCTCAAACTTCACCGCCTCGTAAATCGGAGGCAAAACCGAAAACTACTCCATTTCCACCCAGCAGCAGCTGGATCTGGAATTACCGCTGTTGTTTGGCTCATTCTATATAACAGCTTTGGCATAACTAGCAAAGGAAGTACTTCTACGCCAGTGACGCCAGAGCAGGTCAGTCAGATTGTAAAGAAGGTACACGAGTACATCAAATCTACTGTGAGGAACGTGAAAGAAACGAACCACCTCAAGGAAGATTCAGCAACGAATGGCTCTCAAGGAACTGTGTCTCAAAAGACACAAACTTCTGTTGAGCTTCAGTCTAATGAATGGTGTGGACAGCCTTATTGGAAGATAGCATTGACTGGAAAACTTTACTTACAACACAAGTAGAGAACCTACACGCGGTATCTTATCTTAAGCATGAGACATTTAGTGCCCTTCAATATGCCACAGACTTCGGCACTATATCAAAGAATCTTTAAAGCGAATAACCAAATGGAGTGCGAATTACCACACTCACCGATTTTCATACTACCCAGTGCCACAGACGGGGCCGGGATGTCATTCCGGGATGTATGTAGTTCATGACTCCACTTCCTTCTGAGGCGCTTTCCAAAAAGGATAAAGAGACAATGAAGGATTGGTTGGAGAATTACCGTCCGGTGAGGCAAAGAACCGTGAGGAGCGAGACGACGAAAGATAAAGAAGGAGCTTTGCCCCAGGTAGGGTATGCAAAACAACGGCCTGCTGCTGCTGCAAGGGTATGCTTTCCATCTTACCAGGTCGAACAAGCGTCCCCTGCCTCCACTGCCTCCCCTATGACACACTCTGAAGTGTCATTACGTTTCCTAAGCAATAACAACATTCCGCAAGTCACGCTCGCGTCCGCTGCTGATTTCAACCAGGTTGGGGAGTACGAAAGCGATTCGGATGACAGTGATAGTATATGGTATATTCAATATCACAATTCGTATAATAATAACTAGTTTTTCATTCACCCCGGAATGGTCCTAAGACCTTAAATGTGTTTTACAACGATGTAAATTAATTTTTAACTTTTTTAAACAATGAAAAATTAATGTTTAACTTTTAAAACAATTTAAATTAATTTTTAACTTTTCTGTTAACCGTAAGGGAAAAAAATTAACTGTTAGCCGTAGAAAAGCCAAATTTTTAACCGTTAAGCGTAAAAGCCACCACCCCATTGAGACCCTCAAATAACTGCCTGTTTTTCTCCACCTCAGTTGTCTCAGTCTGAAGCAAAGCATTATCTCCACGCAGTCATAGTCATGGCAGTTTGATTTTTTTTTATGTGAATTGTGAAACCGCGTATTATTCAATAAAGTAGAAACATGGCCAGATTTCCTTTGCAATCCGGCGTTCGAGGCAAGTTATAAACAAACAACAACCAACGCTGATTGTTCCTACAGCGCGTCGTTATTGGGTCTTAATGCATAGCGGAGTGGAATAATAGCTTATAGTTAAACGTAACATTTTGCACACCTTTACGTTGTCTTCAGCTGAGATTTCTGCCAGGCAGCTCTTTCGATCGCCTTCAGACTATAAACTGCAGTTTCCGTATTGATGTCCACCGAGCGCGTAAAACAGTGTCAGCAGTGGTACCGGTTATACTTCAAATAACTAATCTAACACAGAGCCAACCACAAACCACTAACCTTAACGTGGCTACTTGGCGGAGATATTTCTGAGATCGGTATCTCGACAATGAATTCAAACAAAGAGAAGCGTTATCAGCAGCCGTCCAGTGAGCTCAACCACTGGGGGGGTGGGGGGGGGGGGGGGGGGGGGGGGGGGGGGGGGGCGGAGGGGTTGGTCAATTTCTGAAACGAGTTCTGTATTACCTCTTATAAAATGACACCAATCATTCACAGCGTGAGGCCTGATTGATTGATTTAGTCCCCCTTTTAGGGGTTAAAGTTTGGAGATTGGTACTGCTTAGGGTACAAAAATGTAAAATGACCACCATTAGAGTTATCAATCAATCAATCAATCAATCAATCATCTTTATTTAGTCACGGAATCTCATTCATAAAAATGCTCTTCCAGAGAGCCGTGCAAAAATCATGCAATAAAAAAATACAATATTAAATAAATATGGTCATTAATCGCGGTACCTTTTGGGGTATGAGCCGAAAAAATATGACAGAATATGACATGTGTTGTTTTAGAATTTGTACCTCTTAGGGGTAAAAATTATTTTGAGCCACGCCCATCAAACGAGATTATGGTACCTTTTAGGGTGTTTTTCGAAAATTTCCGACGAGCACCCACGTCATTTTTATATGGGAGTCCCCTCCCCCCCCCCCCCCCCCCCCTCCCCCCCCCTCCCCCGGGATTTAGTCTCTCTTTTTTTTAACTCGTGAGTACGCGAAACGTGATGATCGAGTTATAGCAGACGGGGACAAATATACGCAAATCTTCACTCCTTTTTTCCTTCCCTTCTTCTTCCTTCCTCCTTCCTTCTATGAGGCTCCATTAGAGGGAACTGACTTCAAGTTCTTGCTCTCGATTTTGCTAAAAAATGAGCATTTCCTGGCAGGTTTCTCGTCTCCTCATAAATGTAAGCGGTAATGTCATGCAAAACCTTCTTCGAAGCCACAGGGACGGTAGAGCATAATTGTGAAGTGGGGGTAGGAGGCTTGAAAAAAAAGTATTTATTTTCGTAACGAGCGCCCAAGGCGCGAGTCGCTAGAGGGTGTGGGGGGATGCCCCGCTAGAAAATTTTGAAATCTAGAGACTCGGCCGAAATACTATTTTTAGCATTCCATACACGAGATGTTCGTCAAAATTCAACCTAAATCAAATATAGTCAAGATATATTTTTACTTGTTGCATGCACTGTTTTTACCGGCATTACTACATATGCTTTTTACAAAAGCTCGACGCGTGTAGCAAAGAGGAGCATGCTAGGGAAATGTGTAAATAAAAATAAGATTTGTTTACCTTAAGATGGAAAACTCTTGACGGAATATGACAAATTTTAACCTTAATACAATTTGCAATGTTTCGAGAAACTGTGAAAGGCGTTCAGTACTTATGTAGTTTGGTTGTCTCTCCTTTTCTTTTCTTTTCTTCCTCTTCTTCTTCTTTTTTTTTTTGCTTGAAAAATAAGTCAGCCTGGGCTCTGCCATTCCTGAACCTTGACCGAAGCATTGCCACAATGACAAATCCTTTGCAAAATCCGCCGAAGTTCAGATCGCTTATTACCCGCCCCCCCCCCCCCCCCCCCCCCCCATTAGCAATAAGGTATGGGAAGACTCCTGTCGAGCAAAAATAACAGGGAGCACGGGGAATAATGAGCCAATAAGAGGGGTGGGAGGGAAGGGGCGACCAGTTCCTAGATGTCTTTGCGAAATAGCACAGCTTGCATTAATTATTGTGGCTTTATAATGCTATTGCGTCATAACGTGGGATAATGAGTGAACTGTGAATAGGTTGGTAATCCAAAGATTATGAGGCAATTACTTGTCCATATCTCCCTTCCCACGCACTAATTTGTAATTTAATTTCCTTGGGGAGTGGACTGTGAATCGCTAAACGACTGGGTAAAGTGACGCGATCCTAATTGCAGAATATGCGTAATAAGGGACTTTATGAGTACGACTTTTAAAACCTAGTTTACGTGCTCTAAATAACCATTTATCACACCAATTATAAACCTAGAGTCTTAGTTTTTATCTTCAGGTCTGCAACAGGAAGGACCTACAGCTCTGGGGACGTGACTGGCTTCAAATTCAAAAGTCGTACTCGTACTCAATCTCGTACTCGTACGGCTAAACAGTTTTGAATTTCTGTGTACTAAAAGAGAGCATAGATTCCCTTAAGTGCTTCTCACTTATACCCACTTTTACCTCACTTATATATCACTGGGATCACATAGAAACCATCTCTGAGTTCGCACAAAAACCGAGCTGCCCTTCTTCGAATTCACACAGATACCCCTAGGTCAGTTTAAACAGAAACCCGAGCTCCTTGAGATTCACACATATATACTGGGCTCACACAGAAAACCCAAGCTCCAACCCATGGGATTCATACAGATATCCTTTGATTTACAGAGAAACCCGAGCTCCTCTTCTTATTATTCACATAGATATCCAGATATCCAGATATCCCTGAGTTCACACAGAAACCCGAGTTCCTCTCCTTGGGACTCACACAGTATCCCTGGGTTCACACAGAAACCCGAGCTCCCCCTTAGGATTCACACATCCCTGGGCCTATACAAAGACCCTAGCTCCCCTTCTTAGGATTCACATAGATATCCCTGGGTTCATACAGAAAACCCGAACTCTCCCTTGGGATTCATACGGATATCCCTGGGCCCATACAAAGACCCGAGCTCCCTTCTAGGATTCACACAGATATCCCTGGGTTCATACTGAAAACCTGAGCTCCTCCTCTTGGGATTCACACAGATATCCCTGGGCTCACACAGGAAAACCGAATGCCCCTTTGACGAGCGAGAATAAAAACAAAAAATGAAAGAACCTAACGGAATGACAACGAGACTAGACTAATGTCGTAAAGGGATAAACACCCGTAAACACCCAAACACACGTGTTGGCAAAAAGTGACATTATCGACTGTGACGGAACTGGCAAAATCGTAAACAACAAGCCTTCTCCGGAAACCGAACTAGAAATAATAAGGGCGTGTTCTATTGGGGACAACCATTTTTGGTTGTTTGGGTTGGTTGGGTTTTTTCGTGTTCTATTGGAAAAACCCGTTTTTGGTTGGTTTGGTTTGGTTTCAACTAGCTCGGAACCTGGTTGAAACGGTTGAAAACGATGGGTAGCGCCCGCTGACATATTAGCGGACCACAATTTTCGATTGTCATCAGCCGTACCGTGTCGTAATCATTTTCTGCCTGATTGCGTGTTTTTCGCAAAAAAATAAAAATAAATTCGCCTAAACATGATGGCGGTCAAATTGGACACAAAATCTTCAACGTAACCGGTTATACGAGAGGCAGATATGCGCTCAGTTTCTAAAAAAGCAGCGCTTATCCATCAAGTCCGTCGACGTCGAATTCAAACGTAATTTTGTCTTCTACAACTTCGGATACGGCAGGGGCCAGGGCAGCAACTTAACGGATTCCGACCGCCATCATGGCGAAGTTAACCCGCATTGCCAAAACACGTTTCAACCAAAAGCGGTTAGAAAAGTCAGAGAAGTGTTCTATTGGGACACCTTAAAAAAATGAAATATCCCGTATCCCTATAGTTTTTACCTAAATATCCCGTATTCCGATAACCCCTAATAGGCCGGGCCTCTTCCATGGGCTGTAAACTTTTATCGGTCATCATGTGCCAGCTTGCGTAAGCAGTCGTTTTTTTCCGGGAGCGAAAACTGAAGCATGTTTTTTTCCTGTTCGCACCATGCCTTCACGTGTCAGCTGAAATATTGTACCAAACAAAATATACGCTGTTTTTAGCTTTGCTTTATAGTTTTATATTCAATATTTTTTGGCTGAAGTAGATCCTCATGGATCCAGCGTACAAGCAGCGGGATTCTCGTATACGGTTTCTCGCCATTTTAATATAGTCTTCTGCTTTTAATTCCTCATTAAAACGGTCTTTCTGTTTATAATACAAACATGTTTTCCTCATTTTAAAACTGAATCAAAACTGAAAGGATGTCAAGGTGTGTTTGAATTACCAGGAAATGATGTGTTGTCATAACTGTACACGATGTTTTCCTCATTGAAATTTCATTCTATTTATAATCAAAATCAATTGACACAGGGTTAGTACAATTGCAAACTTTTAGCATTTGAAACAGTGACTGACCGACTGACTGACTCGTGACTGACAGTGGGCTTCCTGTGCAAGGCATCGAAGGCGCGGCTACTTTTAGATCCCACAATACGTTGCACTATTAGGCGGAAGCCCCCTTCATGCAGAAACTTCGGAATCATCGAACAGGATGTGGCGAATTGTTTTTCTCTCAAAAGAGTTGTGTGCAGGGCGTTGCTTGTGATTTTCATCATGAGTTTTGAGAGCCAGCATCTACGATTTTCAGTGGATTTATCTTCCAAGTCAGGACACGAAGCGATCTTGTCTCACATCGAAGGAGAGCTAAAACATCTGGAGCATGTCAAGGAATATCTGAATAAACGAGCTAAAGTGGAACTTGAGTATGCGTCAGCTTTGGCCAGAATAAACGCCACTGCTACTAAAGTTATTAACGAGAATGACAGAGAGAGCCCGATCAGAAAGGTACAGTTTTGGTCGTGTATGTTTACATGTGTTAAAGATTATGTTAGGCATGCTTCGAAAATATAAGACCATATAACGAATTGGCCATTTCACTACAGCACTTCGATTCGATTTCGTGTACGTCTATCGGAAGTCACTAGAAAAATCCTGCTATGAAAAGCGCGGCGGTTTCGTAAGTAGTTTTCATTTTTCGGTAATTATTTTCTTATTTTGTATGTTAGCTGTGTGAGATCATTTAAATGTAGTAAATCTAGCAGCCAACAGAGTACAGGTATATGTTATGTTTGTCTCATGTTTTCATTTTAAACATTTTTCAACATTCGATCCCGAATAGAATGTTTTTATTTGTCGCTTTTAATTTTGTTTCTAAAGGCAATCTAAAGTTAATAATAAATTATGTTAGATCAGTTACCCTCTGTCATAAAGCTTCTCTTCCATAAACTCTTGATAATTTTTTTTAAAGCTTGCTGGCTGTTACACATGTACTTAGTTATTTAGTTAAGGATAATGGTATTTGGCTCTTCTTTATACTTGCAGTGCAATATTACTTTCTTAAGTCCCGCCAATATTGCACTTGTAGGTAATTTTATCCAACTGCGTGGCTCATGATCATTGAAAACCGATCATTGGCTCCTTGTTGTAGAAAATGAAATTCTCAACACGTAGAGAAAATGCAAAAATGAAATATTTATAGTCTGTCATTTGAGACGTTATTTTTAAACTCAAATCCACATTGTCAGTTTCATTTAATTTTTTTTTAAAATATAGGCTTAAGTCAAATAAATGTAAAAGAATAACAATGTATTATGCTCAGCCATCTGTGTATCAAATATCATAACAAGGAAAAAAAATATTCCTTCTTCTTTGTTAAGTGTCACAAGTGTATTAAGCTTATAGTTACCCAGAGTATGTTTTTCAAATTTTTTGTACATGTATATAAGCTTATGTATTGTATATTTTTTAATTGTTGTTATAAATTCACACCTGTCTGTTTTAGACTGGCTTTTTCCTTTGCCATTGATTGTTTTCTATTTTAATTTATGATCTCAGTTTGCAGAGGTGCCAACTCTGACAGTCTGTGTGACACAATTTCTGTGTTTCTTGTATTTCTTTAAAATGGCAATTAAAGGTTTATTGAAAATGTTTTTGACATTAAATAAAGTAAGTTGTACAAGAAAAAAGCTTATTCTCCATTTTCGAATTGCCCATAATACACTTTGTTTGTCCCCCAAATTTTGCATAAACTATTGTTTGTAAATGCTCTTGGGAGGACTGCATATTCCCAAGAACATTTCAAAACAATAGTTAATGCAAAATTTGGGGGGCAAACAGAGTGTATTATGGGCAATTTGAAAATAGAGAATACACCGTAGCTATACATGTTGAAGCAGTGCCTAATGGTTAACATTAAATTTAGCTTGTTTCCTGCTTAATTAAATGCAAGATTGAAGTGTTTTGCTCACTGTTACAGTATGTTTTCATGTAAATATAAAAATAATCAGGCCAACACTTACATGTAGGGTGGGTTTAATGGGACATATTCCAAAAATAAGAACACTATTGATTCCGCATGTCCTTTGAAATGGCTTGAAAAATCAGCCAGCTTCATGCACCTTTGATTTCACTCTGCAATTTTACTGTAAATCAGCTTATGTCACATAACGTGGAACTTGCAATGAATGAATTTCAACTCACAATCGCCTCAAATGTGCTCAGATAATTCCTTGCCTAGAAAAACAGTTCTTCCTGTTCAAGTTACAGAAAGTTAAGTTCAGGTAATATATTATTAGATGGCTGAATAGGTGACTGCGAGTTTAAATCCATTCTTTACAAGTTAAGAGTTATTTATCTTGTGCTCGACGTGCAGTCAACAAGAATTCGATCACATGATTAACTTTTTCCAAGCTGCGAACTGATCGAAACCAACAGTATGAAGCCAGTATCAAGCCATTTTTAAGGACTTGCAGGATCGATTTAGTAAATCCAGTGATATCAAGTGTTGTTATATAACTGGAGTTTTTCTCAATACAATGCACCTGTCATTGGTTGATACATGGTCACATGACGTGTAACAAACAAACTGTTTCCTGCCAAATGTCCATGAGAGGGCAACATTTGCGAAAGCAGGCAACATTTATGACATCAGAGGGTAACAGTGTACTTCATTAAGTGTTTATTATTGATTATCAATGACCAATTGATAGTCACAAATAAACTTTCTTTAAAACTTTACATTGTGTGTTTTCGATTGCTGTTACATGTAGATGGAAAATAGTCAATAAGAATTGAGCCAGTTAAAATCACAATAATATTTTTCCTTTATCAATTGGTCATCATGATCAAATAGGGCAGTCTCACTAATTTGCTTGATTTGTGGGATTAAATATTGGAAGAAATATGTGCTGATTTGTGAAGGCATGGTGGTTATTGAGTTTGACATTAGATACAAGAGTCTGTGATGCGAGGACTGGTCTCAGCCATCATGTTGTCTCCTTAAGACAAAAAACTTTACTCCATGTTGTCTCTCTCCACCCAGGTACATTACATACAGTACATGTATAAATGGTGGCAACAAAATGTTGGAGGTAACCCTGTGATGGATTAGCATCCCATCCAGGGTGGGGAGTAGCAATACTCCTAGTTGCTTCAATGCCACAAAAACCGGGTTAAGCTACAGTCGTGAGGGTACCCTGTGGCTCGTGTGGGCTACCTGTGGCTCATGACTTTTATGTGCTGATTAGTAAACTACAATGTATGCAATTTGGTACTCTTTGAAGCGAATTGTATGAAATTGCACTATCACATCGTTTTAGAAGCCTTGTTAATTAATTACATTGCAATAAAGGTTAATGAGTTCAGAAAAGACTTAGTACATTGTAACATTTTTTTCCTTATCTAGGCCTGGTGCACATATGTCACAGAAAGTGAATCAAAGGCAAAGTTGATTACGGAATTCACCAGCATCTTGAATTCTACGACATTAAAAAGACTCGACCAACTTATTGAGGACAAGAGAAACTTATTGAAAAAGTACAGGAATGAAAAGTTCAGGGTG
Source organism: Dendrophyllia cribrosa (assembly GCA_024195265.1). Classification (NCBI taxonomy): domain Eukaryota; kingdom Metazoa; phylum Cnidaria; class Anthozoa; order Scleractinia; family Dendrophylliidae; genus Dendrophyllia; species Dendrophyllia cribrosa. The sequence goes on from JAJLRJ010000001.1 coordinate 54,533,926, forward strand.
GATAGCGGCTTCAAACAGGAATCCGACGAAATCGACAGACTGAGAAAAACTTACCAAGACAATGCTAAGGAATCTGAGTCTGGAAAGAGAAGATATGAAGAAGTTCGTTCAAAGGATAAATTCAACAGCAAAGACTGGGAACGTTCTAAAGATAAATATGTGAAAACAACACTGAAACTTCATCAGAACCATAACGATTATGTGTTGGCTTTGAAATCAGGAAATTGCCACCAAGGATTCTATAATGACGTTTTTGTCCCAACGATGTTAAATTCTTTGCAGTATTTGCAAGAGGAATATATTGGAGAATGGTAAGTCCTTGTTGCATTTGTTTTAGCCCAGCTGTTTTTTTAAGGAGGAGGTCACTCCAGAAAGTGCCCATTTTTCTTTCCACGAGAATAAGGTATATGCATGTTGTGGTTTAAATTTTTTTATTGGTTTAAAAATTTCAAATATTGAGCCAAATATATTGCTGAAAGCAACAATCTATGAAACCACTGGCAGCCCAAGCTCACAATATGAGTTATTGTGTAATGTGACCTTTGCTATGAATATACATGTACGTACAAATGTATGTGGTGTTGTGTTACAAGTTCTTGGATATTATGAAGGTTTATTTGGGAACACATTTAATTAGACCTTGTAACACAACACAACATTTGTATGTGTTGTGGTTCAAATTTTTCTTTATTTTGAATTGGTTTAATTTTTCTTTTCTTTTGTCAAAGAATATGGTAATGAATCTGAGAGAAAATAAAATAAAAATTAAAATGGTTTGAAAAATTTGAACCACAACATACATGTATGCATCCTGAGAGTAAAGGTAACATTACAGTGTATGTGATAACTCTTATTGTGAGCTTGGGCTGCCTGTGGTGGAACAGACCCAAATTTGTGCACCACTGATTAACTCTTTCATGGCTGAAAACTTGAACAGAATTTCATGAATTTAATTTGCTTTCCAATAACATGCAAACTCTGAACTTAAAAACTCAACCAACTAACAGTTTTGTTTATAACAAATGTCTTGGGAAACAAGGATGCTGAACAGGGCCAAAAGGTGACATGTTTGTGGGTTGTGATGGGTGGTGATTTATTAACGGAAGTGGGCACAGCAGTAATAATATGTAAATTCTTATTGTTCGGTTTTTTTTTTGTAAATGATAAACTGGGCTTCATTTTACTCTGCATGTAGTTTTCTGGTGCAATGGGTTATACCAGAAAAAAATGCAAAATTCAGAAAGTGCTACCATATTTAATTGAAGGGCCGAGAGCATGTCCAGCCTATATGACTTTTTAGGCCTTTTTTATTTTTTCTTGCTCAGATTTGTCCAATTTTGGCATGTGAACTAGAAATTAGTTGCAAAACATTGTTCCGAATTTTTTTCCGTTGTTTTTTCCGTCGTTTTCGAGAAATACCGTATTCAAAAAAAAAAAATCAATCAATCAAAGGCTCCTATTGTAACGCAATATTGCGGTAAGCTTCTGTTTTCGCACTGACACGGTTCGATATTTTTGTAAAATTAAACGTTAGAAATTTTGACGAACGCAAAAAAAGTAAATCACTTTCATAATGTCCAGTTCGAAGAAAGAAAGAAAAAAAAAAAAAAAAAAAAAAAAAATGAGGCCGAGCGTGATTCGAACCCGGAGCCGTCCGAGCGCAAATCCCCGACCAAACCACTAGACCACAGACGAACACATGCTCACTTCAGCCTAAGTTTTATTATTAAAAGGTTGATACGCATCAAAACGCGTATCTCGATTTCAAAATCCTTTTAGATCGAATTTAATGTTGCATTAAAGACTCCAAATGCGAAACGTCTTCCCGCCGGCCAGCAACAACTCACTTCGAGCTGCCCAAAGCTGTATTTCAAGTGCCCGACCACGCACAGCGGACCCATCTACCACTGTCGCAAAGCATGTCGGGAAATCCTACAACAAAACCGAAATGGAGTTCCCACCCGAAAGTTATTGCAAAATACTATAAGTCTCAAAGCACTTCGGATATCGGGCATTTCGACCACGGCACGGGATGGGAAATGGCCCACAACTCTCAACGCTGCCCCTTTTCTGATCCGAAGTGATTCCAGACTTTCCCGCCGGCTCGTCTTCCCGACCAAGGTCCGTTTTTCACCTCGAGCGCTAAATGGCGCTTCAGACACAAGGAAGGACAAGAAACACGACTCGTTTCTTTGAGAAGTGCTAGAGACTCAAGGATTTCCGGACTTAATGATGTCTTTCAATCACCGGACGGGCCTCATACACGTTGGCTTACACACACGCTACAGAGGCGATGTGTTGCCGCAGTGAGCTCACGATAGATAAGCGAGCCAGGCGTGCGTAAATAACGGTATTTTCGTTTAGTTGTTGGCACTGGTCAGAAGTATTGCAGTCGCGTATTCTCACGGCCAAACTGCTTTCAAATGGCTTCGAAATTACGCTCTGAATGTACCGTCAAAGCACTGGAGGGCCAGAACTCTGCTTTTTTCAGGTAAATTGGTCAAATTCCTTAGGGTTAGTGCAAATTCGACAAGGGCTTGTGATATTATTTGTTGTACGATAAAATGAGGCTATTCTGAGCTATTCTGAGCGAGAAAAAATAGAAAAAGGCGTAAAAAGTCATATAGGCTGGACATGCTCTCGGCCCTTCAATTTAATTACATTTATTTTACCAACATACTTTTGTCATAATCCCAGGCCTTGATTCCCGACGTCATGAAGAGAAAAATCTGAACAAGTTTGATTGCAATACAACCATAAAGTGTTAAATTCAAGGCTTCTTCTAATTGATTTGATGTTAACTTCAAGGAAACGTTTGACCCATGAACTAGACAGAGCAGAATAAAACTGTATGCATCAATTTTTGGACCTATAATTATTGCGTATATCAGATTACAGGGGATGTGTAGGAAAAAAGTGAGGGCAATGTAAAAGCAAGCTAAGATACATGTATTTCTGTGAAGAGAAAATACACATTTGCAAAATGGTAACTTTGATATCTTGTGAAAAAAATATTTTTTCTCTTTTAATCAGCTGATACTTTTACACTAATTTTGCCTGACAATTATTTGTAGCTGGCAAGAAATAAGCCCTTTCAATTGGTTTATTCTCCATGAATACAATGGAACCAATGAAGATAAATTAACATGTAATTATTTTAAATATATTTTCAAACGCAAAAGGTTCCCCGAAGAAGGAGTTCTAGGTCCAGACACCTCTAGCTCCCATCGGGAGTTCCAGAGTTCTCGACTCCCCTTCCCCACTCCCGTGAGTATTTCCAGCACGCCATCCTGTGGAGGAGTTCAGATTTTTTATGAAATGACCCAATAAACCATGGGATGCTGCTCTAAATAAAGTAACTTGTCTTGTGATAAACACTTCCAATATACATTTGTACCATGCAATGACACAATAGTTATGCATTTTAAGTATTTACCATATACATGTATGTAGCGAGATGCTTATCTTTTTAATAGTCCATAAAATTTTATGGAACAAAAAAATATAACATAACATTTGGATTAAAGGCCTCAGTGGTATTGTGTTATTGGTTTTAGGAAAGATCTTCTTCAGGAAGTGTTTCACTGCACAAACTGTTGCCGTGATGAGTATTTGTCATCAAGCCAGGCAGTGCAAACTAGCATCAGCGACGTAAGAAAGGACCAAGAGTATGCAAGCTTTATAACCAAACACAGGTACATTTCACCTTGCTTTCCTCCCTAGAGTCAATCCTTGGGTGTAATGTATGTTTTGAAAGAAATAAAAGTTATATGGTGTTCAGGAACAATGAAAAATGTTTGCATAAAAATAGAGTTTAATTCCCAAACAATGGGAAAAGACAAATTCAGCTAACGCATTGTTGTACCCAATTCAAACCTTCTGGGAATAACATCCTTTGTTCACAGTATTTCCATATAATTTCCATGTCAATGCTTCATTGATATGGAAATAATGACGAACAAAGAGTAATTCTAATCTCAAAAGGTTTGCATTGGGTACAACAATGCGTTACATGTAGCTGAATTTTGTCTATTTCATTGTTCTGAACACCAACATGGTTGAGCACTGTGCCTTATTAAAGGACCCTAGTCAGCCACACCTTTGTTTTTGTTTACATATGGGAGTTTCGGTATTATGTTACACATGGCGCGTGACCAAAAGTAAGGAAATCATCGCGAAAGGTCAGAGGCGAGATATTTATAAAAATAATGTTATAAAAGGTGACAGGCCTAGCACAAATCCTGCTTGTCGCAAAAAAGCATTTCAGCCCAGTTTTAGAATAGGGTTATCCCAAGTAGGTGTCTGAGAGATTGTTTTCTTTTTATAGACTCAAAATTAAGATATAACAGGACTGTTGTTCTCACGGTTGCTGATTCTTTGATCTTAGGAAAGTCTCTGATACTGACAGGAGATATTTACGCTTCCCAGAGCCGTTTACTATGAGAATATTTAGTTATGCCATTGCTGTTTGCTAGTTCTCGGCATGACAATATTGTTTCTTTAGCGCATAGTTTGCAAGATCAGTAGTAGTCGCTGAATGCTAGGATCACTGAGTTAATTTCTCAGTCCATGATTTTGTGCGAGCGCAAGTATGCGGTTAGCATGGCTTTCGAGATAGTGTTTCTTTTTCAATGATTCCATAAAATAATCTATGGCATATTACAATATTGAAGGGCCGAGAGCATATCCAGCCTATGTGACTTTTTAGGCCTTTTTTATTTTTTCTCGCTCAGATTTGTCCATTTTTGGCATGTGAACTAGAAATTAGTTGCAAAACATTGTTCAGAATTTTTTTCTGTTGTTTTTTTTCCGTCGTTTTCGAGAAATACGGTATGCAAAAAAAAAATCAGAGGGTCCTATTGTAACGCAATATTGCGGTAAGCTTCTGTTTTCACACTGACACGGTTCAATATATTTTTAAATTTAACGTAAGGATTTTTGACAAACGCAAAAAAAAAGTAAATCACTTTCATAATGTCCAGTTTGAAAAAAAAAATGTTGAGCGTAAATCGAACCTGGAGCCGTCCGAGCGCAAATCCTAGACCAAACCACTAGACCACCATGGAACACATGCTCAGTTCAGACTAAGTTTTATTATTTAAAGGTTGATATGCATCAAAACGCGTATCTCGATTTCAAAATCCTTTTAGATCGATTTTATTACGCTTTTCAATAACACGTGGAATCTGAAATTCAATCACCAGCAACGGATGCGTTTTACACTGCCGTCAATCATCTTAGCTTACCTCTCAGGAAACAGATCTTCACTTCAGTGAGTTCAAAAGGTCACGTCCGTGCATTATGATATGGTAGATTTCGATCCATTTTGTTTGTTTCTTTTTTACATGGTCCGTTGGCTTTCGTATTAATTATGATTGACGGCAGTGAATAACGCAACCGTTTGTGGAGATTTGAATTTTAAATTCTGCATGTTATTGAAAGGCGCAGTAATATATGTTGCATTAAAGATTCCAAATGCGAAACATCTTCCCGCCGGCCAGCAAGAACTCACTTCAAACTGCCCAAAGCTGTATTTCAAGTGCCCGACCATGCACAGCAGACCCATCTACCACTGTCATATATAAAGCATGTCGGGAAATCCTACAACAAAACCGAAATGGAGTTCCCGCCCAAAAATTATTACAAAATACTATAAGTCTGAAAGCACTTCGGATATCGGGCATTTCGACCATGGCACGGGATGGGAAATGGCCCACAACTCTCAACGCTGCCCCTTTTCTGATCCGAAGTGATTCCAGACTTTCCCGCCGGCTTGTCTTCCCCACCAAGGTCAGTTTTTCACCTCGAGCGCTAAATGGCGCTTCAGACACAAGGAAGGACAAGAAACACGACTCGTTTCTTTGAGAAGTGCTAGAGACTTAAGGATTTCCAGACTTAATGATGGGCCTCATACACGTTGGCTTACACACACGCTACAGAGGCGATGTGTTGCCGTAGTGAGCTCACGATAGATAAGCGAGTCAGGTGTGCGTAAATAACGGTATTTTCATTCAGGTTGTTGGCACTTGTCAGAAGTATTGCAGTCGTGTATTCTCACGGCCAAACTGCTTTGAAATGGCTTCGAAATTGCGCTCTGAATGTACAGTCAAAGCACTGGAGGGCCAGAACTCTGCTTTTTTCAGGTGAAATTGGTCAAATTCCTTAGGGTTAGTGCAAATTCGACAAGGGCTTGTGATATTATTCGTTGTAAGATAAAATGAGGCTATTCTGAGCGAGAAAAATTAAAAAAGGCCTAAAAAGTCATATAGGCTGGATATGCTCTCGACCCTTCAATTTTTTTTGACTCCTCAGAGTTTATTCTGCATTTAAGTTTCGTGTCTCGGAGCTAGGCTGTACTTTCTTTGTTAACCCAGTGACACCTGAACCGCCCGTAACCGCCCGTACAAGACTCCACTGCTTTAAAAAATTGTAACTTTCTCAATCGTGCGAACACTGCCTTAACTAGCAGTTGTGTGCATTGACTAGAAAGTCTTTCAAATTGAGATACCCAATAAAAACAAAAAAGTCAGCGATTTTTGCAGAATATCAGCGTTTGAATTTGGACAATAACAAAAATGACTGTTTTTAACGTCATAGAAAAAATCACGTTTTTGCCTTTAGTTTTTTTTTATTCAAATCATCGTGGCAAACCCAAAAGTCAACATTTACAGCAAAATTCAGTCCTAGTCCTAGCTTAGCAGTGATTTTTTTTGCTCTTATTCGTTGCTCGGGCCGAGCTACAGCTTCTTATTCTACTGCATACTCACCTTGCCTTGATTTTCAACATCACCACCGCACTGCATGCTGGGAAATAATGAGATTTTTTGACAGCGTTCCTTCCGTCCTCCACACATTTCATATTTATACTAAGTCCACAGCCACTCTGACCCACCGCCGAAATTTCACGCTGGTTGTGTTCTTTAGTGGTCGCAACTTCCAAAATAAATATTATGCCATGGTAGGTTGAGAAATTCATCCAGAGTCGAGTTCCAAAGCTACTTCATCTCCTGGCGGCCATTTTTCCAGTTCAACAAGCAACAAGCCAAATTCGTAAACGAAGTACAACACCTAACTCGCTTCGTTGAGAAAGTGGACTCTAAACTGCCTTCAAGCTTAATGATGCTCGTCAGGCAGCTACTAAAGATGACAAATGGCTGTGAACTTACCAAAAATCGTAGATAATTCATATTGGACCCTTTATTGCAAATCAACCAAGCAAAATGAGATCGTCACAATGACGTTTCCAGTAAACTCGAGCCTTCAGTGTTTTAGAACAGCAGCACTTTCAATGGTAACTCCAAATATGAAGTCACGAAATCCTATGAGGCGTGTGTATGCAGAAAATCACTCAAAAACGTAAAAATCCTCAGGTGTCAATGAGTTAAACGTATGGCGTTATTGCATCCATCATGAAATCAGTTTGTGAAATATTTGAATCTCAGGCATGTTTACTGTTTCATAATTCTCACAGCCGGATGCAACTGTTGTACATTCTTTAACAACAACAATTCGGCGAACTGGCTATGGTTTAGCCGTACAATTCCAACCTCACTTTTGCTGGTAATCCAAAGGTGGAAAGTCGATTCGTGAAGAATAGTTTTCTTTGCATTTCCTGGCGCCTTTGACCATCTGCGCTAATGGGAAACCATGAGGCCATAAGGCCATTAACTTTGGATGTCAAAACCTTGTCCATCGGTAGCGCAAAACTACGAAAAAATCGTTCAAACTGATAGACTAATAATTCAAAAAAGCTACGATAACAGTTACAGACTTTCATTTACACAATGTGGGACGATGCAGTAAGATTCCGATTCACTATGCAATGTTCGGTAATTTTGATGGCATCGAAAATGGCGGATTTCACCGTTTAAGCGCCCAGTGCATTTTGGATGTCTAGGGTCCTTTAAGTAACTGCAGTCGATCACTCCAGGAAAAACTATCATATGTGACAATTTTTGATCAAAGTTCTTTGACTTGAAATCGCTCCAGTTATGTCCCAAACTTTTATGGGTATTGCATAAATGCAAAACTATTTATTTTCCCGTTATTAATATTTTATTTATTATTTTTATTTTATTTGCCCAGTAACAACCAGTACTTCATGTTGTATTTAATTAAATTTTGTTTTTGCCTCTATATCGATAATTATTAACTTTATTACACATTTCCCCAGGGCTTTACCAAATCACACTGAAATTGCCACTACATGTAGTTTACACTGTGATATGAAGATGCAACTTGTGTGCAACATAAATTGCCTCGAAAAGTGCAGCAAATGTAAACTGTACTTTACCCTACTTTCCAGTTTTAATGCTTTATCCCCAAGATTTTTGTTCATGTTCTGTTGTTTCCTGGTTTCCTTGCAGACAGAATCAAGCACCAGCTCTTGCATTCATCTTTGATACATCTCTTCTTGAGTTGACATCAACAGGAGTCACTGCTGATGAATTGGTTGTGAATGATTTGACTATGGAGAAACTTCAGCACAAGTTAGTACCACATGTACATTGTACTTAAACTTTCTGCCCTTCTTAAAATTATTGTTCAGACAATTATTTATTGGTAACAATGTTATACATACATGAATGCAGTGTTTAACAAGAAGATGACATTTGCGATAACATAATTTGTCTGGCGTTGATGGAAACTACCTTCACGCCTCGTAAGGTAGTTTCAATCAGGCTCAGAATAAACTTGTTTCGATCATGCATGATTCATGCAATTGCACTGACCGATGTAAACACCTTCAACAGTGAAACATGTTTCATTTGTGCTTTTAATTATAAACTAAACATGTTTCGCTCTAGTGTGAATTATACGGGTGTAAGGATTCACATACATGTACCGTTTGATTCAATTCTGATTTCAATTATTGCTTTTCAAATTCAACTTATTTCCGATTTGATTATGCGAAATGTTTCTACAAAATGTTTGAGAAAATATGTAAATTTTTGAGAACAACCCTTTGTTCAGGGATCGAGTTTGTATTATATTATGGCATCCACAATAAACAGATTTTATGGAGATAATCATATTAACTTAGATATATTACTTTTTGTATTATTTTTATTTTCAGGAGAACTCTTCTTAGCAAGGACCTTGAATATGTTGAACAGCAGCTAGAGGCTAAAGTAAGTTACTTTCACCAATCAATGTGAGATGTTTTTAACCCATTGACACCTGAACCGCCCGTAACCGCCCGTACAAGACTCCACTGCTTTAAAAAATTGTAACTTTCTCAATCGTGCGAACATTGCCTTAACTAGCAGTTGTGAGCATTGACTAGAAAGTCTTTCAAATTGAGATACCCAATAAACACAAAAAAGTCAGCGATTTTTGCAGAATATCAGCGTTTGAATTTGGACAATAACAAAAATTACCGTTTTTAACGTCATAGAAAAACAACAAAAATCACGTTTTTGCCTTTAGTTTTTTTTATTCAAATCATCATGGCAAACCCAAAAATCAACATTCACAGCAAAATTCAGTCCTAGTCCTAGCTTAGCAGTGAATTTTTTTGCTCTTATTCGTTGCTCGGGCCGAGCTCTAGCCTCTCGTTCTAATGCATACTGACCTTGCCTCAATTTTCAATATCACCACCGCACTGCACGCTGGGAAATGGCCAAGAATTTTGACAGCGTTCGTTTCTTTCCGCACACATTTCATATTTATACTAAGTCCACAGCCACTCCGACCCACCGCCGAAATTTCGCGCTTGTTGTGTTCTCCTGTGGTCGCAACTTCCAAAATATGCCGCAGTAGGTCGAGAAATTCATCCAGAGTCGAGTCCCAAAGCCAGGGCTTCTGATAATTCGCGGAAAAAAAAGTCAAATTTCGCGGGATTTTCAGAGCCAAATTCGCGGAAAAATCGGCCGAATTCGCGGGAATTTCGCGGGAATTTTCGGGGCAAATTTCGCCAAAAAAAATCGTTAAAAAGCGGCCGATTTTGCGTGATTTTTCTGGGCAAAGTTCGCTGAAAAGCGGTCGGTTTTGCGCCGATTTGACGAACGTTTTAAATGAAAAAAGAAGGCAATTTTGCTAAATTTTGGGAAAATGATGAGCGTTGGAGGGCCGGCTGTCATTAAGAGCGGGTAGCCGGCCGAAACAGACAAGCCGTCTGTTTCTTGTCCATCCTCGGCCCATCCTCGGCCGTCTTCTTTCGTTTCAGTTCACTGTTACTGTTGAAGAGAAAGCTTAGCTGAAATTACTTGTAAGACATTCTTTTCTAAGTTTTGAGTCGAAATAAAGATGTATTAATCAGTATTGCAACAGTTTTAAACGCGGTCGGCAGCCGATCTCTTTCAAAGTTATCGAAGGTCTGCGGGTAGCGCCTGGAACATTTTTAAAGAATGGTTCCCAGGCTTGCGCGTCATCCTAAATGTATTGTAGCGTTCCAGTTTTCTATATTTTTGACCATTTCAATCTTGAAGAGAACAACTGAGCAAAACAAGAGACCGTCGTCTTCATGTAGCGTTCCACTTGGGTAACTCCGCAAACGATCTCCTGCAGTTTTTTTTATGGCAGTGTGTGCGTCTTTTTGCTTGGTTAAAAATTTTTCCATCTTTCCAAACCACCAAAAACCTACTACAGTCACAGAAAGGAAATATAACAGTTGTTCAACTAGTGGACTAACTTGCCAAGGAAGGAATATTGAATTGTTTGACCACGAGGTTTTTTTTAACAGAGATCGTCATTTGCTCTTTCAACAACAATGCGCCCGAGAAATGCGCCAATGGCAAAGCTTTTTACATCGTGGCCAATGCCCAGTTTTTCGCAACATTAATCTAAGAACGCCTGGTAGTTTTGGGACGTTGTTTACTCGTTGTAGTGACGAAGTTTCAAGATAATTTTGCAAGTTTACGGCAAGTAAACGGCCTCAATAGCTTGAATTAGTTTCAAATGTGATGTACTGACATGTATTTGGTAAGATTTCTAGCGAATTTCGCGGTATTTCGTGTGTTTTTGTGAAATTCGCGGGATTTCGCGGATTTACCTGAAATTCGCGGTCCCGCAACCGCGCGAATTATCAGAAGCCCTGCAAAGCTGCTTCGTTTCCAGGCGGCCATTTTTCCAGTTCAACGAGCAACGAGCCAAATTCGCAAACGAAGTACAACAACTAACTCGCTTCATTGAGAAGTGGACTCTGAACTACCTCCAAGCTTAATGATGCTCACCAGGCAGCTACTAAAGATGAAAAATGGCTGTGAACTTACCAAAAATCGTAGATAATTCATATTGGACCCTTTATTGCAAATCAACCAAGCAAAATGAGATCGTCACAATGACGTTTCCAGTAAACTCGAGCCTTCAGTGTTTTAGAACAGCAGCACTTTCAATGGTAACTCCAAATATGCAGTCACGAAATCCTATGGGGCGTGTGTATGCAGAAAATCACTCAAAAACGTAAAAATCCTCAGGTGTGAATGGGTTAAACTTTAAATAAAATGTGCTTTACTTGAATGTTGCAGAAACAAGAATTTCAACAAGAAAATGATAAACTTCAAGGTGAAAAAAACGCAAATGAAGATCACTTAAGGTACATGTGCATTTTGTTTGTTTTCTAGGGGCAGCTTTCAAGTTCAAATAGAGAAAGAAAAATTAACAGTTATGTGTACATTCTCCACAAAATCTGTAATTTGATCATTCAATGTCATTGTTTTGCAGGGAACAGCAAAGAAATGTACCAAAATTTAAAATGCATGTTTTTGGCATTGTTTTTGCTCATTAAACCTATTGTTAAAATGTGTCATTCTTGCTGCCGTCACCATCATGGTTGCTCAATTTCCCATCAAAATATCCCACTCCGCCACCCCCAGATACAATGTAGGTTTTTCAGTTAAAACCCCAACAAGCACCCTTTCTGGAAATTCCATATGTGGGGTGGGGGGAGGGGGGAGTTGGGCGAGGAGGTGATGGATATTAAATTTTAAGCATACTGGAGCTGCACATGTTTACATGTACAACCTCGATATTTGTTTAACTTTACAGCATCATTCAAAAGGAGCAGAGTGTGGCTGTTCTCAACTGGCACGTGGAAGATCTGAAATGCAGTCAAACCAAACTACAGGTACATACATACATCTATAGTCAATCCTCTATGTGCGACCACCTGTCCTGAGCGACCACCTTTCCTAAGTGACCACCTCTTCTGAGCGACCACCTCTTTTAAGCGACCACCACTTCTAAGCAACCACCTCTCCTAAGCGACCACCTCTGCTAAGCGACCACCTCTCCTAAGCGACCACCTCTTCTAAGCTACCACCTCTCCTAAACGACCACCTCTTCTAAGCAACCACCTCTTCTAAGCGACCACCTCTCCTAAGCGACCACCTCTTCTAAGCGACCACCTCTCCTAAGCGACCATCTCTTCTAAATGACCACCTCTTTTAAGCGACCACCTCTTCTAAGTGACCACCTCTCCTAAGCGACCACCTCTGCTAAGCGACCACCTCTCCTAAGCGACCACCTCTCCTAAGCGACCACCTCTTCTAAGCCACCACCTCTTCTAAGCTACCACCTCTCCTAAACGACCACCTCTTCTAAGCAACCACCTCTTCTAAGCGACCACCTCTCCTAAGCGACCATCTCTTCTAAGTGACCACCTCTTTTAAGCGACCACCTCTTCTAAGTGACCACCTCTCCTAAGCGACCACCTCTCCTGAGCGACCACCTCCCCTAAGCGACCACCTCTTCTAAGCGACCACTTTTCCAAAATACCAAACGCTTCCTAGTAAAATCACTAGAGTCAAAACCTCTCGTATCGACTGCGACCACTTTCATTGTTGGTAATTTGAGTTTTTCTGTTGTTTTTAACTTCTGGTAAGCAACCTTTTGCCATAATTTCTGACACTGCAGACACAAATTGAATCATGCATATTTAAGTACAAGTCCAGTAAAACAAAAATTTTGTCCTTTGCGTCAAAACTTTAATATCGTACAATATTTTGCACTGATACATGTATGTGCTTTGTACATTGAAATTGCTATATAGGTCATCATATGATTCAGAGACAAGTTCATGTGATATAAAGTTAAGACCCCTTGTGGTCAGTCTGACCTCTTGTGGTCAGACTGACCTCTTGTGGTCAGTCTGACCTCTTGTGGTCAGTCTGACCTCTTGTAAGCGACCACCTCCTGTAAGTGACCACCTCGGCTTTGTAATTTGGGTGGTCGCTTGAAGAAAGTTCAACTGTATATCATCTTCTAACTACATCATTATATACCATGAAGTACTTGTTGACATTTGAGTGGAACCCTATAAATAATGCAGGCAACTTGACGTTTGGGAAGCTCTTGGTTGCTGTACATATGTATTCATAACCTTTGGACCCCCCCCCCCCCCCTATACACTGTAATTTCTGGTACCAAAATATACAGACATTTCTTTATTCCTCGGGCATTCTCAATGTTGTAAATAACAGTTACAGTAAACAAAAGCGCTGTCTAAAAACTCTATGAATTGTTTCAGTACTGCAGTGTATTAAAGAAGCGGTGTTAACACTGCTGCATTATTAAGGAAATTCAAGATATTTGCGAACCTGGACTGTTCTGACTGCAAATTGAACTTTAAAGGAACAATATTAATATTTAAATAAAACATACAATGTACTTTTCTACAGTTAAGGCTTTGTTGATTTGCAATGCTCTTCTTTTTTCATTATTTCAGAAAACGTGCACCATGACTGCCTCAGTTCTTGACAAACTCGGCAATTCCCAGCCTGCCAAGTTTGCAGATCTTTCTCCTCCAGGCTCGGCACCTGCTGGGGTGAGTTGCTAACTGTTTGTACACATAGAAGTTAGTGAAAGTATGCAGTCATTAGACCAAGATTTAAATTTGACTTAGGCCCGGGTTGCACTAGAGTGAATTTTAATAATTTCAAAACTTTTGGTGATACAATTTTTGGAAAACAAATCTAGGGCCTTAGTATTATAGATGATTATATTTAAGATATTCTGTTTATAGTATAGTTTATATATATATATACAAATTGTAAATTGGCCTGAAAAGCCCTAGAGAGTGCACAATGAAGTTATTTATATATTTATTAACTAATGTACATGTAACTGAGACTGGTAGAGGGATTTCTGGATCGAAGATGGAGGTAGTGGGTTAGCATTTCTTTCCTTTTGGAGAGGGTAGGAGGGCATGAAAGCTTTTCTTTTTGCTCCTTTTCGCACCCCATGGACCCCTTTTTGCTCCTTTTCGTACCACGAGCACCCCTTTTTGCTCCGAAAGGAAACAACTGCTGTGTCGGCTAGGGTAAGGGTGGATGTGAGATGAACTCCAGTATAAAATGGCTGGGTGATCTACATACCTTTTAGAGATACTAATTGGGTGTTTAAATCAAGAGTTAGATGAACCATATGCATTTTTTGCATTTTGTTTGCGTAAAAATGCACGATTTCTGCGTTAACGTGATCTCTGCCACTACTAGACTTATCCATTCAAGTACATGTTTTTTTAAAGTGTTAAGCTTTAATGAGCTAAGAAAAAGTGCCCCATGAATATGTTTATTCAGAATATTCAGTTTTTTAAGGATTTAACTTGCAATAATCTATTTCTGTATGCCTAACTTTCTTGTTGTTCATTGATTTTCGAATTTATTGCTTCTCCAAAGCAATAAATTAATGCTCCAAGCATTTATTCCAGAAAATATGGTGTCTCGTTTCTGGTCGTTTTTATCGGCATTCGGCAATCAATAAGGAATAGCAATCGGCAATAACTAAGCAATAAATTAATGCTCCAGGCGTTTATTCCAGAAAATATGGTGTCTCGTTTCTGGTCGTTTTATCGATAATATTTTGTTTAATCCTTCAAGTTTACTTAAGCCTGTACCTTACTTATAGAAGTCTTATCATTGTGTTTTCATGTAATTCTCTTAAATTCTAGCCAGAATTATCAGTAAAAAGGAAAACGGCTCATTATCTGAGTTGATTTCTTGCAGGAATTCGGTCAATCGACCCCTGAGATAAGAAAAAGTGCACGGAAAATTCCATCACTGTTTAAAAAGAAAAGATTAGAGAACCCTGAGAAAAAACCTGTGCGATACAACAGGCCCACATCTCCTGACAAAGACGTGAATGGAATTTCGAATGAGGATGAGTCAGATGACAGTGCGGTTGGAGAATATATCGAGGTATAATAATGTATAATTTCGTATACACCCCATCATATTTTCTGTTCTCTCAGTGACAAAATGAAATGAATTACTGTATGTTAAGCACTGTCTGCATTGCCACAACGGTACGGTAAGGTCACACACGAGCCACTGTAGCCTACTTAACTTCCAATTCAGATAGCCAGTGAATAAATTATTGTACAACAGTATTTAAAGGAAACGGGTTTCTGTTTGAGATGGCCAGTAAAAAATTACTTTATAACAGTATTTAGAGGAAACGGTATCTACTGTTTATGTTGTCTCGCACCCCGTTATTACGTTCAGTACTGTTTGTATCTGTTGTAATTGGCCAAATGGATTGTTTTCGTTTGAATCAGTTTTACGGAAGACAGAAAAACGTAAACCCACTAACTCTTATCTGTATTTTTTAAGCCTGATGATGACGTTCCTCTTCAAGAACAGTTGTGGTTTCATGGCACTGTTGATCGCAAAGATATACCCAATCTGCTTAAGAATGAGGGCGACTACCTAGTGAGAGAAAGCGCAACAAAACCTGGACAGTTTGTTCTGTCCACACGGTTTGAAGGCGTTCTGAAGCATTTTATCATTCAGTACAGTGATGATGTGAGTACTGCTTTTAGCTTTTTGGTTTTCATTCTCTCCATAGACGTATACCGTAAAATGTCGCTGATAAGCCCGTCCGTTTGATAGCAAAACATTATTACGGATATACCCCTCCTAAAAATAGATTTTATTGAACTAGCGTGAGGTTCATATTGGTAAAATATTGGTCGAGTTCTGTTTTTGCAAGTTTATTCGCATAACTTGTAAAAAGAACGAGACCAATATTTCCCAATACGGACCGAACAAACTAGTTCAATAAAGTTATTATAATGGAGTTTTTAAAAATTTGCCGATAAATTAATTGGCTAACGCGCGCGCCAATGCTAAGCATATCATTGCATTTTTCAAGCCAAATTTAACCAAAATTGTCCGCCAAGCATGAGCTAAAATGTTTCAACTTAATAGAAAACAGTTTTCATTTTTTCATTGTTTCATAAAAGGAATTCGGCGAAATGAGTTCGTGAGTGGTCCATCTTAGCGGTCCGTATTGCAAAATGCGGACCCCTCAGAATGCTCCTCTTCATCGTGGACCAGTTTGCCATATAATAAATATGCATACCACAGTTCCTCAACGGCAGTTCTGTAAGAAAAAAGATACAATTAATTGACTAAAACAAAGGTTCACTATCACAATATTTTTCGCTTGTCAGCCCAAAAAGCCACACGAAGTTGTATAAGCCCAGTGGTTATAATCGGCATTTTACGGCATCCTCCCTGGATTGACGGCAAACTCACTGGGTCGCTTTCAATTTTTACTAGGGCTTAGTACGGTTTGAGGACCAAGGCTTCCCAAGTGTAAGGGAACTACTGGATTATCACGTTAACAACAGAGTTCACGTAACAAAGAAATCCAAGGCAATATTAGTAGCTCCAGTTCTGAAGGAAAAAGACAAGTGGGAAATGAGCAGAGACAACTTAGTTCTGCAGGAGAAGAAGCTTGGTCAGGGCCATTTTGGAGACGTTATGAAAGGAATACTAAAGCCTTCCAATGTACCAGTGGCTGTGAAGTCCTGTAGGGAGAGTGTTTCTGCAGTAGTGAAGAAGAAGTTTTTAGCAGAAGCAGAGATTCTGAAGCAGTATGATCATCCGAACATTGTGAGGCTGATCGGGGTGTGCGCTGACAAGGAACCTGTCTTTATTGGTAACTCATTATTTATTAGTGCGTGCTTTGAAACTAAAGGCGTCTTCACACGACAAACTAAGGTTGAGTTCGATTGACCCTATTCCTGAATAAGAATATATTCCGGATTATTCCAGAATAGCCATTCCATCCGTAGGTCAATAAAACGATTATTCCAATATAACACGCAGACAGCAATCAATTCCCAGACTTGTTTCTTTTTGTAATTGACGTCTTGAAACATCTCTTTCATTTCTTCGTACAAGGAAATGAGGCGAAGCGTCTCTTCTCGACTCCAGAAGTATCCTTTTTTGAGTAACAACTCATTTTCTTCGCACAAGATCGCCGGCACATAGTCGCCGGAACATAGTCGCCGGCGGTAGCCATTTTGTTTGTTGTTTTGAAAAAGGTGACGTCATTATTTAACAACTATTCACCTCAGTGTAGGTGGGTAGTGGTGGATATTTACCGAGCCGAAAATGATGCTTTTTAACTCATTTATTCCTGTCAACGATTACATTTTTCGTGCGCAAATTGCTGGGAGGTGAATAGCACTTGCTATTCCGAGTTTCAGTAGCCAATCAGATCGCGCCAACAATGCTATCCACTGTTTCAGTATATACTAATCTGGAATATTCCAAGCATTCTGCTCCCAAGTGCAGAATGCTTGGAATACATTCCATGTATTCTGGAATCGGAATAGCGGCTCAATCGAACAGGCATTCGGGGTTATTCCATTTATTCTTATTCCGGAATAAGGTCAATCGAACGCACCCTAAAGTTGGCAAACTCCAAAGTGTGGAAATCTCTTGCTTTTACACGACAAACTTCCACACACCTCAGGGTTCTGTCTTTTTGCGGGAGAAAGACAGAGGACCCTGTGAAACGAGGTTGCACATGCAGAAGTTGCAGCAAATGTTGACACGTCAAATGTGAGTTTGCCAACTCAAAAACGTTGTCGAAAAAGTTGGCAAGAATAGAAACAAGTAATCTTTGTTCTAATAGTTTGCAACTCTACTGTTGATGTCAGGTTCACACACGCCAAAGTTTGTCAACACAAGTTTGCCAACCTGTTGTTTGTCATGTGAAGTCGCCTTAAAAATATCATTATTTTGTAAGTTGTGATGGTTCCAGGCAATGAATTCTTTTGTGCGCTTAACTCAAAGCGGTGGCCATGTACGTTTTATCAGAAAAAAGAAAAGAAAAAATGTCCACGAGAAAAAAACAACAACAAGAAAATCGCGTTTAAAACAAACAAATAAACAAACCAAAAGACAGACAGAGACTACTGATCGTTTATTTAAGTCTTTAGAGCGCTTTTCACTGGAGTGTCGTAAAACCAAAACCAAAGCAATTACTCTGACCAATCACAACAGACGCAGACAATCCAATGAACCAATCAGAATTCGAAGCAAATACATGTAGCCTGCGCCAAGCGCGGGAAAACACTTGCGAGCAACTTACGATTGGTTTTAGTTTTACTTTTGATTGGTTGATAAAGTGGTGCGAGATTTTTTAGCCAATCATAAAGCGTACCAGTACAAAACTGAAGCAATCGCTAATTTTTTTTCGACACTCGATTGAAAACCGCCCTATAAAGCAAAACCTCTTATACTGTCTTTTTCTCCTAGTCATGGAATTCATGCCCGGTGGTGACTTCCTCAGCTATCTTCGGAAAAAAGGCGCCCACTTAAACTCCAAAAAGCTGATCAGATTTAGTGTCGACGCGGCTTCTGGTATGGAGTACTTAGAGAGTAAAAACTGTATCCACCGAGATTTGGCCGCAAGAAACTGTCTGATTGGTAGTGATGACTCACTCAAAATATCAGATTTTGGAATGTCCCGCGAAGTTGAGGAAGGTAACGTCACATACATACTCTTGTTATACTGTAATACTTAGGCGTAGCTTTGATTAATTGAGAATGGTCAAAATGAATTTATAAGTGATGAATTTATAACATCAACTAGACCTTTTGCAAGTGGTTGGTCACATGGTGCAAAATCTGCTGTGTTGGAGGGCAAGCAACGCAGCGAAAGGAAATTAGCATTTGAATGGATACAGCGTCTTTTTGTTTTTACTGTCTCATTGCATTGCTTGCCTTCCAGCATGGTGTTTTTGTACCACCTGACCAACCTGCTGTAAAGAGCTCATTACAAATGGTGCCTATTTTAGAGCCGTTTTCAATTGAATGTTGTAAAATCTACCTCGGTGCTACAGGCCTTTCTCGCGAGCCTGCCGTAAAACCAAATCCAAAGTAGTTACTCTGGCCAATCACAACAGGCTTAGACAATCCAATGAACCAATAAGAGCTCTAAGCAAATACATGTAGCCATGGAAGCGCAAAGCGCGGGAAAACGCGTGCAAGCATGTCACGATTGCTTTTGGTTTTACTTCTGATTGGTTTATAAAGTGGCGCGAAAATTTTTAGCCAATCACAAAGCGTAGTAATACAAAACCAAAGCAATTGTGAAAGGACTTTCGACGCTCAATTGAACACCGCTCTATCTCAACTAATCGTTTTACTCATTTCTAATCAGTGTATGAAGCGTCAAACATGAAGGAGATTCCAGTGAAGTGGACTGCACCAGAAGCACTGAACTACTTCCAGTACACGACACTGAGCGACATATGGAGCTTTGGTGTGTTGCTTTGGGAGTCATTCTCTTATGGAAATACACCATATCCAGGCCTTTCCAACAGGGTAAGTTTAACAAAAATAAGTGAACAATTACTCCTGTTTTTCTAGACTGTTTACAGTCTCCTATTTTCTTGTATGTACCCCGAGATCGAGCGTTGCGTTCGTTCAGCTGCCATCTTGAAAGCCACGGCGTGCAAAAACTGGGAAAAGAAACACTCGTTTCTCGTGTTCGATATGTTACTTCAAAATTATTGATTCTTTAGGAAGAAGGGGAGGGGGCATTTATTTGATGAAAGGTGTTTAATGTGGTATGATCTGTATTGTTTCTCATAAAATATTTAATTTGTACAGGAAACTCGCGACAAGGTGGAAACAGGTTACCGCATGCCTCCACCTGCAGATACTCCACCGCCAATTTATCAAATCATGAAAGATTGTTGGAACGTCAGTCCAGAAGATAGGCCGCGTTTTTCAGAAATTGTAAGACGACTGAAGCAAATCCAGAGTCATCTAAAACAGTAATTCATTACAAATTGGGCAGTTGTGTTACCTAAGTGAGAAACCCTCCACCCCCCCCCCCCCAAGTCACAAACCCCCTCCGTCCCCCCGTTCCTCCCCCCCACCCACCCAGCCCCTACACAAACATAACTTTATTTAGATACGGTAGTAAAATCCTTTCAGCGATTATAATCCCTGATATATTAACTAACTGACTAAAGTTACAATTACATATTAAAACAACACAAAAGAAAAATAAAAAAGCTGCTTTTCAAGGATGCTGTGTATAAAACTCATTCAAAACTGTGGTCACGCAATTTAATTTTAAAAGCGTTTAAGGATGCTTCCAGGTGTAAATTCGTTTACACGTTTACAAACCATCTGGGGATTTAGGCATGCCGTATCACAAGATTTATATTTCCTTTTTATGGATATCCCATCAAAATTGTTACATACAATAAATTTAGTTTTATTTACAGTTATAAACGACCATACGAGAGTTATGACTTTTTATTTATATACGTTTTTTGCTGTGAGGTTTTTGTCTTCGTCCATATAAGATGTATGCTACAAACATTAATTTAAGGCGGAACGTTTTTCTTTTCTTCTTTTGATGATCTACAAACTAGAGTTATTTCATTCAAAACAACTTTAGCTACAAAGCCAATGTATTGTGTACGGTATCATCTCTGATTTTTACCTCCAAGTCCAGTTTGCAAGCTTACCAAATGCTTTATTTTTTTCACTTGGAAACAATATTGTGAAACAAAGGAAACCAGTCCACTGGAAAATTTGTGAGGTACCTTTTGTTTGGATGGTCAAATTTAAGGTTGTCATCCACAGACTCCAAAATCAGAACCACCTAAGAAGCTTTCATTTGAATGGTCACACTTTAGGATTTCATCCACAGGCTCAAAAGTTAGAACCCACCATGACGGCATAATAAACAGCACCACAGGAAAGAACTGCTCGGTAGCTTTCATTTCAATGGTCACACTTTAGGATTTTATCCACAGACTTAAAAGCGAGAGCCACCTTGTACAGTATAATAAACCAGAGAACTTGCAATAAAGTTATGACAATTAAGAAATAAATCTTTGAAGTTAGGAATGGATGTTTACTGGGGATAAAGGAGGTTATTTTAGCAATGGATGAAGCTACAGAAGTATTAGTCGTTATTTTAATAAATCTTTAAAAGTTCAATCGTATCCCCCAACAAATTATATAATAAACCTTGCCATAACATAGAAATGTAACAATATTGTAAAGAATTCATGCTAATAGAATAATTAGAATATAATTTTTAGGAAGTGTATAATGAATTTGTATAATGTGTTCAGAAAATTTGTAATATGATAATATTTATCAAATGCTACAAAAGTAGTTTTGATTTCAGAGGTCAAACAAATCACTGATTAGAAGAAAAGGTTTGACCATATTTTTTAAATTGTTATTTGTATATTTTAAAAGTATTTTAGTATTTTCGGTTTTTGCCTGTCTCTTTACTGTTACAGGACTATCTATACCTAATCGTACCTTTTTGGTACGCTTCGGCGGTATATCAGGCGAGTTTAGTCGAGCCGTGGCTCGTCGAGCCAAAATACCCATGGCGGGACCAAACGAGCCTGATATGCCGCCGAAGCGTACCAAAAGGTACAATTAGGTATTTACCGTACCCAAATTCTGCAAATACAGCCCAAAATCCGGTGATATTTTTAGCAGTTACGGCAATAAAATCTGTCAGGCGTCCTATCATGTGGCCCGCGAGGAGAATAATACGAGTCAACAAACGGCGCAAAAAGTGATGAATGAAAAATAATTTTACTTTGAGTTTTATACAGCGAGCAAAGTGAGAAACTCGTTAGCAAAATATGTGTAAAACTCTTCTCTGCAAAACAATTATCGGCATTTGAAAATGAGAAAATTACATTGTATGCCGAAGAAATAATTTTACAAGTCTTATCTCGAGGGAACGAACACATAAATGGTGTAAATGTCACATGGAACTTTCAAATACTCGCTTCAGCGGTTCAAACGTTCAGTTGGAGGAACTTTTGGAACCAGAGGTAAAGTTGACGTTAATGGTAGACTAAGCTTCTGATTGGCTAATTCGAATTTGGGTACGGTATTGAATGATATTAAATAAATACTGAATAGTTGGGGTTAGTTTTGTCGTAGTATAAAAAGATGTAATATTTTGCTCTAAATATTGTACTAAGATGTGTGGTAAATAACAGCTGTTATTTTCAGTTTTGTTTCTTCTGAGCTAGAACAAAACTATCAGAACAAAGTTGCAGTTCTTTTAACCAATTACCTCAGAAGCAAAATCAATCCTAGAAGAAACACAACTATGAACAAATCAGAACACGGAGCAAAACCGTGGAAGCGGTTGCCAAGCGCGGCAAAACGCGCTACTGTACCCACGTTTTCTTATTTGGCGCGAGAAGACAATCATATACCCATTGGGAAGATTCGTCCCAAGCCTCTGTGAGATCTCTTTTTGATCGGTAAGAGCGTCGAGGCCTGGAAACGAGGCTGCAAAAATCAGCTTCGCTCTCGTATCTGAGTATCGAGTAAAAATGGCAACTTTTCGCAGTCTAGAAAACACGCATCTATAAGCTGTTTCACGGTTGGTTTTACGACAAAACAAACCCGCTTTTAAAAGCTAAATACTGGTTTGTACGTTTTAAAATCCTGTTACATTTAATTGACATAAAACGCTTTGATTGTTTCCAAAATGTTATGGTAACACGAGCGGACTTTTGGGATATCGAGAAAGCTGTAGAAACATGAACCAAAAGTAATTTTTTTCCACAGCTATTTCGGGTTCTGCCAAAATCACGTACGTGTTGCCTTTAGTTATTTTGACAAGGAAATAAAGTTTTCCTATTGTTTGAATGGGGCTCAAAATATTTTACCGTCGGTAGTAACTGTTTTTTTACCAAACAGCGCGCATATCTCGTTTATTTTATAAAACTGTAGCTAGAGTTAAGTTTGCGTTGTTGTGTGTCTGTAATCATAAGGTCATGATGTAAATAAAATGCTGACGATTAAGACTGCATGAGTGTTCTATGAATTGTGCATCAGTCAATTTCCAGAAGGATCATAACCCCGGGCAATATACCCGGGTGGTATCTGACTTTTCGAAAATGTTTGGTCAAATTCTCCACCATGTGGACGCATTTATCGGTCAAGTTCCCCACAGAGCGTCATAATTTTTTAACGTGTTTACTCGAAAAGTGAAAATAGTAGCCTTGGCAACTACTAGTCAAAGCTATTGTACTCGGTCACTTTATGCCTTCGAGGAGGGGGGAGGGGTTATGACTACCTAAAAGCAAGTTTTGTAGATACGGACAACTCCCTCCTTACAGACACTTCGCTATAACGGACACTCTTGCCATTACGGATTCACTGAGGTACCTAAACCTGCAACTCTCACGCCTTTGGCGTAAGTCTCACGCCTACGGGTTGAAAGACGTCGATCTCGCATAAGCTCACGCTTACGGCCTAATTTCCTACGTCTGGTTGAAAAATGTCAGTTACTACTGCCTTAACTGACACACTTTCCAAAAATATGTAAACTCGAACCAATACAAGAAAGGAAAAGTCCACGTAAAATGAGTAAATGACGGTACTTTCCCCGACTATCCCTTATGCATGTTTAATTTCACTAGCTGATTCCACCCCCAAGCCTCGCTTTCGAAGTGAACCCGTAACAATTTCATCAATGTATTCTCAAAAGAGCAAAGTTGAAAAGAATACCCACTCAAAAACAACTTGAACTTGTCAAAGGTTTGCAAGGAATGTAGTACAAACAAGGCTTGATGGTGAATTTTGAGCTGGTGACGTTATTATGCGTAAGGCCTATTGTCTGATTCTTAAAGGGAAAAGCACTGGGGACGAGGTTGTATTTCGCGATAAAATTCTGGCACTCTCAGAATAAAATCTCATGCCTTTGACTCAGAAAAAGTTGGCAGGTAATATATCAAACATGAGACGCAGTGTTTCATCAGATTTCCAAACACCGCGAAGTGGGTTGAAAAACGAGGCGCAGCCGAGGGTTTTTTTTTTAACCCACTTCAAGGTGTTTGGAAATCTGATGAAATACTGTGTCGAATGTTTGATATTACTTCTCAAACAAAATGATTTTAGAAGGAGAAATTAAAGATGCAAAAATTAGGAGTGTTTCAACTGATTTCCGAACACGCATTAAACATTACTTTCCTTTGAATAAATTACAAAAAAGAAATTTCCTTTGTATTTTCGTCATGAATTATTAATGAGTTGAGAATTATGGGCAACGACCACTAGTTATTAAAAGTGGCAATGAAAGGGGGATTTTGCTCTCTTGGTCAAGACGGCACTAAATATTTCACCAAGTACATTTGCTCTAACTCAAAGTGCTCTTAGAGTACAAAGAGAAGAGAAAACAAACCATGATCGGATTAAGCGATTTTTCCAAAACGCAAGAGAAGAACTAAAAAAATGGCTAATATTTCGAGTAGTAATCCTCTTCCATCCGCAGACACACATTCATAATTTCAGTGCACTAGTAATAGTAATAAACAACAAAACTTCAGCATTATTTTTAGGTTTCCATTAATACAAATATGTTTTTTATGGTTTTTTAAATTGATGCTAAAAGGTGATATGACCCCTTTAATAAGGACAACAAATCATGTTCTTGTCTTTTAAAGGATTCTGTCACAGCGGGACTGCCGTTCACTGTAGTTAAATACTCGCCACTTGATCGAACCTACAAATATAGCTATCTTAAAGAGACATTGTCGCAGCTGAAATGTCGTTTTTACCACAATTGCCGCTAAACTCGCAATCTGATTGGTCGACGTGAGTGGTAAATGAGAGTCCAGACAACAGTGCTGACGCTAACATCACGCGAGCTTGAAAAAAACCAATCAGATTGCGAGAAAGTTATAGACAACGCTTGCTCTTTCTTTGCTGTCACGTTTTGTAACAAGCCTTCGATTTTTCCTTGTATTTTTTTCTAAATATTGTTGTAAAGAAACAAATTTACACCGGTTTGCTGACTCACTCGGCTGCGCCTCGTGAGTCCACAACATTTTTGACCATGTGATGACGTAAATCGTGGTAAATAAGAGTCCACACCACGGAAAACCGGTGTAAATTTGTTAAGTTTTCATGATTATGGCCAGTAGCGTACTTTAAGCTTACTTTATTATCTTCAAATTGAAAGAAACAATCGCCAAAAGTGATGGAAGCAAAGAAATATGAACTACTGACAAAATAACGGCTAGAAAAGTCAAAATTTCACAAGAATGGCAAGTTTGATTTATTAACAGGCGGTCAAGAAATCAAATTTCGTGAACTCGGTAATCCATTTCAATCCTTGCAATCCTGGGGCCGGATTCACGAAGCCCTCCTAAGTTAAGACATATCCTAAGTATTGTTTCTTAACAATAGTCTATTGCATTCCAGCAATAGGCAATTGTTAAGTCGTTATTTCCCTGCATTTTTTTCGCGGTTTGCTACTCAAGACAGGGATACTAATAAAGGGATACTTAGAAGCCGCTATTGTGGAAAAAGAAGAGCTTTCAGGGATAAAATCTTGCTTCGAGGAACTTCATACGTTTTTATCAATGGGGGAGCAATGCGGGGAGATGTTTGTTTTTCGGATTTCAGAATTGAAGAAGTGGAGATTTAAAGAATTTCCAAGCAGTCGAGGGACTTAAAGGTAAAACAAATTCAGTACATTTTTCGATGGGAATTAATGTTGATATCAATCTGTGATTGACTTTTTCTTTCTGTTCTCGTTAGTTTTGGCTTGAGATTATAATTGGACAGAGTCCAATTATTTTCTCTTGGTTTTGGAGAATTGTTTATAAATCGTGCTTAAATTCAGTCGTGTTGATTTCTTGAATTTCATCGAAGACAGCTCGGCCTTGATGCGCTATAAGACTTAAATGGTACACGTTTTGCTTTTATACATAAACTTATGGAGATTTGAATAAAATTTTTCGAAAGAAGATTGTGTTAAATTGTCCATTTTTATGTGTTTGTTCATTCATTACTCCTGATTACATAGGTTGAAAAGCGATTTTATGTAAAGAAAACAAGACTTGGATTTTATAGTTCTATCTTCACTCGCGTCGCCTTATGTTTGTCTATTTTTTGCAATTTTGATTTCAAATCAGTTTCTCGGGAAATTTTTGATTCGCAACAGGTGTATTTTATTCGGAAATTAGTCAAACTAGTTATTCTAGACCGAGAAAAAGTTGTTTTTGTGAACTTTTGTACGGTCTAAATGTACTGTGCAGACGGTCGCGTAATACTGTTTTTGAGAATTGCTAAAATCGAAAAATAGCCCGGTCGTCACCTATCTATATATATACAGCTGTTTCGAGAAAGGTTGTCGGAAAAAAGCGTAAAAGTGCACGCGACAATCCAGAAAGGCTGTGGGTAGTCATCCACGCTATATCCTAAAAACTCATTTATGCCAATGGCCCACCATCTAAGATCGTCCCTGTACGGACGAGGCATCGTGAGTTTCATGTATTTGTTTGACTTATTAAAATTCATTGATCATATCCCATATTATTTTTCGGGATTGTAGCGTGCACTTTTGCGCTTTTTTCCGACAACCTTTCTCGAAACAGCTGTATATTGCTTTTAAAGCAACGACAACTGACTTGATTTTAAAAGACATGTTTCGACATGCTTACTTGCTTGCTATTATCCAGACCCTTTGTATATTGCTTCATTTAATCCGGGTACCAGGAAATCACGCAAAACGACGTGCAATACAGTTTAGTTTAGGATTTCAGTAGCCAAGACGTTTCGTAATACACCAAGGAAACTATGAATGCAGTGTTGTAACTACTGTAACTAGCAAGTGAATACATGAACGAAAGAATGAACGACGTCATATATATAGCGCACAAATCACATGTCTCATGGCACTTTACATACACTTATGAGAATGGGATCGGACGTCAGCTCATGACGGCGCCTCAGGCACCCGCTATCGGCCCATTGTTGATCTCATGTCCCCCACCCCACCCATGAACAATATATGGTATAGGGTTTTGTTACGTCCTCATGCAGTGGTTCTTTTACGTCCCCATCGGAGACGGGACCGTCATTTCTACGTGGTCATCACGTGAAGGTCTAACCATTTGCAGATTAGTCATGGCAAAGGCAGCTCCCTCGTCCTCAGTGTCCGGCCGGGATTCTAACCCGCGATTTCCCGCTCTGCTGAGTGACGTTCTACCAAGTGAGCTATAAACCAGAAGGAATACATCCGCCTCTCCTCGCGTATTCGCAAGCTATGTTGTAAAGGCGCCTTCACACGACAAACTTAAGTTGGCAAACTTCAAAAAGTTGGCAATCTCGTATTTTCACACGACAATCTTTACTTAGCCTCGTTCTCAGGGTTCGTTCTTCTCCAGGGAGGAAGAGTGGGGACCCTGTGAAACAAGGTTGCATATACTGAAGTTGCAGCAAACATTCACAAGTCCAGTGCGAGTATGACAACTCAAAAACGTTGGCGAGAATAGAAACGAGTTCTAATTATCGCCGCCAACAGTTTGCCAACTGTTGATGTCGCTTTTACCCACACCAACTTGAGTTTGCAAACTTTAGTTTGTCGTTTGACTGCGACTTAATGCGTTCAAGTTATTCCTCAACGCTTTAAGAAAATTTCTCGTTCCCGCAAAATCGGTTTAAAAATATTTTTTATCTTCTAGTACCAACACGTACATGAAACCGGCAACGCACGCCGCAATACGTAATAAACTGTATTTTTTTTACAACTTGCGTTCTAATCGGATGCAAGAGAAAGCAAAAATGGTCGGACGACACACTGCATCACTTCGATTCTCCACGGGAGCTTTGTAATGAGTAGATCCATTAATACAAAACGGAAAAGAAATAACGAGGGAATATAAACAAGAGGCTGAGCTTTCTTGATCTTCAAGCTTTGCTCACTTTAATGTTCATCAGTAGCTGCATTATTAGTTATTATTTTCTTGTTTGTTTGTTTTTGGATAACGGGTATATTACGGTACACTGACGGTATAACCTTTTGTAAAAGGTTTGAATGGTGAGAACGAATTGGCTCATGTAATGAGGTGGGAAGGGTTTATGGTGGAAAGAATTTCAGGAACTGATTGCCAACGTTAAGTTTGTTTTCCTTGAAACCAAAATATCATTTACAACCAAGAGAAATAAGAATTATGCTTGCCTGAGAATCAGGGTTTCGACTCGTGGAATTACAACTTGTCTACAACAGGGCCATTAAACCCCACTAAAAACTCGGGTTTGTTTTTATTCAATCTTGCTAAATGTGGAAATCATTCCTTTAACAATAAATACAATACGAGGCAACTAGTTCACCATGCTCACCCCTAAATTCATTTTTCATATCGCTTATTCCTTGGAGGAGATGCTTGTCTATCATAACTTTGTAAGTAGCTCTAACTTTCCGCGGACACACTATGCCATATCCATTCGCTTTGTACACAAAACACAGTGACCAGGGTCCAGTTGGGCAAAGCAACTTACATGTAAGATTAACTGGGATTTTCTGCAACCACTCTCTTTGTGTTTCCTATACTCGTTAATTCGCCTTTGGCTGAGTTATCCATGATACCCTTATACTTCGGGACACAGGGAACGGTTGCCATAAAATCCCACTTACTGTAGTCAATTATGGAGACATATAATCTAGTTCTAACTTTTGAGTCTGTGGACGAAATCCTATGGTGTGACCATTCAAATGAAACCCCTTCAGCAGTACTTCGGCATGGTACCATTCGTTTTTCAATATTTTACAAAATGACATTTGGGATTTTATAGAATTTTGATTTTTGGCACTAATGGGCGACGTTAAAGAGTTAAGTTGCTTTATGCAACTGGGCCTAGGTTCCTACTCTGGACCTTTGATGCAGAGTTTATTCACAAAGGAAGTACACCGAGAGTGACAAAGGACAAAAAGGCCCCTTAGCTAGATTACCAGGGTGCGTTAAAACAAGTGCTGAACTCCTCAGCTGAAACGAGTCATAAATAGACGAAGTGGCAAAATTGGCTGTCAAACAGGACTATTTTTCTACTGGTGAAAGAAGTCATTTTCTCCAGACCACTTAGGGCCAGTTAATAAGTATGAATAATGAAATAACCTTAGGTCGACACAGACGCTAACTGTATTGTCAATGTAGAAATCAAGATTGTATTGGAAGTTTGACAATCAACTTGTGTTTAATGGTGTTAAAGGTGGCTTCTGTTTGCTCCAGATCAACTTTCTGTGGCAGCTTAACATGAAGTTTATACTTTCCTGGAACACTCAGCAACAATTCAGTCTAAAAATAAAACAACAAAAATGATTGTTACCAACAGTTTTTAACATTTCATGCAACATTGATAAACGGGCTAATTGCCAAATGTTGCATGATGCCACTGACAATTTCTGCAAATTCTGCATGGCAGGCTTGTAAAAGAGGTAAAAGTTTGGTAGAACAGGCATGTAGTTTTGGGGACATGGTAGGAGTATGCTGGAGAGAATCTGAGCAAGTATCTTCTTGAATGTACTCCCCGATTTGTATCTCTTGCACCTGCTAAACAGGCTACATACAGTATGAAGCATCATGCTACAAGATGGTCAACAGCCACAGGTACATGTACCTGTACATCTATATACTGTATGCAACAAAAGGAATCATTCCTGTTTTGTTGGGGAGAGTGGACTGATGAAATTTAATTTTATGGATTGTCAGTTTCATATTTAATCCCATCCACAAATTAATTCCTTGCCAGCGTATTGCCATGTTGTTATATTTAGGATTACCCCCCTTCTTTATAACATGAAGTAATACTAAATACAGTCAGTAAAGTAAAATATCTTAATTTGGTTTTATCAACAGTAACAGTACTGAGATGATAAGAAAAATTGGCCACCGTAAAAAGATGCAAAAGATGATGTTTCGAATACTAACTCTTCATCAGAGCTTACATGTACATGTACAAAACAAATCTTTAGTTACGGTACATATGATTACATGTATTTACCTCACATGTATCCAGTTGGCACTGAGAAGATGATGTTACATTTGGCAAATCCACCTTCACAAGTACTCTTCTAGGTTTGGAATTCTCTGCTTCTTTCACTAAAACCTCATAGTTTGGTGTTACTGGAAGTTCTACAAAATTTGTGGATGACACTTCCTCTATCAAGCCTTTCTTTGGTGTAGCTGCTGATTTTTCTAACAAATTTATTCCTGAACTTCCTTCCGGCTGGCTCTCAGAAACTGTTATCGATGACAGTTGCTTCAATAGTGACTCTGGGCTTTCAGAAACTCCTGACCTTTGTTGTTCTAGATTGGCAGGGGTTATACTTTGCTCTTTACCATGTCGCAGATATTGTCTCAGTGTCTTTGGATCACCTTTGAATGCCTTTTTTGAGTTTTTATACTTTCTAGAAACTTGGATGCTTTTGGTGTTTTGTAAGTAATCCAGTGCAACATGAACAAGAAGGTTCTTGCGATCCTTACTGTTAGCAACACCTTTAGTAACAACTGGATTAACAATAATGTCAACTACTGAATATGTTGTTTTTTCTTCTGTTTTCTCCTGAACTTCTCCTGCCATAACAGGAATTGGATCATTATCTGATTTAGGGGCAGGCATTTGTTCCCAGCTGCAGATGTTTACAAACAGCTCATGTGTTACTACTGATGGAAGCTGAAAATACAATAAATGTCAGTTCACCATCAACAGTAGTTATAACGGAACATGTACCCGGGCATCAAGTGGTCAGCACATTAGATTTTCAAACTGACGATCAGTGATTCAAAACTTAATTTTTTCCCTTATCTCCTTTGTATTGTTCACTTCGATGATGATGATGATGATGATGATGATGATGATGATGATGATGATGATGATGAAAGCATTTATTTAAACACAATAAAATTCAGCAATGTGGTTTGTGTAGAATAACAATACAAAATAAAACTGCTAATATATAGGGAAATGGTCAAAACTATTGTACTCGGACAGGACCCACCATTTTACAAAAAGACTGGTGGTCTTTTTATGTATCCCCTCTCCCCCACCTAAAAAGATGGTGTCTTGTTGGTATAGCCCCCATTCTATCAGGAGTAGAAACTGAGAGAAAGATAAAAATTTTACTGTGCCGTTTGACTAGCAATGCAAGCTTCATACTCACAGAATATTACAGTCTCATCTCTAATTTTTAGGCCAAAAAATTGTGTTCATTACACTCATCAGATAGGTGGTATCTTGCATAACCTCCCTACCCCTACACAGGGTGGGTCCTCGTCGAGTATACTTGTTATGACCACTTCCCTAATAGTCTATAAAAGAAAATTACTGTACAATAACTTTAACTATTCTCCACAAAACCTCTCTCTAACCAGGTGCATGTCATATGGATAGGTACCCATCCAATCTAGAGAGAGTAGAAGTTTTCCTAGTAGGTTGTTTTATGTTACAAAAACTAAGGTTTAGTGTCCATGTTTGGTGTCAGTTATGTGTGACTTCATCCCCCCTTCTCCTACATGGACAAAATAAGACAACAACAACAACTTTATATCATGTTATTAGAAATGATTAAGCAGAGTTTAGCAATGCTGTCATTAGGTTGATTTTCCAGGTGAATCCAAAATTTAAGAATATTCATTGACATATGCAGTTTCAAATGTAATCTTCCAAGTTCATGTCTAGATGCTACATTTGGTGAACGTTTATTCACACCTAAACACATCTTACAAAAATAAATGTGTGTTTTTTCAATCATGTCTTTTTCCCAGCTGCTGTTATCATATTTGTCATAAACACCCTATACTTCTGAACAGTATGACAAGTACATGTAAGTAAGTAAGACAAGCTACAGAAATGCCTTGTGAATCAATATACTCTAAATCAATCATCAGTCACCTCAGGATATGTCAACATGCAGATTAATTATTTAGTTATTTGGATCATGCGTACTTAAGGCACCCATTGGCCGACTATTGACCATCACTATCGGCAGAGTATCGGTTGAGTGTCGGTCGACATATCGGCCGATACTCGGTCGACATACGGTCGAGTGTCGGTCGACATGTCGGTCACGTATCGGCCGATATGTTGACCGATACTCGACCGTATGTCGACCGGTGTATCGACCGACATCTCGACCGAGCAGCAGTCAACATATCGGCCAATACTCGATCGATATGTCGACGACATAGCAACGTTCAACAAAGCCATCCATTTCCAAACATTTGACTGCGAATTGGCATCGTTTCCTCTCGCCCTCCATGCTTCTTCCATCAAGGGGCAAATTTTGATTAGGCACAGTGGTGCAACATGCAATGCTACCATTTTGGCGTGTGAAGTAGATGTTTAAACAAAAAATAGCGCATGCACTTGCCATACTCTGTAGACTGGTTAAAGCTGCCGAAAGTCCCTTAAAAGTAGCTGCGTGGACAACGCAAACAAGAGACATTTGAGTAGAGAGAGAAAATAAAACTCAGTAACAAGAGTCGATCAAGTAATGGTAGAGTATCGGCTGAGTGTCGGTAGAGTATTGGCCAAATTTTGGTGGCTTATCGATCGATATGTCGACCGAGTATCCGTCCACATACGGATTGTCACATGTAGGCCGAGTGTTGGCCGACATAACGACCGACCAATGTCGACCGTCACTATGGGCTGATACTCGGATGATATATCGACCGAGTGTCGGTCGATATGTCGACTGAGTATCGGCCGATACATCGACTGAGTGTCGGCGGACAGTCGGCTGACAGGTGCCTTAAGTACACATGATCCAGTTATTTTAATAGAATCGCCAAGATGTGGAATTCTCTGCCTTTGGAGGTGCGGGTGGCACCAAATGTGAATGTTTTTATGAGTGGAATGAGAAATTAATTTTTTTAAGGGCATCATGATTTTTTTTGTTTTGCCATTTTATTAGCCATTAAAGTGCCCCTGTGATCAAATTTTTGATTTTCATTTTTTTACATTTTCGTGTACTATTAGACTTTCTTACTCATCTTGCCAAATTTCAATCCATTACGAACATCAGAAGTCATTTTATTTTAACATTTATTTCCGAGAATTCACAGCCGCCATTAATCAACCTTGTTCCAAGGCTTGGTTGCGAATGGGAGAAAGTGACGTCAAAGACTCAAACATACCTCTCGGGTTGAAATTATAATAACAATCAGCATAGAAAATTGCACGTTTTTGTTGCTTTTTGTGTGATTTTCAATACTTATTGTTATTAGGTAATTGAAATTTGGCAAGATGAGTAAGAAAGCCTAATTGTACACGAAAATGTAAAAAAATGAAAATCAAAAATTTGATCACAGGGGCACTTTAAATTGTAATACATAAATAAAAATTTCTAAAATAAAGATTCCTATCCTATAAACAGTTGTTATGACAACTATTAGAAGTTTTGTGGCACTAGGGGCTTCAAAACAACATATTTAATCTGTATGTTTATTTTTTAGATACTGCACAAAACCCCAGAAAATCTAAATTTTCCAACGGGCTTTGCTCTTAATCTATACAGAATCCTGAAAGACATAAGCTTAAGCTTTAATTTTGTTTTAAATCATACAGTAAGCAAAAATACTTACCAAAACAGTTATGATGCAAAAACAAGGTTCTGGTGGCTTGAACAAAGTAGATCCTTCCTTCAGGGTCTTTTCCATGAATCTCTTGTATGCTTCGGGATCTGTATCCGCCAAATCATCTAGCATTTTCCACATGTTATCCGCCTGATTTAACAGACTCTCCGAACCCATCTGTGCCGCCATTTTGATTAACGAAAATGAGGAGGTCTGGAACAGGGAATTCTACTGCTCATGTTTCTTGATCGACCGCTGGCAGTTACAATTGAGCCCGTTAGCGAAGAGGAAAAACAAAGTGAAAATGAAAGGGCTCTTGGTTTATAAAAGGTACTTGGTATTTTTATCTTTTGACACTAAAATAGAGCTTAAAAGACGCCAATGTAAGGAAGGAATGTCCTTTTTTAGACAGTAATAACGCCAAGCAATCAAGCGTAGATTTCTCTTACAATTATTAGTTTTTTGTGACAATTGAAATCGAATTTGAGTTTTATTGAGTGATTTTTAACTACTAATATAGCGTGTACCAGGGATTTTCACGTTTATCCTGCATTGTGACGGTACAAAAAAACTCTGCTCAGTAAAAAAAATCCTGCATGTGATAGTTACAACCCCATCGCCTCTCGAAATAGTCTTCGTAACTGACAATTGCAACTGGGTGGTTTACTGTATGTTAAGCTTATTGGGACGTTCCATTTTTTATCCGCACCCCCCCCAAGGATGACGGGTAGTGAAATCTAGGGTTCGGATTTTTTCTTCAAAGAAGCCGACAAAATTTGGAGCCTTCGGATTTTTTTTTCAAAGGTGCCGACAAAAAATCAACCCTTCGGATTTCATTTTTCAAAGGGCGCCGACAATAAATTGAGGGTTCGGATTCCTGCCATCTTTAGGGGGGGTGCGGATAGAAAATGGAACGTCCCATTCTTGTTTCGTTACATGAAGCAGTAAATGTTTATTAAAATTAATTTCCCTGTTCTACTACACTTCCATTGTCTCGTGTCCACGACTAGATGATCAGCTTTGTTCTGAGTTTTGTATGTGACTTTCTAATAAATTTTAGACTGTGTATTAAAATTGAAAATCCATTGTCACTTAAAGGCCAAATTTGACAGTTTTAAAGATCTTGCCCCACCCCCTGACCATAATATTGTATGCCAGGATTTGCACTTTTGGCAAATGAATATATCTTTCTTTGCAGCATTTCAATCAATACCAAACATGCCATTGTTCCTAGGTTGGGAACTTTTGATCTGTTATAGAATGTGTCACAACTATTACATTTTTTCTCTTTTTTTCTAGCCAAATGTTTTCACTTCCACATGACCTTAAATAATCAGACTTGTGATGACCAATTAAGCTTGGACAGGGATTAAAAATGAAAAAGCTTTTTGAAAAAGCCAAATTGGAATATAAGTTCAAGAAGGCAGGCGAGGGACATACATTGGAAGGAGGTAGTGGAGTGTCATCATCACATCAAGCCTCTACTTCACAGACACCAGCTGCTAGAGCCCCACCAAGCTCAGATGCACAAAGAGCAGGGCAGGTAAGACCAAAAAAAATAAACTTGTCTAGTGAGGCTGTGAGGGTGACACATAACAGTCATGCGACTGAAAAACTTGAGCCCTTGAATTTCAGGTCAAATTGGAATTTAGAAATGTTAGTTTATCAAAATACGAATTCCAATTTATCCCACTTTCTTGTCCCGACATATTTATTATAGTGCTCAGTTGTGGGGGGAGACGTTGTTAATTATAAATATCAAGAGAATTCCTCTTGGGTGATCATACCCTTAATTCTCCTGACCTCTCCGATTGATTAAGCATTGATATTACAAGAAGAGATTTGATGCTGATCACTATTGTGGCTTCAAGGTACTTTTGTATGGCTTCATAGAAAGATCTGACACAGGATGTCCAGACCCACCTGTCTTGGATAACTTGGATAGCTTGGTATTCTGGTTCATCATGTCCTTCTTTTAGGCAGATTTCACATATTTGTCTTAATGATGAATAGATCGAACCTTTCCAAATTTGCAACTTTTTTTCACAGTAAGTCCTTAACCCATTCACACCTGAGGATTTTTACGTTTTTGAGTGATTTTCTGCATACACACGCCCCATAGGATTTCGTGACTTCATATTTGGAGTTACCATTGAAAGTGCTGCTGTTCTAAAACACTGAAGGCTCGAGTTTACTGGAAACGTCATTGTGACGATCTCATTTTGCTTGGTTGATTTGCAATAAAGGGTCCAATATGAATTCTCTACGATTTTTGGTAAGTTCACAGCCATTTTTCATCTTTAGTAGCTGCCTGGTGAGCATCATTAAGCTTGGAGGTAGTTCAGAGTCCACTTCTCAATGAAGCGAGTTAGGTGTTGTACTTCGTTTACGAATTTGGCTCGTTGCTCGTTGAACTGGAAAAATGGCCGCCTGGAAACGAAGTGGCTTTGGGACTCGACTCTGGATGAATTTCTCGACCTACCGCGGCATATTTTGGAAGTTGCGACCACAGGAGAACACACCAAGCGCGAAATTTCGGCAGTGGGTCAGAGTGGCTGTGGTCTTAGTATATATATGAAAATTGTGGAGGGCGGAATGGGCGCTGTCCAAAAATCCGTTTATTTCCCAGCATGCAGTGCGGTGGTGATGTTGAAAATCGAGGCAAGGTGAGTATGCACTAGTATAAGAAGCTGTAGCTAGGCCCGAGCAACGAATAAGAGCAAAAAAATTCACTGCTAAGCTAGGACTAGGACTGAATTTTGCTGTACATGTAAATGTTGACTTTTGGGTTTGCCACGATGATTTGAATAAAAAAAACTAAAGGCAAAAACGTGATTTTTGTTGTTTTTCTATGACGTTAAAAACGGTAATTTTTGTTATTGTCCAAATTCAAACGCTGATATTCTGCAAAAATCGCTGACTTTTTTGTGTTTATTGGGTATCTCAATTTGAAAGACTTTCTAGTCAATGCTCACAACTGCTAGTTAAGGCAATGTTCGCACGATTGAGAAAGTTACAATTTTTTAAAGCAGTGGAGTCTTGTACGGGCGGTTACGGGCGGTTCAGGTGTCAATGGGTTAAATGCCACAATAATATTATTTTCCCCTCTAGGCAGCTTTGGAAAGATTTTCAAGTCATGAAAAAAATGCAGTGAAATGTCCTAAGTCTGCAACAGCCACATGGAAACACAGTGGTCCAGCAGCGGCGGCATCACAGAGTTCAAGCACTGGAGATGCTCTTGATGTGGATAAGCTGAAGAGAGAAGGTGGTTTGCTTAGAAATTTAAAACTTAGATCTCTATAAAAGCTACCTGTGCTCTCACAGAAAACAAAAGTCTCTGGAATCAGTGTGTTTCTGGAAAATTTACATAAATTTCTTGAAACATAAATTTGTACATGTAACCTGATACTTAAGGTTACTTACTCAGGTTAGTTTATAAAGAAGATAGAAGATTTAATTTCCAACTAAACATGGTCAGTAATTCTTGAAATAGACACTCTCTTATTAAAAGAATATGTCAGTAATAAATTAAGTATTATTAACTGTGTAAATAATTACTTAAAGGGACACAGTCTGCCGAAATAGCGAAAATTTGCTTAGCTTACCGATATTTTCCATGTTATATCACCAAATGTATCCAACTATAGAGCAAAACAATTGGAGATAAAGTGCAGTATCACAAGGATTAAGGTGGATTTCACAGAGCTCTCAAGTTGATTTGCTGGGAAAGAGTGAGTTTTACGCCGTTGATTGTGACGTTGCAGGCGTCACTTCCCTAGGGGGTCTGGGGGCATGCCCCCCAGAATATTTTGAAAATTTTAAGTAGCTAAGACGCGCTTTCCTTTATTCTGAGCGGAAATGTGACCCTTTAAAAGTGACTATCCGCCATTGTCACGTTACCGGCGGTCAGCATGTGAGTATATGCAATATTCATTTAACCCACTGACCGGTGTAGCACTGGCTCTGCATGAGAATTTTACACTGTTATAAAAAGTTTGAAGCAAGTACAATGGAAACAGGGACTAATTATATCAAGAAATATAGTTAATTCACACAGGTACTTACTTAAAGCAGCAGTTTTCTACCTCAAAATCAACTGTTTTAATCAGAAACCTTACATGCATGAGAAATATTAGTTTTAGCGTGAGAGCGCAAGACTGGATTCGTGAGTCTCACACTCAATGCGTGAGGCTTGAGAGCTCTGATTTCAGTTCATGAAATTTGATTTATTGACAGGCAGTCAAGAAATCAAACTTGCCATTCTTGTGAAATTTTGACTTTTCTAGCCGTTATTTCGTCTGACGGGTTTTAAAGTTCAATATTTCTTTGCTTCTATCACTTTTGGTGATGGTTTCTTCCAATTTTAAGATATAATAAAGTAAGCTTAAAACAAGCTCTTGGCCATAATCATGAAAATGCAATATTTCAGAATACCGGTAAGTAACTGCCATTTTATATAACCATTTAACGATTATCTCTCAAATTCAGTAGTAGAGCACAGTTCATTCAAATAAGAAAAGTAATATTTTAACAGTACACTGATCAACTATAACTCAAAGCAAACACAGTTTCTCCTTCTTCAGCTTCATTACAAAATTTAAGTCTTAAACTTCAATAATTTTGTGCTTACCATGACAGTTGAGTTAACAGAACTGATTTGTTTGTAATATAATAATTCTGCAAATTTCAGTGAGAGGTGAGATGTCATATGAAGAAGCCAACCGGGCAAGAGAACCAGCAAAGGTACTTCAATCTACAACTGAGGTAAGACATCTCAATGATCGAGAAATTCTTGGTACTTAATTGAACTGAATTACATTGGAACCTCCTTAATATGGACACCAAAGGGGCAGGCGTAAATGTCCATATAATTGAGGATTCCATATAACAGTACTGTTCAAAAGTAATGCAAACGAACTTCACCAAAGTTCGCCTATTGTTCTCATGAAATATCAGCGAAATTTCGGAACAATATTTCGCCAAAATGTTGGCGATACTTCGCTGAGTCAAATGAAATATCACCGAAATTTTGCCTGGCCAAAACAAAATTTTGCTTAGCCAAAATGAAATTTCACCATAACCTAGGTGACATTTTACTAGGTCAAACAAAATATTGCTTAGGTGAAAGTTCAGGCTGACAAAATATCGCAGGCTTCAGCAGCAACGAAATGTAATTGTAAGCAAAAGCTAGTTCATTTTTGGAACACTCTGAATGCATGCTTAATGTCACGTCTGGAAGTCAGATAATATTGTGCAGACAACAAAACAGCAATGAAAACTTTTTGAAATTCCTATTTATTATTTTCTATTTATTTAATATTTATTTATTTATTAGATTATTGAAAAGAACTGTCCTGCAAAGGAGACCATATGCCATGTACTAAATAAATCTTGTTTGTATTTTTACCTGCAGCCAACTGAAGTAGATTGTTCAACTGTGTTGGCTCATGAAGGGGTGTATTTCAGTTGTCCTTTGTGTCCAGCTTCAGCTTTGCAAAGTGAGATGGATGCACACCTGTTTGGGTGTCTCGATAAGGTGAGTGCATTTTCAAGTAATGCAAGAAATAAATTGAAATAATTTGTAATGGACTATTTTTCTGCACAATAATGGTGGGGGGGGGGGGGGGGGGGGGGGGGGTGAGCTAGACCCCTGGCACCATCCCCTAGATCCACTACTGCAACCCTACCTCCCCACAATGGCCACTAAAGTTATACCTGCCAACTTTTCCCGAGTTATAGGCGAGATAATTTTTTCGTGAGAGTGCCAGGATTTCCGAAGGCGACCCAACCAAATCCAAAGACAACCCGATCTATTCTGAAGATGTCCGAAGTTGTCTGAACATGTTCTGAAGAATTCGGAAGGTTCCATGGACCTCAGATCTCAGTTTAATAACATCCAGTTGTAATCGTAATGTTCAGAATGATAAAAACCTACAAAAAAGTGCTCAAGGTGTGAGACTCGCGCCTAAGGCGTGAGACTTGGCAGGTAAACAGACTGTCCCCAGGTAGCCATTATAAAGAGGTTATAATGTACATACATTATGTACTTTATTGACTTTCCCTTTCGGGCTTTTCGTTTATATACACTGTTGACTAATAAAAATATAATACAATAAAATTATGTATATTATATACAATTAAAAATTACAATAAAAATAAATATTTTAAGATTATGTTTGTATGTACTATTGACTACTAATTACCGTACAATAAAAATATCAATAAAGGTTCAATTGTATTAAAGCATTGTGTTTGATTCAATTTGTTGTATCTTTGGTAAATTACACTCAACAACATAAATTTACTGTAAATAGTACTATGTAAAAAGTTCTATAAACATGCCACTATACTGACTGTGTGTACATTCTTTAAAACCAAATGATTCTTGAACATGAAAAATGAAATGTTGTTTTCAGCATTACAGTGAAGAATCATTGTCTACTTCTTGTTCAATGATCCATTCCCTAAATAAAGATAAGGACAAGGTGAAGGCTTGTGTTGACTTACTTTGTAGGTAAGAAATGAAAAATCACATTGGTATGCAACACATACTAATGTATCTCACCCTATCCTTTAGTAATAAAATTCAGTGATGAAGAAATAGTAAAATCATTGCTTAGGGCGCGTTTTTTGGGACATATTCCAGCAATTCCAAAAACCGAATACCTTTAAATATTGCACCTGTTCCTCTCGTAGAATATGGAAAGAAGTCGCTACTTTAACTAACTTTTGGTGTGTGAGATTGTAAACAACGTAGTTTTGTTAGAAAATGTATCCTAATTTTAGAATGACCAGAATATATCCCAAACAAACGCACCCTTATGTAAAAGGCCATGAAAATAAGAATAGTGGACCAAAGGGGAAAAAAGACAATAAAATAAAATTTTGGTGATCTCAACTAGGTTTTCGAATATCATGCTTGATAACTAGTGACATCTCTATTTGGCCATCAAAGGTGAATAAATTACTAATTAAGTACAAGTTGACGGTACTTGTTCACCATGCCCTTGAACATCTGGCAAACCTATAGTAGACATGCTTTATAAAACACAGACAACATGACGGCTTATACCCCATTCACACCAACGGTTAAACATGTTTAAATGTTGTTTAGTTTAACTACGTTTTTAGCCTGTATCTTGAACGTTTTTAAATGCGTATGACTCATACTACCTGGAATGGTAATAAAAGTCAATAAAGTTGCTTTTAGTAAAGATTTCACTCCAAATATTACAGCACGTTTGGGGGTATTTTTCTTAACCTGTTTTAAACTAAACAACATTTAAACGTGTTTAACCGTTGGTGTGAATGGGGTATTAGTCAAGAAGTAGTTTAAACATAAATTTGTTACTACTAGATGATATATATCTTAACATGTATCGTTAATATTTTACTCTGTTTAATTTAGGTACCTTGATAACATCTGTAAAAACCCTGATGAAGAAAAGTTTCTAAAAATTAAGCAAAGCAATAAAATTTTTCAGGTAAGGTACATGTACATGTCATATCTGGCTTAAAATAATTCAAATGAAATAAAATGCAACACAATGAAGCAGTGTACCAAAATAGGAATGACCACTTCAGACAATAACTTATTCATGAGTGTTTGCAGTTATTATTGCATTGAAAAACAAGTGGCACCATGCAAAAGTACTGCTGAAGAGGTTTCATTTGAATGGTCACACCATAGGATTTCATCAACAGACTCATAAGTTAGAACAAATGGTACCATGCAAAAGTACTACTGAAGAGGTTTCATTTGAATGGTCACACCATAGGATTTCATCAACAGACTCAAAAGTTAGAACAAATGTACTGCCAAATGTATTGCCAAAGAGGTTTCTTTTGAATGATCACACCATTAGATTTTGTCCACTGACAGACTTAATACAGCTGTAGTTAGAACAACAGTGCTCAAAGAACAGAAGTGGGCTAGGCTGTTCATAAGTTGGCTTCCTCTCTCCATAATAAGCTGCCATTATTTTTATTGTTTAATTTTTTGCTTTTTTATGTAGGAGCGTGTAGCTCCAATCAATGGAGCCATACAATTTCTTCTTGCCTGTGGGTTTGAAGATAAAGTTCTTCCTATTGAAGGTACATTAACCAAGAGACACATGAGACAATCAAGATACAGAAAATATTGTCTTTCGTTCATTTTTAGTCTTCCTATGTCATTTTGAGAAGATGGGGTCATTGTCTGCTTGAATTTGCTGCCTTAACGTTTCTTTTCCCTTTCTTCTTTTTCTTTTTTTTTTTCATGCTTATTTGTTAGTTGCCTCTTTTGCTCAGTTTCTGCCCTTTTTTGCTCAAGTTTTAAGAATCTTCATCATAAATGCTTTCACCTAAAAATACAGTCAAATTTCTCTCTTTTCACTCTTCATCATGCCGTTCACTTTTTTCACCCTGTGTTTTATCGTTCCTCCGCTAGATTCAGAAGATAAATTTTTTGTATTGCCCAAGGAGAAGTGTTCTGACTGCGAACAGCTGAAGGTGTTCAAGGAAGTTTTACTTTCCAGTGAAGCTTTGAAGCCAAAGCTTGATCGATGCTTGAAGGTTAGTTACTGTTTAATTGTTGCCTTCTCTTGTAAAAGAAGAAAAAAAAACATTTTTTATGTACATCTGTTTTCTATTCGCTTGGTTGTGAACAGGAAGCATCACCAGCGCCAGTGGTCTTGTACCAAAATGTACAATCTCCTATTCAACCGATTATTGCTGGTGGTGCTTGATGTGCAGATTTCAGATTCGTCAGTCATGTCGATTTTGATTGTCACTGGCGGAATTGAACAACATACTGACTCCATGCTAGGAACAGAAAAATATACAAACGAATGAGTATATAAACCATTTGTTATTTGTGCCAGTAATATTGTCTTTTTCTGTTACTGTTGCTGTGAAGGAAGAGGGGTGGATGCTTAATAAATTTCATGCTCCAAAAGGGGGGAAGGGGGTGTAAGAGGGAGGAAGAGGGAAGAGGGGTGAGGAGAGGGGGGGGGGGGGGGGGGGGGGGTGTAATAAGTCTCAAGTTTGTAGAACATTCTTATTTTTACACGGCCCCACCAGCAATACTGATTTATATATTAAGTCTGTCTGCCTTTCTAGGTCTACAAGCCCACAAGTCGCGCTAGCCATTTTGAGGTCCCCAGCGATTTCTTTAACAAGTCATCTGACGAAGTCAAAAGAGAACAGCTCTCAAGGTATGAAATTTTCCTTTTCTTATTTTTTTATCTTGGAATACGCGAACTGTTGAACGAGATATATTATACGGAGGCAGCTATGCAAATTTTCACTCGTTCCATCATTTGTAAACGTTTTAAATTTCCCTGTGTATTACGTGTTTAAAGATGGTTGCTGTAATTCAATAGGTCGCGTGACTCTGAGTAGAATTGTAATTATGTAATCCAATAGCGCTGCGCACAAATGACGTCACAAAAATAGAGACCCCCTGCGTGACTCAGACAAACAAACTGTTCCATGTGCCATTTATAGTAGAGCGGTAGGTGAGATCATGTCTTTCGCGAGCACTTTAATTCGATCTTTTACGGTGTTTACGGAAGATGACGGCGTTCCGGGCTCGAAATTTGAGAGA
Organism: Dendrophyllia cribrosa; assembly: GCA_024195265.1. Classification (NCBI taxonomy): domain Eukaryota; kingdom Metazoa; phylum Cnidaria; class Anthozoa; order Scleractinia; family Dendrophylliidae; genus Dendrophyllia; species Dendrophyllia cribrosa. The sequence continues at coordinate 54,577,128 of JAJLRJ010000001.1, forward strand.
GAACGATAATATTATACTGTAGATCAGTTAAAAAGGTGGTTGAAGTGCAGGTGCAGGAGATTGAAACAGGGAGGAAAATGCGAAGAACTTTTGAGGCGCACGAAAGATTGCATATTTTAATAGTAGGTCATCGTACTCTCGATTCGAGCATTGATGATGGAAAATGGTTCGCCTTAAAAGCCATAAAAGAAAATAGTGAATTGAAAGGATGCAACAGTGTGGTTTCGCTTCGCTTGATTGCCTGAATGAAATAGTGGCATAAACGAATCAGTCGCTAGACTGTCAAAATTGCCAACGGAGTTTTTAGAATAACGCAGTGGCTATTCGCACGGCACCCGTTCGCGGACTTCGATTTGCTAGTCATACCGGAGTCCAAAACTTTCGACAATTTTCGATATTATTCTTCACTTTTGTTGGTCCACAATATTAAATGTTCGTTTAGCTGTACGAAGCGCTTCTGGTAAGAGATGTTGATCGGCTTCAGACTAATTTGCTGAGTCTCTGGGTACACTACGCGAGCGACTCATTTCGTGACACTTAATAGAAATTTTTCGCGTCAAAGAATACTCCCGTACGGCCAACTTCGATTTGCTATTCGTACGGGAGTCCAAAACAACAACAACAATTCTATTGTAACATGATTTTAATAGATATATTATAACAATTTGAATTAATTTTTTGACACGTAACTTGTTTATAGATGTCCCAGTGCACTCATATTATTGCTAATGAAACATATAATAATAAAAAGAATCGAAAAGAATCACTCACATACAGCAAAAGGTGATCTTCATTGTGATTCAACAAAAGTGAAGAATAACATCGAAAATTGTCGAAAGTTTTTGGACTCCCGTACGAATAGCAAATCGAAGTTGGCCGTACGAGAGTATTCTTTGACGCGAAAAATTTCCACAACTGAAGTGTCACGAAATGAGTCGCTCGCGTAGTATACAGACTCAGCAAATTAGTCTGAGCCAAATCAACATCGCTTACCAGTAGCGCTTCGTACAGCTAAACAAACATTTAATATTGTGGACCAACAAAAGTGAAGAATAACATCGAAAATTGTCGAAAGTTTTGGACTCCCGTACGAATAGCAAATCGAAGTCCGCGTACGGTGCCGTACGAATGCGTAGCGTATGGAAACTTTATGAAAATTGAGCAAAACAGTTACAGCCTTGACTGAGACAAACTTCAGCTCTCTACAAGTTGAATAGCTTATTAGCTACAACTCTCTCTCTGCTATAAAGCTTGGAACTGAAAATTAAAATTCTGCAAAGAAAAACTAAAATATAGCTGGGCCCAGCGTGATATTAATAGCAGGAAAGACATTCACGGCCAACAGATCATTTCAGATCCTGTCCGGTATTTCAGAGAGAAATGTTAGAGAAATTCAAACCTTTCCTACATAAAAATCTACATGCCAATATTAATGGCGAAAAGAACACACCAACCGCCAGGCAAAAAAGGACGCTAAAATGAGGTCAAAATCAACAAGCGCAAAAAACAACCGACAGACTTGACCTCTAGTCCGTTGCACGCGGATTTTGAAAGTTTTATTACTCAGTCTTCACTAAAATCCTCTTTAACAAACGGCTTAATGTAGAATAACCGTTCAAAACATATAAAAGGAGCAAATGACATTAAAAACACGAGGTAAGAGTCGTGCAGAACTGCCGAGGACAAGACACGATCCACCACTTGCACTTTCGATACCTTGCGAAGGCTTCGGGAATGAACACTTTCTTCCCAGATTTCTCCACCTCCTTTCGCGATTTTGGCCATTTATCTGGATATCTTGAGTCGGTTTTACACTCACCCCAACAGCAATGCTTAGTGCTAACCATTTTCACTCTTTTGGGAAGCGTAAACTGTGTTCTTTCTGATTTATACGTATCTTTCTGTGTGCACTATGGCTTTCCCGCATATATTTCCCTTCAGCGAGCTCCAATGTTTGTCTGAGTCACGCGGGGGGTCTCATAAGACGTGATCTATTTATAGTAATTGTGCGCAGCGCTATTGTCCAGACAGTCTCGTTTCATACAATGCATATTTACGCTTAGATGTTTTGGTCACGATGTGGATGTGGTCACGATTTTTGGTCACGATGTAGATTTAGATTTAGATGTAGATGTAGATTTAGATGTTTTGGTTGTTTTAAATCCGTTCACTCTACAATTCTGAAAAATTAAAACCGATCTGTGGACTTAACCGTACGTTGTTTCGTATTCAGGAGATGGCTTTTAGAGCCCTTTGATTTTTAACGTTGCACCATTTTATCAAAGTTTAAACACAAGATCAACTGGAGTATTGGGTTGTTTGTTAGGGCGATTTTTAATCACGTGTCGTAATACCAGAAGCAACGTAATCGCTCTAACCAATCACAACAGGCGCATACGATCCAAGGAACCATTCATAACTCCATGCAACCAGAAGCTTATCACGTGTAATCGGGATTATTGCCTTCTGATGCAACTCGATGCAAATCGATGTGGCCGGAGCCAAACGCAGGAAAAAGCGGGCGAGCACTGGAGTCATGATTGCTTTTATTTTACTTCTGATTATTTAAAAAGGTGGCGCGAGTTTCTTTAAGCCTTTAACCAAGGGTGCCAAAGATTGAAATTCAAGAAAAATCCCAAATTTTATTTTGTTAAGTATTAAAAAACAAATAGGGGAATCTTTGCTGACGTCATTGTTTACGTTTTGCTTCATTAGCATACGAATCTGCATAGAGAAGGCATCATGCTAAATACGAATTGACTTCAAAAGTTGAAAGAGCTTGTTAAACTTAGTAATCAATGCAATTTTCAGCTTTTTCCATGCAATATTTTAGGAAATATCTGCTATCAAACACTGCAAAATTGTTGGGTGGCAAAAGCGCTAATGAGCCATACATTCTTTGTAAAATTTGAGTTTTAAATACGGCATTGCATGATGTGTATCTAGTATATCGGGCTCAAATTATTAGAGAAAGTTAATTGTGCTATGCCCTTTCAATATTCAGCGTTGATTTTTTTGTAGGTAGGTTAGAAAACGAGGCGCATATGCTTATGCGGCAAAAAATGGTAAACAAAGATTCCCCTATAGTACCATGCAAAATGCTGAAGAGGTTTCATTTGAATGGTCACCCATACACAGTCTGAAAAGTTAGAACTTATGACATGTCTCCATAGTTGCCTCTGGGAGTGAAAGCCGGGTTAAAAAAATCACAATGCTTAGTAATGCAAAACCAAAGCGCGAACTACTTTCGACACTCAATCAGTTGAACACCGTTTTTGATGCCTTGTTTCTATAAATCGATTCATAACAACTGAAGACCCGGACACTCAGTGCCACATTTATTGCAACGTTACGCGTAATAAGATTTTTTTGGAGTGTCACACGATGCAATTTGTTGCGCGCAACGTCGCAAAAGTAGAACTCGATCCTACTTCTGCAACTGTTGCACCGTGTGTCCGGGTTGTGCCTTCATCATACCGTCCAGAAGGACGTCGGACACCTCATTGAGACTTATATAACGTAATGTCGACACTCAGGATTGAACCTGTGACCTCGGCTAGGCTTAGGCTTAGGCTTAGGCTTACATACCGTACCACTGTACCACCTAGCTTCTCGGGTTGCTTAGTACTAAATTTAACTATATAAACTGCTACTCCTAACCTCAACTGAAAGCTAACCAGTTACTCCGTTATATAAGTCTCAATAAGGTGTCCGACGTCCTTCTGGACGGTATCATTTGGGCTTGACTGTGTGTCCGGACCTCCGGATTTTTTTTTTATTTACTAGAACTGAGGAACTTGAGCGCAGTTGTCAGCTAAGAACTCGAGCAATGCGTGAAGCTGAAAAGCGTCCATCCAAGACCTACCGTTTCACCTTAATACGGGTTCGATTTCCTGACGGTTTTATTCTTCAAGGTATTGGATTTGAATCCTGTCAACTTGTATCAACGGTTTCTTAACTTCAGCATCGACTCGATAGATTCCAGCAAAACTAAACGTTTTTGTTTTGTTTTGTTCTGTCAGGGACGTTTTACTCTCGAGAAAAACTTCGGGATGTGTTCGAGTTTGTTCGGCAGTCGCTCGTGTCCGACTGGCAGCCGTTTGTGTTGTCGGAAGCCATTGGACAACTGACAGATGAGAACGCGACACTTATAGCCCTGGGTTTGGTGAGTGGTGGATACTAATGATACCTAATTTGTAGGATGCTTGGAAAATTCGACGTTAAACTTTTACGATTTTGTAGCCTGTTCCAGATGCTCAAATTGTGGGGAGCGAAAGAAAGGCGGCGCTACAACAAAAAAAGTTCATGCGCTGTACTGAAGAAGATGGCGCGAATGGGTCTCCTCTTACTAGTATTTTCTTTATTCTTTTTTCTTACAATAATTGTTCCTCACGATCTTGTTGCTCCAGTTTGGTTGAATAGAATGGAAGCAATGTAAAGGAAGAGCAGGCACTGTAATTCTTTGAGTTACAACGGTCCCGAGATCAAAAACGAACTTCCACCTCTACTCCTATTTCCCAAGAACGATCAGAGATTGGAACAGTCTTCTCGACGATATAGTGCAAGCATCGACCTTGGCCTCTTTTGAAAAGAGGCTTGCTAGTCTTGATAACTAGACATGACCATTCTTTACCTTTTTTGATTGATTTGTTATAAATTAAGTTTTAATGTTATTGTTGCAAGTGTATACTTTTAACCCTTGCAAAAATCTTCAGAAGTAAAGGACGCAAGTTTAATGGGAGAAGAAGACCTTTTCTTTCGGCGTTCCCCATAATCTTAACGCCTGGAGCAGCCTGTGCTCTTTGAGAATACTTTCTATGATTTAGGCTGTGTAGTTGGCGGTATGATATGCGTGAGAAAACAGTTTTGGCGGCAGAGCCGCAAGTGAAAAACGTACCCGCCTAGCAGGCTATTCATAATTATTACATTTCTTTCAATTTTTGTAATGTGGCCGAACTAGACAGGAGATAAATTCGTAGCTCGACAGCGTTCCATTTCATTTGTTAAATTTGGTCATTTTCACGTTGTAATTGTGTAGAGAATGACAAAAAATGCATCAAAGTGTATAACACGCACATATCCATTGTTTCACTCGTTAACCCTTTTTTGTGTGTGTGACGCCCTCATTGCCGTCCTGTGTCTCTTAATACGGAGCTTAAGCAACCACAACGGTGACAGGCACATTTCCCTTTCGTAAACGGTCGATGCCATTTTAGCGACACTTAGAAAAATTTTCACAAATTTTAGAATTATTTTTTCTATCAGAAAAAGAAAAATGCAATTAATTACCTAGGATCGAACCCGGAACCTCTGCATGCTAACATCTCTCCTTTACCACTAGACCACTGGGTTGATCCGGCAAACCCACGAAAAATTTAATTATAAAAGATGCTTTTCTTAATATATATCAATAACGGGTCACCCTAACCCTAAATCTTACCTAACCGCGAATCTAGCTTAGATCTAATAATCGCTTTACCTAGGCCCAATTTTCAGGGGCACCCACCGACGGTTTTCTGTCAAATATCTGTTCGGGGAGGCATAGGTTGCCGAGAAATTTCGGTGACTCGAGAACGGCTAAAAATTTCGATGTGGCCTTTCCATACATCTAAGATTTTCGGAGGTTTTTTAATTACCTTTCCTACGATTTTCGAAAGTCGAATTTTTAACCTTGATCCTGGAATTTTCTGGAATTATGACCAGTTTAGCCCTAGCATTTTCTACACGTACTAGCACTTTCTTTGCTTTCTTTGTAGAATTTAGGCTGTAACAGCGAGCGTTTCCATTGCTAACGTGGGTGGGATTCTTTCTGTTTTTGGTTTGTAACGGAAACAAAAAGAAAAATCTTAAATATACTACTGCGGTATTAAACGCCTAGAATTTTCGAAAGAGATGTCCATGGCCCTAGAACATTCGATGACGCCATTACAATCCCTAGATTTTTCGGAAAACCCGCTTATTTTCTTCAACCGAAAAAAAGGTCCCTAAAATTTTCGGCTGCCAAATTGGATTACTAGATAGCCTCCATTTTCGTGAACCTTCAATAAAGAGCTGAGATTTTCGGAAATTATATAGAAAAGCCCTAACAAATTCGAGAAGAGTTTAGTTCTCCTAGAACGACCGAACAGATAAAAGTTTCATAGGACAGCTTAGAATTCATTTGCAGAGCTTTAAAAACAGTCCCGATACCCTAAAACAGCATTCTAAAGCATTTGGGAGAAAACCCTTGTTGGGTGCCCCTGAATTTTATCTAATAATGATAGCCTATTTTCGTCCCAATCCAGGCATAAACTAGAGAGAAATAGCATCGACCATTACAAAAGGCTTGGTTACTAATGAATGCTAATGATGGTATCGACCGTTAAAAATGGCATCGACAGTTTACGAAAAGGAAATCAGCGACGGCGACGGCAGCGATAACAGCACAAAACAATGGGTTTGGTGAGCGAAAACAATGCTTATGCACGTGCTGCACGTGCGTTTTACATTTTGGTACATTTCTTTGCCTTCCCTGCAAAACAATGACGTCAAATGATCAAATTATAGGTTTCGTGGAGAACGTAAGCACACGACGGTTAAGGTGATTCCTCAGTATTGCACTGCGCATCCTGTACTGCGCATAACACACGTAATTCGCAACATCGGCAGCATTAAAACATGGCTGCTTTTTTGGCCAGAAATCTCACCAGGCATAAAAATGGGCGCTTCATAAAATCATCGGTGAAAAAAAGAACTGAAATTTTGTTTCAAGATCTAGAGAGAAAAAGAAAATCAAACGACAGTGTAAGCGCGAAGCCATCCGTCGTTTCGTTGTCAGAGGATTTGTCAGAGGGCGAATTCCCGGTAATCGGGAGACGTATCGTTGAACTAAATTTGCTTGCAAAGGAGCTTGACAATGGATGTAATGCATGTGGAAAGCCGCTCCGTCTATCCAACTGTACAGAGGAGACGATCTCGGGAATGGGAAGCTTTCTGTATGTCACCTGTAGGGAGGAAGAATGTGGCGAAGTAAATGTGTGCCATACAAGCAAAGCGCACCGAGTAAACGGAGGCCGCGGAAGACCAGTGTTTGACATAAATACGAAACTTGCTGCCGGTAAGTAACCATTGCTTTTGTAGGCATAGACAAATACAGTCTATTTTAAAGTCGATAAAAGAGTTAAATATTTTTGTATTAATCTGTTCAAATGCTACTGGTAGGAATGTTACATGCCGGAATTGGGCCTACCCATGTAAACTCACTACTGACATCGATAAACCTTCCTGCTGTTGCCGAGAACACCCTGAAGGCGAGAGAAAGGGAAATTGGACCAGTCATTGAAAGAAAGGCAAAGGAATCATGTGGAAAAGCGTTGGAAGTGGAAAAGAGCCAGTGGATGGACGAAAGTTTAAACGGTGAAAAGTCTGGAAAAGGAGTGGGAATCGGAGCGTCATACGACATGGGTTGGCAGAAGCGAGGGAAAGGACACAATAGTCTGACCGGTAAACCATACTATTTTTAAATAGTATAAACAGTAAAAAGGCAGTAAACAGACAGTGGTTAATGTTTGATGATAATTAATAGTTTATGCTTTACTAGCAGCGAGTATGTAAATAAGCTATAAATTCTCTCGAATTCGCTTGTGGCTAGTATTGAGAGTAGTTCCCAGTAGCACAGCTGTATAAAATAAACGTAAAGTTGATTTAATATGCAAGATAAATCCTTTCTGAAGAGAATGTTTTGAAAATGCAACTAAATTATTGGATTGACTGTTTTTTCTAGAGTACAACAAGGGCACAAGAAACGGTGAATTAGAGAAATTATAAAGTTGCGGACCTCCGAGGAAACACACACTTCGCTCGTTGAATTCAGCGAATTCAGGCAAAAACAGAAGTATTACTCGTAAATCATTTAGTCAGTTATTATAAAGATTCATTATAGGACCTTGTGGTTATTTGTGAGATATGTGATTGATTTTTAAAACGTGAAATGAGAGTAAATTTAACCATTTTTGCCAGGCACTTTTTACTGTATTACTGCACTCAAAGATGGAAATATATTCAAAAATCAGTGAGTGGAAACTTTTTTGTGTATGATTTACCTCCCAGGAGCTGGCACTATGATAGGGATAAAATCAGGAAAAGTTGTTGCTTATGCTACAAGGAATAAAAGGTGTGCCATTTGTGAGGCAGCATCAAGGAAAGGCCAGGCAGAAGCAAGACCGCATGATTGTAGACTGAACTGGTCTGGTTCTGCTAAGGCTATGGAGCCAGATATAGGTAATTGAGAAGCTTGTCACCATATACTACTCACAGACAGTCAATATTAAAGGAACAGTTGTGATTGGAAAAGCAACAATTAATACAATTATTTATTGCATTACATCTTCGTAACTTCACTTTATTGGTTATAATGAGGTGCAAGCAAAATAAAATAGCATAAACAGTTACTTCATGTAATTATATTGTCTGTAAAGCAACAGGATCATGTTTCTTTGTATACAGTCAGGGTATTCTTCATAATTACAGCATTACCTTAAAGCAATTAATTGATTGAGCTCAATTTACTGGCGACAATTTTTTAATATAGTTATTGCAAATTTTTAGTCAAATGTTATTTACAATATTCTTTTTACGAATCTTGAATTTGACTTTTTATTGAAGCTGTCTTGGCGTTTCATCCTCAGTCTCACATTTAAAAGTCTAAACAGTCTTATATTTGCAGAATAATTTATTGTCCAGTGGCAGATCCAGATCCTGTTTGAACTGGGGAGGAGATTTAATAATGGGGGTGGTGGGTTAATGATAGAGACTGAAAATATTGTCTCTACAAGAAAGGAGGTTCCCAGGCCACCTTGGCCCCTCCCCTAGACCCGCCACTGCTGTCTTAGTGTCTTCCAAAGACTCAAATTTACAATTCATATTCTATACCGTAGGTGCCAACTTAGCTCAAGAATGTGCAAATAAGTACAATGCTGAAGTGCAAATATTAGTTGGAGATGATGATTCAGCCACAGTGAAGAAAGTCAGGGAAAGTGTTTCACACAACGTAGAGAAGTGGTCAGACATCAATCATGCCAAAAAGTCATTTACTGGTCATTTGTATGCTCTACAATCACAGTTCAAAGGGCAGCTCAGCACAAAAGTGGTAGATTATTTTTCAAAATGCTTTGGATATGCTCTGCTGGTGCAAAACAGAGATAACACAGAAGGTCTAAAGCAAAGTTTGAGAGCCATTGTCCCTCATGCTTTTGGTAAGCATAATCAACACTGTAGTGTCACCTGGTGTGGGTTTTTGAAAAACCCATCCAGCTGCCATCATGCTTCCCTACCATATGGCAAAGATCTGAAAGGAGACAAGTTACAAGAAGAGCTGGACAAGGTGATGCAGATGTTTATCCAAAATGCTGACAAACTCTCACCTCTCGGTTCCAGCCAGGCTAATGAGGCCATAAACAACACCATCGGTAGTAAAGCCCCCAAGATACGTCACTATGGTTCAAGTGAAAGTAATGATTTTAGAGTTGCGTGTGCTGTCAGTCAAAAGAATCTTGGCCATAATTATGTCTCAGAGGTGAGGATCTCTGTTCTTAGAATAAATTTTTGTTATGTTGTTCCACAAAATACTCCTACTTCCCCATGAAAGTTTTTTATTTAAACCCTCACCCTTTCAAAATTTGCATGTGAAATGTGGGAGGGTTAGTGTCTTCTGCAAATGTATATAATTTCATGTGAGAGAAAATGTGTCATAAGCATACTATCATAGACTGCAACAAAAAGCATCAGAATTCAAAATAATATATGAACATATTTTCAAGAGGAATACTGAATTTAAATGAAATGAAATGAAATTAAGTATGGAAAAAAGTATGTAATGGGACTTCTTTGTCTAGTTAATGTTAATAATAAGAGAAAAATCATAATTTTTTTCCCTACAATTAATATAGGCTTTACAGGAAATACAACTTTCACCTGGGGTTAACAGCCAGCAGTATGGTAATAGAGTAGACAGGAAGATGGGCAGGCTAAGGGTTGTAGAAAAAACAAAAGAATTCAAAACAAAGAGAAGAGAAAGACACAACAAAAGAAGCACAAAGGTCAGGCAGCTAGAGGTCAGAGAGGGAACTCAGTATCAAAGTGGTTTGGGGTTTACCTCCAATGATCAAGAAGTAACAGACCAAATTCCACAACCGATCACTCCTCCGAAGAACAGACGAGCTTGCACCAGTGAAAAACAGTATAAAAAAGTAGTGTTTGATTTGGAGACAACATCTCGAGGTACTTTCACTCACAATCTTGAAAAAAGGGAAAAAATGAGTTTTGAATTATCTTCCCCAGCACTACATCCAGGTTTAGGTGAATTACAATTATGGGTCCACAAATTTAGAGAACAGCCATACTAGAAAGGGGGAAGGGGGGGGGGGGGGGGGGGGGGGGGGGGTACTCAGGCCATTGTTTGGGTTTTTGAAATTGTTGAATCTGGGTCTTTTGGGGGTTCAGAATTGTCAGTATTCTGGGCTATTGGACTTTTTATGGGTCTAATGTTGGCCTTAAATGGAACATTGTTGCATAAAAAACTTGGCCTGACATACACACCTTCCAGTCACCAATATAACAGAGTAACCCCACCCCTGGGTGTAACACAATATGTCGTGTAAGCACTCATGGGTGTTAAAAGTTCAATAAAAACATAAGTATTAATTAGCAAAACAATTTCCCTTTGTTTTCTCAGCTAATGATGCAGAGATTTGCCAGCTTGCTGCAATCCATGGCACAAAGCAGTTCAATGTCTATATCCTTCCACTGGGTAGAATTTCCCCAAGTGCAACAACAGTCAACAAGCTGTCAATCATTCATGGCCGTTTGTTCTATGATGGAAGTCCAGTTACTGCTGTCAACCTTGAGATTGCAATACAACAGTTTCTAAACTGGTTGCGGAGCTTGAAAGAACCATGCCTTTTGTTGGCACATAATGCCAAGTTATTTGATGCGAAGCACTTGTTTGCAGCTCTGGTGAAGTCAAACAAAACTGTTCAGTTTTCAGAATTGGTTCTTGGCTTTTGTGACACTTTGCCAGCATTCAAGGAGGTGATTCCTGACAGAAAGTCATACAGTCAGGAGAATTTAGCCAGGGATCTCCTTCAATCTAGTTATAATGCCCACAATGCACTCAGTGATGTGCAAATGTTACAAGAACTAAGTGAAAAATTTCTCAGTGCTCAAGTTGTGGAGAAAAACAGCTTTTCTTTCTCTTGGTTTCAAGACTACACAGAGTTCTTGAGTCAGAAAAGACGAAACCTTCACACCCTCCAACCCCTTATTGCTGCAAAAGCAATTACTGTGGGTATTGCTGAGAAAGCTGCCGCATCTGGGTTATCATCTAGTCACTTGCTCCTAGCCTTCCAAAGGGGTGGCATTGAAGGTCTCTCCAATGTCCTGAAAGAGAAATGTAACGGAAAGGCTCGTGTCACTAACAAAACTCAAACCATCAAGAAAATATGCGACTTTTTCTTGGACCACTCTGAAGAGTGAACTGAAAATGAAATGTACACCTCTTCAAGGTAGAATTGGCCGTTTTCTTGCACCCCATACCTTTGGTTGAAGAACTTTTCCGTAGACACACAGGTTTTACAAAATGAACAAAATGTCTTGTAAATCCTCTAGAAAGCCTCCAACCCCCCCCCCCCCCCCCCCCCCCCCTCCCCCCCCTCCCCCTCTAACAACCCCCCCTATTTTGGAGCAAGAAATTTATTAACCACACCCCTCTTTTTTTCATAACCAAATCAATAAACAACAATGTATTACCAGAACATTTCCATTATATCCAGACATGAATTCACACCAGTACTCCCCAGTTTTGATAGCAATATAGAGGGTTTGAATCCATGAGGAGTCAAGAGTTTGTCTACATTTGATTCTTTATGGGAGTGTAGCTTGAAAAGGAATGTTGTTTTTGACCAGGGTGGAAATGTATTGTAACAAGTTATTACTTCGAATCTTGGAAAACTTGTTAAATCTCTGATAATCAGGTTTCAAATTCCCTGTTCGAAAATTGACTTGATATCTTTCTCTCAGTGTTCTATAAGCATTTTGTACGTATAAAGGTACTTAGTTAGGGGCACTTGTGACTCAAAAATGTCAAAATCCCCATGGCGTAGAAGGTCGCCCTAGACAAATGACGGGTTTGTTACATGCAATATGCATGAAAATGAATATAAAAATATTGTTATGTCCAAATGTCAAAATGTCATAACAAATTCACATCCTTGGAGACACATAGCCAAGAGTAAAGTAATTTACTACCAACTGTAATACTACTGCATATGTAGATCATCAATGAATTAGAAAATATGGAAAAAACTAAAAATACTAGCTTTTAGCTAGTGAGGACAACCAATGTAATGTTGAAAGTTGTGAACTGCCACATTACACTATGAAAGAATTTATGAGTTTACATCTTGAAAATAAATTGTCAACATTAATTTGTAACGCCCAGGGGGGATACTCGAAATTTACATGACGGGGGGGTCCGACGGAGCCTCATTTTTTGAACCCAAAAAAATACTTGAGCTTGAAATTTACACCCAAAAAAATACCTAGCATCGAAATTTTATACCCAAAAAAATACCTAGCATCGAAATTTTATACCCAAAAACGTCGCTCTGAGATTTGAAACCCAAAAAAATACGCTTATTTTTTTAAGACCCAAAAAAATACCCGCCGGATTTCTTGACCCAAAAAAATACCGAGGGTCGAAATTTTAGACCCAAAAAAAATACGTCGGACCCCCCGTCATGTAAATTTCGAGTATCCCCCCTGGGTTGTAACGCTGTTTTCAATTTGCAGAGCGTGCATGTAGGTTTTTTTAGGAACGAGCTAAAAATATTTGCAAAACAGTGTGCTTACAAATAAAATTAACTTAAATTTTCTTCAATAGATAGTTTAATATTTTATTGTTTGATAAAATTATTATCACACTACATTTTTGTTAAGCAAAGCAATGGACCAATTCATGTAGTAATAAAAATATTCCTGATCTCTGTGACCTTTTCACAACAAACGAAGTCATGTATGATTTCATCAAAGCAGCCTGGATTCTTTCATTGGCAAATGACCAAAGGAGTTGGCCTCAACTTATTCTGTACAGCAATATTCAAACCGAACGTTTGATAACGAATGCACCAAAACTTGAACAATAACATTTTCTACAACGTGGGAAATTATAAAAATCTGCAATATGAGCTACTGTACATGTAGCTTTTGTAGGTTTTCAACACGGGTTTACACGCTGAATTTACCGACACGTTGAGGCCATGTGGTTCAGGGCCGTGTGCTTCGTGTGCATTAATTAAAACTTGAAGAATAACCCTTGACCTTATCAGTATCAGTAACTCACTGCAATAAGCTTGGACAAGAAGAGTGAATTATATTCAAAATGAAGGTAAGTACTCAAGATTCGGTAAACAACAAGCGGAATGATACTTTCGAACTTTCGGTTAGCGCGGTGCCTTTGCCGTCCCCTATATTTCTTATCTTTTAGTGAAAACCGTTTGTGAACTACACCATCCCAGAAAAAATCATTCAAACATTAATTTACATGTCCATAAGTGTCAAAAGTAGACTTACCCGTTCATGATTTGCATTCGCGGATCCGGATGCATATGTCGTGTCATCAACGATCAACTCAACGATCGCACGTGTTTGAAGCTGTGAAAGAAGCCCAAAACTCCTTGCGTGTTTCCATTGATAGTCCTTTCTTGGCAGCCAGTTGATAACAACACTCTTTTTTTAGTGAACGGTTTTTAAAACACGCAGCTGGAAATGTAATTTTCTTGCGAGTATTTTTCAAAAGGAGAATTACCATAATTTAGAAGCAATGAGCATGCGCGGTTGAGCAAAATGAGCGCGCGCACATTTTGGAGGATGGAATGTTTTTTTATCAAAGGCCTGCAAGCTCGTTAGAAAATACGACTGTCTTTTTCTCTCTAACGAGCACGGTGACCTATATTTTTTATTGCATCATTTTGATGTTAAATTAATGCTATTTAAGTTAAAAAAGTTTAAAAAAAATTCCTCGACAGGAAAAAAAGATATCGCTAAAAACGTTCTCAAATCAGCTACTCGTGGGAGCAAATTGATGACCTTGAAAACATGGACGCGAGGAATGTTTTGAGTCCGTGTCATTTGAAGATGTGTGACTTTTTTATAACTTTGATTTCAAAGTGTTCCCATATGGTGGAGACTTTAACCTATCAAGTTTTTTTGAAGAATTGTTAACTTTGCTTTCACGGGTTACCGGGAAAAGAAACATGAACCGATCAAATAATGACGTGCGTGATCGGTATTGCTATAGGCATAAATGGGGCAACATTGGTCCATCATATCTCTTTACCGAGCACGGTGACCTATCTTTCTTATTGAATTTTTCGAAACAACTTATGGTAGGGAGCTGTTAGGGAAAATTTAAAAAAAATCGTTCGACAACTTTTATTTCTGAGGAATCACCTTAATTTTCCTTTCTCTATTTGAACTTAAAGGCTGACCCTACAAATTAGCTCCTGGACAATCCAGTCATATTAGACAAATTAAAATAGCGCGAATTCTTTATTCAAGTGACGTTTTCCTTGGCGTTGCCGTCGCCGTCGCCGTTGCCGTCGTCGTTGCGTTAGCTCCCTATTTTCTCAGTCACTGCGGTTCTTTTACGTCTCCAAATGGAAGATAATACCGCCATGATGTCTTCTACCGCCTCCGAACCACGTGCTGGTCGTAGCTAAAATGAATCGATATCAATTTCTTCCATATTAAAAATTACAAAAAAAGAAAAAGAAAACAGTGATACCAAGGAAAATATACTTATTTCGGTCTGTTGATTTTACCTGTAGGTGCCTTCGGCGGTGATGAATTTCAAGTGGGATCCAAGTATTATGAAAGACATTGTAGCCGCTCAAGGACAAGTGGAGGAAAATGTGTTCTTAAAACCTGAGCTACTGCAACTAGTGCAAGAACTAAGTTGAAAGACAATAAGGGAATTAAAGAAGTGTTGTTGGTGATATTTATAAAAGGTCTAGTAGGTCATGCTATTTTGGTGATGCCAGTTTTTTTTCGATCACTCATCAAACATCAGTTCCTGGAGTAAAATTTGAAGACGCGCAGATGTCACCTATATATATATGAAAAGAACAATGTAAATTTTACTTCATTGTACCTGAAGAAGGCTGGTTTGGCCAGCCGAAATATAGTTCATCTTTAAATTTCTACCTCCGTGGTATCGATCTTTGCTTCTATACTATATTTTCATTTGTTAAACCGATCAGATCACCAGTTTGATCCAACGTGATACCAGCAGGATTGTCGTCCACGGTTACTTGCTTGAACTTCTCCTTTCAATTGGTAGTCTGGGTATGTGGCGAGATGATCGCGTGAAGACAAACGTTTGGCAGGGAGCTTCGAGCAGGGGAAGAAGGGATCTCAACACGCCATTCATCTACGCAGGCTATCTCTTGGTTTCATTTAGTATGAGGTTTCACCAATCAAAATCACCAAATATATCTTGTCTTGACCCAGAGAATATAATTACTGTTACATAAATAGCAGTCTTTTGAATATCTAGAAATGTACATAAGGAAATAAAGTGTCCTAGACATTAGCAGTACTTTCGTTTCAGTTTCAGGTGTCAAGGCACCTTATCCCCGGATATTTCTTCAGAGCTGCAATCAATATATTATCACCACAACATGTTGTAAAGAGACACGGTCCCTCCGTAATAACGAAGTTTTGCTTACCTGATTTCCATGTTAATTTACCAAATGCCACCAACTACAAATTATTTGGATACAATTTTAGAAAATTCTTGTATTTCGCTCTGCATGTATTTGCCTCGAGCACTTCTACGAATGCGTGAAACATATATATATATATATTTTTTTCTAATTAATTGTATATATATAATCTATAGAGCAAAATAAAAGCAGTAGTTTGAAGATAAAGTGCAGGATCGAAAGGATGGAAGTGGATTACAGTTCATGAAATTTGATTTTGTGACAGGCGGTCAAAAAATCAAAATTGCCTTTCTTGAGGAATTTTGACTTATTCAGCCGTTATTTGGCTTATTTAGTTAAGGCGAGACTACAGAAGGGATAGGAACACCAACAGACAGTTGATACCCGCCACGCAAGAGCACCCCAGGTTGCTAGTGGACTAACTTGGTGTCCGTCTATTAATTATTAACTACAAATCCTAATTTTTAAACTCTACTAAATCTTCAATATTTCTTATTTCTCTTAATTTAACCAATCCTTTGAGAAAAACTATTTCCTCCCAAACATACCCAAAAATCATCCAAAAATTTACAAAACACCCCATAACATAGATTCATGGGATGAGCATAGAGTTTTTTGATTGCTTGAAACGTGAACGAGATATTTCCATAACAGCCATGTCAAGTGGCGGAAAAATGGCGTTTAGATTAAGTCCCGCCTTAATATTTCATTGCTTTTTGCGATTTTTTTCTTCCTATTTTAAGATAATAAAGCAAGCTCTTGGCCATGTAAATAAAATCATGAAAATACGATATCTTTGACCAGGACACTGTCCCTTTTGACGTCACTGTATATGAGCTTGTGTACAGTTAAATGCAGCAAAAGTCTGATCGTGCACTACAAGTAAGCGCCGAAATATTTCAAATGAAGGAAATATAAACATCAGTTCGATCTGTACGTTTGATAATAGTCCTGCAATAGAATCGAAATATCACGTTTCTCGTTTTATAATTTAAATTTCAAAGACTGTACGTGTGTAGCATTCCTGTGACCTAATATATAATGAAAGAAGGGAACTAATAAGTCATGAATATCAATGGCCAATAGCATGGTTAAGCCTAAAGAATACCGTTCAGAAGGACGTCGGACACCTTATTGAAACTTATATAACGGAGTAACTGGTTAGCTTTCAGTTGATGTTATGGGTACTAGCAGTTTATATAGTTAAATTTAGGCCTGAACAGCCCGAGAAGCTAGGTGGTATAGTGGTACGGTAGGCTATCTAAGCCTAAGCCTAGCTGAAATGACAGGTTCAATCCTGAGTGGGGGATTTTAGATTTTCTTTTTTACACTTAAAAACTCGCATTTGTTAATTTTATTCTCATTTGTACCCTTGATAATGGCGTCATGAGGTCGCTGAAACGTCGGGATATTATATCGCTTGTTTTTACTTGTCTATGTATTTAAAAATTTATTGAAAATAAAATTCTAAGTGTCGACATTACGTTATATAAGTCTTAATAAGGTGTCCGACGTCCTTCTGAACGGTATTCTTCAGGCACAACCCAATAGCATGCTCCGTTATCTGCCATGTTCTAAGAGCATCGGCGTACGGGAAAAATTTTGTCGGGGGTGCTGAACTTTTATATTTGCCCGAATGAAACTCGTGACGTCATGTTTATTTGTCATGATGATGATGATTCTAGCACTCGCTGACATTTTACTTTTCTACCGCTGAGAACGATCTAACAATGAGCTTCTACATCTCGCATTCTTCGCACTTCACACGGTACCGATAAGATCTTTTACGACACTAGTAGTAGTAGAAGGCTGAAGATAAGCCCCGTTACTGCGTTCCCTTTGCGTTCCGTATGCGTTCCCCTCATTAGCTATGCCTAGTCAATGACGTCACAATATGCCTTCCTGCATACTAATTTGGATTCCCTGTTTAATAAATGAATATTTAAAATAAACGGAATGCCTTTTCATGACGTCAACTACCTATTCCTTTTGTGTTATTCTGAAACAATAGAAACAATAGACCGGCCCAAACTTGCCCGCTTTATACCAAATCACTTCAAAACACAACTGACACACATCATTTACAGACATAGATCAAAACAAAATGCCTTGACCAGGACTCGAACCTGGGTTACTACGGCCACAACGCAGTGTCTTAACAACTAGTTCATCAAAGCTGTGGACATTATAACCGAATAAAACTAATTAGAGGTTTCCGAAACATTCAAGTTTAGAAGCAATAAAATTGCACAGTATAAAAAACCGCTTCTTATTCGTATTTTCCGCAACATTCTTATTGCCGCTACATCGCTAGTCTCTATGTCGATTTTCAGTTTCCCAGCCATCACCCACTTTAAGTTTTAATTTCTTTTCCGGTAGCTTCAATGTTCAAACTTTTAATTATGCGAACATACACTGGACAAAACGCATTAAGGTTTCATCAAAACATTATGTCAACAAAAGCTGTTTTATTTAGAACAGCTTAATTCCATATACTACACAAATGATAAGGAAATCAAGAACAAAATGTTAGAATGAAATAGCTTTACGGACGTAGCGCGAATTCACTATAAGGCTGTATTGCACTCCTAAAGCTTTGTTGCCTTTTTTCGGAAGCAAAGGTTTCCTCTGAAAACGATTTTACGTTTGGTTCATCTCCGTGTAAGTAAATCCACTTTGTTTTATCGTTTGAATAATGTCTTAATTTAACTGGAGAACTCGGACGGGGTTGTAAGGATTTTGGGAACTGGTATATTTCTATAACGCCACGTTTATCATCCAAGAAATTTATTATTCGAGGCTGTTTTCGCAAATCCTTGATCATATATATAAAATGTAACTAGATATCCGCGTTTACTGTTGTGATCAAATGATAGGGGTACAGGAGGGGTACAGAAGGGGTACAGGAGGGAAACTCTTGTTTTCACCACCACCACCACCACAATTCTATTATTTTCACCACCTCCACCACCACAATTCTATTATTTTCACCACCTCCACCACCACAATTCTATTATTTTCACCACTTACCACCACTACCACCACCACCACCACCACCATAATTCTATTATTTTCACCACCATAATTCTATTATTTTCACCACCACCACAATTCTATTATTTTCACCACCACCACCACCACCACCACCGTCACCACAATTCTATTATTTTCACCACTTACCACCACCACCACCACCACAATTCTCTTGTTTTCACCACCACCACCACCACAATTCTATTGTTTTCACCACCAATAAAGACGAAATGTTTACCTTAAAAAGACAAGGACAAAAAGGACAAAACGAGGACTATCAGGACAAAAGGGACAATCGGGACATATTATATCTAGGTATGTCTGGAGGCCTCGACCAGAGAGGGATTAAGACTTGATATGTCCCGTTTGTCCCTTTTGCCCTGATAGTCCTCGTTTTGTCCTTATTGACCTTAAATTGTCCCTTGTGTCCCTGATTTGTCCTTTATGTCCTTGTCTTTTTAAGGTAAACATTTCGTCTTTATTGGTGGTGAAAACAATAGAATTGTGGTGGTGGTGGTGGTGAAAACAATAGAATTGTGGTGGTGGTGGTGGTGAAAACAAGAGAATTGTGGTGGTTGTGGTGGTGGTAAGTGGTGAAAATAATAGAATTGTGGTGACGGTGGTGGTGGTGGTGGTGGTGAAAATAATAGAATTGTGGTGGTGGTGAAAATAATAGAATTATGGTGGTGAAAATAATAGAATTATGGTGGTGGTGGTGGTGGTAGTGGTGGTAAGTGGTGAAAATAATAGAATTGTGGTGGTGGAGGTGGTGAAAATAATAGAATTGTGGTGGTGGAGGTGGTGAAAATAATAGAATTGTGGTGGCGGTGGTGGTGGTGAAAATAATAGAATTGTGGTGGTGGTGAAAATAATAGAATTGTGGTGGTGGCGAAAATAATAGAATTATGGTGGTGGTGAAAACTCCTGTACCCCTCCTGTACCCTTTCTGTACCCCTCCTGTACCCCTATCATTTGATCACAACAGTAAACGCGGATATCTAGTTACATTTTATATATATGATCAAGGATTTGCGAAAACAGCCTCGAATACAGTAATAACCCACATATAAGAACCTGGGTTTTAAGAACCTGTTAGGCTAAAATTCTCATTTTAAGCCCCCTCTACATAAGAACCTATTTAGCCTAAAATTTTAAGTTAGGTTCTTATCAGTGGGGTTGCTGTAGAATTTGTTATCAACATGAGTTTCTAAACTGTTATGTTTTGTTAAGAACATATAGTTTTACTGTATCTGCACTGAACTGCCTATAGGCATTGCTCTACATGGTACATTATAAATGATTTATTATGAGATGATACTGTATTTGCAATATATATACAATATATTCCGATGAAATACATATGCATATTTAAGAACCTATTTAAGAACCTGTTTAGGCTAAATTTCCTTTAAGTACCATTTATATAAGAACCTATTTAGGTTAAATTGAAAAATTCAGGTTCTTATATGCGGGTTATTACTGTAATAAATTTCTTGGATGATAAACGTGGCGTTATAGAAATATACCAGTTCCCAAAATCCTTACAACCCCGTCCGAGTTCTCCAGTTAAATTAAGACATTATTCAAACGATAAAACAAAGTGGATTTACTTACACGGAGATGAACCAAACGTAAAATCGTTTTCAGAGGAAACCTTTGCTTCCGAAAAAAGGCAACAAAGCTTTAGGAGTGCAATACGGCCTTATAGTGAATTCGCGCTACGTCCGTAAAGCTATTTCATTCTAACATTTTGTTCTTGATTTCCTTATCATTTGTGTAGTATATGGAATTAAGTTGTTCTAAATAAAACAGCTTTTGTTGACATAATGATTTGATGAAACCTTAATGCGTTTTGTTATTATTAAATATAGTTTTACTTAAACAGAGTGTGGGTTTATTGTTTGAGTAACGCATGTAATTGGTTGCTTTGTTTATTTTATTTGTTTATTCAGAATAACACAAAAGGAATAGGTAGTTGACGTCATGAAAAGGCATTCCGTTTATTTTAAATATTCATTTATTAAACAGGGAAATCCAAATTAGTATGCAGGAAGGCATATTGTGACGTCATTGACTAGGCATAGCTAATGAGGGGAACGCATACGGAACGCAAAGGGAACGCAGTAACGGGGCTTATCTTCAGCCTTCTACTACTACTGACACTTTGACGAAGACATAATATTTTAATCGACCACGACCAGATACCAACCACACATGCAAGATGGTCGCCAAATATTATACTTAGGGCGCGTTTTTTTGGGACATATTCTGGTCATTCTGAAATCAGAATACGCTAACAAAACTGTTTACATGTTGTTTACATTCTCACAAACGAAAATTTTCCCAGGTACACATAGTCAAAGTAGCGACTTCTTTTTATATTTTACGAGAGGAATAGGTGCAATAGTTTGAGGTTTTCTGTTTTTGGAATGGGCAGAATACGTAGAAAAGAAACACGCCCTTAGTTTCAATCCCTGCGCGGTCTACATTATCATTCCCACCTGGCTTGGCGGACCACAACGCAAATTTGTCGTTCTATGCCTGCTCACACGGTGAGCATCTAATGGATCTATCACATGAATGACATGATCGATGTAGTAGTAAGTAATGTGAGTTACGAAATAAAAAGAAATATATTAAGACATTGAATCACACAATAATTCAGTAATGGTGCCCGAATAGTCGCCCAGTTTTGCCCGAATAATACTATATTTTTTACGACTGGGCGGGGGGGGGGGGGGGGGGGGGGGGGCTGCAACCCCCCCAGCCTGTCCCCCTCGTACGTCTTAGACTAAGAGCAAAATACCGAAGTCGCAGAGATTCATCTCACTACAAACGTACTGATGGCTGAGACAGTCCGGCCCGTATCATCTACATTTTTAGAAAGAAAAAGCTCTAGCTGGAGTCGCGGAATCCGGCGTTTTTACGATCGTAAATCATTCTAAAAAAAAGGCATCGACAGATGAAACCCGCAAACATTTGAGGCCTTTTTACACTTGTTGTTTGTATTGGCGTAACAAAATAGGGAACAAATGTTTTCGATAGTAATTTTTATCCCGGAACAGTGCTAATCGGCTTTTTATTCTGAACAAATAAAATGAAAGACTGATCGTACAGTAAAGGAATATATTTTTTTAACCGATTAATTTCGAACAGCACGGCCGTTCTTCATCAGGGTATAACCGTACTAAAAGAAAAACGTTCATTTGTTTCTAATTAATTTCGCTGATCAGATCCTTCCCATGGATCCAGTATTTTAAATTTGTCGAGTGGTTTGCCTTGTAGGGATCGTTTTCATACCTGTTTTATGTTTCTTTGTTTTTTTTTTCCTCCGAAACTGGAGCAGAGCGGAATAAACAAGGGTATAATCAGCCTTGTCCCTGGGCGTTCTCGGCTCGGTCAAACCTGGACCCTACTTTGAGCCCGCCCCGTCCCAAACTTCGCGTGACAACGGGGCAAGAGAGAACGCCTAGGAACTAGGCTGGGGTATATAATTACCAAAGAAGGCAAGTTTACCGACCTAGCCCAAAATAACTCGAATTGATTTCGTTTGAGAAGTCTGGACTGTCTGGAAGGAAGACAAATACCTTATTATTGGAAAATAACGCTTCACGAAATTTTAATACAAATTTTAAAAATTCACGTTAATTTTTGTGAGCGTTAATTTCCGGGACATTAATTAAGTAGAGTGTTAATTTCCGCGACCTTCATTTTAATTATTATAACCTAAAATTGGGATCTAGATCTGTTTTGTTCAGTTCAATGTTGTTTTTCATATGCAGTTCTAAAGTAAAATTTGTTCCTGTTGTCACCACGAACTGTGTTACGTTTCTTTGAGTTAATCGCATTAATTTCCTTCACTTTGAAGTTTTACCTCCTCTTTCGCATTTCGCGTTCATTTGCCATTCCTTTATTTGGAATCAGTTTTTCCCCCAATTCGCGTTAATTTCATATACCTTAGATTTAAACGAGTGTTGATTTCCTATAATAAGGTAGATTCCATGCTATAATTTTTGATTTGAATTCAGACATCCCGTGAATGTTGTCACAAGATAACAAAATCGGCCATCGAGAGGCGCAGAGTGAAATATTCTTTATTTCGATACAGCTTAGCTTATTACAGACATATCAGGATGTGTGATTTGTATGGGTGTTTTCTAGCGGTGTGTTATTGTTGTTTTTCTTCCAATCAAGGGCTGAGATGTTGTTGGCTTGAAGAAGCTTTCAAGATCACCTATAAAACTGCCTGGGCCGTAGCTAGTATGAGGCAAACCGAGGCACTTGCCTCAGTCATTTTTTCTTTTTGTTTTCGGGAAAAGTAAGATGTTTTTTTTTAAGGAGAAAGTAAGACACTACCAGCAAATAACCATGGACATTGCCTCAGTCCTTATTTTTGTCTGGCTACGGCCCTGACTGCTGGTTCCATTGCCAGCTGAACAAAAGAAGACAACCAGCCATAATACTGTAACTTTAAAGGTAGGTTTTGAATGTGTCGAATTTTGACTAAGGCAGCTAATTAAGCCGGATCCGTCAAATGATTATATCATTGAGAAGTTACCAGTTTCGTTTCTTCGTAAATTGTTATCGTTCTACGGAAACTGTGTTTTACCGTTTGCTAGGTTTTTTCCTAAATACATAGATTATATTTGTGAATAGTCTCTCAAGAAGAAGGGTGCATGGTTTAAGGAAGGCTGAAGGAAGGTGATTTGTTACAAAGGTATCCCCTATCAAATTTAGTCGTGTTCTGTTTCGAACCTTGTATAACAACTACTCAAGTATAAATACGTACCGTAAATCCTTTATTACGCCCCCCCGGGGCTTATTTATTTCAAGTGCGTCTGAAAGGAGGGGAGTATTATAATTTAAGTATAATTTAGTGAAATGCGATGTGAGATCCGAACTTCCTGCACATGTATAAACGCCAGGAGATAAACGCCCATAAACCATACCTTGATTGATCGATGAAGTGTTATACATTCATTTTTACCGAAATTACGATGATTATTTTTTAGTACAAGTACCGGTAATATTTCCCCTAAAGCTCGCAAGTACTGTATGTGAATCCGTGCACTGATTGGTACGGTGAAAATGTACCCGCAATACAGTCTTTCGATTATTGAAGTTTTGGTTGTGATGGAGAAAGGAAGGGAGAAGTCACGGTATTAAAATGTCTATTGTTTTACGAGGCAGGCGTTTGTCCAAAAACCAATCACAAAGAAGGCACGTCATACGAGCAGAAGTTGCTATATTCTTAAAATAACTGAATATTCTGAATTCTTATTCCCTCCCCATAACCCAGGCGGCCTTATTTTTATCACTCTTTCACCGTTCAGATATAAGTAATGTGTTTTCGAAAGGCGGGGGTGTTTTATACACAAAAACGTGAAATACGGTACTTCTCGGTGAATAAATAAATTGAGTTGTAGGCTAATGTTTTTAGTGCAGTCAAGGTATGGATCGATTTAACTCGGGTCCTCTTTTAAGTCTTTTGAATTTAATCATTTAAAACAAAACGTCTGTTCGTTCTTCGATAAAACAGTAAAATCAACTTACATTTCGGATTATTTTTAATTGAGTGTTGAAGGTAATTTCATGCATGATAACTTGGTTGTACATTGCTACGCTTTGTGATTGGCTAAAGATTTCGCTCCACGTTCTCAACAAATCAGAAAAAAGAATCGTGACTTGCTCGCACGCCTTTTCCCGCGCTTGGCGCTAGGCTCAACTACCAGCCGCCGTTCGGGAAACGAGCCCGCGCTCAAAGAATCGAGCCTAGCTTGGCGCTAACTGCATATATTTGCTTCGATTGGATTGTCTCCGTCTGTTGTGATTGGCCAGAGTGATTACTTTTGGTTTTGGTTTTAACTACACTCAATGACTATGACTTCTGATAGTTGTACTAGACCCTGCGGAGACTGTGAAGGAAAGGAAATAGTAAAAATCACGGGAACCGTGAGCGCGATAAACAAAAACGTCGGCTACGGAAGAAGAAGAAGTAGTAGTACCTGGCCCCTCATTTAAGGAGCAAATCTGAACAATTTTCATTGCGAGTAACGAAGTCCACGATGAAAAGTCCATGATTGACGTGCTCTAATCTTTAATGAAGTGGGGGCACAGTTTTGGTTAAATAAAAAAAAACAATTCGAGATTTTTTTTTATTTTGCCTGCTCGTAGACGTCCCTCATTCCCTCGTAAAGCAAGTCTGTGCGCAGGCTATTGCTACGTAGAGAAAAATATTAGCAAATTTCTTTGAACGTGCATGTACGTTAAAAAGTTTAATGAGCAAAAACAACAATTTTGCACGATGAGGATGACGACGATGATGATGATGAAGTGCAATGTTTAAAGGAATAATAACAATAACATGTAATTACAGTGGCGCCTCTGATCTGACTGAAGTAGTCCGCCAGTTTCAGAGAGGTCCCGAAATAAACAATTCAATGAATAAATAATGAAAGTAAATAAAACGAATAATTCTGAGCTAAATTTATGATAGTCTCATAATTATAACATTATACAATTAATTAGCGTCTACGTAAAACTATATTGTTTTTTGCGCTATATATTAAGTGATCTTTTATCCATAATAAAATGCGGTTGGGGACGTCTCTTGCAGAGTCAGTAAAAACAATCAAATCAACTATTAAAGGGACACTGTCCAGCGGCCGAAATAACAAAATTTATCTTAACTTGTTTCCACGTTAAAACACGAGAATTTAGTTTTATCGACTGAGTCGATAAGGTAAATTGACCACCGTAAAAAGATTCAAGTAGCTGACGTTTCGAGCGCTAGCCCTTCGTCGGAGCGAATCAAGGAATTGTGGGTAGTGTGTGGTTTTATATAGTAAGCGGTGGAGCTACGTTATTGGTGGAAAACAAATGTAAATTAGTTGAATGAA
This sequence comes from Dendrophyllia cribrosa, assembly GCA_024195265.1. Taxonomy (NCBI): domain Eukaryota; kingdom Metazoa; phylum Cnidaria; class Anthozoa; order Scleractinia; family Dendrophylliidae; genus Dendrophyllia; species Dendrophyllia cribrosa. The sequence continues at coordinate 54,602,818 of JAJLRJ010000001.1, forward strand.
AACCCCAAATTCCCCACGGAATCAACGAACGCTTTTCATTCAACTAATTTACATTTGTTTTTCACGTCACCAAATTTCCACCAATAACGTAGCTCCACCGCTTACTATATAAAACCACACACTACCCACAATTCCTTGATTCGCTCCGACGAAGGGCTAGCGCTCGAAACGTCAGCTACTTGAATCTTTTTACGGTGGTCAATTTACCTTATCGACTCAGTCGATAAAACTAAATTCTCGTGTTTCATCCCCCCACCGATACAGCACCACAGTTTCTCTAGAAACTAACCCCATCCACGTTAAAACGCCAGATACCACCAAATATACAACTTAATTGGATAAAAATATTCTATAGAGTAAAACAAAAGCAGTAGTTTGGAGCTAAAGTACAGGATTGCAAGGATCGAAGTGGATTACAGTTCATGACAAACACGTTATTTCAGCCGGGACAGTGTCCTTTACTAAGTACATTCCGCGCTGCTGGCAATCGTCTCATAATCCGGCATATTAATTTACAATTAATGAAATGCGTGGAGGGAGGTGGGGGGGTGGGGGTGGGGGGGGGGGGGGGGGGGGCTTTTGCTGTTAGTTAGTACAAACATTCAAATTAAGCACACTGCTTGAAATCGCTTAACTGTACAATAATTTATACACCCACTTGTTTGAAATATTTATCTTTCGTGTGGGAGCTTTAGCGCACAGTAAAGAAAAAGCAACTAACAAATCTGAGCTAAAATGTACAATTTTTATTCAGTTAATTGTATCATGTCACATCTAAAAGTACATCTTTAAGTTTTTTTATTTTAATTGTAATATACTCAATAAACTCTTGCAGATAAAGGTTGAAGTCTTATTGTCAGCTTCAAGTGAATTCAGCAGAATTCGTAAAAAGACATCTGTTTTCTACTGTCTACACCTATACCACCTTCTCCTAAAAGTTTAAGTTAAACTTTTAGGAGAAGGTGGTATAGGTGTCCAAAAAAGTGTTCATGACTAGTGTCCTTCCACAGTTTGTACCGGCCTTTAGTTACAATTAAATAACACGGGGGAAGGGGACCTTTTGCTAACAGTCCCTCAAATAATAGCCTGTTTCAGGCGCGAAGATTATGGGGCCGTGGGGTCGGCTAAAAACCAACGCGCGAACGAGCGGGAAAAGCAAGGGGAGACTGGGAAGAGGGGTTGCGGTTCACTCGCAATGTATTAGGGAGCTTAAGCAACGACGACGGCGACGCCAAGGAAAACGTCACTTGAAAAAAGGATTCGCGCTATTTTAAACTACTTTGCAGTTGCTCCAATTTGTTTAGTTTGTCTAATGTGACTGGATTGTCCAAGAGCTGAATTTGAAGGGATGGCTTTCCGGTTCAAATGGAGAAAGGAAAATTAACCGTCGTGTGTTCACGTTCTCCAAAAAACCTATAATTTGATCATTTGACGTTGTTGTTTTGCAGGGAACGGCAAAGAAATGTACCAAAATGTAAAACGCACGTGAGGAGGTATTGTTTTCGCTCATTAAGCCTATTGTTTTGTGCCGTTCTCGCTGCCGTCGGCGTCGTGGTTGCTTAAGCTCCCTAATCCTTTGCTCGCCGCATATCCTTCGCTCCCGACTTTCTGAAGGCCTGACACAGGCTATACAAATAATCCTAAGTACATTCAGCCCTGCACGTGATCGCTTAATTTTACAATTAGTTATACTCTCACCAGTGAAGCATTTACCCTTCGTGTGAGAGCTTTTTTGTTACAATTGCAAAATGATTAATTGAAAATTGTCTTTTATCTTTACTTTTAACTAATTATAATTAATCGCAATTTGCCAAAAAAAAAAAGTGAACGGTTTGTCCTCTTTCCTCATAGCAAATGATCTGTGTCCTCGACTTTCTGTTCCTTGTTCTCTCTTTGATGAGAAAAACTGAACTTGGATAACTCAAAAACTTACCTTCTTTAAACTCCGGGTAAGCCTATATTTTAGGTTGCAGGAGTTAAAAGCACAGCTTTCATTCAACGAACAAATAAAAACTCATTCCGGCTTCCAGCAACTTACTATGCCATTCACTAATGAAAGACTGAATAAAAACTGAATTTAAATATCGCGAACAATAAAACTTACTTACATACATGACTGTGTGGATTTTAAGATTAAAAAATACAATTTTAAATACTTATTGTCAACCAAATTGAAACTATTGACTGGGTGCTCGAAAGTGTAAAACCATTCGTGGCTTAGTGCCCTCAGGTGGAAAGGAATTAACCGCTGAGACTAGGTTAAAAACAAAACTAAGTCGATCTACAAAACAATAACCATGCATTGGAGATAAAAGAACAATCTACCACATGACGCCAAATTGGTTTCTTTTCGGCTGAAGTGTCCAATCTGACATTTGAGTGTGTTTATGTTTCCGTCGAGAGGTTTACAGCTTTTGTACTATTTTATGTCAAGTAAGACAGTTATTTTATACGTTAACTCCCTAATTTGAAGTTATTATTTACAATACTGTAGAGTTTATAGTTCCGTCTCTGCAATGCATTTTCTCGGAACACAAGCCAGTGTCATGGCGACCCAAGCAATCGATCGACATCTCGTAGATGATAACCACATTTTAGGGAAAAGATTGAGTTTCTATATCTTTTGCACGTGTTAAGATTCTTGTATACTCGATAAATGTTTCCACGGAAGAGTGAAATTTCCACGACGAGGTTAGCCCGTGCTTCAGATTCAGCCGTAAATACGTAAAATCTTTAAACAAAGGACTTTTATTTTCTTACATTGAACCATTGTAAATCGATTATTGTTTTGGCGTCCGGCTTTTTCTGACAGATTCTTATTATTTGTTTTAAACGTATAAAAACCTTTTTTGTCTACAGAGAGGTTAAAAATTCGACTGCAGTGTACCTTGGCTTGTTGGTTCAGTATTAAGGCAGCGGTAATTCGCAGCTCACTAACAGTAAAGTTACAGCCGGTTTTACCTAGCCGTTACTTTTAAATTGCTGTCATATATCTTTGTAACGAAGGTAAGCCATAAGTATATTAAGTGTTTAACGTACAAGTACAACAACAACAACAACAAGTAGCTTTATTTGCATGACTGTAAATCCTTACAGTATTACAAGTGAGGAGAAATGACTCAGATGTACCCATAAGGTTGACCCAATCAATGACAACTTCTCTGCCTTACTAAATGATCGCCTTGCCGCGACCTTAAAAGTTTGGTGTAATCAATCAAGTTGGCTAATATACAAACAGCAGTTGACAGCATAAAAAAAAATACAAAATTCAATATAGGAAGTAATATTAGCTTTTAAGGCTAAATTGTAGCGCTTGTCTTTCGGATAAAATCACTGGGAAATATCCTTCAAATATCCTTCAGGTTTATTATGTCAATTTTCCTGTGAAGCGTGCGGTTGAAAACTGACCTGAGGCGTTCAAGTTTATTCCTACGACAGAACCTTTATCACAAAATAGCAGTATTTCTTTCCATGATTCAAGTATTCATATTCATACCGTCAGCGATTTTCCATGTGAACAAATCTAATAATCGATGTTTTGATAAAAGTGTCGAATAAAAAAGGACAAGTGTTTCACGCGGATTTAATTTCATATTACTGTACTTCTAGTCATCTCGCACTGTCATGACTTTAAAATATGGTTATAAATGGACATCAATTCAAAAAAGGATAGGCGGCATTTACTGGAGCATGTTTTTTTCTATCAAGAGGAATAAAAAGGACAAACAGAGGGTTTGAATGTCCAATTTGAATGGATCGACGTTTACTTGCAAATGTCTGACGAAGATATAGCTCGCAGTGAAGACTAGGCTACTACCACGACAATGTTTGCATATGTTTTTCTTTTCGACTTTGTCTTACTTCAATTCCTTCAATGGGTTAATAATTACACAAATCGCTTTAATTTAGAATCATATATTAAGTTTACTGAGCCTGGAAATAGCTGGCTGAAAACCGTTGAAACCCCTTCCGCCATTACTCATTTCGCAAAACTCAAGCCTGCAATCTTCTTGCATGTCATCCAATTATTTTAGCCATTTGGAATTTAAACAACTTAAAATTTGGCATAGGAAGTATTAAAAACTGAAGAGAAATGAGAAGGTAAATTTGTGATCATAGTAGCGGAGCTCTGCGGGCCGAAGGCCCGCGCGTAGCCCCATACTCATAGAACCTATGCCCGTCACTTTTCATGGTCATGGCTAGCGGAATGTTTCGCCGGCGCGCGTGTGCCCGCCGTCCTTCCGCGTCCGCCGTCGCGCAGGACTAGCTCGTGGGCGCGTATGACGTCGCAAAACATGCGCGTACGACGTCATGTTGAAACCAAAGCAAGGCTTTGTTTTTCGCGCGGTTGCACGGCCGAATGTCACGTCAGCTGGGAAAACATTAATGTTTTGCTCGTTTTGCTGTGAATTTACTAAGCGGAGAAATCCGTTTAAAAGACCCTAGTCAGCCACACCTTTGTTTTTTGTTTACATACGGGAGCTTCGGTATTATTTTACACGTGGCGCGTGACCAAAAGTAAGGAAATCGTCGCGAAAGGTCATAGGCGAGATATTTATAAAAATATTGTTATAAAAGGTGACAGGCCTAGCACAAATCCTGCTTGTCGCAATAATAATAATAATAATAATAATAATAATAAATAATAGTAATATTTATTATTTAATAATGCGCAAATTAACATACATACATACATACATACAATTACATGAGCAAATGCGCATTACAATAAAATTATAAATACCAAAGCTATAGTCGTGTAAACTGTTCGGAAAACTATAGCTGCATATTTAAGGAACGAACACGACAGTCCGAGGTGACACTTCGCAAAAGAAAAGTATAGTTTTTCCATCACATGCATTGGATCATACATTGGATCATACAGTTTAATTCGAATGTATTTTTAGTGACTGAGACCTTTCAAATAGATGTTCCACGGAATCTGTATGCTTTGGGCAATCTTGATCATGAATCGAAGGCTCCTAAGAGCCAACCCGTGAATAAGAAATGCTAACACGTAACGCAATATTGCGGTAAGCTTATTTTCACAATGACACGGTTCTATATATATTTTTTAAATTAAACGTAAGGATTTTTGACGAACGCAAACAAAAAAAAGTAAATCACTTTCATATTGTCCAGTCCGGAAAAAAGAAAAAGAAAAAAGAATGGTTCGAGCGCAAAGCGGCACGGTAAATATCCACCACTACCCACCTACACTGAGGTGAATAGTTGTTTTAGTATATACTGATAATATAACGAAAATGATGCTTTTTAACTCATTTATTCCTGTCAACGATTACAATTTCGCGCGCAATTAAAATATTTTCGCGAGTTGATGGGAGGTGAATAGCACTTGCTATTCCGAGTTTCAGTAGCCAATCAGAGCTCGCCAACAATGCTATCCACTGTTTCAGTATATACTAAAAATTGTTTATTTCTGATGAAAGCTTATATATCTGTGCAGGCGTACAACTGTCCACTAACAGACACGGCATAATTGTTATGACATTTTTCGTTGGCCAGAAAATGTTGTACTCTACACAGTGTTTTCAAGGTGGAGTAAAAATAACACCTGACGTGAAGTTAACTTATTTCAAATGTGTATGTGGTTTGTACTCCATAAAGAGTGAAAATAACTCCATTTGCGATTAAAGTTATTTTAATCCCGGATTTGGAGTTTAAAATTTAGAGTTAGAACAACCCCCCAAAACGGGACCATTTAAACCTTAACTGATTTAACTCCAGAATATTCCTTCAAAATTACTGTGTACCCTTCCATATTTAAAAAAAGTGTAAGAAAGGAAGCTTTACAAAATTATCTTATTTCAACACTACACTGTTGATCCAGTATTTGCTTTTTCTGACGCACACAATAAAAAAATGGTATTTTTTATGTTAGGTGCCAAAAGGAATAAAATTTGAAAGTCATACTAAGGGATAAAGTGTTTTTATCCGGTTTATAACCTTGTATAAACTGTCAAGTAATTCGCAGTCCATGAATCCGATTCCAGATTATAATTATTAATATATTTCAGATTGACACTGAAACATCCAGATCTGTGTTAAGTTGACGTTGAATTTCAATCGTGTAAATTAATTGCAAGTAAAGAAATTATCTTTAAAATTGCTTTTTACATGAGTAAATAAAAGTCGAATTGACTGACTGAGAGCAGAAATTATTATCTGTTTTAAAACCTTTTAACTTGAATCACACTTTAATGTATAAACACTTTATAAAGGCTCTTTAATTAAAGAAATGTCTTTTTTTTGTGGCTGTTTTTGAATTTAGCGACTAATTAATCTAGCAGTTTAACCACAATTCAAAACCAATTTTCAAGATTTTGTCAGGGAGAATATTTTGAATGAATTATCACCTACTATTTAAATTTATACAATCGCGAAAATTCTAACGAAAAAATTGTTACTTTTGTTGCGTGAATCTTGAAACACTTTTTTTTATTCGTAGATGTCTAAGGCAAATAAAAGAAATAAGTAAACCAAAAGCTTTTCAATGCTTTTATGGTATATAATGATTCCAGTAAAATCGTCTCCGAAGATTAGTTTTCTGATAAAGTATTTGAACAACAAAGCCAATTATTGAGAAGAGCCGGAAATTGACACCATAACTTCTAATTGCACTTTTCTCGCATTTGCGTCATCCTACTGTTCGACTTCTCAGATTTCTATAAGAGGCGATATTTAAAACGATCAAGCATCGAATCCAGGTTGTTAAATTGACTTTTTCGCCCTAACTGTCCGGTTTTGTGGTGAGTACCTAAGTATAACCCGGCATAATCAGGTTTTAATGGTGTGGGTAGAGAAATCGACAGAAAAATAACGCAATAGAAAATAATATTAAATAATAAAAGGAGGACTTGACATATGATTCGTGAGAAAACGAATATTCTAAGGAAAAGGCTTACTGAAAATTATTGAGTAAATGCTCTACATTCTTAATGCATTAGCTATTTTGCAATTTTTTGATAAAAAATGTAGCCGTATAGTTGTTTTCCGTCTTTTTTTTCTTTTTTTTTTCCTTCTCAAGCCGTAAGTTTAAGTGTATGTGAGGTGCAAAGATCACTGAATGTTTTAAATGTAATATCAATTTTCGACCATTGTCAAACGTACAGAAATTAATGCCACCTTAAATAACAGATTTCAAACTTTTAAACTATTAGAAAGAGAATAACCGTAAAAAACCCTTCCAGATTTTTGTTGATAAAAACTGCTACAAAAATGGAAAATATAATGCTAAAAGACACTCTCTCTTGGTCCCAAAGTCACTGTCTTATTTGCTCAGGAACTTCCTTCTTCTGCATTGTTTGCCGTTGACGTCTGTTAAGATTATTTTGCTCAATTTTGTTTATTTGATTCTGGCTTTCAAATAAAAATTCAAGGTTTCGTTTTTACCTCATTTTTTTAAATAACGTTTTTGAAATTAATTTTCTTAGCTTCACACTCTAATCTAGCCTTTTTCACCCACACAAGTCATAAACTGAAACACACATTTTAGTCATCCGTATAAAACCGAAGATTTATTCATTAACAAAACATCTTTTAACAAAGCTTAGCCATTTAGCTTTACGGATAAAACAGAACTTCAAGTTAAATCCCCTTTCCTTGAGTTATAAGAAGAGGCGATTTGAAACAAGATAACTTTCTAGATGCACACTGTATGATGAATGTGATGACTTAATCCCCTGTAGTATTATTTTTCTTTGTACTTAAATAGCGAGATGATCAAAATGCACTTAAAAGCTTTCCCCTGTTTCTTTTATTCATTTTATTTCTATTATCATTTATTTTTCATCTTTGCCTTTCAACTGCTATTGATTGAGACTCTCATTGTTTGTTATAAGCCAGTCTAAATTTCAATTCGATCCGGAAAGAATGGATGAAGAGTCACTTTGTGAATATGCCACTGCAAATTACAGTTGCTCCCAAAATACCAAAAACACATTAATTGTGTTTTCAAAAAAACAACAAATCACGATGATTATTTTTTTTATCGATTTTTCGCAAAGTACAAGGGAAGACCTTGAAGACGTTTCATTGACTTTTTCTTTTCTTTTCCGTGCTGGCCATCCGATATCCAAAACAAATGTTGATTGCTATAGTTTTAAGACTGTGACAGTGCACCAGCTGATAAATCGCGTTTTTATAATTATGATCAGGAGCTTGGTTTAAGCTTGGTTTAAGCTTGTTTTAAGCTTGGTTTAAGCTTGATTTAAGCTTTCTTTAGTATCCTGAAATAGGAAGAATAAATCGCCAAAAGTTTTGAAAGCCGCAAAAGAGACAAAATAACCGGCTTAAAAAGTGAAAATTCTACAGAAAAACAATTTTGATTTCTTGACCGCCTGTCATTAAATAAAATTTGATTAACTATATCCTTGCAATCCTGTGCTTTATCTCCAAACTTCTGCTTGTTTTGCTCTATATTATCTTTTTATCCAATTAAATTGTATATTTGGTGGTATTTAATGATATAACATGAACTGTAAGGTAGATGAAATTTTGTTATTTGGTTGCTTTTTAGTAACTCTCTGTATCAAATAACATGGATCTGAACTCGCGTACCTGTTTTTGCTGATTCAGCTATTTTTATATTGCAGTGCATATTTAGGGACGATCGCTGTCTGTAACTAACATGGACCCCGGGCTTGTGTACCTGTTACAGCTGATTAAGTTTTACCTGCTTAAAGGTCACGTGTGGTGGCACATGCCGCTGGTACTGACCATGGCTTACACGCTGTTCGTCAGGGAGCGACTCCTGGATCATGCGCTCTTTGATTCGTACCCAGACCCTCTACCTCAAGTCAAACGGAGGTGCAATGACCCGGTGTTAGGTACGTCGGCTAGAAATGACACTTTATTACATTATGCAGTGAGTTACGTTCTATATATATATACGTTATACGTTATATATACGTTATATATATATCATATATTTAAGTGTCGTAAACTTAAAAACCTGGCTTAGCTTTAACTTCGTCTTCAGTGTCACCTCGTTTTTCAAAAAGGCTGTTAGAGAACACCCCATGCTTGTCCTCAGAGCCGCTTGGCCCTCTTAGCCTCATTCTCAGGCTCGGTCGGCTAAGAGGGCCAGGTGGTTCTGGGAACGAAAATGGGAAGACTCGCTACTGATTGCCACTGATCGCTACAAAAACATGTTAAAGTCACGTGATCTGCTACGGGGTGGGGGGGGGGTCTCTTGCCGCCATTTTGAATTCCTAGAAGACACTGGGAGGAGACGCAAGGAACTCCTTTTTGCCTCTTTCTTTAATTCTTGTATTTTTCTCTCCAGGTGATGGTTATATAGGCTGCTTTAAAGCATCATCGCTCGGTTTTTACGTTGATCACTGGTTTTTAGCTTCAGTGACTCCCGAGAATTGCATTGCCAAGTGTAAAACTAACATGTTTTCATACGCTGCTTTACATAAAGGCAAAAGGTATGTTCATATGAGCATAGTTAATAGACAAACTGGTTATGAAACTCAGTCAGTCCTTTGTTATATGTTTTTGTTCTCCATTTCTTTTGTTCGTTTGCCTTGACCCTGCACAAAACACAACACAAAAGGTATTGAAATGCATATGAGCAACTGACCAGGAGAAACATTTGGGCTCACACGTTAAACAAAACAATGTGCAGGGTCACGGTTTGTTCAACATAAAACAAAGCAGCTTTGTACACTCTTTTTGAAATTTGTTAAGCTTCATAACCAGTTTGTTCTATTTATTATGATATGAGTCGCAAACATGAAATAGTAGTTTGTCACTAAGAGTTGTCTTATCCCGAGCGGAAATGATGAAAACCGGAACAAACTGGAGAGACGGAAATGTCTCCGCTTGTTGTGGCTTCGCTTAGTGTTTAAGTTTTAGAAATTGCACGAAAAATCTTACCATTTGAGAAACAAATAAGTTTATAGCTGATCTTGTAATTACTTTGAGTCTAAAATGTTTTTTTATAGAGTGAAAATGGTCCTCATCGAATTGTTGACTTAATAGAGGGGGAACTTCTTGAAGACGACCAGCCAGTTACAAACTGTCAGGAAAGTTGGTCACCTAGGAGAGGTGGTAGTTTTTTAGAGTACTCAAACACAGTAATTTGAGTGGGATAAAAACTGCGCTTTCATGGACAACCCAGTGACGTGGTAGCTTAATAGAGTTTGTCCTATACAAGGGAAACTCGCACGGGGAGGTTAGACTGTTAATGAAACGACTTTCATTTTATACTTAGATGCACAGTATAAATCATTTAAAATTTGTTTTAGATGCTACTGTGTTGTGGAATATGAATCAACAATGAAGGCTAAAGAGTGCAAATGTCGAAAAAAGTGTAAAGGGAATGAGAAGAAGCGTTGTGGTGGCGCTAAACATTTTTCCCTCTACAAAACATGTAAGTCAACCGTCATTTGTTGGTTGTTTTAATTTTTTTAGCTTTCTTGTAGTATATTTTGCAATTTAAGATGATTTAAGTATTTTTCATTTCATTTTTTATTAAATTTGACTGAGTTTTGTTACTTTACTTACATTATGGAATTCCAAGAAGGCAGATCCAAGATGGCGGCTATTCGGAATGATGACGCAATTTCCGCATCGTATGACGTTTCACGTCACGTGTTTCCCTTAACTTAAAGTTTTTGTGACGTTCTATAAACCCTCCACGCCTTATAGCAATAGCTTTTATTTTGTAGAAGTTACGGGAATCCGCCCACCCCGGGGCCGGTCGCAAAGACCATAAAAGGTCCGGTCTGAATGGTGTTAAATGCGGGATAACTTATTACATACTACATGTACATGAACTCAAGGCATGAAATTAATTCCGCAGTAAAATTATAGCTGGTTTATTGCAGTTGAAAAGCAAACATTAAATTTAAAACAAGCTCTTTAAATGTTATAACGAGGAAAAAAGGAGTAATGCATTTCTTACCAGTGGTTATGTCATCGCATGGGTCCGGGTAATTTAAAATTTATTTTCACCGGTACTTTCAAAGTTCTAAGAATTGCCCAATTCGAGGCAAGATCGAGCGAGTAGTTATAGTGGTGGCGGCATTCACGTTACGGCATTCCGTAATATTGTCTGTATGTTATAACTATAGTTGCTTTGCTTGTAGTGTAGGTTATTGGAATGTACGGCAATTGGAAAGTTGAGAAGACTGTGAAATGAAATCCGGAATGCAACGAAGATTATTAAAACTACTGATAATTTCTCCACGTTACTCACATTCAGTATCTGTTGTGTTTTTTATATTTTACAGATGTCTGTACAGATAGAATGAAAGAAGCTCGTACAATCGATGGCACGTGCAATGACCTGAACAACACAGCTGCTGGAAGTAGGTTGTACCGGTTTGGCAGGAACGTCCCTCTTGAATACGTCCACACCAGACCAGGAGATCTTCTCAAGCCCAATCCACGAATTCTAGCCACAACGTAAGTTTATCAGATGAACTCTCTAGAATTGAAAAAGGCCTTTCTACGTAAAATATAGCGAGCGGCATGTCCTAATAAACAAAACTATAGTATGTACCAAATTATCAAGAAGTGATATCTTTGTTACTGGGTAGAATAACAATATGCTTGTTTTAATACAAAATAATACAACAACACCATGAAAAAGTAATCAACCAATTATTGAATGAGGAACAAGACATGGTCTGTTCTAGCCCATTTTGGAAACGGAAATGGTAATTCAAGCAGTTTAAGGCCTGGGTTTAAAGTCTGTTCCGAAGATATGGTTGACACTTAATATCTTCGGCTAGATTGCCTAGACCAGGTTGAAATTTTCCCTGAATGTAAATCTTGACGTCTTCTTCTGCTTAATGCATAAGTTTGGTCACGTGACATGTCACGTGATCAAAATTTAAAAATTAAGCAAATTGGCGATATGCCAGCCAATTTTCTTTGTATAGTTGAATACTGATTAGCTTTTCCGATGGAGGTTTAACATATCTAACCTTCTACGTTTGGAGGATTGCCTCCAGTTTTAAAATTACAGTTATAGATAATCAAAAGTTGAATTTTGGACTTAAAAATGATCTTTGTCCTCACAAATATTTACATAAGCAAAGCCCATTAAACGATGTCCATCTGTTGTTTCTAAGGAGCTTTACGGCGTTTTAGCGAGTTTATGTTTTACTGGTTTGACTTCTGTGACTTCATCTAAAAGCGCCAAAAACTACCTTTAATTGATCCCAATTGTTCCAAAACTTCACTCGAGTGAAGTGCGAGACCGTTTCTTTGCATCTCACATTTAGCTCTAAAACCGCAGTCATCGCCTAGAAAAAAGGGTCAAAAAGGATAAATACAACCAGAAAATTAAAACTTCTCGCTTCCTTCTATTCGCTGTAACACGAGTGTGGATAAGGGCGGTCGTTAGCTTGGCTTAGCAGACATCTAGGCCGTTCGGCTCAAAATCTTCTCTTTGGGGAGGGACCGAGCAAAACAACCGTTGCAAAAAACTGAATTCGCACTCGTGTCCCTCCCCGACCTGTTCTAAATCTGCATCAGCGACGCAACAGAACAGAGGTGTCATTAGCTTAATAACTGAATAATAATAATAATAATAATAATAATAATAAACTTTATTTGAGTGTCAAAGTACAGTACTAGTTAGCTTACTAGCTAATTGTGGACACTAAAAAAAAGTAAAAATAAATATGAATTATGCTAAGATAAGTTAAGCTTAATTGTTTCTGTGCTGATTTGCAGGTTGTTGGAGCGTAACACGTTTAAAGAAGTTCCTTGGTTGAATCTATTCGGGGTGGCCTGGGTTCAGTTTATGGTACATGACTGGTTTGATCACGGCACGGCGGTGAAGGAAAATAAGATTAGAGTTCCTCTTACAAAGAACGACCCGCTGTTTCAAACAATGAAAGGTAATTTTAAGTGTATTACGACATGTCAATACTAATACTATCTTTGTACAATATTTTTTCAGGGATATCCAATTTAGCTAGGCTAGTTTAAATGGAGCTCATCCACAACATTGGTGTAATTATCACTAACAAAAGGCACCCGTGCGACTGCTTCTCAACACACAATTTTCCCCTGATCGAATAAGTAAAGAAAACACCCTTTTATGTTAGCTTACATGAAGTATGTATTTACTAGGATCACTTACTCGCAGTGAAAATCACGGCGAATAGTCTGAGATCGACCTGAATAACTCGACTTGGTGGCAGCCAAAAGTTGTCATTACATCGTCAACTTGTAGTATTGCTAATACCCCAACTGTATAGTGATCCTAACGCGTACCCCCAGCATTTTGGTAGGTTTTATGTCAGATCTTCGATGATTACTTACACACCTGGATGGAGACAAAAATCAGAGCAAAATATTTTGCCATTGAAGAGTAGGGTACAGTTTTTAAAATCTCCAGTATCTCCCAATATTTTTACCGGGGCAGGATGTTGCTTTATAGTTCAAATAATTCTTGCATAACCGACAATTCAAATAATAATTAATCCATCTGCGATCTCTAATGAGATTAAACTGACTAGTTATAGAATCCAACTTATTTACCACTTCGACATAACTCTTCCAATATTTCAAACTAAGAAATTTTTAAAAAATCCTTTGTTTTATATCTTTAAAAGCCAACAAAGATACTCCATTCAATCAAAATATCGTCATGATCTAATTTCAGGCAACATGAAAGTTTCTCGTACAAAACCTGATACGTGCGGAACTAAAGACGATGCAGTACCTCCAGCGTATCAAAATGACGTCACACACTGGTGGGACGGCTCCCAGTTGTACGGTAGTGACAAAGAAACGCATGCGCGAGTTCGGTCCTTTGTTCAGGGTAAACTGAAGGTTGATGATGACGGCTTCTTACCTGTGGATCGCAAGACCAATATTGACATAACTGGTAATCCAATGATTTTATAAATGAAGGGTGTGCAATACATGCTGTTATTGGTTGGAATCCAAGTCTAATATGGCTTTTCGAGAAATGGAATATTCTAATAAATAAAGGAAATATAACTCGTGCTCTAATTGATTAGCAGGCATTTGAAATTTGGTTTGTGATTGTGTGTCCTGGCGAAGAGGGCCGATAAATTTCGACTTATTTACGAAATAAGTATGTCAGGCTCGCAGCACTAAGAGTGTGATATGGCCACAAGGTTGTTTTCGTCAGCTTTATTGATGGCTTCCCTTGAATACGTGAAAAGTCTGCGTGAAACTTGTGAGTTTTTTGCGATTTGCAAAACTTGATCCCAAACCTCCCTATAACACACGCAATGTACAATAGCTTTATTTTACCGATATTTGGTTATGCTGTCACCATCTGGGGTGACAAGTTTAACGCCACTCTCATGGATGATTTTCAACTGTTGCAAAACAAGGCTGCACTTGGTTGGCAAACCCTTGCAAAACGGCGCTGGCTGCTCCATCGCTATGTCCTCATTTATACATTTGTTAATGAGCTGATCGATTTTAATCTTGATATTTCAAGAAATTTTAACATCCATTCATATAATACAACAAATAAGAACAATTTTCATCTTCCTAGAGTTCAAAGAAACGCATTTTTTTATCAAGGAATTGCCGAATGGAACATTATAAAACAGTCTGTGAGGAATACAAACTCACTTTTAGTTTTTAAACAAAATGCAAAGGACCTTGTTTTTGCTAAATTTTTAAAGTATTTTAACTTTTTTTTTTTCGATTTGCAGTGCCCCACTGAAAAACACCTTGGTGATGTGGGCACCCTGGATAAATATTGTTATTATTATTATAAAATTATTATTATGGATGTTCTTTCATTTCATTGCAATAGAGAGTGCGAAATGTTTAAGACCTACTGTAGTAATTTTTATTTAATTAAAAAATCATTGCACTATTGCAAGGGTTTCTCGAATTTTTTTTTTTTTGCATTTTGTATACGACTTCAAGGGTAAAACAGAAATATATCTCTCCTTAGGATTCTCTAAAAACTGGTGGGTTGGATTAAGCATTCTTCACAACTTGTTCACAAGAGAGCACAACTTGATCTGTGACATGCTGCTACAGCATCACCCTGACTGGGCAGATGATGATGATCGGCTTTTCCAAACCGCGAGGTATGAAATTGCGATGCATTTAAAGACCGGGGTTTTTTGTCATAAGATAAAGCATTATCAATAGATGACATGATGACGTCATATGACATGGTAACTAGTTACGTAATGATCTCCAAACAGCCACCATTTCAGTCCATGATGTTAGAAGAGCGACAAAATTGACTCAAACGTAATCAAAGCCGATAGCGTCTTGCGTTTTCCCGGTTTACATGTGTGACGCAAAAACGCATCAGCACAAGCACGAGAAAGTGAAACGATGATCGTTTACTTGCAAAGCAAAATAAAACAAGCAAAGAGAACAGAACAAACAAAAATGCGGTCACAAGTTGTCAGCGTACATTTATTTCAGGGATTCAACAGAATTAGGCGCCAAAAGGCAGTCGCGCTAAAATGTTGCCACGCCGCGCATGCGTTTGTAAACATCCTAATGCTTATGCTTGATATTTCAATGTGTCATTTTCATACGTCTATTAGCTCTCGAATCGAAAATTAAGTGAGACTAAGTTTAAAGAGAGGAGAGCTGCATTGACGTTTATTGAGATAGATTGCTTTAAAAAACTACTGTATCGCAGATCTAAGAAAAGTATTGTACCATTTATACAACAGACTCATAAACACAGCTCAGATAGTCCAGATTCATACACTGGAATGGACTGGTGCAATACTGAACACGGATTTCATTCATGAGTCCCAAATAGGCCAATGGTACGGCAAGCTGAGTCCAAGGATAATGAAGCTACTGAAGGGAATAAATGTTACTCTTGGGGCAAACAGTTTTCCTGTTCACCAAGGAAACCCGCCAGACTACAGAGGAGTCCCTTTTTCTTTGACTGAAGAATTCGTTGCTGTGTACCGAATGCACTCATTGTTGCCAGACTACATTGCTATGCGTGAAATGAAGACAGGTACGAACGTTATTATGCACTATACCCTGACAACTCTGTTATCTGCAGTGATGAGTTCATAAATTCATAAAAGTTTACGCGGCATAGAGCAAAAACAATGTCGCAATGTGTGGTCAATAATTTATTTGAATTTTTCTCCTTCTAAAGGAAAATTACTACACGTGATTGACAATCTGAGTTTAAGAAAATCAAATTTCATCTCCCTCTCTTTTACCCAACGTTAAAAGACGATTGGTAGATTTTTAGCAAATATAGCAAAGGCCAAACCTTCTAAAGCACCGTACCTTATCGGAATAGCTGTCCTTTATTTAGTGAGAAATGACAACCTACCGTAAAATGCCGGTTATAAGCCCACCCGGTTAAAGGTCATAAGTTTGGTAACAAAACATATTTCCGATTATACCCCCCTCCCAAATATAAACACACCAAAGTTCCTTAATAACAATTCTTTACAACAATTAACAACAAATTAACTAAAACAACTCTTCTTTATCGCAACATATTTGCTTGCCGGCCAAAAAAACCCTTACGAAGTTGTAAAAGCCCAGAGCTTATATGCCCAGGACATTCAGTTCCTCCATTTGACACCCTATGAAGAAATATTAACACTCGACAATTATCATTGTATAAACCAGCGTTAAATAATGTACCACTGGAAAAGTCGAACTTGCTATTTTTTACACAGGTAAATTGAATGGAAATAAGTATAGCCTTCCAAAGTTCTCCTTTGACAATGCTCGAAGCGTGTTTGATAATAATGAGTTAGATGATGTTCTGTTCACATTCGGAGTGGAGAAATCAGGCCAGCTGGTGTTACATAACTATCCAAAAACACTGATGAACCTAAAGATACCAAAACATCAAGGAGGAGGAAGAAAGGTAAGTAACCAAGTAACCAAAATATATTGAGCCTCCTTCGAAGGCAACTATATCAGGCTAATTACATGGCTAATAATATACATGAAAAAATTACTCGATTCTGATTGGCTAAGAGCAGTGCAGCTCAAGTGTAACACCAGTGCAAAGTGTGACACCAGTGCAAAAAGTGTAACACCAGTGCAAATTACAAATCGAAAAAAAAAATTTTTTTTCTTTTTTTTTTGTCAAAAAAAAAAATTCTAAAAAAAAATTTTTGCAAAAAAAAAAAATTTCCAAACAAAAATGGATGCAAATTTTTTCATGTATAATTATTAATAAGTAATCATACGGTTTTCTCGTTCAATTTGGGATTAATTTGCACTTGTGAGTTTTTCAAAAAGCTCAAATTGCACTCGCCGCTTGAGCTTTTTGAAAAACTCACTCATGCAAATTAATCCCAAATTGAACTCGAAACCGTATGATTACCTATACAAATTTCAGCCCCGCTCTCCGCACAAAACCTCTTCAAAAGGCCTTTGCGTTTACATCTTGAAAGTTCATCCGGGCCGAAATATCAGTTTCAGCCCGAGCCGGCCAAACGAGTTGAAAATCCCCATGCAATCGCAATCAATTTTCAGCCGGGATGGAAATTTTCCGTTGTCGTACGGAATCGCAGTGATTTCTGTGCAAAAAGATAGCTTCACATGGCATAAGGATTATGACAAAATTTATTCCGATGCCTGGCTAACTGTAAAGCAGAAAAAAGTGATTTTATTTCATCTCGAAGAATTTCGAGAAGCTATCATGACCAGAATATGTCTGCTGTGAGTGTGGCAATACTGCTTAATTGAAAGTAAAAAAAGGATACTCTGGCCAAAAATGTGATGTTATCGGCCAAAACCTTATTTTGACGTTTTATGCAATTTGCACTGAGGCATATCAGGGTTGCAATTAAATCCCTGATGCAAACTTTATATTCAGGACAACAGTATAGCTCATGAGTAAAATCGCGCAATTTTAAAATCTTTGGCTATCGTATTTATTCTAATAAACGCGCTGTCTCTAATAAACGCCCCCTTAAAAAGTGGGAAAATTTAATAAACGCCTCTCTCTAATAAACGCCCAGTTTCTAGTAAATTAAAGCCCCCACCCCCAAATCTTGCTCGAAAAATGTGTACAATATGAAGAAATCTTAACGTCTTATGTTCCAAACAGAAGTCATAGCGGAGAAATGAAATAAACGCCTCACTCTAATAAACGCCCCCACTGAAAACGGGGAAATGTAATTAACGCCCGGGGCATTTATTAGAATAAATACAGTATGTTAATCCGTGCTTCTTGGACCTTTCTTTCAGCGTGTTGATTTGGCGACCATTGACATTTTAAGAGATCGAGAGAGAGGAGTACCACGGTACAACCAGTTTAGACGCTTGTTGAACTTAACAACACCAGACACTTTTGAGAAACTTACCAATGACACGGTGACTGCGGCAGAACTTAGAGCAGCGTATAATGACAACATCGAGGATGTTGACCTTCTGGTTGGATCACTTGCTGAGGCGCGTCCCGAGGGATTCGGGTTTGGTGATACACCGTTTCATCTTTTCTTGTGTATGGCAAACCGCCGACTCAGGACTGACAGGTACATGTTGCGTTGACGGAACAATCTCTTTCAATTTCCTTTTTAAACTTGGCTGATAAGTGTGTATACAAAGCCCACTTAGTAATAGTGTCCTCAGTTAGCTTGCTGTATTACTTTGACACTTTAATAAAGGTATTATTATTAGTTATAACTGGTATCAGCACTCCAATCACAATTTACGAGAGTTAACAAACGATCCCAGAAATCCCAGCACAGTTAAACTAGTGCTCAGTTTCCGTAAAGTTTTTTAGTTGACGACAAAGAATATGTCATTTTATCAACATAACAATATGTGTCATCTAATAAAAAGAATAAATATATCCAGGATTTGATTTTTTTAACAGATTTTTATTGCCTATCAAAATAATTTGCACAAATATATAGTACACGCGTACTAACACGAAGATAATTCACAGATCAATATTCAAATAAAAGAATAACTGAGCAAACCAAAAAATAAATAACCTACAATACAATACAATACCATAAAAACAGCCTACTATGTAGATGAATAGAGATTATTTTAATCACAATTTACGAGAGTTAACAAACGATCCCAGAAATCCTAGCACAGTTAAACTAGTGCTCTGTTTCCGTAAAGTTTTTGAGTTGACGACAAAGAATATGTCATTTTATCAACGTAACAATATGTATTATGTAATAAAAAGAATAAATATATCCAGGATTTGATGGGTTTTTTTGGGTGTTTCGTGGTGTTGCGGAGACTATTGTTGGTTAGCTATTGTGTTGTGGTGTGGGTATTGTTTACTTTCTTTTGAATCTTTTGTTTTACGTCATTTGGTGATCGCAACACCAAGAAACTGCGGGTTTTTTTACTCATTAGTCATTATCTATTCACAGATTTTTGACCATTGATTACAAGGAGGAGTACTACACCAAAGAAGGTCTGGAGTGGGTTGAAAGCTCCACCATGAAGAAAGTACTGCTGCGTAACTTCCCTGAGGTGACCGGACTGGAAAAAGCCCTGCAGAAAGTTACCAACGCTTTTTTCGTGTGGAATAAATGATGTTTACTTTAGGATTAGGTCTATCGGGTCCCTTGTTTCATACGACTATCCCTTTTTGAAACATTTCTGTCAGCCAAACGTTATTTTAAAACCTATCATCATAACAACAGACAAATATTAAAATAAACAAGCCTTGCCATCCAGCAGCTTTTTTCTGGCTACTGACAAATGATTTCACTTTTTTAATATTCAAGCTACTATAAAATCTCACAGTTATAAATCGAAGGCTACGAAATTATGCTCTTTCCATTTCTGGCATTCTCTGTTATAGCCCATACAGTCGAACCTCTCGTAAGCGGACACCCTCGAGACCAAGGGTAAGTGCCCGCTTACGCTTAGGTATCCGCGTACGGAAGGTTGAAAAAAACATAGAGCACCAGAGGGCGTATAATGCACCAGTACATGTCTTTTGAAGCTTTTAAGACCACTTGTACAGTGTAATTGTATTATCCATCACAGGGTTGTTGGGTGTTGCTTTTTATATTATACATAAATTGAACACTAATTAAAAAACTACGGTTCAAGATTGAAAGACTTGCCGCTAAATAAATGCACATATCTGTGAAGCTCTCGCATTGCCGTCACACGAACTGATGTAAGCCATTTAAAAACAGTAACATACTCAATCCGCCATGTTTCGGAGATGAGCAGAACAGAAGAAGTACATATTTTATTTCAATTTAAGTATATTGCATGTTGTTATTTTCTAAAACGTAAAGTGTCCTAAGGTAAAAAAAAAATCTGAGTGTCTGCTTTCGCGGTTCCTTGATCTTAAGGCCTGATCTTAATCGAAATGACTAGTTACCTAAATGTAACTGTACTGTTCAGACTCACACGTAGCTTTTGTTTAGGTCAAGCACAATTAAAACCATTAAAACCGAACCTATTTTGTTAGAAATTTTCTTGATATCGTTTACTTGCCACTTGCGGGAGGTTACTTTAGACTCTGTGGACCCCGGATAGGTGTCCGTGTCCGCTTAGGGGAGGTTACAAATATAGTGTTTGAGAAGATAAATCGCTGGGACTGCGGTTGGTGTCCGCTTACGGGAGGTGTCCGTTAGTGGATGTTCGACTGTAATTTATACTTGATTATGCAAACAAATTTAATAAACAAGGGATTCCGATTCTACTTAAATAGTAAGTTTAAAGGTTCATAATTAATTAACCGAATGTAAAAGGCTGTAAAATACGGTAAAGAATAAACCAATTGAATAAATGACAGTAGCATTATTGGTTGTCGTGTTGTATTAACACGTTCAAAATGGCGGCACGTAAAAATCCCTGCACAAGGCTTCTGAAATACTCCAAGAATCGTGAAGTCATGTATTCTGTTACTTGACACATTATTTTGATGTCTCTCCAGAGGTCATGCCCATTTTCAGTGACTGGCAGAAATATTCATTTTCTTGCAATCTGAAACCCCTGTTTCAAGCGGAACATATACATAAATTGATGATCAGTAACAAGGTCTAGAACTACTTTTATTTGAATACGATGTTTAGAGATTAGAGCTTGTGGGATTTAGTGGTCTGTCTATTGCTTTGCTTAAAGGAAGAAAAGAACAAGGTGACAAGGGCGTAGCCAGGACTTTGAGGTACGCACAGTCAATTTTTAAACTGGTCCCAAATCTTTCTTTTTTTCGACTTTTTCAGGTACGCACGTGGGTGAGTGCTATAATTTAAAAGGAACCTCAATTGGCTTATCTTAAATCGTAAATCCGCTCTGTCGAAGGATTATTGAAAAAATGAATATTATGGCCATTAAAAAACTGGGATAACTTATTACGATTGTTAGCTGTTTAGAGACAGAAACAATAAACATGACTTTCGATCCAAAGAAATCGAAAATTCAGTTAAACTTTCTGGAAGAAATTGAGGTAAATTTTCCATGGTTGTTCTCATTCGTCTACGTTACCCGTTATTTTACCCCCAATGATATTTTTTGAAACATTTCAAGCCGCCCTCTTCGAGGCCTTTACCAGAAAAATAGACTTATGCGGAGTGAAAGTAAATCACTTGTGTTGTTCGTTATAAAAAATAGATATAACGTTGGACTTATTTAGCCAGACCTCATTACAATAGCTGTAACTATTTAAAATAAATATCATTAATGCTGATTCAAATCTATAGAATGGATAGTTACATTGACTTCCTCCGGTGGCAGATAGTTTTAAAACAGATAAATGCATCCAAGCTTTTGGTATGTTCTCTTCGCATGATAATACAAGAATTTTAACTCACACTCTGAGATATTTATCAGTCAGTTAACTGAACAAACGTTTTTGCAGTTGAGGGAGATAATTTATAGTAAAATCAAAAAGTAAACCAACCAAAAAACTCATACGCATCGATATCGTTTTATTTTTATTTTTATTCACAGTCACATTCATCTGCATGTATTAACTAGAGAATTTAAGCTACTTGAGCACGCTAAGCAATTATGTAGCTTTACTTTAAATTTGTAAAGATGGCTTGAGTTAAAATTATCATGCTTCTTTTGATTCTTTCCCTCTTTCGTGACTGATTTTCTTTGTCTCCTTCACTTTGTCGTCTTTTCGAAGCTACTTTTTGCCGCCCATTGGAAATCGGCCTCTGCCTGGGCCTCGATGTGGATTAGGGGACGAAGGAGGTGCAGGGCGTGGATTGCCCCCACCCATCGGGAACCGTCCGCGACCACGCTTCGCAAAGTCTGACGCAGAGGATGGACCACCTGAAAGAAGAATAAATAGAGGTTGTCACACCATCAGTACAAAGCTTTAAGCTCTGAACTTATTAAAATAGTTGGATAGCCGTTGCACAGGGAACATCGAGTCAACTCTTCTAGCACCAACATCACGGTTCGTAAAGTTCAGGGAGAGAATTTCCCTTGAACCGGAGATGTTAGTAGACTGACCTTTCACTGTTTCATGGGTAGAGTGGGTGGGTCAAATAGGTGGTTTTATTGTCTGTAGTTGTTATATTGGGGGGTGGGGATGGATTTGCAGGATATTTCCCGTGAAAATAACAGGGTTAAGGGATATCGAGAAGCAATATGGGATATTAAAAAAACAAAGAGTAGCGGCATTTCAAGTTAAAATGTATAAAATCACTGAACTTATCCCCCGAAGTACACTTGCAATAGAGGGAGGCCGAGACTTTGAGATCCAAAGACGACAGTTCAGAAAGAAAAAGAGGGAGACAGCGTCAAAGTATAAAGAGAAAGATGGAGAGGAACTTGTATAATGCAAGATAATGTGGTTGAAAACAGATGAGGAGGATAGTGCATCGTTAGAAAACGAGAAAAAGAACGAAAAAACGAAAAAACCAATGGAGGCAAAGAGGACGCCAGAGATGATGTTTATGGCGATGATGACGGTGAGGATAAAAAGGCAGTTCACGGTGACGATAAAGATCATTTTGATTTGAGGAAGTTTCTAACGAGTGATTGTTCTTATTCGAATTCATTTTGGAAATGTGTTGAATCATACTATTTTGTGTTAAGAAAACAACTTGTTCACCTAACTTTAAAGGAAATTTGGATTGGCATTCTAACTTCCGAATGCCCCTTGCTTAATTATCTTATACTTATAGGGAAAAAATATTTGTGGAGTTGCAGAAGGAATGAAGTACTTCCGAACATAGATAGTTTTATAGTTAGGGTAAATATTAAATATGAAACAGAAAAATATATATGTACCAAGAATAAAAGTCTACATAAATTAATGGACAAGTGGACTTTGTAATCTAATTTGTAATCTAATTACTCTAAAAGGATTTTGTAAGTAATTTATTTACATAAAGCACTTGTTAAATACATAGGCATAGTACTAGAATAAGCTGATGTAGGGATTGTATGATTGCATGTATGTATAGGTGCGTAGTCTGTGTGGGTATGTATATGTTGTGATAATTATTGTCATTGTTGTACTTTGGAATTAGTAATAAAAAAAAAGTTTCTAACGAGTTTTATTAATCATTATGATGATAATGATAATGATATTGATAATGATAATGATAATGATAATGATGATGATAATGATAATGATAATGATAATGATAATGATAATGGTGATGACGATGGTGATGACGAGAAGGAGGAGGAGGACAAGAAGGATATCAGAGAAGACGATGATGAGGACGATAATATCGACGAGGAAGACGAAAACGCTATTGACGATGACTATGATGACCATTTTGATTTAAGGAAGTATTTTAACGACGATGATGATAATGATGAAGAAGATGATGGCGACAATGACGATGATGATGATGGTGATGATGATGACGGATGATGATAATGATGATTATGAAGAGGGGGACGATGATGGCGATGAAAAACAAAACGACGGGAATGAAAATTGGGAATATGAAGGTGTGAATAAAAAAGCACGGGGGGCTTCATAAATTTCTTGCTCCAAAAAGGGGGCACAATTAGATAGGGATTATTTGACAGGGGAGCTGAATAGAGGATTTACCGTGTACTTACCTTTGGTAGGTTTTCCATCTGTTACGGTAACCATCAACGCCAATTGCAATGCCAAAAGGCAAGCGATTAAAAGCAATGTTCTCTTCATTCCAAGTCCTAGTTATAAAAGTCATAATAAAAACTTTTTTAAATAAAGAGTTGTGGACCTTAATTCTTACGATTAAATCTATAGCTGAAGTCATCGAAATGTTGTTTAATCGATAATTTTTCTTCCAAAGTGCTTGTCAAAACCTTTTGTCATGCAATGAGATGAGATCCTGAAAATATATAATTCAATGTGAAATTTTCCTCGCAAAATTTTCTTTATTGTTTAAATACCGCAAGTTTCTCTGCAAGTAGTTAAAATTTTAAGACACCGAGTTGCCAATTCGACACGTATTGAAAATAGCACCGCTCTTAACGTTTTTATACTCTTCTGAAAACCTCAGGACTTTTAAAATAAAAAAGAAAGATGTTATAAAAGGTGAGCAAAATATATAGGTTACTAGAAATACGTGTCTCGCAGAACCTCGCGAAGCTCGGGGGAGGATGCACTGCAAAATTTTAGCGATGTGGGAGGGAGAGATGGAATTTCTGATTTGACTGGAGAGGTTGGGTTGTATGCCGGCAATGGCCCCGAAATTTAAAATTGAGACATTGTTGTTTCCAGTCCGCTTTCATTTAACTTGTACTTAGTCCCCTGTCTTCCTAAAATAAAATAAATGGGAGCTGTTACTGGTCAGTTTTGGGTTTTGAGCTGTGGGTTGCTGTAACTGCTATGGGACTGGGTACCAAAGGCCTCCCCCCACCCCCCAACCTATCTTCATTAACTTTTGTCAGAAGGAAAATTGGTCTGAAAGTGGATGTATAGTACTGTTGTGGACATGGGTCCTGGACAATATGCAGTGGTGTTCTGTTTATTTTGATTGGGTGAAAGTCTGTTTATCAGGAATACAGCTAACTCCTGCTGTCTCGACGGATTAAATTCCAATTTTGAAGCTTGTGAGTGCTATCTCCCAAATTAACCTTTTCCCTTTAGATACTGCTGTAGTTTTTGTTCTACATATTGGGTATCAAATAATTGCTAACCCATTTCACAATGTACTTGAATGGTTAAGATCACAGGAGTTTACTGTTCCTGAAGAGTGATGTCGCACACACAAAAAAAAACTCAATGGTGGTACAGTTGTAGTAAAAATAATTTAATCTTACTTTACTCAAAAATAGCAATGAGACTACAGTAACATAGAATAGTAAAACATTCTAACATACCATACACTGTAGATAATAGTAATTAAATGTAACATTGTCATACATATTCATTGGTTTTCATTAAAGTCATAAAAGCAAAACCAAAGTTATTACTTTGGCCAATCACAACATACACGTCAATCCAATGAACTAATCAGAGCTTGAAGGAATTACAGGAAGCCAGCGCCAAGCCCGGGAAAATGCATGAGAGCATTTCATGATTGGCTTTGGTTTTATTTTTGATTGGTTAAGAAAGTGGCATGAGATTCTCCCAGCAGTACCAATACTACATTTTGGATACAGGTCATGAGAATTACGAAATTGATAACAAAACATGAATATTCAAGATGAAGCAACAGATCCTCTGCAAATGCCATAAGCAATGTTTAGAGACCAGGATGGAGAATTCGTAGGTTAAGACCAGGACTTAGGCCTTCATGACCAGTAAGTCCCTTTAAAAATTTCAAAATCAAATTTAATTAGTAGATGTACATTCTCCTTACTGGCATAGCTATATAACTACAGTGAATTTGTATTCAATTGCACAGACAACTCATGTTAAGGTGATCAGGTTCCCAATTTGCATAATCTATGTATCTATGTATGTATTTTTTTGTGAGGAGATTTTAGATACTGATCACCATTCCAATAATAAAGATGAAGCTGTAATGTTGTTGTGTCATGTGTTTACCTATACAGTTGCTACACATTAGCTGGTCATGATTGCCAACAGAAAAATTGTTTTTTCCTTACAAAGTGTTTTTATCCAAATTGTAAACAGAACTTCTCCTTACTAAACAGCTATTCGAATAGTATTTCTTATTAAACTATTTTATATGGAATGCCGCAAACTCAATATACCGTATACAAAGTATATTTTGTTCACTGCTCATTCACAAACAATAATACATTATGTATATGTTGTATATTTGAAATAATTTCCACCTGTGTGATCTGTAGTTTTGATCATACTTGAAAAAAGAAATTACATGTTGACACCATGGATACATTTTGTACAACCATATATCTGTGCTGGAAAACGTTTTGGCTTCCATAAGATCTGACCAGTTTTCTTGCACCTTTCCATGTCATTTAAGCTTATATCAAAGTTCCTTATTAGTGACCCTAGTAAGAATATCAATAAACATCAATTTACAGTATGTACTGAGAGAATAGTTTCCAGTGTTTGAGTACTAATATATTTAATTATTATATTGAAAAAAATTTACTCTTATCATCTACCTGTCAGTTGTTGAGTTTTTTATTGCAAAAGGTAGATTAAATAATAATTTATGGAGGATGGTATGCTTACTTGCCTTTATATATACGCTTAGGTTGTTTCAATTGAAGAGCATCGGAGAGCGCGGATTAAAGTGCGGTGATTTCAGCTAGATTTCTCAATCGTTCTTCTTCTCTGACCCTTTCCTGTAATCCGTGTTTGCTTTTCCCTACCGTATGAAAGATATTCGTCACGAGTATTTAGCTGATCGTGTAATTCTTGCCGCCTCTCGTTGCGTCTATAAACAGAATCTTTTTGTCCAACACTTCCAGTCGGTGTCGCCTCTCCTGATCGGTTTCGTTCAGAATTCTAATGGCAGCATTTTCTCAAAGCGTTTGAACGTACTCAAACGGTGTGCCTAGGCTGTTCGAAGTCTTTGTAATCGATGGTCTCGTTTCTTCGTTGCTCGATCGCGCTGAATTTTAAGTCGCCGTTCTCGCTCCAGCGGAGTTTCGGTGGTTAATTGTCTCGGGCAAGGATTTCCAGCCACTTGTTGAATCCAGCGTTGTTGTTCTTTCTGATTTGCATCAGAAATTGGTCGTGTTTCACCGACGATGAGTAAAGGTAAACCCGTCGGCCCGGCCGCCATGAATAAACACGGATAAACATGAGAGTGCGCCATTGTCAGCGGTCACGATTTTTGTTGCCAGGCAACTGCCGGACACCATCAAGTATATAAATATATATATATATATATATATATATATATATATATATATATTGGATAATATATATATATATATATATATATATATATATATATTATCCAATATATATATATATATATATATATATATATATATAAATTTGTCACAAATGAAGACGAACCAATACTTTTTTTCTGACACCTATATTTCGACCACATTTAGTGGTCTTCTTCAGGGTGACTAAAACACCGTTAACGTATTACACTTTAAAATTGCTGAGGCGTCCGATGTCAAGGAAACGCGTGCGTACCAAAACTGACTGTTATTTTGAAACTGTAATGGAAACGTATCGCGTTGCATTACAAAAAAACGACAAAAACTATTCATACGCGTGCGCTCGCGCTTACAAAAACTATTCATACATATATTCATATATATATTTATATATATATATATATAAATATATTTTTCGCTCGAATTCGCGCGGCTTAGCTCCCGAGGGCCGACAAATTTATAAACCTCGCTGCGCTCGGGCCTTCGGCCCTCGCTTCGCGAGGAATTAGGGTGATATCGTTTTCAAAAATCCAGGTATATATCTCGATAGATTGACGACAATGATCGTGAAAAGTGCCAAAAAGCCATTTCCGGCCAATGAGAGCGCTTTCTGGAACACTCCACAGCGTTTGCTTGAAATATATACCTGGATTTTTGAAAACGTGATCAACGAAAATTACAGCAATTTCACTACAACTAGCCCAGACAAGGGTTTTTATGAGCCCGATCAGCCCGAAAATCACAGAGAAGAGAGAAAAGGGGGAAAGGGAGCGAGAGTGAGAGAAAAAAAGACTAGCAACAGTCTTTAGTTTTTATATTAGGGGGTTTGGGTGATATCGTTTTCAAAAATCCAGGTATATATACATATAAATATATTTTTCGCTCGAATTCGCGCGGCTCAGCTCCCGAGGGCCGACAAATTTATAAACCTCGCTTCGCGAGGAAAAACCAGAACAGAAAACCGAAATAGCGTTGAATTAAAAAATTGGTGCCGGAACAGTTACAAAATTCCAAATACCAGCAAAAAGACAATGGGATTATTGAAGCGTCAGGTTTGAAAACGTGTTTTTTCTGCTATCAATAGTCAAGATTATCCGAATTTTAAGCAATGATTTTACTATCAATTTATTTTAAAATTGAAATAAGTGACAGCATTGAAAAAGGTCCCTATATTATTTTCAGTTTGAATCAAAAAGGTTCTCAGTGAAATTTTGATTATTTCGGTTTTCAAATCGAAAAACCTGGATCAATCAGTAAAAACATGATTGGAATAACAAGTACATCCGCAATATTTGTTTACAATTTTTTTTATAGTTTTCTTAGAATTATTCTATTTTAAATATTGGTCGTTCGTTGATGTGTTACAAATTCAGATTAAACCTTCACGAGCCATTTCCTACAACTGCCGAAGCTAAGTTAACCCTGCTTCTGTAGCATGAAGCGACACCTTCGGGCCGGAGGTTATGTTCACTGAAATCTTTAATACACCTGGATGAAGTGGGACGATTCGGAGCAACATTCAGAACATTTCTCGAACCACGAACTTAAGGTTGAAAGTCCAACGCCCTAACTTAACCACTACACCTCCGCGCCTCTGCTATTCCCTAAGGACCCCCATGCCCAATGAAAGTTAAACGATCAAGGAGTATTCTCGTTGATCGCGACCTCACTTGAACAAATACAGTTACTAACTTACCTTTTCGGGATCTCTCGCACTGATCTCTGGCCTTCACCGGTAAAATTGAATTGAGTTCTAGGGAACAGGAACGTTCATAACAAGAGCCCTAAATTATTTATAATGATAAAACGGGTTGGATTTTACGACTCTCAATAGGCCATTTCCGAGTTGCTTTTAGCCTCTCTATCAAAGCGAGGCTAGGTGCGAAACCTTTCATATGAAAATGAGTTTTCATTCACATGCAAATAAAACTTATTTGCATGTGAATGAAAACTCATTTTAATATGAAAGATTTCGCACCTAGCCTCGCTTTGAAAGAGAGGCTAAAGGCAACTCGGAAATGGCCTATTCTATTGGTTAACTAAATTAAAATTGCTGTAACCTTAAATTAATTTCCTTGCTTTTCTGGTGCTACAATGTAAATTGTTTTTGTATGAAAGAGTACCAGATGAACTTATTTCTTTAAGTTACGATATTATATAAGTAAAGGTTTTTTAAAAAGTTTAGTAGTAAAAACTAGTGGGATTAAAACGCGACGTTTCGACCGTTCTACGGTCATTATCAAGCAAAAGTGAGGATAAGAATTTACATAAGTACTAAATATATGGTTGAACAAAGAAGTGAAATATATAAAAACGGGGTGTTAAAAACTAACAATATAAAAGCATGCAATAAGAAATAATTAAAACTATGTAAAAACTTTCGCACGAATTGAGTCACTTTGAACATTGAGACTTGGTCTCAGGCTTCAGCTGATATTGTACGAACACAACTCAAAGATCTGAGTCAGAAAATTGGCAAGACCCTCCAGCCTGTTTTTGTAAGCCAGAAGATCAAACAACATCTGAAATTGCGCGAAGTTAAACCGCCGCTTGTTAACCAACAATGTCTTGTTTACAAATTTAAATGTGACCTGTGTGATGCAGGTTATGTTGGTTTCACACGACGGCATTTACATCAACGCCTGGACGAACACAGACACACGTCTTCGTCTATTGGCAAGCATTTTCGTGATAAGCATTCCTTTACACCGGATGATCTCACCAAGAATTTCACCATCCTTAAAAAATGCAAGAACAAGTTTGACTGTCTCGTCTATGAGATGTTTCAGTTTTATTCACGAACTGAGACCAAGTCTCAATGTTCAAAGTGACTCAATTCGTGCGAAAGTTTTTACATAGTTTTAATTATTTCTTATTGCATGCTTTTATTGTTACTTTTTAACACCCCGTTTTTTTATATTTCACTTCTTTGTTCAACCATATATTTAGTACTTATGTAAATTCTTATCCTCACTTTTGCTTGATAATGACCGTAGAACGGTCGAAACGTCGCGTTTTAATCCCACTAGTTTTTACTACGATATTATAAACTTAATAATAGTTCCACGGCACCGTATTTTAGTACTCTACTCAGTAGAATATATAGCCTACGTCGCAGTGTAAACGTTCCCCCTTCCCTCCCCGTCCTGCCACGCAAGTTTAAGAACATACTGTAAAGTTAATTAAATGCCAAAACCGCTTGAAGTCAAGTGGATTTCACGCTTCAACACCACTAGACATAACGCTTTTTTCTCGTGCTAAATTGTTTATGCTTGAAAGATAGCCTGGTGAACTCATTTCTTTAACTTACCATATGATTCTAATTTTCTTGTCTTGCGGATAGTCAATATTTCCACGGCACCTAATGTTACAGGTGTAAACGATCCCACTTCCCCTTGCGACGTTGGCTATACTAAAAAGATCATGCTGTTTGGAAAGAAAATTAGACTCGGCCTTTTCACCAATAGTCGAATATTTATTAAACGTCTCAAAGAAAATTGTTATACATTGCTACGAATACAGCATTTACAAATATTTTCGCACGATGAAGCGAGTTTTAAACATACGTTTTCTACTCCTGAACAAAACTGAATTTGTAAGACACATCAATTGAAGTAAACTCGAGTCCCGTGTTCATCAAAGACCAACTTTTATTGCGAGCTTCAAAACACGTGGTATTCCGCAAGCAGGACACCAGAACTACGCTTACACAAAGTGTCGACCTAACACGTAGCTTATGTAACAATACAACTGTAGAATTATATAACGAAAACAAAGCTACGTCATCAATCCCCCTCTCTTTAGCATCTTTAGCTAAAATAAAGTTAAAACACTCCGCGCCGTTAACAACTCGTCTGAAGTATCAGATTCAGGTTTGTTAGTCTGTAGCACAGCAGTGGAATAAGGCAGATTGTGAACCTTGAGAAACCATGCCGCTGACTTGTTTAGGGTTGACTTGCAGGCCTCAATGGAATAAAAATCCGTCTCATCATGATCCCTTCTGCACAGGTAATTTTCGTTATCTCAGTGCCTGTAGCGACACAGTACCATTGGGCTGATTGTGAACCGTGAATCGGCAGGCTAGATCTGGCGTCGATAGTGGAGGCCTGAATAGTTTCAGCAGTGTATATGTCTCCCCGTCGTCTTCGTTCTCTTTAAAATACCCGCTTAATTAGTTACTCTACACAGGTATTTTTCGTTATCTGCGTTCAGCGACAACTTTTGGTCACCACAGCACGTTTCAAATATCTGCGAAAGTTAAATAATATCCAGTTAATATTGAAGTGGAAATGGAAATAGAAAAGAAGAGAAGAGAAGAGAAGAGAAGAGAAGAGAAGAGAAGAGAAGAGAAGAGAAGAGAAGAGAAGAGAAGAGAAGAGAAGAGAAGAGAAGAGAAGAGAAGAGAAGAGAAGAGAAGAGAAGAGAAGAGAAGAGAAGAGAAGAGAAGAGAAGAGAAGAAAGAGAAAACCTGTGTAGAGTCCGGTTTTGTTTCTCACCTGACGAGACAGAACCAACGAGCATCGCGAAAGCAAAAATGAACTTCATGTTGGGTGATTCTGAAAGAATTAATAAAAGATATAAAAGTGACAGAAAGTATATACTAACATCCCACATGAGAAAAGAATAAACACTGTATGTAAAGCAAAGGAAACATTCCATGAAGCCGGAGAAGCCTCCTGATACCGGGCGAAAACCTGAGGAAAATGTTTAGGCTTATTCTCAAAGAAAATTATTTCTAAAGTGAGTCTTATATGTGTTTGTCACCTACTGTTAGAACAAAGGCTTTGGAATATGAAATAAGCTTTAGGTTGTGTATGTGCGAAAAGTAATATCTTTAGAATTTAATAATATATTATATATGTAAGCTCAGTAATACATATAATCTTTATACATAAAAAAAATTGATCAGTGTTTTACTTTCAATAAAAGGAATGAACAGAAACGCACTGTAGAATGATATTTGGCATCAATTATGACGTTTTATTTTATTTGGGCTATAGAGCATTCCTCGAGGGTGTCCGCTTAATACAGGTTTGACTGTACACAAGAAAAATTGAGTTGTCCGAATAGTATTGGCTGCAATTGTATATAACAATAAGTCTTTCAGTCAGAGCTTTGAGTTCTGCGTGTAACCGCATGGGTCAACACTAGCAATAAAACAACATGTCCCTAAACGGCGCTCTGTTCCACTTGATGTAAAACACCGCTCAGTTGGTAGCACTGAGGGCACCTCTCACTCAGCCACGGAGTTAAATTCCCCAAAAGTCCCTGTTACAGTGAATGAGTACGTTTTAGGGCCTTTGTAATGGTCTGTAATTGCTGGC
Source organism: Dendrophyllia cribrosa (assembly GCA_024195265.1). Classification (NCBI taxonomy): domain Eukaryota; kingdom Metazoa; phylum Cnidaria; class Anthozoa; order Scleractinia; family Dendrophylliidae; genus Dendrophyllia; species Dendrophyllia cribrosa. The sequence continues at coordinate 54,635,319 of JAJLRJ010000001.1, forward strand.
ATTTTTCTCGGGAATGGATAGTTGCTGAGGTCCAGGATAATTAGCCCTTTCAGTCTTAGGATCGAAATTTTAATTAGCTCTTTTGCCATTACCGTACTGAGAGAAGGTTATTAAACGACTTGGATGCTTTTGTTTTCCCTTTGTTAAAGAACTAAATAATTACTTATAACTGATCAGAAAGAATACACAAGTCAACGAAGTAAATTTTATTTCGTCTAGCCTTTTCTCATTTTTTCAGTGCCGTTTCTCGAAGGAGCAGTGAATCAGTTAACGCGGTATGTTTCCACGCTGCGAGTATTGTAGACGTGTTTGGCCTTTCATTATTATTAACAATCATTTTTACAATTGTAGACAGTTAGATCTTTGCTGGCGCGAATGTGGTGTCTTGTCGTGTTTATTTTATGCAACGAGAAAAAATTATAAAGAGAGAATCTCGTGGGATCAACATATTTTGCGGGATCAGGGATCAAAATTTAGGGGTAAAAAATGAGATCAGTTATGAAAAAAATATACCTTGTTACGATCCTGAGATAAGGCCGTCTCTGTCTGGGGCCTATTTATTTTAAGCGCGCGAGTGTTGTTGGGGGGGGGGGGGGGGGGGGGGGCTTAATGGAGAGGGAGCTTGATAGAGAGGGAGGCTTATTATAATTTAGTGAAACGCGATGTCATCTGAGCTTGCTACACGTGAATAGACGTCCATGAACCATACTTTGATCAATAAAGTGTACGTGAGGCCCAGTATAAGTGAAGAAACAGCTATTCTTCTATATCGAGCTTTCATCGAACCGCACTTCGACTACTGCTACCCCGTCTAAGTATCGAATTGGCCGATAAGCTGCAAAAAATACAAAATCGCGCCATTAGGGTTATCACTTAGTCTGATTTTTATTCTAGTGCTACTACCCTTCTCACTAATCTAAGATGGGATGAACTCTCTACCAGAAGGAAGAAAGTCAAAGCGAAACTAATGTTTAAAGCTGTAACCAATCAAACTCCGGAATATCTTCAAGGCCTGCTTACACCTTTCAGCACAGACTATGAACTTAGAGACAAGGAAAAGAAATTCTGTCTGCCCAAGCCCCGTACAGATTTTTTAAAACGCAGTTTTTGTTACAGTGGGGCACTGTTGTGGAATAATCTTCCACAGAATGTCAAAGCCATCAGATCTATAAAAAGTTTAACAACGAAATCAATCGCTCTATGTCCACCTCCTACTCCCACACGGCAAACATGTAAACCAGTTTTTATCTTTCTTTGTAACTGATGTTTTTTATCGTGTTTAAGTAAAGTTATATATGTATGTGTGTATTTAACTATTATAGCGCAAGGGCGCGCGCGGATATCGCCTAATTCTTAGCCGACGAGGCCGTAGGCCGAGTCGGCTAAAGTTAGGCGATATCACGCAAGCTTAAGCGCTATAATAGTTTTATAATTCAACACATTGATAACAAAGCACAGTTTGAAGAAAAAATATCGAGGCCGGTCCGTCATTTTTGCATTCTCTTGTCAAAATGCGAAATTTACCTCTATCGTTGGATATACGTCATGTAGACATAGCGTATATCGATAACTTTTTGACTATATTTGGGCAGTGTATCAATGTGTTGAATTATAAGTATGTATGTATGTATGTATGTATGTATGTATGTATGTATGTATGTAATTATATTCATTCATGATTACCGTAATTGCGATTAAAATTTAGTACAGTCAAGTACCGGTAATATTTCCACCACAGCTAGCGAGTACTGTATGTGAATTCGTGCCCCGGATTGGTACAGTGAAAATCTACCCGTAATACAGTTCGCCGTCTGTTGTTGGTTGTAAAGGAGAAGTAGTACTTGGCGTAAAAGGTTTTAGAGAAATTATAACTTTATTTTCCCTGATAAAACTCGGGTTGGGTTAGCGGTTTGACTGCTGACAGGTTACTCAGTTGCTATCGCGGGCGCTAATTTAGCTGTCAGCTTCTATGACTAACCAATGAAAAACGAGATCAATTTTATCTTATTCAATTTCTAGGTAACATAAATTTTTAGAATGAATTTGTCATAAAGATGACGATGATTGCCCGGACAATATAGTGTATGGATATATTTATCGCGTTCGAAGAACGCAATCCTAATTTCGTGTTGGTTGTCCTGTGGTTTATGTGCAGTAAAATTTGAGATTTTTTGGTAGACGGTCTTCCAAATGGCCGCCCCTATTGCTTTTTTCAGGGGCTCATTTCCACCGGAAATTCCTTGGAACGCGTCTCCATAATCTGTGATTACTGCTAGTATATATATGGATAAATTCCATATAGATTCATTTGTTTTCGTTTACAGCTGTATTATAAATTCAAGAGACATAAGATTGAAAAACGGATTTACATAAATATGAAGTCTTTATTATTTTAACATTACCCCGTTGCTTTAATGAATCAGTGCAAAACAGGATGAATGTACATGTAAGAGTTCGATACCGGAGAACACGTTGCCATTATAGGGGTACGGTGATGGCCGGGGTAAGAACATACGGCGAATAAATTTAGCACGTGATGTTGTGCAGTGATTTGAGTGATAAGATATACTTTTAAGATTATGAATGTTGTCTCTCTCGGATCAATAATTAAAAATTAGACAACTACACAGCTAAACAAGAAAATGTGTCCAAATACATTTGGATGAACGCATTCAATGAATTAAAATAATGACTGGTTTCAAACAGCGTTTGAATGACATTTTTTCATGTATAACTTGAAAATCTGACATTTATACGTTTGACATTTTTCTAATGATTTATATTTCCATGTTTTTCAAACACGATATGGCCAAACATTCGTGATATAGCGCAGGCGTATGCGTTAAAACATATATTTTTCTATACTGCGCAGTATTCCTAACGTAACATTGATTGAAGCCCTATATCTGGCAAATAGAAGTTAATTCCATTGTGTAGTAGGGGAAAGGATAGCTGTTAAAAAAATGTGTCGACTATACATTTGGATGAACTCATTTATAATTTAAATAATGACTGTTTCAAGCAGCGTTTAAATGACATTTTTCTTGTATAACTTGAAAATCTGACATTAACTACGTCTGACATTTTTCTAATGATTTATTTTCATGTTTTTCAAGCACGATAGGACAATTAAATTCGTGATATAGCGCACGCGTATGCGTTTAAACATATATTTTTCCTTTCCAGCGCAGTATTCCTAAAGTAACATTGAAGCCCTATATCTGTCAAATTGAAGTAAATTTTCATTGTGTAGTAAGGGCAAGGATAGTTGCCCGCTGTGGAAAATGATTTGACATTTTAGTTGCATTCTTTAGTAGTTGTTAACTGTAACAGCTAGAGTTCATTACAGTCCTTCTTTCTGATGGATGTTGTTTCGATTTGAATCATTACATTTTACATTGATTGAAATTTTTTTAATGTTTTATCATAGCGAGGGGAAGTGAGATTAAGAACGTTTGTTAGCGTGTTGTTTAAGCGCAAATGTAAACAATAATCTGTAGTATTAAGTTTTTAATATCCTGAAAAAATGACATTAACGAGTCCGATAACGGAAGGACATAACCTCGCTTATTTAATGTTTGTTTTCAAGTAAGTCTTTATTGTCTTGAAGCTTATGACATAGCAACAGTTTGAAGAAAATTAATCAGAAGTAAATTGTTACTTCTGCTATCAACCGTGCAGCTCCGTAATAAACGAATATAGCTGAATTTGAATCAGTTATTTCAAATAGATTTACATCGATTTGAGCGGAGCAGTACTCAAGATACGATCATTAACAAAACATTCTGTCAATTTTTTTTTTCTTTTAATGAAGACTTCTGCCAGGTTAAGTTTGATTTGTTTGCTTTTTTCCTTTTACACATTAAACTAAGGTTGTTTAACTTTCGTCGCATTTGTCACAAACTGTTGGATGTAAAACACGGTAAAACAGCGGTGTGTAATTCAATTGAACGTACCGAACGCAAAGGTAAGTTTTTTTTTTTTATATTATCACTGTGAATAGAAGCCCGGCATAATTTTTTTAGTATTCTCTTGTAGTTATTTCATTTTACTGACGTATCGTTCGATGTAAATCATGCAAGACTCTTACTTATTTAGCCAGCTAATGTATGTATATCACAATTACACTCCATTTCACTTGAATTTAGACTCTTTTCTTTTCTTTTCTTTTCTTTTCTTGGTTTCATTTTCCCGACTAGCTGAAGTAACTTTTAAATGTAAAATACTGAATTCATACAGTAATCTGAGTCCGCTCATCATTCGTTCTGTGACGATGGTTTGAAAACCCGATCTTGATTAGCATTTATAGATTTTGGCGTTTTCATTCAATTCCTTCGTTTTCTCTGTATTTAACCCTTTAACTCCCAAGAGTTAAAAAAAGAAAAATCCCAAATTTCATTTTGTAAAATATTGAAAAACAAATAGTACCATGCAAAAGTACTGCCAAAGAAGTTTCATTTGAATGGTCACACCACAGGATTTTGTCCACAGACTCAAAAGTTAGAACAAATGGTACCATGCAAAAGTACTGCTAAAGAATTTTTCATTTGCATGGTGACACCATACGATTTCGTCCACAGACTCAAAAGTTAGAACAACATCACATGTCTCCATAATTGACTCTGGGAGTGAGAGGGTTAATGATCAGTTTGGGAAGCCATATCATGGGGCATGGTGTTCTATTCTCGTAGATCATTTTCTTTTGCAAAAACTAAATCTAATCATAATTTCTTATACCTTCTAACTGACCTTCTAAAAAAGAAACAACGGTTGAAGTATTGAATAAGTAACATGTCAGTCTTATCCTTCGACCGACGTTAAACGACTTTAAACTTTGGAGTACTCCGTCTTATCCTGCGATTTTTCCCCGTGAAAGTATTCTTTAAAATCTTTCTTTCCGTATCCTGAATGACAATGAAAAAATACAATAGTTCGAACGAAAATGACACAAATGCCCTTTTAATGATGACGTCATTTTGCTACAACAACTACCTGCTGAATCCTTCAGTTTTGTGTTTCTTGTACAAATTAGGGTTAAATCGTATCAAGAAGTCGTCTTTTGTACCGGAGAAAAAAAGAAAGGAAAAACGAAATAAATTCTGGTAAAATTCTAATCAAATGTACAACAACAACAACAACAATTTATTGACAATAATCAAAATAGAACAATATTGATTGTCCTGCAAATTGTCCCGTAAATTCTAGTATGACGCCTTCGTGAAAATGGCCTATCAGTAAGAAATACCAAAGAATTCAGTGTAAAAAAAATCAGAATAGATTTGTTGCTATAAATCAGCTTCTGGGAACTGAAAGACAAAGAACTGGAATTTTGGAAATTTACAACGTGGTGCAATCTTTTACAATGTTATAACCTTGGTTTGCATGTTACGTCATCGTCGTCATGTTGATGGGCATGAACAAAGGATGACCTTTCGTGGGAGCCTGTTGGTGGTTCCACTGCGTGGCCGACCACACCATTGGGAAATTTACAACGTGGTGTAATGTTTCTCGTGAAGTAATCTTAAAATATTTCGTAACCTTGGTTTGCAAGTTACGTCATTGCCGTCATGTTGACAGGCATGAAGAAAAGATTCCGTACCGTTATAATTATAGCCTGTTGGTGGTTTGACTAACTGCCATACCATTGGGAAAATTACGACGTGGTCCGATTTTTTCGGATTAGGTTTGCATGTTATGTCTTCGCCGTCATGTAGATAGACATGAATAAAGGATCACCTCTCGTTAGAGCCCATTGGTGTTTTCACTATGTGGCTGCCACACCATCGGGAAATTTACAACGTGGTGCAATGTTTCTCGGAGTCATCTGAAAATTTGTAACCTTGGTTTGCATGTTACGTCATTGCCGTCATGTTGGTGGACATGAACAAAAAATCACCTCTCGTTAGAGCCCATTGGTGGTTCCACTAAGTCTGACTAGCACTCCATTCTCGTTTAAAAAGCTAGAAAATAACTGCACACCATCAATATTGAATATCAGTGACCACAGACACCATCACAATCGAATATCAGTAGCTAGAAAACGTCATTCGCGAAGCTCACACAACTTTCTTCATCTTTGATACATTTACAGAGCAGGACGGCGCTTCCAGGAAAGTAGGTACAAAATTAGGTAGACAATTTAAAACAGGTTTTTTAGTTTACAGTTGCATCTCCAGTCGATTGCCTTTCACACACTGTGCTATGCTGGTACTGATTTGAACATGCATTACACATGGTAAATACATTTTCTGGTAAAATCACCTACGAATTTTAACAAACAGCAGCGGTTAATGTTAAACTGACTTACGACAACGTACATGTTTTTATTACTCACTCATATCTGCTAGGCAATATAACCAACGCAACTCCAAATAGTTTCTATACCAGGATTCTATCAGTTCTCTTCTTCTCTTTGAAAAAACTTAAACCTGACTCTGCAACTAAAACATGGAACATTTTCTAAGGTTTGAGAATCTGATTACAAGGTTGCGTTTTAAATCAAAGTTGACTCTATGTACGATCGTTTCTGCTCTTTTACACATCAAAGACACACAATGCGCGAACGAATGTTTGTGAGCAAGCCGTTTAATTTTGGAGGCTTAGGAATCAACCAAACAAAAGCTATTGTTGCCAAAAAGAAATTTGAAAGGCAATCAAAAAGGTGAATGATAATATTAATACTACTGAAATAGGCCACTATTCAGTTTAAAGCTTAATTTATTACTTTTTGGCTTTTGCTTTGTTGGCTTCCTGTTGCAGACATCTTTTTTGGTGTTAGAGAATGATAAAAAATGTAAAGTTTTATTTTTCACTTTATGCTAATGCACAGGTAAAACTACCCTTATTGACACCATTTTGGAACTTAGCCCAGGCATTGAAATTTAGAGATCAGATACCACACAGCTCTTTACAACCTCTAATTTCGTTGGACCTCTGTATTACGCAGCTCTATTGTTTTCTGGGCTAGGGTCCATTGTTGTGTTGTTTGTTCTATTGTTTTCTCATCAAATCAGAGAAGACCTTGTAAGAGCTGCTTACTGCGAAATTTACTTATTGCGTCAGTAATTATGCGAGATAATTCATCTAAAGTAAAATAAACGAAAACAAAAGTAATTTCAAAACGTATCTTTTAACTCGATCCCCTAACGCGCTAATTTGAGTACAAAAAAATTCACGTTAATATGTTGTACATTTGTTGTTCGACAATTCATAAAATTGTGATTGAAATGGTCTTTGAATGGTTGCTAGTTTTGCAACTGCCAATACCCATTCATATTAATTCAAATTATAGTTAGTAGTCCTGTGTTGCTAAGTAAGGAAAAATTGAAATCCAAATTTTAAACAGCTCTTAATTAGTATGACAGTAATTGGCCACTTTAATTAAGAATGACTAATGTTATAATTTTGCCCTGCAATTAGTGATGAAGAGTCATATTGTGTTATTAAGCACAAAAAGAAACGCCTCCAAACGGTATTTTTTCGCCTTAAGGACGTTCGCGCGAAAATCTTCTAACATTGATTTTTTTAAAAACTTTTGCTACAGTTAGGCAATGAGTTACTCGTGTCAGAAATGCAAAAAAAAAATGGGGTCACCGACTTCGTTTCGGTAATAAGATATGTGAAAAGTGACCCTAATTTCGAAAAAAACGGCCTTCCCAACTCGATATGGCCCCAATGTCTGTTAGTCCAAACATATTGTTAATGAATCTCTAAAATGTAATTTTCTGTGCCAAATTTTGCATGAGTGGGTCTACTAAGCAAATTCAGGTAACGTTCTTTAGAGGAAATCTAATCTGTAAGCGACAGCATTTGCAAACTCTGACAGCCGCAAGTTGCGAGGATTCGATGTCGCGTGGGTAGAAAAATAGAAAAAATTTAAACACACTGATTTTTTGTTCATTTTTTTTACAATCTGTCGAGAATTGGCAAAGAAAATTATCTATCAAAAACAAACTTGGGGTCACCGACCATCCAAGCGAGTTAAATCTAAGCAAAGTTAACGCAACGGCTACCAGCCCTTCATGTGCTTAGATTTCTTCTCTTGCGCGCGCGCTCGTGCATGACGTAGCATGGCGTTGTGACATGAATTGCGTGCGCAGTAAGGATGCTCATAAACAATTAAGCCCCGGTCAAACGGTGCATGATAGTTGATGATAGTTCAAACTCGCAATCCCGTTTGAACACGAACTATCATCAACTATCACGCGCTATCATCGACTATCATGCACTTTGAACATGTTCAAAACCATCATGATAGTTGATGATAGTTTTGTTCGTTTGACCGGGCGCATGATAGTCGATGATAGTTTTTCAGCCAGTTCTCGTCGTTCTCATTTCTTCTCCGTATCCATTCTCTTGTCTTGGCTCCTACCTTTGAACAATGCTCCATCAAATTATCAGTACATTCCTCCAATAACTCTAAAAAAAACAAGCTGCCGCTTTTTTTTCGCTCACAGAACTCTTATGTTTTTAACGCGGCAGGCGACTGAGAAGGAGCTCGCGCTACTTTGCTCGCGTCACTTTTGACCAACTATCATCAACTATCATGCGCCCGTTTGATCTCAAGCATGATAGTCAATGATAGTAGATGATAGTTGGGATCAAACTAACTATCATCGACTATCATGCATCGTTTGACCGGGGCTGCTGAGCGCGAACGCCCTTAATTTGGCGAAGTAAGTAATGGCCTGTAATGGGTGTTTCTAAATTAGCCATGTAACGAATAACATTCTACTTGGGTTTTAATTTTACAACATGATTTTTTTTCGCCTTTGCTGCAATAAAGGCCATCGATTTTGGAACCGAATGAGCCAAAGCAATTTGACAATAATTATCGAAAAAAATCAGGAAATAAAAGTTGTAAAGTTGAACCGAGTTCAAGTTCTGTACAGGTGCACATTTGTGATTCAGTATGTGGAAAATATATTATACATAATTATAAACGTGCCATGTTGAAACACGTCAAAGTTTAAAGTATTTTTTTTGTGTGTTACCTTTAATCATCTTGATTCTGAATGCATACACCATAATAGTTGTACTATTCTTTTGTGGTGTTAAGTAAACCATGAAACGCCCCAAATGTATCTTTTTCACCGTTGACAGAATTATACAATTGCCAGTAGATAATCACCATTCCCAAATGTCTAAAGTCCATTTAAAATCACAATAGATCCATGCAGCTGAAGTAAATAACGGGAACAAAACTGTAATCATAATCAAAACGAACCCTGCGATTGGCTTAATGATCTTGTCTCAGTGATGCAGTCTATGTATTTACTCGTCTGCTCTCCGCCTTATCTTACAGAGAAATATGAGTCCGTTACAAGAACTACTTCTCAAGCTAGCCCAGCTTGTTCACCAACTCCTTCAGACCTTGCCGTATTGGTGGAAACTCCCGATTGTCTTGATGTTATTTTATCAGTTTCGACATAGGGATTACTTGATGCACAACAATTTATTTGATGGTTACCCTTCCCAGTTTAATGGACCGAAACGCGATTGTCAGGACCCGGTGATAGGTAAATACTGCTAGATTTAACAACCCCCTGTACATAGCATAACTTTATTAAGTTAACTAGTTTACAAAACAGAAAATAACCATAATATAAGGCTTCAAATAACTTTCTAAATCGGAATCTATTATTGTCGTAAGAAACATGGCAACAAATCTAAAAGGTAAATGATTATCAAAACAGATAGGAAGGTACTCAGAACGACGACAATTAAGAAAATTCAAAGAATATTTCATATCACCGATGAGCAACCCATGTAATGAGGAGTCAGGGGTAAATTTGATACGCAAAAGCCAGGGATAATTGCATGCAAAAGACTGAATCCAGTGAAATTAAGATTTGGTGCTTTCGTTTTGTTTTTTGGCGAAAAATTCAGTTTCAAAATAATCAATATTCCCACGATAATATTGCTTCATATAGTTTGATAATATTATAACTATTCAGTTGTAATCTACGGAAAATAACATTGTGATGACATATAGACCACACCTAGTACATATGGAGCAGTTGACTTCCGCAAAATCAGAAGAAAAGTTGGCAACCACAACAAATGCAATAACAAATAAATCAACTAGACTGGCTCAAAACAGATAATAATATAATAATAATAACTTTACTGAACGTGTCTACTTAGAGATAGCCGAGGGATAGACCCTCTACTAATAGGGGACACTTACAAAAGCTAGCAAAGATATTAAAAATCTATTTACAAAACTATCTAAATAAAATTCTATTATACAATTAAAACTAACCTATACTGATTCCTTAAAACTATTTACATTGGCGCTAACTAGTTTCGTACAAATAAATTAATCACTGCAAAGGGGGCAGCGGTTTCGGCAACCGTCTGCCAGCAGTGGCAGACCAAACAAAACTTGTCACTCGGTTGCGTTGCGTCGCGTCGCGTCGCGTTCTAGGCGGAATTCGCACTGTTGGCAATTTCAGTACTCTGCAGGCGCCATGATTTTGTGCCCACTAAAGAAGTTAAGGGGGTCTGGGATGAATTCGACTCCGTGGGTGTTTCAGGAATCTTTTGGGGACGCGGGACCTTTCAAAATGGCAGCAGAGAAAACTAGCGGTGAGGCAAATGTTGTTTAAAATACGACAGACTTAATAGCAGCTACACAAACACAAGTAAACACCAAGAAATGCACTACTGCTTCTCGCCTTAGACAATAGCTTCCTTGCCGGGAGCAAAAACTAGCGGCAGAAAAGCTAATTTTGTCAAAATCTTCGATCGTGAAATTGATGTGCAGCTATGCCTTGAAATAATTAATTACGATTACCTCACTTGAATTGTTGTTGTGGTAAAACTTTGCGTTTCATTCCTATGTCTTCATCCTAGAAGACTTATCGACTTTAACTTTCTCCAGTCCCCACCTCCGGTCGATTTCAGAATATTAAAATCCCAACAGCTTGCGTCCAGGCTCTCTATAGTTTCTGGAGTAAGAAATTGGTGAATACAAGTTAGAAATAATGTCATTAATCTCATCGTAGGACACGTGTCTTTGGGATGCTCCAACATGAAACATCTGCCATATTCGCTGGCGAAAAAGGGAATTACGACAGAAGTGTGCGTACAGCATTGTAAAGACAAAAAGTACCCGTATGCAGGGTTTGATCACTGTCACAGATGTTACTGTTTCAAAAATCTGAAGAAAATTGGAAAAACCTTGCAGAGCGGAGGCCGACATGGAAGGTCAGGATGCAGTGCTTCCGCAAAAATCGAAGTCTTCAGGACAAGTAAGTAACTATTCCATGTATCAATCATATTATGACGAGAGATAAGACACTAAGCAAAGCAGTCTGTCAGTGTGATCGTCCTGGTTGATGTAGTTCTGAAAAGAACTGTTGTTGTTGTTGTTGCTGATATTGACTAAACGTTTCGACAACCTGTGCGGAAGTCGGGAGGTCATCTTCAGAGTCATATTAAAGTGCTACTGCGATCAAATTTTTGATTTCCTTTTTTTACATCTTCGTGTACAATTATACTTTCTTACTCATCTTGCCAAATTTCAATCCATTACGAACATCAAAAGTCATTTTATTTTAACATTTATGTCCGAGAATTTACAGCCGCCATTAATCAACCTTGTTCCATGGCTTGGTTGCTAAAGGGATAAAGTGACGTCAAAGGCTCAAACATACCTCACGGGTTGAAATTATAATAACAATAAGTATTGAAAATCACGCGAAAAAGCAACAAAAACATTGGACTTGTTCTTCGTGCAATTTTCTATGCTGATTGTTATTATAATTTCAACCCGTGAGGTATGTTTGAGCCCTTGACGTCACTTTATCCTATTCGCAACCAAGCCTTGGAACAAGGTTGATTGATGGCGGCCGTAAATTCTCGGACATAAATGTTAAAATAAAATGACTTCTGATGTTCGTAATGGATTGAAATTTGGCAAGATAAGTAAGAAAGTCTAATTGTACACGAAGATGTAAAAATATGAAAATCAAAAATTTGATCGCAGTAGCACTTTAAGGAATTCAAAGTTATTATACTTGATTTATTCTGCGGTTAGAGGTTATATGAATTTCATACTGATATATGTAATTTTAGTGTACTAGATTTGATTAATAACTGATGGTAGAAACTTGGACTGGACGCGGTTCATTTTCTGATCACATTCTTTTTTCGTAGTGCATTGCACTGAGGACATGCTAATGGCTCGGACCCATGATGGGACCTGTAATGATCTGAATGAACCGGCCTCAGGAAGCAGGTTTTACCGGTTTGGGCGGAGTGTAAATCGTACCAAGACGTTTGAGGACAACGACCTCTTGGGGCCATGCCCGCGAGAGTTAAGCAGAAGGTAACATTAACAGTTTAGTCATTTACTCATTCAATAGTTATTTCAGGATGATAAAGCATATTGTATGAAAATAAGTGGTAGCAAATTAGTTTTCTGAGCAAAAACACGTACATCCTTTATTCAAGTTACAGTCTGAAATGTACATTGACTGAACATTTCGAATCCACAACCGTGCAAAGACGAGATAGACGGCGCATTTTTAATTTAGCATATTACCTAAATGATGTCATCAATTAGAAATCTTTGGTTTTATGTTTTTTAGAAAATCCATCATTTGTAGTAAGAAATGCATGACAAAATGGACTAGAAATGGTAAATTGCATAAAAACACTTGAAAATGGGAAATTCAACATGAAGAATATTCATCAGGGTTGCTATCGAAACATCTTTCACATCGAATGTTTCACAAGAATAAACTAAAGATAAAAGATACCGAACTGTTATCTATCCAAATTATTTTATTTTTACTTGCAGATTGATGGCCAGAGATAAATTTATTCCCGCCAAGCAGTTGAACCTGTTAGCAGCCGGTTGGATCCAGTTTAACCTGCACGACTGGTTTGACCATGGACCAGTGGATACTTCCAGGCGAATAAAGATAGAACTCGATGAAGATGATCCTGTGTACAGGGAACATAAAGGAGAGATGAAAATTCCAAGAACTAAGCCCGACAGCTGTCATAAGTTCTCGGTAACTTACTGCCAAAATATATAAATGCAAGAATTACAATACATGACAACCGAGCCAACCCGGTTAGGCGAGATCACGGTATCGCGATACCGGGATCCCGGCTCAGCTGAACCGATCTGAGATTTTTCCATGTAGTCGCATTACCGTGCTAATCTGTGACTTTTTATTTGCATTAGCTCGCACAAAAGATGAAACAAAATGTTGGAAAAAATCATCATCTCAACCATTCCAAGTTTTAAAGCCATTTTCAATCAATGCACAAACAAGAGAGGATCAAGATGACAGAGTCAATTTCCAATCCGTACTCTATTTTAATAATAGTTCATCAACTTATTTTTAGTTCAGCCACAGACAGCAGAAAGTAACTATTTATTCTGTCAATAATGTGACCTTCTGACGCAAGCGAACATAACGTTTTGTAACTTGAACCTATAAATATGATTTAATTGTTTTTTCTCCCCAGGATTCAGAATCCCCCGCGACATTTCAGAATGACGTCACACACTGGTGGGATGGATCTCAGTTGTATGGCAGCAATCTCAATACAAATGCGAGACTGCGCAGCTTTAAACAAGGCAAAATGAAAGTGGACAAGAAGAATGGCTTGCTTCTAATTGATCGCAAAACTGGAATTGAAATAACGGGTAAGTTTGAGATATCGGCTGCGAGCAATCCTCGATTTTTCGAAAGTGATTTGATTGACTTTGTAGTCTTTAATATATAAGTGACAAACGGAATCCCATCCCCTGTACTCACAGTAGTTTGTTCTCTCTGCAATTGTCTCTGGCCAGTTTCTTTTTTCAAGATAGACATGGCTTTACGACCAACAGGTTAAATACGGACACCGAAGGGACAGAGCAAAGTGTCCGTATTAAAGAGGTGTCCGTATTATAGAGATCACCACGATGACGTCACTTTTAATACTCCACTGACAGTTTTGGTTCAGTAACTAAAAACAGGCCAATACTCCTCTTTTAACACAGGGTACAGAGGAGCTCTATTTGATCGTACAAGACGTTATTTTCTTCGAATTGTCGCCGTCTTGAAAGTTAAACTGATTGCGTTACACAAAATATGTACCGCAGGCCAAATTACTACGGGCTCGGAAGCTGCGAAATCGGTGTACAGTAAAGAATGCGGAAAGGGAGGAAACTGATTTGGGCATATTTTTTCAAATCCCTGTAACTCAGACGAAATTCAATAAAAACGCCTCATTTTAAGTATGTGATCTGTAATTTCTATATTCTAATGAAATATCGAAGAAATCCATCGAAAACAGTCGGTAAACCTACATTTGCGGCGACCGAAATTTACGGCTTGAAAGCATCGCTTTCGTTCAATGTGCACCGCAACATCTGGTGACGGAAATGACGCCATCAGGTATTGTGCGCATGATCGGAAGTTTTTTCAGTCGTTATCGCATTCACCGATTTCGAGGAATTTTAAGATGTAAATCTTGAGAAGTCTGCTGAAATTCTTCACAAATTCTACTGTTCTAGTGTAAAATGGGTATTCTACATTTAGCCGTTTGTTAAGAAGGATTATAGTGTAGACTGGGTTTTAAAACCTTTCAAAAGCCGCGTGCAACGGACTAGAGGTCAAGTCTGTTGGTTGTGGTTTCCCGTGGTGTTGCGCTTGTAGTTTTTGACCTCATTTTAGCCTCCCTTTTTGCCTGGCGGTTGGTGTGTTGTTTTCGCCCCTCATATTGGCATGTAGATTTTTATGTAAGAAAGCCGCTTAAATTTCTTTAACTTTTCTCTCTGAAATACCGGACATGACAGGATCTGAAATGATCTGTTGTCTGTCTTTCCTGCTATTCGTAATGTCACGCTGGGCCCAGCTATCTAGTTTTGTCTTTGCAGGATTTTAATTTTCAGGATCCAAGCTTTATAGCAGAGAGAGCTGTAGCTTAATAAGCTATTCAACTTGTAGAGAGTTGAAGTTTGTCTCAGTCAAGGTTGTAATTTTAGCTTCCATTCGCTACACTTTTTAGCTGCGTGCAGCTCGCTGTTTAAACCTCCGTCGGCAATTTCGACAGTCTGGTGACTGCTTCCGTTTTGAACACCAAAAGAAATCAAATACGCGTTAAATTTTCAATAACTCCTTTATACCATTTCGAAACGTAAGCATGTTTTGTCCTGTCCGATAATTTGTTTTTTTTCTTAGGCGGATTTTCTTGCTGGCGCAGACCTTTTCAAAGAAGAATTTTCCTTGTTTTTGATTTTCCCTCCACAGCTGATGTTTTGAATTTTGAAGAAGAAACGGCTCACTGCACTTCCGGTCATTGCCACTTCCGTCACCAGATGATGCGGTTCACATCGAACTCGTCACGTGGTGCAAGTTTCCTCCCTTTCCGTTTTTTTCTCTCGGCACTTCGTGCCTCGTTGTCGGCACTTCGTGCCTTGTTCGGAAAGCTTCGCTTTCCGAAGATAATTGCGCCCTTAGTAATTTGACCCGCGGTACATATTTTGTGTAACGCAATCAGTTAAACTTTCAAGACGGCGACGATTCGAAGACAATATCGTTTTGTACGATCAAATAGAGCTCCTCTGGACCCTGTGCTTTTAACTGCATCTAAATTGATTAATATACAGGATTGAGACACTGTCTATCAGTAGTGTACTACATTGTAAAATTCTCAGCTACATAAGGCCTACGAATCACTGTTTTAAAACGAAGCGAACTACAACGCAATGCTGCATGTGAAAAAGTACAATAAAATACATTGAAAACGTCTTTCGATGTATGTTTGTAACCAAAAACAGGAAATTGTATTACTTACTCAAACTATCATCACCTGATCACCGGAGTGTTCGCAATAAAGAGATTAAGTTTATATGAATTTGCTCTCTGGGGTCGAGATTTAGTGTCCATTGTCCGTATTAGAGAGGGTCCGTATTATGGAGGTCTTTTTTAAAGAAAATATATGAGAATTTTGTCGGGAGATAGGAAACTGTCCGTAATAGAAAGTGTCCGTATTAGAGAGGTGTCCGTATTACGGAGAGGTTCGACTGTAGTGCAAATTCAAAATGCAAACTTACGGTTAATCCATTTACTTATTCCGCAGAAGAAAGAATTAAACCATGTAAGCTTTCTTTCGTAAATCGCTTGCCGGCCAACTTCTCTTCTGACAGGATCGATTGACTTGTTTTACAGGTTTTAGCCAGAATTGGTGGATCGGTCTTAGTCTCTTGCACAACATATTCACAAGAGAACACAACGCTATTTGTGATATGCTGATGGAGCACCACCCTGATTGGCCAGACCAGAAATTGTACGACACAGCCAGGTAAAAGGAAATGAATTGTCAACCGATGCCAAGTGTATATCTCGGTCATCCAAGTGCCCTTCGTCCCTGCATCAATCTGTCTAAATATTAAGTGCTCATCATAGATGTGGTTATCATCAGTGTCTTAACTTGAAGTACATGTTTGTTGGAGATTTTAGGGTAAATGGATAAGTGGCGAAATAATTTTAAGGCTAAGGGATAAACCAGTCAAAACAACAATGATTAACATTAGGTCTAGGGATAATTGCAGGTTTGGTGATTTTAGGTATTTTAGGGATAAGGGGTAACTCATCCCCTTATCGGGGCCTCTGTTATATTCTAAGGAACATTAGACGTTGAACTCTCATGTTAGGGTCCAGAACACTCATTTGTGTTATAAGAAGCCTACAAGATAAAAAAACAGCTCTCTGTCAAGAGTTGCTATACATTCTTTGTAAAATCTCGAGTTTTAAAACAGAACTGCCAACTGCACAGTGACAGAGCATCTAGTATATCGGACACAAATCTCCAAAGAAAGCTAATTGTGTTATGCCTTTTCAATATTTGGCGTCGATTTCTTTGTAGCTGGATTAGAGAATGTGGCGCATGTGCTAATGAGGCAATAAATGTGAACAGATATTCATCTATACCACAGGATGTAGTATATGTTAGTAAATTAGTTCGGTCTAATTTTGCATCTAATCAGTATCGAACTCAAATTTCCAGAGAAAGCTAATTGTGTTATGTCTTTTCAATATTGGGAATTGTTTTCTTTGTAGCTGGATTATAGAATGAGGCGCATGTGCTAAAATGAGGCAATAAATGTAAACAAAGATTCGACTATAGCCACAGGATGTAGTATATAGAAGTTATTGAACTAACGTGAGGTCCGTGTTGGGAAAATATTGGTCGAGTTCTTTTTTTGCAAGTTTATGGACCGAGCCGAATTCAGGTCCATAAACTTGCAAAAAAAGATTGAACGAGACCAATATTTCCCAATACGGACCGAAAAAGCTAGTTCAATTAAGTTTATATTATAATGGCGTTTTTAAACATTTGCCGATGAATTTATGCAACCATTCTCTACTAACGCGCGCGCACCAAAACTAAGCATATTCTTGCATTTTTCAAGCAACTTTGCGAAAAGTTTAACTTAAATTGTCCGCCAAACATGGGGGAAAATGTTTCTACTTAAAGGGCCACCGTCCCGGCTGAAATATCGTGTGTTTATGATAATGGCCAGGAGTTGCTTTTAAAGTTTACATTATTATCTTGAAATTGGAAGAAACCATCGCCAAAAGCCACAAGACTGGCAAGTTTGATTTCTTGACCGCCTGTCAATAAATCAAATTTCATGAACTGTAATCCACTTCAATCCTTGCAATCCTGTTTTTTAAATTTATCTCCAAACTTCTGCTTTTGTTTTACTCTATAGAATCTTTTTATCCAACTAAGTTGTATATTTGGTGGTATTTGGCGATATAACGTAGACATAAGTTTACGAAATTTTGCTATTTCGGCGGGACAGTGTCCCTTTAAGGTTACAGTGTACCTTCAGATCGAAAATTTATTGAATTTTTTTTTTTTGGCGTCAAAATAAAGTTTACAGAATGAACTTTCATCCAAAAAAAAAAATTATCGAAAAATAGTGAAAATTGACGGCGAAATGACGGTATAACTTTTGTGGGCGGAGTTTGTTTATATAGCGATATGTTTTTCTAAGCGCTGTTTTCTCAAAGTTAATTTTTCGCTTGTAGGGGACACTTTAAAGAGCTACAACTCAAAGGGAATTCGTTCGATTTTCCTCAAATTTGGACAAAAACGTTTCGGCGAATTTTTTATTTCCGAAAACTTTTTCGTCAAGAGCCATTTCCGTGCGATCACTCCAATTTTTTTTCTCCCTTTTTCGAAAATATTCTGTAACTTTTCACTGCAATTGAATATGGGATATCGCCGACACGTTTTTTTAGCGCTTCGTGTCCGAAAACTCGAGAACAAATCAAATTAGCAAAATACAATAATCGCTTTGAGTTATAGCGTTTTAAAGCTGATTCGGACGTTCGAATTTAGACGTCGCTAAAAATACGACAATTCATTTTATTACCAAATGGTTTCCATATTTAGATAGCCAGCTCTATAAGCTTTAATTTGATATCTGGGTTTAGGTATATTAAGTGTAATCTTAAGACGCTAGAGCTGTTATACTGGAGACACCCCCGAAGGTACACTGTAACCTTAATGGCAAACAATTTCATTTGTTTATTGTTTCATTAAAAGGAATTCGGCGGAATGAGTTCGTAAGCGGTCCAGTTAGCGGTCCGTATTGCGTAATTCGGACCGCTCAGGGAACCAATCAGAATGCTCCTTTTCATCGTGGACCAGTTGGGCATATAATAAATGTTAGTAAATCAGTTCGGTCTAATTTTACAGAATACACAACTCAACTATTTCTCTTTCCTCTACAGGTTAATCAACACAGCCACGGTTCAGAAAATACACACAGTGGAATGGACCCCAGCCATTCTGAACAACAGTGCTTTGCGCGCCGGCGTGTTTGTAAACTTTGGTCTGAGTCCCGGTAAAGAAGTTCTTGATTGGTTAGCGGCACATAACATAAGCAGTAGTATGACTGGTGCGGTGTTGAAGCCAATTGTTGGCTCACCAAGCCAGTTTTATGGCGTCCCTTTCTCTCTGACTGAAGAATTCGTGTCAGTATATCGTATGCACCCATTGCTACCGGATGATCTGCACATGCGTTCCTTTAAGAATGGAGAAAGGACCGGGAAGTCGTATTCACTGCCAGACTATTCTTTTAGTGGAGCTAGAGATGTTTTAAAGCAAAACAGCATGGATGACGTTGTGTACACGTTCGGGATTGAGCATCCAGGGGCACTTACTCTTCATAACTACCCGAAACATCTGATGAACCTAAAGTTACCGAACCACCAACAGGACGGAGAGGTGAGAAAAAAAGAAAGTCACAGAGAAATTTGATTCATCCGCGAAGTTTGTTTAGTATTTTATTTAATTCATTATTTCATATGCGTTTACACATACAATTTACATCGTGAAACCCACGCGCGCTCGCACACACACACGCACACAACATTGCTACATCACACCCAGTCATGTCACACAACTTTTAAATAAGTGACATATCTGTATAGTACTTTAAATAATGATCCTCATAAGAAGGATAGCGCTGAACGGCAATGCACTGTGGAATGTCAACTTTTTCATTGTTACAACTAGTGATCTGATTGGCCTAGACTCAAAATTGCTAAAAAGTTAAAGGGGCAGTATCACGAGGTTCCACGCGCGGCACTGTTCACTATTCTTGCACCGGAATTTTGGACATATCACTGTTAAAAGTGATTTTTTCTTTCTTCCGGCTATCAAAACGGATTTTTTGATTCAACAAATAGGTCCACTTCTCGACGGCCTTTTTGAATTTGCCGAATCAAACTTGAAAACGTCGGCCCAGTTTTCAAGTTTCGCCCTCATGATACTGCCCCTTTAAGGTTCAAGGTGCATTTTGTCAAATTTATTTGACGCAAATGGATTTTCTTTATTTTTATAATGAAATATAATTATGAACCATCAGTCCCTCCTCTATTCTTGAAACCAAAGATATTCTATGTGGGAAAGAGCCAATGCCGCAGAACAATGAAGTTTACTATAGTTCTTATGTGGAGCATTACTTAAAGGGCCACTGTTCCGGCCAGGTAATGGCCAGGAAGCTTTCTTTAAGTTTACATTATTATCTTGAAATTGAAAGAAACCATCGCCAAAAGTGGAAGAAGCAAAGAAATATGAACTAAACAGACAAAATAACGACTAGAAAATCAAAATTTCACAGGACTGGCAAGTTTGATTTCTTGACCGCCTGTCAATAAATCAAATTTCATGAACTGTAATCCACTTCCATCCTTGCAATCCTGCACTTTATCTCCAAACTTCTGCTTTTGTTTTGCTCTATAGAATCTTTTTATCCAACTAAGTTGTATATTTGGTGGCATTTGGCGATATAACGTACTAAATAAGCTTACGAAATTTTGCTATTTCGGCGGGACAGTGGCCCTTTAATACTTTACGTTGTCTATCTATTTTTCTTAATTTTCTTTTCAAACATGATAGAAATAGCATCAAATTCGGAAAAATAGTCCGAGTTCCAGATGAGATTTGAACCCACGACCCTCCGTGATCTGGCCGGATGCTCTACCGCTGAGCTACTGGAACTCTGTGGTGAGCAAGGGTGAAATCTGGGCTTTTGACTGCATGGAACTGCATCGCGCGGTCACACAGCCAAATGATGACTGACACATATGACTCGTAACTGCATCACACTGTCACATTAAGGCATATCAAATATGTGCCAGTCATCATTTGGCTGTGTGTCCGCGCGATGCGGTTCCAGTCAAAAGCTCAAATGTCACCCCTGCTCACCACAGTGTCCCACTAGCTCAGTGGTAGCATCCGGCTAGATCACGGAGGGTCGTGGGTTGAAATTCCATCTGGAACTCGGATTTTTTTTCCGAGTTTGATGCTATTTCTATCATGTTTGAATTTTTAATTACTCAATTTTCTTTTCATACATTTTTAACTAACCAACATAGTAACATACACACTACTTTATAAGTAAATTACATTTGTCCATTTTCCTTTAATTTATCTAAACTCTTTTTTCTAGCCTAGAAAAGAATTTAAGTGTGACAGTTCACCACATTTCTCTTTTCTTTATTTTATATTGGATTTCTTAGTTTAAATTATTTTGTATATAGCGGTGACTGTTATCGTAATTCTTTAGTATATGCACATGGAATTAGGGAAAATTAAATGATAATACTATACATCGGTTATACGTTCAAAGTAGGCTCAGTTCGGTTTAATTTTGCTGAGGAACGAAGCTCAATTTCCAGTCATTTGACACGTGCTATACGAGATAAAAATTGAAAAGCACAGTATACCTCGTGTGCACCTCTTATTTCATTCGTTCTCTCTAACAACAGATTGAATTGTTATCAGGGCTATGGACATTGTTAAGCTTTTCTATATATTGTTTTCTCAAGCAACAGTGTTTCCGCTTTAGTGAGGTGCTGTTTGCCTCCAAAAATCCGAGTTTCATCACTGCATAACCATTGCCTTTCTCGTTATTTTTACCAAGCACCACTTTCTTTTGATTATTAGTTACACAAAGAGAACTAGACGGAAGTGTGCAAACGTAAAGCCTTAAAATGAATACACTGTAAGCAAACTTGTAGTTTTTAAAAAACCTAAGACTGAATGAAGGATCCGCGAGACAGAAAACTAGCATTACGATACAACGATTATGCTATAATGTTTTGAGAATAATTTGCAACGCCATAAACCTACTTCCGTTCCGTTCAATGCTTTGAAAGAAAAGTCAGTGTTTTCTTCAAAGCGACTTCATAGGCATTACAAGAATACTATATCTTTAACTTTTTTTGTCTTTAGTTCATTGACCTTGCAACTATTGACATCGTGCGTGACCGAGAACGTGGCATCCCACGATTTAATGAGTTTAGACGATTGACGCATCTCCCTCCCGTGGAGTCCTTTGAAAAGCTCACGCCAAACAGGGAACACTCCAATCTGCTGAAGGAGTTGTACGATAACGATATTGAGAAAGTAGATCTCCTGATTGGTTGCCTGGCAGAGGAGCCTCGGCCTGATGGCTATGGGTTTGGTGAAACAGCATACAACATATTTCTTCTCATGGCCAGCAGAAGACTGCAAACCGACAGGTCAGTGACGCTGTTTCGTGAAGCGAAATGCGCTTTCGGCTGGTCATGGTCGAAGAAGATCGTCACCGATCTTAAGTAAAAACTTAGACATTTGGACTAAAAAATAAACTGGAAATAACAAAATGAATATGGGGATAGAGAATGTTTTTAACGTAAAGTTGAAGTAAAAGAAATGACATTCGCTGATACTTTCATAAAAATATTTATTTAATATTATTTTTGTAATGCTAATAACGATGGATTTTGACATGCATATGCAACCGCCAAATTATTATTTCGTCGATCAAGTATGCCAATTAGACCAATTAGACCAATCGTACGATTTTTTGCAAGTTCAGCCTTACCAAAAAAATTCGTGATGAAATAATCATCAAAGTTAAGTAATATCGATGGTAACATTTATTATGTGAATATCAATCACAATTAACAACGCGCAAGTCTCCAAAGTTACAACAAGTTACTGCCCAACAAGCAAACACTGGTCAAGCAAATTTAGGACAGATGTACAAAGAGATGGTTGCTGATTGCATGTTATAGTAAATTTAGGACAGATGTACAAAGAGATGGTTGCTGATTAGATGTTATAGTAAATTTAGGACAGATGTACAAAGAGATGGTTGCTGATTGGATGTTATAGTAAATTTAGGAAGGATGTACAAAGAGATCGTATGCTGATTACATGTTATAGTAAATTTAGGACAGATGTACAAAGAGATCGTATGCTGATTGGATGTTATTAATAGTAAATTTAGGACAGATGTACAAAGAAATCGTTGCTGATTGGATGTTATAGTAAATTTAGGACAGATGTACAAAGAGATCGTATGCTGATTGGATGTTATAGTAAATTTAGGACAGATGTACAAAGAGATCTTATGCTGATTGGATGTTATAGTAAATTTAAACAGATGTATAAAGAGATCGTATGCTGATTGGATGTTTTTAGTAAATTTAGGACAGATGTACAAAGAGATCGTTGCTGATTGGATGTTATAGTAAATTTAGGACTACAGATGTACAAAGAGATCGTATGCTGATTCGATGTTATAGTAAATTTAGGACAGATGTACAAAGAGATCGTATGCTGATTGGATGTTATAGTAAATTTAGGACAGATGTACAAAGAGATCGTATGCTGATTGCATGTTATAGTAAATTTAGGACAGATGTACAAAGAGATCGTATGCTGATTGGATGTTATAGTAAATTTAGGACAGATGTACAAAGAGATCGTATGCTGATTGGATGTTATAGTAAATTTAGGACAGATGTACAAAGAGATCGTATGCTGATTGGATGTTATAGTAAATTTAGGACAGATGTACAAAGAGATCGTATGCTGATTGAATGTTATTAATAGTAAATTTAGGACAGATGTACAAAGAGATCGTATGCTGATTGCATGTTATAGTAAATTTAGGACAGATGTACAAAGAAATCGTTGCTGATTGGATGTTATAGTAAATTTAGGACAGATGTACAAAGAGATCGTATGCTGATTGGATGTTATAGTAAATTTAGGACAGATGTACAAAGAGATCGTATGCTGATTGGATGTTATAGTAAATTTAGGACAGATGTACAAAGAGATCGTATGCTGATTGAATGTTATTAATAGTAAATTTAGGACAGATGTACAAAGAGATCGTATGCTGATTGCATGTTATAGTAAATTTAGGACAGATGTACAAAGAAATCGTTGCTGATTGGATGTTATAGTAAATTTAGGACAGATGTACAAAGAGATCTTATGCTGATTAGATGTTATAGTAAATTTAAACAGATGTACAAAGAGATCGTATGCTGATTGGATGTTATAGTAAATTTAGGACAGATGTACAAAGAGATCGTTGCTGATTGGATATTATAGTAAATTTAGGACAGATGTACAAAGAGATCGTATGCTGATTGGATGTTATAGTAAATTTAGGACAGATGTACAAAGAGATGGTTGCTGATTGGATGTTATAGTAAATTTAGGACTACAGATGTACAAAGAGATCGTATGCTGATTGGATGTTATAGTAAATTTAAGACAGATGTACAAAGAGATCGTGGATGATTGGATGTTATAGTAAATGGTTGTGAAGTAACAGTTGTTGAATTTTTTCTTCAGGTTTATGACCGACAATTTCACTGCGAACATCTACACAAACGAGGGACTCAAATGGATTCAAGACACAGACATGCGCAGTGTGCTTATCCGGGCATTTCCGGAGATCACCGGGCTGAAAGAAGTTTTGAAAAATGTCGAGAATGCGTTTTTCCCCTGGAAATAATTTCGATTTAATTTAGTTGTGAAAATATTCCTTGAGCTTGAATGTACTATTGATTGGTGGTTGACAAATTTAATTCATTATACCGGGTTGAGTAGAGAAGCAAATAAAACGGATTGCCTATTATAAATTGTGTTGATGTATCTGGACTATCTTCTTGTATCTCCTTCTATAAAAAATATTTAATAAAATGCCGTAATTGATCGCGGTTTAGTCAAGAAAATCTCGAGAGAAAGAATGATTTAGAAAAACAGCTAAAGGAAGTCTAACATGATTAATTACGCCCAACCGGCTGTGATTTGACGTCATCATGTCAAGCCACAGAACCAAAAGACGAGTTTTTCTATTCGTAGCGAGAAGCAGAAACGAGAACAAGATAAAAGGTATTCGTTTCCGTGACGTTCGAGACGTCGAGATTCTTGTTGCGTAATCTCTCTCTTTCTCAGGTGAAAAATACCGAACTATTCTTGTAGTGAAAAAACTATTGATGTCTTTTGCAGACCATGATAGCCATAATCACCCAAACAAGGAAAACGGCAGGATAACCCACATTCCGCGTGGAAACTTCAAAGCATAGTTATTTATCCTTCCTTTTTTCGAACAACTTTGGCACAATTGACTTATAATTAAAAAACTAGTTGTGTTGGTTTGTCAGGGAACTTTCTCATCCCATGCAACCGAACGACGTCATGCAGACAACGTCGCCTTTTAAAAACTAGATGGAGTATCCATGCTGGATTAATATATGCAACAGAGCCAAAAGACCAGGCAAGAGAGACAGCGCCAGGTTAGAAGTTGTCAAACGTGATTCTACCAACTTTAAATCTACATCGCCTCTCTTTAATGTAGGAAATGAACAATGGATGGCCTTCGTTCAAGTCGTCAGATGTGGTATACTCTCATTTCCAACGGAATTTCCAGGGCCTGAAAAATTCCGTCGAAAAACTAAATGTTGCGTTCTTTCTCGCAACGTTTGGAATAGAGTCAGAATTAGCGCAAGGTCGCGTACCGCTACTAGTAGAAAGATGCAAATAATAGGTTCATTTTTCGTTTGGGATGTTTCTACCACTTTTCAAGAAATTTAGCTAAAACATTTTCCTGTGTTGGTGAACAAAATAATTATTTACATTTACGTTTAAACGGAAAAATTCCAAACTTTTTGGTGAATGATAAACAACCTTTTAACTTAGTAAATTCGAGATTTTATCTTTGTTCTCCATCCTCCTGTCCAAAGAATTGTGGAACTATTTTTGCCCTTTTAAAAGGTCTAGGCATCTCCTCGACCCTTTTGAGCCGCCATAAGTTCTTTTGTCGTTTATCTCTCGATCGACATAACATCGCTATGGCAGGAGCCGCCAATGTCTGTTTATATTTAAGATTTTTAATAGTTTGTCCTTCATTTTTCCATCAACTATGACACAACTAACAAGACAAACTGGTTGTGTCTGTCTGGAGAATTTTCTTATGCCAAGATGCAAACGATGACGTCATGCAGGCAACATGATCATTAGGCGGAGTACAGCAGAGCTATAATACCAAACAAGAAAGGCAGCCAGGCTAGAGAAGTGTCAAAAGTGATTCTACCAACTTTAAATCCACATCGCCTCTCTTTGGCGTAGGAAATGAACAGGGTGATGTTGCGAAGATCTTTAAACGGTTGGCCTTCATTCCAGTCGTCAGATGTAGTGCAGTTATTCGTAGATACCTTCAAAACAAACGAGAAGAAGGACAAATATTACAAGCGCAAAACGTTTAGCTTATGCACAGGCTCCTTTTAGGGGAGAGGGGGGATTGGGTTAAAAGAAATCGGCGAGCGGAGCGAACCGAGCGCAGTTTGGGGAGGGGACGGCTGAGATGACGGCGGAGCATGTGGACTTTCTTTTGATACCGCCGATGCTGATTTCCCTTTCGTAGACGGTCGATGCCATTTTTAACGGTCGATGCCATCATTAACATTCATTTGTAACCAAGCCTTTTGTTATGGTCGATGCCATTTCTCTAAAATTTTATGCCTGGATTGGGTCGAAAGTAGCCTGTCATTGTTAGATAAAATTGGGCCAAGGTAAAGCGATTTTTTGACCTTTAGACGATTATTGTATGTTCTAAATATTTCATGGCTTTTATGTTAGTGAGAGAAAAAACCTACCGAGTGCCAAGCAACAGGCGGTAAAGATGTGACAAATATTGAGCGATACCCACTGTAAGAAGAAAAATGTTATAAATCCAGCAGGATTAAATATGTTGCAAAACAAATTGTCAGACAGCGACAAAGCAGAAATGTCAATTTGGTAGCACAAGACCACTGAAATTGTCCACAACACGTTCGTGATCAGGAAAGAGAGAAATAATATGAACATGTCACCCTTATCAATGTCCCTTGGCTGTGATGGAGTCAACAATACCAACGTTTTGCATTTCCCTGCCACACAACAACCAATGAAAACGAGACACGAGAGGATAGATGCCATAGCTAATGTAACAATGGCGATGTATTCAATTTTTAAACTGTGACATCTCCGCTTTTCAGACTCTGTAAAATTACAGTAGTTGGGTTTAGTGAGGGTCCCCAATAGGTTTTTCGGGATTCGGGATTTGGTCTATTTTACGGCCGGGATTCGGGATTTTGGAAGAAAAGGGGTGCGAGATTCGGGATTGCAATTTTGAACGGGACGCGGGATTTCGCGATATTACGAAGCGGGATTCGGGAAATGTTACTTTAAAGAAGCGAGATCTGGGAAGCCTTGTCAAGTTTTGTGACAGAAATGTGCAAAGAAAATCCATCAAATCAAGCTCTCATGTTCGTAAACGTCGGAAATAGCCCTATCAGACCTATCAGACCTATCACGCGGCCGGCTATTGTGACCCCTATGGCGATCTGTGGTATGTTTTTGTGAACCTTGGCCGTAACAAGATGCTTTGGATCCATTTTCACAAGGGACTCTTTGTGACCTTTGTTATTTTTTGACCGGAAGTGTGACGTGGAAGAGGCCAGAGAGGTCAAGCTAGAGAGCGATACAATCTGAATCTAACGGTAGTTTTTAAAAACGCGCGTTTGTATAGTACGTATAGCGCTGTCGGTTTACACAGACAGCGATGATCCCGACATACATGACATTATTAGTTGTGTGGCTCTCTTTTATGAGAAGGGCAAGAGCGAAAGTTCCTTTTCACGAAAGGAGAAATTTCGTCTCAACATCCATCCCACGGAAGGTGAAGTCATTGAAGACCGTAAAGGAGAAAGTTTGGTAAGTTCTGGTTTTTGTAGTAGATTTCAGAACCTTGCTATTACTCATTTCATCGGGACCATATTCAGTGCCTTGATCAAAATGACGACAGAGATAAATGGTCAAATAAATAGCACAGTGAAGACAGCGAATAGACCGAATAGTCGACCTTTTTAAAGTAAATGCTGCATGTTGTCGAGGGTGCAAAACATGCGCGAAATACGGAATTCCGCACAACTTCAATTCTTAAAAATCTATGAATTGTAAACTTAAGACACAAGGCCAAAGAGTTTACCGATCCAATTTGAAGTGTGTAACTGTGTTTCTGTCGGACACTCCTATTATGCAGCCTTTGCCACCTGCACCGATGGCACCACAGTGCATGCAGAGCATGAGGGACTGGACGCAAACGTTTGGTGCAGCACTGCGTCAGCGCTCCGTCAGACAAGAGACATCGCCCGGGGGGTACTCCCCTATATAAGCTATATAGGTATGTGCGGCCCCAAAAGGTATGGTTTTTGAGCCGTTTTGGTCTGAAAACGGGTATAGATTTTGACCATTATGGTCTGAAATCGGGTATGGTTTTCAAGGGAACCACGAGAGCGGATAAAAGTATTCACGGTCGTTTCAACTCCAAATGAATAAGAGAGAAAGAGAAAAATAACCGAAATATATCATTCTAGATGAATTTCAACAAATCTTTTATTGGCGTTCTAACCTAAGCGGTCTGAAAACTGGTATGGATTTTAGAGGCCAGTTCTGAAAACGGGTGTGCAGGAAAATAGCATGTAAAGGTCTGAAATAGAGTCAGGATTTGGAGAACCGGGCGGCACACCCCCACCAAAAATTCGAAGGAGTACCCCCCCCCCCCCCCCCCCCACCCTGGCCCCGGAGGGAGACAACGATGGCATGCAAGAGCCGGAACCCTGCCTTCCTACCTATACCAGAGAGAAATCCAAACAGGCGAATCGGTTTCCCTAAAAACCCTCTATAACTGAAGACTGAGGAAGAACAACAGGGAAACACAGACGAAACAGAGGAAGAAGGTGGTACTTTAGAGTGCGATTCTGATGGCAGCGATGAAGATTTCGAGTAAGACGACGAGGCCGACAATGATCCATCGTTGGATCGAGAGGCCAATTTTCTCGATCCTCGGAAAGGTTTCACGGTTCGGAAGAACTATTCGTTTCAATAATAGAATTATATTTTGATTGTTGTGATTTACTTTATTAATTTTAGAGCCGAAATGACACTTAAGTTACACCAGGGTCGATTATTATTTTCAGTCCATTAGGATCCATTAGGAACACTGAATCATACTGCATTTTGGTTCGAGATGATCATGTTGTGATCGCTGAAATAGCTTGTACATGAGAAAGATATAATGAAGCCCTGTTAACAACACTTCTTCAGCATTAACTTGAGACGGTGACTTTTGGACACTATGTATGCCGTGAGGTGAGGGACTTAAACTTTTTTTCACCGGGATCGGGATTGACCGATAAAAACCGTCGGGATTACGGGATTGAGGGAAAATTTCGGTCGGGATGTCGGGATTGAAGAACACTATTGGGGACCCTCTTTAGTGCACAGTAGAGACCCACAATATGGCATGACAAAGATGTGGTAAAAACAAACGATGCCAAGTAAAACACGGGGGATGTTGTTCCACGCTTGATATCCCCATAAACCAAGCAAACAGAAGCAAACTTTGAATGCAGCCAGCATAAACCTAATACATCTACTGGACTGTTGTGTTTCTCGTCCAACCCGAAGCGTTTCGAACGACGGCGATGTGGGACGGAGAAGTGGTTCTGTTTCACTATCGGCCGATTCGCTATGAATTTCATATAATATAACAAGACCTTCGTCTTCCATCGTAGGCTGAAAAGCGTCGTCGTCAGTGTTCAACTCACCAAGTATCTTGAATCAGAACATTCTCGTCCCCAGAGCCTTCGTTTCGTTTGGTCAGCGGAAAAAACGAAGGGCTCTGGTAACAGTGCCTTCCGGATGTTGTAAAATCCACGACATCCGTTAACGCATGCCTAATGCATTAATGTACTATTGCGCTTGCTCAATGCCAGAAACCGGAAATAAAAAAACCTTTCGCGTGTGCATTCTCGTCCCCAGAGCCCTCGTTTCGTTTGGTTGAACTCTGGAGACGAGAATGTTGTGTGTGTGGAATGGCGTTCGAAAGGACTGAAGACTTAACAATTACAGGAAAGCATCGCGCTAAAAAGGAAAGAAGAAAAACTTTACGTGCTGCTGTTATTTAGAAGAAAGATTGTCTTTGTATTTTGCCTACTGGTTTTAGAAATTCCTCGATAAGTCAACCGATTTCTTTCGTTTAGGAGCTGTGTATTTATCGTTTCGCCACTGAACGTACGCTATCATATCCGACCAAATCAGTTGATGGGACTGATGGGACAGCTAAGTTTGTTGATGGACACGCTGCGGTCATTGATTAGGCTTATTTCATCGAACAGTGGTAAGAAATATCGAGGAATTTTTGTTTTGCATTCGTTTCATGCTATTTTTATTGGGCTTCGAGTGACCTTCGTTTCCCTAGATTTGTATTTCAAGTTGTAGCAAAGAGTACTACCTAATAAAGAAAATATAACTTGCTTACGAGAGTGCTGGTAGCGTTGTTGTTGTTGTTATTTAAAATGGGTAACCTAATGGAAATATTTCTTTTCACCCTTGGGCTTTCTTCAAGATTTCTGCCTCTCCTTTAATTAATAGTAATACTCGTACCTGCTGTTGCAAGCAACATACTTCTTTAATATTCGTGGCCGCTTAAAGCTTCGTCTTCCAAGACACATACTGATTATTTTCGGAAACGAATCGCTCATATTTAGCGACAATCAGCAGCCGTATCTTTACCTGCTAAACCAAACAAAACTGGGTGACATTGGTCGTTGAATGCGTTGAAAATAAAACGTTGGTTTTGTTGATGTAGTCATAGGACTTCAACATTTGAAATTCAACCGGAAGTAAAACCTTATGCGTAGAGGCGTAAAATTTTTTACCTTGTTGCGCATTCATTTTTAAACGGCCAATCAAAAAATTCAAATTTTTGTCCGTTACCAGAGCTACACGAGACGCAATTTAAAAACAACCGTGGAGCTCTGGGGACGAGAATGGAATCAGAATCACTTTCGGCCTACGTCACGCATGCGTGCGCCCTGAAGTAATCAAATTTCAAGGATACCTGAATCTCGAGGGATGATGTCCTTGGTATGTTTCTTAAGTAAATTGACAAAAATGTCTAGTTACATGTCTCAAGAGCAGATCCAAGAATGTTTCTAGAACTGAACTCCGCGACCAGTAAGTGGAGGGCTGGACTCTGCAGGTTCAGGTAACTACGTCCATACCGTCGCTCCGAAAATTGATTATCAAAAAGTTTTAGTGTGCTCATTCTATTATAGATAATAACATCCTGTCATACGATACGACAATCATATGATCCGAAAACAATATTCATTTCCAAGGGACTTTTTTATATAACCAACTTCCTGTCACATGAATACGTTTCTAACCGTTGGGGGTATTCTTGGCTGACATATCATGTCATATCAACTGAAAGTCAGAAGTATTAAAAAACAGATTTCGATTCCAAAATGTGTATGGAATTGTAGAGAGTTTAAAACTACACTTCTGGGCCAAATTTTGAAGCGCCAGAGCATTTTGTTCAAGAGTTATAGGCGAACGAGTATTGGTCATTTTTAGTAAAAATATATGGAGCGGCCAATGTGTGAGGAAAAGAACGAACGCTGTCAAAAATTGTGGCTATTTCCCAGCATGCAGTGCGGTAGTGATGTTGAAAATCGAGGCAAGGTCAGTATGCACTAGAACGAGAGGCTGTAGCTCGGCCCGAGCAACGAATAAGAGCAAAAAAATTCACTGCTAAGCTAGGACTAGGACTGAATTTTGCTGTGAATGTTGACTTTTGAGTTTGCCACGATGATTTGAATAAAAAAAAACTAAAGGAAAAATCGTGATTTTTGTTGTTTTTCTATGACGTTAAAAACGGTCATTTTTGTTATTGTCCAAATTCAAACGCTGATATTCTGCAAAAATCGCTGACTTTTTTGTGTTTATTGGGTATCTCAATTTGAGGGACTTTCTAGTCAATGCTCACAACTGCTAGTTAAGGCAATGTTCGCACGATTGAGAAAATTGTAATTTTTTAAAGCAGTGGAGTCTTGTACGAGCGGTTTCGGGCGGTTAAGGTGTCAATGGGTTAAGGGGGATCAGACATTTTGAATACACTTCTGGGCCCAGTTGTTCGAAAGCCGGTTTACGCTAACCCACCCGTCCTAGCTTACAAACGAAGCCCTAACCTACGTGATCTATTAGTAAAAACCAAATTGCGTGACCGCACCAAACTTCAAGAAAAAACACCATCTGGCATTTATAAATGTAAACATCCACGCTGCCTCACCTGCCCATTCATACAAGAAGGTCAAATTAAATACACTTCCTCTGCAACAAAGGAAGAACGACATATCAATGACACTTTAAATTTTAAATCTAAAAACTTAATCTACTTAATTGTATGTAAAAAATGCGCTAAACAGTACATTGGGGAAACCAAACGCCAATTGAATGAACGCTTTGGAGAACATCGCCGCTCCATCCTCAATCACCACCATCTTATCAATCCTACTCCTGTTTCAATACATTTTAACCAACCTAGCCACTCTATCAACGACATCCTCCTCATTCCCTTGGAACTCATCCACAACAACCGCGACTCAGTCAGAAAGGCACACGAGGCCCATCATATAGATAAAGCGATGACACTTGATCCTCATGGTATAAATAGACGTGATGAACTTAATTAGTGACATTTAGCTTATTTCTTCAGTTACCAATCATTTTCTGTTATTCTGTTGTATGTCATATTTCAAATGATTTATATGTAACGGTCATTTTATTTTTGTATTCATTTTTGTTTTTTAGCCCCCGTAGGTTTGTTTTGCAAACCGAAATATCGCGCAAATATATTCAACTGTTTGTTTTTTATTTCACTTCTGTCTCTATTTTTTTTTTCTTACCGTAAGGATCAGTTTGCCGTTTTTACCTTTACTATTTCAAGATTTTTACTGATCCAGGTCTACGATAGATCCGGTACTCTTCATTGGTTTGTCGTTGTGGTTTTACCGTTATTATAGTTTTTAAAACTTAACCGAGGATTGAATTTCTCGTAGAAGTGTTTTGAAAAGCTAATCTATAAGGTACATGCGAAGACAAGTCAGAAATGAAGTTAAAGGGCAAAAATACTTTGAAAAAATCTCCACTGATTTATTATTTAACTGGAATCAAAATTGATGCTAACCCTGGGTTAGCTTAACCGCGCTTTGAACAACCCAGCCCTGATTTTTTTGGGAGATCAGAAATTCTGAATACTATTTTGAGGTTTTAGGGGGGTCGATCAGATTAAAATTCTGAATGTCTTTTACGGGGGATCAGAAATATAGCTGTTTTTGTTCGGTTAACTGACGGGGGGATCAGAATTTCTTAAGAAATAGATGTATATAGCTGCGTTTTTTTGGTTAAAGTGCCACTATGATCAAAAATATGCATTTTCTGTTCTCTTCATATTTTGAAAATATAAGTACGCGTCACTTACCTTGCGAAGTTTCAAGTCAAAACTCGTACGGGAAGTGCCATTATTTTAACTTTACATTTCGAATTCGGCTTGCCGCCATTACTCAATTAAAAAATGACCGGGACCGAACCCTGAGAGTTGGATCGAGTTGGCCTAAAGATTTTGTGACGTCAATGACTCATCACGTGCCTTTTGGCTTTGTTGTCTGTGACCCGGAGGGAATCGTGTTGAGTCATTGACGTCACAAATCAAGTCACGTGTACCAGATCGCAAACCAGTAGAACGTGGGCTCGGATTTATGAACGGAGTAATGGCGGACGGATTTTATGTGATTTTCGTGGGTTTTCGGCCAGCTATTTCTGGGCTGTGTAAGAATATATCAATCTAATTTATAGCAATTCGCATTTGTCTAAACCTATTAGATACATTTGTGTTAAAAAAGAAGAAAAGAAATACAAACATTTTCGTCGTAGTGGCACTTTAACTGACGGGGGGATCAGAATTTCTGAATTTTTTAGAATTAGATGCATAAAGCTGTTTTTGTTTGGTTAACTGACGGGGGAATCAGAGTTTCTGAATTTATAGAATAAGATGTATATAGCTGTGTTTGTTTGGTTAACTGACGGGGGGATCAGAATTTCTGAATTTTATAGAATAATATGTTTATAGCTGTGTTTGTTCGGTTAACTGACGGGGGATCAGAATTTCTGAATTTTTAAGAATTAGATGTATATAGCTGTTTTTGTTCGGTTAACTGACGGGGGGATCAGAATTTCTGAATTTTATAGAATAAGATGTATATAGCTGTGTTTGTTCGATTTGTTAATGAGGGGATCAGAATTCCTGAATATTTACCAGATTTGTAACAATATAAGGAAGGAGGAGGTACAGTGAATAAAATAATAAATTAACTGAATCAGAAAAATTGTTGTTTTGTTTCTCATGAATTTGACGGAAGCCCCATTTTTCTCCGTCCAATTGGCCAGTGTCTTTCGGAATGGCAAACTTATTCAGTGAGTAATGGTAATTTTACACCGATTTTGTCTCAATCGTAATACCACATTTCAGTTTGTAACGCGTTGGTGAGAACAGATACGGCAAATAAATTTAGCAAGTGATGTTGTGCCGTGATTTGAATGAAAAGATATACTTTTAAGATCATGGATGTTGTCTCTCTCGGATCAGTAATTAAAAATTAGAAAACTACACAGCTTAAAACAAGAAAATGTGTCCGAACATATTTGGATGAACGCATTTAATGAATTGAAATAATGGCTGGTTTCAAGCAGCGTTTAAATGACATTTTTTTCTTGTATAACTTGAAAATCTGACATTTATACGTTTGACATTTTTCTAATGATTTATATTTCCATGTTTTTCAAACACGATATGGCCAAACATTCGTGATATAGCGCAGGCGTATGCGTTAAAACATATATTTCCCTATACTGCGCAGTATTCCTAAAGTAACATTGATTGAAGCCCTATATCTGGCAAATTGGAGTTAATTTCCATTGTGTAGTAGGGGAAAGGATAGCTGTAAAAAATGTGTCGACTACTTGGAAAAACTCATTTATAATTTAAATAATGACTGTTTTCAAGCAGCGTTTAAATGACATTTTTTCTTGTATAACTTGAAAATCTGACATTAACTACGTTTGACATATTTCTAATGATTTATTTCCATGTTTTTCAAGCACGAATGGGCCATTAAATTGCGATATAGCGCATGCGTATGCGTTAAAACATATATTTTTTTCTATACTGCGCAGTATTCCTAAAGTAACATATTGAAACCCTATATCCGGTAAATTGAAAATAATTTTCATTGTGTAGTAGGGGCAATGATATTTGCCGGCTGTGGAAAATGTTTTGACAATTCAGTTGCATTCTTAATAGTTGTTAAACTGTTTAACAGCT
This sequence comes from Dendrophyllia cribrosa, assembly GCA_024195265.1. NCBI lineage: Eukaryota > Metazoa > Cnidaria > Anthozoa > Scleractinia > Dendrophylliidae > Dendrophyllia > Dendrophyllia cribrosa. Next base: position 54,670,411 of record JAJLRJ010000001.1, read on the forward strand.
AGAGTTCATTAAGTTCCTTCTTTCTGAATATGAATGTTGTTTCAAAGTTACTGTATAACAACACGTTTTACACTGATTGAAATTTTTTGTAATGTTGTATCATAGCGAGGGGAAGTGAGATTAAGAACGTTTGTTAGCGTGTTGTAAATAATCTGTAGTATTAAGTTTTTAATATCCTGAAAAAATGGCATCAACGAGTCCAATAATGGAAGGACATAACCTCGCTTATTTAATGTTTGTTTTCAAGTAAGTCTTTATTGTCTTGAAGCCTTATGACATAGCAACAGTTTGAAGAAAATTAATCAGAAGTAAATTGTTACTTCTGTCATCAACCGTGCAGCTCCGTAATAAACGGATATATCTGAATTTGAATCAGTTATTTCAAATAGCGGAGCGGAGTAGTACTCAAAAGATACAATCATTAACAAAACATCAGCTGTCAAATTTTTGTCTTTAAATGAAGGTTTCTGCTAGTTAAGGATTGATTTTGTTTTGTTCATTTTACACATCAAACTAAGGTTGTTTAAGTCAAGAGTTTGCCAATCAAAAAACGCACCTGAAACAGCAGTTTACCATTATGATTGACACGCTGTAACTTTCATTGCATTTGTCACAAACTGTTGGATGTAAAACACGGTAAAACAGCGGTGTGTAATTCACTTGAACGTACCGAACGCAAAGGTAAGTTTTTTTTATATTATCGCTGTGAATAGAAGCCCGGCATTATTATTTTTTGTATTCTCTTGTAGTTATTTCATTTTAATGACAATGTAAATCATCTATAAGACTCTTACTTATTTAGCCAGCTATGTATATCATATGCTCCATTTCACTTGAATTTAGACTCTTTTCTTTTCTTTTCTTAGTTTCATTTTCCCGACTAGCTGAAGTAACTTTTAAATGCAAAATACTGAATTCATGCAGTAAATCTGAGTCCGCTCATCATTCGTTCTGTGACGATGGTTTGGAAACCCGAAAAGCCATATCATGGGGCACGGGGTTCTGTTCTATTAGATCATTTTCTCTTGCAAAAAATAACGATTAAAATAACGATTGAAGTATTGATCACGTACCATGTCAGTCTTATTCTTCGACCAACCTTATAAACGATTTTAAAACTTTGGAGTAATCCGTGTTATCCTGCGATTTTCCCCGTGAAATTATTCTTTAATTTTTTTCTTTCCGTATTCTGAATAACAAAATAATAATAGTTCGTATGACACAAATGCCCCCGGGGAGGACTCCTATAAAAATTGTAAAAAATGAGGCGGGTGCTCGCCGTACCTATTAGGGGTCAAAATGTGAACATTAGTACCACTTAGGGTGCTAAAATCTAAAATGATGACCGTTAGAGTTATCGCTGTACCTTTTAGGACATGTTTAGGGTATTTAGCCTCAAAACTATGACAGTATGTGACATGTACATGTGTTGTTTCGGAATTGGTACCTCTTAGGAGTAAAAATTCTTTTGATCCACGCCTATCAAACAAGATTCTGGTACCTTTTAGGGTGTTTATCGAAAATTTCCGACGAGCACCTCCGTCATTTTTATATGGGAGCCCCCCCCCCCCCCCCCCCGGAAAAATGCCCTTTACCATTTTCACGATGGTGTCATTTTACTACAACTTCCTGAATTCTTCAGTTTTGTGTTTCTTGTACAAATTAGGGTTAAATGGTATCAAGAAGTCGTCTATTGTACCGAGAAAAAAAAAGAAAGGAAAAACGAAATAAATTCTGGTAAAATTCTGATAAAATATAAACTAGTCTTGTATGACGCCTTCGTGAAAATGGCCTATTGTAAGAAATACCAAAGAATTCAGTGTAAAAAAAATTCAGAATAAATTTATTGCTATAAATTAGCTTCTGGGAACGAAAGACAAACAACTGAAATTTTGGAAATTTACAACGTGGTGCAATTTTTCTCGGAGTCATCTTTTAAAATTTTGTAACCTTGGTTTGTATGTTACGTCATCGTCGTCATGTTGATGGGCATGCGTGGGAGCCTATCGGTGGTTTCGATCACTACGTGGCTACCACACCATTGGGAAATTTACAACGTAGTGTAATGTTTCTCGTTAAGTCATCTTAAAATATTTCGTAACCTTGGTTTGCATGTTACATGTACGTCTTCGCCGTCATGTTGACGGGCATGAAGAAAAGATTCCCTACCGTTATAATTATAGCCTGTTGGTGTTTCCAATATTTTGCACATCGGTAAGCATGCACAGTGAATGTTTTAAAAAAATCCATCGAGCCGTTTCTCAGATTTTTGCAAATTCCATTAAAATCGAAAATTTCTCAAAAATTGCACATGAAACGATGTTAGGTAAGGTAGTTCTCAAGATCGCAAAAGAGAAAGTAAACAACTTTCAAGGTTTACAAACATAACATCAAGCTACTTTTTGACATTATCATCAGTCAGTAATTTCACAAAACCAGTGTTAATCTCTCGATCAATTTAATACCAGTACACAAATAGTAAGGTTTGAAATGTTATTGCGATTTATTTGAATTCAAACATACAGAATTTTTTTATTCTTGCAAAATATATATGCCATATACCATATTTTAAGATGTCTATGTGGGATTTTCAATGCGAAATCTTAAACGCGCTAAATTTTACTTTTACTGATTTCTAAGTTTCTTGTTTATCGTCGTCATGGTAATATCGATTTTACCAGAAAATATATCTTGCCAAACTTCAATTCAAAACCAGTTAGTGGTGAAAATTTCACGTTGATCTGACTTGGAGAAGACCGCTTAAAAGCCGATTGAAAAATGTTGGTATGGTCTCCAGAAAACTGTATCGAACCACCTTATTTTTTGATAGGTAGAGTGCACGTGGTAAGGAAGCCCAATAGGAGCTAAAAAGCTTGTAGAAATTGGGCTCCTCATATTTAATTATATATTTATATCCATTCACATTAATTCAAATTAAAAGTGTAGTTAGTAGTCCTGTATGTGTTGCTAAGTAAGGAAAAATTGAAATCCAAATTTTAAACAGCTCTTAATTAGTATGACAGTAATTGGCCACTTTAATTGAGAATGACTAATGAGCCTTGCAAATTAATTAGTGATGAAGAGTCATATTGTGTTATTGAGCACACAAAGAAACGCCTCCAAACGGTATTTTTTCGCCTTAATTTGGCACAGTAAGTAATGGCCTGTAATGGGTGTTTCTAAATTAGCCATGTAACGAATAACATTCACTTGAGTTTTAATTATACAACATGATTTTTTCGCCTTCGCTGCAATAAAGGCCATCGATTTTGGAACTGAATGAGCCAAAGCAATTTGACAATAATTATCAAAAAAATTAGGAAATAAAAATTGTAAAGTTGAACTGAGTTTAAGTTTTGAACAGGTATACATTTGTGAGTCAGTGTGTGGAAAATATATTTTACATAATTATAAACATGCCATGTTTAATACACAAAGAAACACGTCAAAGTTTAAAGTTTATTTTTTGTGGATCACATTATTAAGAATTAAAATTCTTGTCTCTAAATGAAGTCTGCAATTTGAGACAAAATGTCCTGACATGTGAAGTTTTGTTCACAAGGAAACACCTCAAAGTGTGTCTTTCCGCCTACAATAGAACTACCTTTAATTCTTGATTCTGAATGTATATGTTGTAGTTAATTTTTTATCTCAGTTGATTTTTGTTTTTCCTTTGTTTCAAGTTCATTAGCATATATTACCATACCCAAAAACAATGGAAAAACAAAAATTAACTGAGATAAAAAATTAACTACAACATATACACAATATTTTTTAGTTGTACATGCTCTTTTTTGTGGTGTAAACCATGAAACACACCCCAAATGTATCTTTTTCACCGTTGACAGAATTATACAATTGCCATTAAATAATCGCCATTCCCAAATGTCTATCTGATGTCCATTTAAAATCACAATAGATCCATGCAGCTGAAGTAAACAACGGGAACAAAACTGTAATCATGATCAAAACTAACCTTGATTGGCTTTGATGCAGTCTATGTATTAACTCATCTACTCTCCACCTTATCTTACAGAGAAATATGAGTCCGTTACAAGAGCTACTTCTTAAGCTATCCCAACTTGTTCAGCAACTCCTTCAGACCTTGCCGTATTGGTGGCAACTCCCGATTGTCTTGCTGTTTTTTTATCAGTCTCGACAAAGGGATTACTTGATGCAAAACAATTTATTTGATGGTTACCCTTCCCAGTTTAATGGACCGAAACGCGATTGTCAGGACCCGGTGATAGGTAAATACTGCTAGATTTAACAACCGCTTGTACATAGCATAACTTTATTAAATTAACTAGTTTACAAAACAGGAAATAACCATAATAAGGCTTAAAAAAATCTTCTAAATTAGAATCTATTATTTTCGTAAGGAACATGGGCAACAAATCTAAAAGGTAAATGATTATCAAAACAGATGAGGAATGGAATATAGGGAAATTCAGAGAATATTTCATATCACCCATGAGCAACCCATGGGGTCTCTTTTTTAGTAATGAGGAGTCAGGGGTAAATGTAATACGTAAAAGCTAGGGATAATTGCATGCAAACTTAGACTGAATTTAGTGACTGAATTAGATTGCGTGCTTTCGTTTTGTCATTTGCGAAAAATTCAGTTTCAAAATTAACATGTACAATCTTCCCACGATAATATTATTTCATATCGTTTGATAATATTTATTACATACATATTCAGTTATAATCTACGGGAAAATAACATTGTGATGACATATAGACTACATCTACGCATGGAGAAGTTGATTTCCGCAAAATGTCAAGATAAGTTAACATATCTAGATCTTACCAACCGCAACAAACGCAAATAACGAATAAATCAATTAGACTGGCTAAAAACAGACCAAACAAAACTTAGTCACTCAGTTCCAAATCTGTGAAAACAGCGTTGAATGCGTTACGTGGTTTTTTTAAATGAACTCGCACTGCTGGCAATCTCCGTACCGTGCAGACGCCATGACTTTGTGCCCACTATAGAAATTATAGCGGGTCTGGGTATGAATTCGACTCCGTGAGGGTTTGAAGAATCTTTTGGGGACGCGGGACCTTAAAAAATGGCAGCAGAGAAAACTAGCTGTGAGGTAAACGTTGTTTAAAATACGACAGACTTAATAGCAGCTACACAAACACAAGTAAACATCAAGAAATACAAAATGTTTCTTACCTTAGACAATAACTTCATTCCTTGCATGGGAGCAAAACCAACGACAGAAAACTGAGCCAATTTTGTCAAAACCTTCGATCGTGAGATTCACGTGTAGCTATGCCTTGAAGTAATTCCTTACGATTACCTCGCCGTCCTTGATTTGTTGTTGTAGTAAAACTTTGCGTTTTATTCCTATGTCGTCATCTTACAAGACTTAAGCCCCGGCTACACGTTCTAAAATTGTTATATAACATTTTTTGGTTCAACAATGTTAGAACGTGTAGCCGGCATGTTAGATGACGTTTGTCTTACATTTTTTGTTAGAAGAATGTTTTGATTTCGATCAAACACTTCTTCTAACAAAAAATGTTAGACAAACGTCATCTAAAATGCCGGCTACACGTTCTAACATTTGTTGAACCAAAAAATGTTATATAACAATGTTAGAACGTGTAGCCGGGGCTTTATCGACTTCAACTTTCTCCAGTTCCCACCTCCAGACGATTCCAGAATATTTATATCCCAAAAGCTTGCACCCAGGCTCTCTATAGTTTCTCTCTATAGTTTTTTTGGAGTAAGAAATTGGTGAATACAAGTTAGAAATAATGTCATTAATGTTATCGTAGGCCACTTGTCTTTGGGATGCTCCAACATGAAACATCTGCCATATTCGCTTGAGAAAGAGGGAATTACGACAGAATTGTGTGTACAGCATTGCAAAGACAAAAAGTACCCGTATGCAGGGTTTGATCACTGTCACAGATGTTACTGTTTTACAAATCTGAAGTAAATTGGAAAAACTTCGAAGAACGGATGCCGACACGGAAGGTCAGGATGCAGTGCTTCTGCAAAAATCGAAGTCTTCAGAACAAGTAAGTAACTATTCCATGTACCAATCATATTATGATAAGAGATAAGATACTAAGCAAAGCAATCTGTCAGTGTGATCGTCCTGGTTGATGTAGTTCTGAAAAGAACTGTTGTTGTTGTTGTTGTTGTTGTTGCTGATATTGACTGACGTTTCGACAACCCGTGCGGAAGTCGGAAAGTCATCTTCAGAGTCATATTAAGGAATTCAAAGTTATGATACCTGATTTATTCTGCGGTTAGAGGTTATATGAATTTCATACTGATATATGTAATTAGTGTAGTGATTAATAACTGATGGTAGAAACTTGGACTGGACGCGGTTCACTTTCTGATGACATTCTTTTTTCGTAGTGCATTGCACTGAGGACATGCTAACGGCTCGGACCCATGATGGGACCTGTAATGATCTGAATGAACCGGCCTCAGGAAGCAGGTTTTACCGGTTTGGGCGGAATGTGAATCGTACCAAGACGTTTGAGGACAATGACCTCTTGGGGCCATGCCCGCGAGAGTTAAGCAGAAGGTAACATTAACAGTTTAGTTATTTACTCATTCAATAGTTATTTCAGTATGATAAAGCATGTTGTATGAAAATAAGTGGCGACAAATTAGTTTTCTGAGCAAAAACACATACATCCTTTATTCAAGTTACAGTCTGAAATGTAAATTGACTGAACATTTTGAATCCACCACCGCGTAAAGACGAGGTAGACGGCGCATTTTTAATTTAGAATATTCACGTAAATGATGCCATCAATTAGAAATCTTTGGTTTTATTTTTTTCAGAAAATCTATCATTTGTAGTGAGAAAAGCATGACAAAATGGACTAGAAATGGTAAATTGCATAAAACACTTGAAAATTGAAAATTCAACATGAAGAATATTCATCAGGGTTGCTATCGAATGTTTCACAAGAATAAACTAAAGATACAAGATACCGAACTGTCATCTATCCAAATTATTTTATTTTTACTTGCAGATTGATGGCCAGAGATAAATTTATTCCCGCCAAGCAGTTGAACCTGTTAGCAGCCGGTTGGATCCAGTTTAACCTGCACGACTGGTTTGACCATGGACCAGTGGATACTTCCAGGCGAATAAAGATAGAACTCGATGAAGATGATCCTGTGTACAGGGAACATAAAGGAGAGATGAAAATTCCAAGAACTAATCCCGACAGCTGTCATAAGTTCTCGGTAACCTACTGCCAAAATATATAAATGCAAGAATTAGAATACATGACAACCGAGCCAACCCGGTTAGGCGAGATCACGGTATCGCGATACCGGGAACGTGAACCCTGCTCAGCTGAAGGAGAGCTGAGATTTTTCCATGATATCGCATTACCCTGCTAATCTGTGACTTTATTTGCATTAGCTCGCACAAAAGACGAAACAAAATGTTGGAAAAAATCATCATTTCAAGCATTCTAAGTTTTTAAGCCATTTTCAAAACAACAATGCACAAACAAGAGAGGATCAAGACGACAAAGTCAATTCCCAACCCGTACTCTATTTTAATAATAGCTGATCAACTTATTTTTAGTTCTTCTGACGCAAGCGAGCAAAACGTTTTGTAACTTGAACCTATAAATATGATTTCATTGTTTTTTCTCCCCAGGATTCAGAATCCCCCGCGACATTTCAGAATGACGTCACACACTGGTGGGATGGATCTCAGTTGTATGGCAGCAATCTCAATACAAATGCAAGACTGCGCAGCTTTAAAGAAGGCAAAATGAAGGTGGACAAGATGAATGGCTTGCTTCCAATTGGTCGCAAAACTGGAATTGAGATAACCGGTAAGCCTGAGATATCGGCTGCGAACAATCCTCGATTTTTCGAAAGTGATTTGATTGACTTTGTACTGGTCTTTAATATGTAAGTGACAAATGGTATCCCATCTCCTGCACTCACAGTAGTTTATTCTCTCTGCAATATTATTGTCTCTCGCCAGTTTCGTTTTACAGGATAGACATGGCTTGTACGACCAACAGGTTAAAAATTATGATTGTGCAAATTCAAAATGCAAACTCACGGTTAATCCATTTAATTATTCCGCAGAAGAAAGAATTAAACCATGCAAGCTTTCTTTCGTAAATCGCTTGCCAGCCAACTTCTCTTCTGACAGGATCGAATGACTTGTTTTACAGGTTTTAGCCAGAATTGGTGGATCGGTCTTAGTCTCTTGCACAACATATTCACAAGAGAACACAACGCTATTTGTGATATGCTGATGGAGCACCACCCTGATTGGCCAGACCAGAAATTGTACGACACAGCCAGGTAAAAGGAAATGAATTGTCAACCGATGCCAAACGTATATTTCGGGCATCCAAGTGCCCTTTATCCCTGCATTCATCTGTCTAAATATTAAGTGCTCATCATACATGTGGTTGTTATCAGTGTCTTAACTTGAAGTACATGTTTGTTGGGGATTTTCGGGTTAATGGATAAGTGGCGAAATAATTTTAAGGCTAAGGGATAAACCAGTCAAAACAACAATGATTAACATTAGGTTTAGGGATAATTGCAGATTTGGTGATATTAGGGATTTTAGGGATAAGGGGTAACTAATCCCCTTATCAGGGCCTCTGTTATATTCTAAGGAACATTAGTCGACGTTGAACTCTCAAGTTAGGCTCCAGAACACTCATTTGTGTTATAAGAAGCCTACAAGAAAAAAACAGCTCTCTCTCAAGAGTTGCTATACATTCTTTGTAAAATCTCGAGTTTTTAAAACAGTACTGCACAGTGACAAAGCATCTAGTATATCCGACTCAAATCTCCAAAGATAGCGTTGATTTCTTTGTAGCCGGATAAGAGAATGTGGCGCATGTGCCAATGAGGCAATAAATGTAAACAATTAGCCACAGGATGTAGTATATGTTGGTAAATCAGTTCGGTCTAATTTTGCAGAATACATAACTCAAATATTTCTCTTTCCCAGGTTAATCAACACAGCAACGGTTCAGAAAATTCACACAGTGGAATGGACCCCAGCCATTCTGAACAACAGTGTTTTGCGCGCCGGCATGTTTGTAAACTTTGGCCTGAGTCCCGGTGAAGAAGTTTTTGATTTGTTAGCGGCGTATAACATAAGCAGTAGTATGACTGGTGCGTTGTTGAAACCACTTGTTGGCTCACCAAGCGAGTTTTATGGCGTCCCTTTCTCTCTGACTGAAGAATTCGTGTCAGTATATCGTATGCACCCATTGCTACCGGATGATCTGCACATGCGTTCCTTTAAGAATGGAGAAAGGACTGGGAAGTAGTATTCACTGCCAGACTATTCTTTTAGTGGAGCTACAGATGTTTTAAGGCAAAATAGCATGGATGACGTTGTTTACACGTTCGGGACTGAGCATCCAGGGGCACTTACTCTTCATAACTACCCGAAACATCTGATGAACCTAAAGCTACCGAACCACCAACAGAACGGAGAGGTGAGAAGGAAAGTCACAGAGAAATTTTATTCATCCACGTAATGTGTTTTGTATTTTATTTAATATATTATTTCATATGCCTTTGCACATACAATTTATTTAGTGAAACTTACGCGCGCTCGCACACACACATACACAACATTGCTGCATCACACCCAGTCATGCCTCACTACTTTTAAATAAGTGACATATATATGTATACTACTTTAATACTTTACGATGTCTATCTATCTTTTCTTAATTTTCTTTTCATACATTTTTAACTAACTAACACATTAACATATAAACTACTTTTTAAGTAAATTGCATTTATCTATTTTCCTTCAATTTATCTAAACTCTTTTTTCTAGCCCAGAAAACTATACTTAAGTGCAACAGTTCACATTTCTCTTTTCTTTATTTTATGTTGGATTTCTTAGTTTCAATTAATTTTAGTATATAGCGGTGTCGGTTATACGTTCAAAGTAGGCTCAGTCCGGTTTTTGCTGAGAAACGAGGCTCAATTTCCAGTCATTTGACACGTGCTACAAGAGAAAAATTGAATAGCTGTTATACCTCGTGTGCACCTCTTATTTCATTCGTTCTCTCTAACAACAGATTTTATTGTTATCAGGGCTATGGACATTGTTAAGCTTTTCTATATATTGTTTTCTCAAGCAACAGTGTTGCCGCTTTACTGATTGTTTGCCCCCAAACATCCGAGTTCTGTCACTACATAACCATTGCCTTTCTCGTTATTCGACCAAGCACCACTTTCTTTTCATTATTAGTTACACAAAGAGAACTAGACGGAAGTGTAGAAATGTAAAGCCTTAAAATGATTACACTGTAAGCAAACTTGTAGTTTTAATAAAATCTGAGACTGAATGAAGGATCCGCGAGACAGAAAACTGGCATTACGATACAACGATTATGCTATAATGTTTTTGAGAATAATTTGCAACGCCATAAACCTAGTTCCGCAAAATGCTTTGAAAGAAAAGTCAGTGTTTTCTTCAAAGCGGCTTCATAAGCATTACAAGAATACTATATTATCTTTATAACTTTTTTTGTCTTTAGTTCATTGACCTTGCAACCATTGACATTGTGCGTGACCGAGAACGTGGCATCCCACGATATAATGAGTTTAGACGATTGACGCATCTCCCTCCCGTGGAGTCCTTTGAAAAGCTCACGCCAAACAGAGAACACTCCAATCTGCTGAAGGAGCTGTACGAAAATGATATTGAGAAAGTAGATCTCCTGATTGGTTGCCTGGCAGAGGAGCCTCGGCCTGATGGCTATGGGTTTGGTGAAACAGCATTCAACATATTTGTTCTCATGGCCAGCAGAAGACTGCAAACCGACAGGTCAGTGAGGCTGTTTCGTGAAGCGAAATGCGCTTTCGGCTGGTCATGGTCGAAGAAGATCGTCACCGATCTTGAGTAAAAACTTAGACTTTTGGACACAAAATGAACTGGAGATAACAAAATGAATATGGGTATAGAGAATTTTTTTAACGTAAAGTTGAAGTAAAAGAAACGACATACGCTGATACTTTCATAAAAATGTTTATTTATATCATTTTGATAATGCTAATAACGATGGATTTTGACATGCATATGCAACCGCCAAATTGTTATTTCATCGATCAAGTATGCCAATTAGGTCCGTGGGTCATTCGTCCATTCAATTTTTTATTTAAATTAAAAATTGAAAATCGATGTCCGTTTTGGATTTTCTTTTTTTTTATCAAAAGAAATAGAAAAAAGAAATATCAAAATCATTTTACTTCTTTCCTTTAAAAAAAATTAAAGTAGGGCATGCATTTTTCATTTTTACCGTCGACAATTTAGAGAAAATTAAACAACCGACATCATTCTTTCACTAACAGTTGAAACCAATGTTAAAGTTTTATGACATCGCTGATTATTCCGTTTTCGACGAAAGTCCAAAAAATTGAAAATTGCGATCAGTTTTCAATTTTTGTTTTTAAGCTTAAAATTGAAAATCGTTTGCACTTGAGGTGACAAAAGCACTCCAGTGGGGGAGGGTGATGTCTGGATAAAAGTACGTAAATCGGGGGCATCCCATCCCCTACCCACTGCGTCATGAGTCAACCGTCAACCTCGTCCCCAGCGCCATCTCCGCTTTCAAGATGCCGCCATCTTGAAAGTGAAGATGGAAGAGTCTGGGACTGAATTAAGAAAGAAGCGGAAAATTCATGTGAAAGAGTAAACATCACAAACATGGACGACTTTAGTGTTGAATATATAAAGGATCTTGTATTAACTCAAGGCAAAACACACTCCGAGGTTAGCTCATTACTAAAAGAAGCATTTCCTGATAAGAGAGGCCTTAGTTCGAGGTCACTAAGAAGGTTTTGTAATAGATTGGAAGACATTGACAAAACTGTTTGTCAAATAACGAGCTTGAACAGTGTTCGAAGGACATCGTTGCTTGGTTAAGCTTACGTACGGTATATTTTGAATAACTCTAGTCTACTACGTCGTTAGCATCCTTTATATTTCCATTTTCTGCTTCCTCCATCTTTGTTTAAAACGTTTCTCTCTGTTATTTTTATAATTAATCTTTTAGTAAATGGTTGTGAAGTAACAGTTGTTGAATTTTGTTCTTCAGGTTTATGACCGACAATTTCACTGCAAACATCTACACAAACGAGGGACTCAAATGGATTCAAGACACAGACATGCGCAGTGTGCTTATCCGGGCATTTCCGGAGATCACCGGGCTGAATGAAGTTTTGAAAAATGTCGAGAATGCATTTTTCCCCTGGAACTGATTTCGATTCAATTTAGTTGTGAAAATATTCCTTGAGCTTGAATGTACTATTGATTGGTGGTTGGCAAATTTAATTCATTATACCGGGTTGAGTAGAGAAGCAAATAAAACGGATTGCCTATTATAAATTGTGTTGATGTATCTTCTTGTATCTCCTTCTAATATTTAAAAATGCCGTAATTGATCGGTTTAGTCAAGAAAATCTCGAGAGAAAGAATGATTTAGAAAAACAGCTAAAGGAAGTCTAACATTATTGAATTCCGCCCAACCAGCTGTGATTTGACGTCATCATGTCAAGCCACAGAACCAAAAGACGAGTTTTTCTATTCGTAGCCAGAAGCAGAAACGAGAACAAGAAGTATTCGATTTCGTGACTTTCGGGACGTCAAGATTCTTGTTGCGTAAACTCTGAAAGAGTGAAAAAGGTGAAAAGGTGAAAGGTGAAAGATACCGAACTATTATTGTAGTGAAAAAGCTATTGATGTCTTTTGCAGACCATGATGGCCATAATCACCAAAGCAAGGAAAACGGCAAGATAACCCACATTCAGTGTGGAAGCTTCAAAGTTTATCCTTCCTTTTTCTAACAACTTTGGCACAACTGACAAATAAACTAGTTGTGTTGGTTTGTCAGGGCATTTTCTCATCCCATGCAACTGAACGACGTCATGCAGACATGCAACGTCGCCTTATCAAAACTAGATGGAGTATCCATGCTGAATTAATATATACAATTGCAACAGAGCCAAAATACCAAACAAGAGAGACAGCGCCAGGTTAGAAGTTGACAAACGTGATTCTACCAACTTTAAATCCACATCGCCTCTCTTTGGCGTAGGAAATGAACAATGGATGGCCATGAATGGATGGTCTTCGTTCATGTCGTCAGATGTGGTACACTCTCATTTCCAACGGAATTTCCGGGGCCTGGAAATTCCGTCGAAAAACTAAATGTTGCGTTCTTTCTCGCAACGTTTGTAATAGAGTCAGAATTAGCGCAAGGTCGCGTACCGCTACTAGTAGAAAGATGCAAATAATAGGTTCATTTTTCGTTTGGGAGTTTTGAACCACTTTTCAAGAAATTTAGCTAAAACCGTTTCCTGTGTGGGTGAACAAAATAATTATTTACATTTACGTTTAAACGGAAAAATTCCAATCTTTTTGGTGAATGGTAAACAACCTTTTAACTTAGTAAATTCAAGATTTTATCTTTGTTCTCCATTCTCCTGTCCAAAGAATTGTGGAACTATTTTTACCCTTTTAAAAGGTCTAGGCATCTCCTCGACCCTTTTGAGCCGCCATAATTTCTTTTGTCGTTTATCTCTCGATTGATATAACATCGCTATGGCAGGAGCCGCCAATGTCTGTTCATGTTTAAGATTTTTAATAGTTTGTCCTTCCTTTTTCGATCAACTATGGCACAACTAACGAGACAAACTGGTTGTGTCAATCGGGAGAATTTTCCTATGCCAAGATGCAAACGATGACGTCATGCAGGCAACATGATCATTAGGCGGAGTACAGCAGAGCTATAATACCAAACAAGAAAGATAGCCACGCTAGAAAAGTGTCAAACGTGATTCTACCAACTTTAAATCCACATCGCCTCTCTTTGGCGTAGGAAATGAACAGGGTGATGTTGTGACGATCTTTAAACGGATGGCCTTCATTCCAGTCGTCAGATGTAGTACAGTTAATTTCTTCGTAGATACCTTTAAAACAAACGAGAAGAAGGACAAAATATTACAAGCGCAAAACGTTTAGCTTATGCACAGGCTCCCTTTAGGGGGGAGGGGAATTGGGTTAAAAGAAATCGGCGAGCGGAGCGAACCGAACGCAGTTTGGGGAGGGGACGGCTGAGATGACGGAGGAGCATGTGGACTTTCTTTTGATACCGCCGATGCTCAGATTTCCCTTTCGTAGACGGTCGATGCCATTTTTAACGGTCGATGCTATCATTAACATTCATTTGTTGATGGTTTTATGCCTGGATTGGGTCGAAAGTAGACTATCATTGTTAGATAAAATTGGGCGGTAAAGCGATTATTAGACCTAAGCTAGATTCGCGATTAGATTACATTAGGGATAGGGTCACCCGTTTTTTTATAATTAATTTTTCTTGGGTTTGACGGATCAACTCAGTTGTGTAGTGGTGAAAGAGGGGTGTTAGCATGCAAGAAGCTCCCTGTTCGATTCTACGGTTTTATTAGCAGTTTTTCTTTTTCTGATAGCAAAGTGTCGCTAAAATGAAAGCGGCCGTTTACGAAAGGGAAATTTGTACCGCCGATCCATGATACTAGAATCTGGTATCATGATCTGATTGGTCGAATCACTGGCTATTGACAGGTTTGCGGTAAACGATGACGCGTGTTGACATCTCAAATGCCAGCATGGGCTATAGGAAAAGTGCGTTTCGACTAAATAAAGTTTTATTGAACTTAAGTAGTCCTGTGTCTTTTCTGGTCGTTTCTCTCCATATATTTTGTAGAAAAAGCTTTCAAAACATTGCATTCAATTCAGAAATTGTGTAACCAAGCGGTTTTTTTTTTTCGAATCCAAGACGCGAGCACTAAGTGCTCGGTGTTAAATCATAAAAATTACTGGGTGGGAAAAGGTTCGGCCGTTGCTAAGAGATCTGGGCTGTTGGGCCGAAAAGACAATGGCAATTGTTTTTGAAATTCGTTTTCATCTGGCAAGAGCAAAAAGCCATGTCCAGTCCCCTGCTATGACTGTCAGTAATAAAACTGCGACAAAGAAGCGACTCTCCCTACTGGCATGGTCGTGGCGAAAAAGTCACTGGAAGATGTTTCTTCCCTATTTTTAAAGGACAGAATTAGAAATCTGCCGGGCTTTTTCTGCATCTAGGCCTGCTCTCTCCTTTTCTTTGCCGCAACCACAGGCAAACCAAAGATTAGTGTGCTACTCGCCTGGGGGCTCGCAGCAATTATTCAATTTGTCTGTCGCATGGGATTTTCAGATCTCGATTTTGAGAGAGCTTTAAGTGATTCTGAGCAAAATCTTTCACATATACCGCGACTTAAAGATGAACAAAAGTTCTTCACTCTGTGGCATAATCTGGAATATTGCCGACTGCATTTAACAAAAGCCTAAAGTTTGTTTTGTTTGGCGGTTGAAAGCTCTGACCAGTTGGTGAGCGATGCACCGTATAGATATTTTTGTTTACAAGAAACCTTCAGTTTTAACGGCTGCAACTACGCCGGTCGAATATCTTGTATCAGTTGCATCTTGTCAGTCTTGCCTCTAAGGCTCGTTCCTTCTTAGGCGAAAAAATAGTCCACGAACCGCACATCAATTGCCAAAGGCAAGAAAGACAAGAGACACTATGAATAATTCTCTCCCTGTCGAGTTGATTACCCAATCTTTTGAATTCTTCCACTAAAATCTCTCCCTGATAGCAATAAAAAGTCAACCGTACATGTAGATTATAGCAAAAAGCCGTAAAAGTATTTTATCATTTCCACTAATGGTTTACCAAGCTTAGATTATCTGTCAGCTCAAGCAACCGACCATCCTCTTGATATTCCGACATATGCTAATATTACTCGGTGTTAGTGGTATCTTGTGTTTATCTACTTCTTACCGGCGCATTGGATTGTGATTCTTGCAGCACATACACACGGGACCACAAACAGATAAAGACAACAGGCAAGTAAAGCGGCAGGATATCCCACGTTCAGCACGGAAGCTTCAAACTTCCCTGACTCGAAGACAATTTCAATTTCAACAAAGAACTTTAGGATAAATAAAATGACGCCTGCCCCGTGGGTGAATGAGTGTACCACGAACCACACACTGTAGGCTGACACGGTACTGGAAACTACTGTACACAGGTCTTCATAAATTCTTATAACGTCATCAAGTGTCTCGTTTCGAACCTCCCGGATGATCCTGCGGGCGTCTTGTGTGAAAGTACCTGTAGTAAGCAATCAAACAAGTTAGAATGGCAGTAAGCCTTTGTTAGTCAGTAAATTACTGACTGCTAAAGCGGAGAAGGGGTGGGAATTGACTGACGCATGTATTAAGTATTCTTTCAATCACCATTATGGTATTATAGTCGCCGCTTATAGTATTATAGTCGGTCAATTGATTGGAATTTACCAAGAATCATTGTATGTATATAAAGAAATGTTTGTAAACTTCACCCTAGCCCCAACAACAAACTAAAAAATGCTGATTTCTATAAGGGGCGTGAACTTAACAAATATTAAGGAGGCAGGAAGCAGCATAGAGCGTTGGTGATTCGGGATCACCTAAAATAAGGCCCCAAATGCCCGAGTTAAGCCCTCACACGAGTCATTGTCATTCCTCGTGTGAGGGCTTAACTCGGGCATTTGGGGCCTTATTTTAGGTGATCCCGAATGCACCAACGCTCTAAGCTGCTCACTGGTTAATGCTGCTCCGGTACGAGATCACCTCCACAGTTGCTTGTGAATGCTGATCCGGCACGAGATCACCAATTGAAGAAACCCCACCCCTGTGCATACCAACCCACATGGCAATGGCACAGAGCCCCGGCACGAGATCACCAATTGAAGAAAATAAAACCCCTGTATATAACATGGCGGTTCAACGTCTTGACTTCAATCCAAGGAACCACGATTACTTCGGTAATTGGTTGCATGGTTATAAGATGAACGTCCCTGACGGCTACCAAATCAAGGACCTCAATTCATTTTTCATAACTAATCGGGCTGCTTTTCTCCAGAAAATTGCACGCGAAGTCACAGAGCTTGGTGAGGTGAAGGTCACTTTGTCATTCGATGTTCACTTTTCAATGGAAGGCGAGGACAATCGAAAAATTACTCACTTCTTTTGGAACGTCAATCCACTGATTGTTACAAATCTATATCAGCTTCGAGAGGAGGACATCCTGGAAGACATTGTGAATGGCTTTGAGGAAGAGATTGCCAGATGGCAGCATTTAGGTTCTGGTTGGGTGATTGGGAACATCAAAACTGTTTACCTTGAGTTCGGGGCATACCATCCTCTACGAGGCGGCACATTTATCCCAACACCATCAAAACTCAGGCCAAAGCAGGCTATCATCAATGTGAAGAACAGAGATAACCAGTGTCTGCGCTGGGCACTGAGATCTGCATTGTTTTTTTTTGTAAATGTTAACACAAACAGAACAGGCAGTTATCCCACTGATGATGGTCTAAACTTCACTGGAATAGATTTTCCAACACCATTGAGTCAGATATCCAAGGTTGAGCGTCAAAACAACCTTCCAATCAACATCTATGGATACAAGAACAATAAGGTGGTTGTGATCAGAGTCAGTGAGCTAGAGAATCCCAATCTGCGAAGGATTAATCTGATGATGCTCACAGACACACATACATCGCATTATTGTTACATGAAGAGCATGAGCAGGCTTCTACACAGTGAGTTCAACGTTGGGCGCCGCATGCATCACTGTGACAGGTGCCTCCAAGCCTTTTCTTCAGAAAGGGTTCTCACCGACCATCTCTTCTATTGCAGGGGGGTTAAAGGCAGGCCGATGCGAACTGAAATGCCAAAAGAAGGCGAAAACTTCCTCCACTTCAAGAACTTCCAGAACCAGATGAAGAAGCCTTGGGTCATCTATGCTGACTTTGAAAGCATTGTCGAAAAAGTCCACGGCTGCATACCAGATCCCCAACAGAGCAGCACCACTGCAACATCCGTACATAAACCCTGCGGGTTCTGCATGCTAGCTGTTCGCTCTGATGGAGAGACAAAGGGGCCTTATCTATACAGAGGAGAGGATTCGGTGCCAGTCTTTCTCGACAGCCTTCAACAGCTGGAAGGAGTGATCAGAGACGAGCTGCAATACAAGGTACCACTCTCCATGACAAGAACAGACTGGACAGAATTCGACCGTGCAACAGATTGCCACATCTGTGACAAGTCTCTCGTCAAGGAGAACCACAGGGACGCCATTGCGGCTTATGATCCAAACACCGGGGAACACGTGGGCTTCATTCATCGTCACACTAACAAATGTTATCAAAAGACATTCAAAACTTACATCCAGGACGTCGATGGTAAACTGGGTGAGTTCCCATTTATTGGGCCAAGAAACAAAAGGCAAGCCATCACAGACAAAATATTCGAGCAGGTCGACTGTCTGTTCTGTGGGGAGTCTCTAATCCAAGACTCTGTTCGAGACGCAGTCAAAGATCATTGTCACATCACAGGCAAATATCGGGGTGCGGCTCACCATTCTTGCAACATCAACCATTTCCGAACCAACCCGAAAATGGAAATAATCCCGGTAATCTTTCACAACTTGAAGGGTTATGATGCACACCACATCATGAGTGGTATTGCAAACGTGCATTCTGATTTGAAATGCATCCCAAACAACATGGAGAAATACATTTCTTTCTTCCTCGGCAAGCTGAGGTTCATTGACAGCTTGCAGTTCATGCAGTCAAGCCTCAGTGCCCTGGTTGAAGCAAACAAGCCAGAGTCCTTCACAATCACGGCAAGCCACGAGAAGAACCAAGCCAGACGCAGCCTTCTCCTGCAAAAAGGGATTTACCCTTACGAATACATGGACTCTTGGACTCGATTCGATGAGGCCTCTCTCCCACCGAAGGATGCCTTCTACAGCGAGCTCAAGAAGGAAGGCATCTCAGATAAAGAATACGCCCACGCGCAAAAAGTGTGGGAGGTATTTGGATGCAAGACGCTTGGAGAGTACCACGACCTCTATCTTGAGACAGATGTGCTTCTTCTGGCCGATGTTTTCGAGAACTTCAGAAAGACATGTCTGCAACATTACAAGCTTGACCCGGCACATTATTATACAAGCCCTGGTCTCTCATGGGACGCTCTTCTCAGGTATACGAAAATCAACCTGGAGCTTCTCACAGACGTCAACATGCACCTCTTTGTTGAAAGAGGCTTGCGAGGCGGCATATCCATGGAGAGCAGGCGGCACTGCAAGGCCAACAACCCCTATCTTCGTGACCACAACCCTGACGAAGAGTCAAGTTACATCATGTATCTCGACGCTAACAATCTCTATGGATGGGCCATGAGTCAGCCTCTCCCAGTTGGCAACTTCGCATGGTGCCCTGTCTTTCCAACACAACAACAGATAAGGAGATGGAGGCCAAACAGAAAGATTGGTTACATTCTCGAGGTTGATCTTGAGTACCCCGAGGAGCTGCATGATGAGCACAACGCTTATCCTCTTGCCCCAGAAAGGCAGGCCGTTCCAAAGGAATGGATGTCACCATACCAAAGGGCCTTGGCAGAGGGACAGCCAGAAGACAAGACGCAGAAGCTGCTCCTTACACTGCGCAACAAATCCAGGTACGTGTTGCATTACAGGGCACTCCAGCAGTACCTGGATCTTGGAATGAAGTTGACGAAAATCCATAAAATGCTCAAGTTTGAGCAGAGGGCGTGGATGGAGCCATACATCTCCCTGAACACCGAGCTCAGAAAGAAGGCCACTTCAGACTTCGAGAAGAACTTCTTCAAGCTCATGAACAACTCCGTCTTCGGTAAGACAATGGAGAACCTCAGAAATCGAATCGACATGAAGCTTGTACGGGCGCACGAGCAAGACAAGATTAGAAAGCTTATCGCAAGCCCTCTGTTCACTAGAGCAACGGTCTTTGGAAACAATCTGGCGGGGATACAGATGCACAGGGTGAACATCCTCTTCAACCGCCCAGTTTACACAGGCATGTGCATCCTTGATCTCTCCAAAACACTGATGTACGACTTCTATTACAATCATCTCAAGCTGAAGTACGGCCCGCGAGTAGACCTACTCTACACAGACACAGACTCTCTGCTCCTCGAGATCAAGACGGAGGATGTCTACAAAGACATGGAGAACCTTCGGGACGAACTCTACGACACAAGCGATTATCCCAAGGACCATCCACTCCACAGTCAGAAGAACAAGAAGGTCATCGGCAAGATGAAGGACGAGTGCGAGGGTGTGCCCATCTCGGAGGCAATCTGTCTTCGCTCGAAGATGTACAGCATCTTGAAAGACGACAGTGGGTGTATTAAGAAGAAGGACAAGGACGACAAAGAAATCAAAGCTAAGCTGGACATCAAGAAAGCAAAGGGCACCACCAAGGTTGTCACAAAGAAAGAGATCACCCACCAGAATTACAAGGACGCCCTCTTCGACCGGCGAACCTTCAAGCACGGGATGGACAGGATCAGAAGCAAAGGCCACCAAATCTTCGGCGAGCACATCACCAAGACAACGCTCTCTCCCTTTGACTCCAAGCGCTGGATCAAGGATGATGGTATCCACACGCTGGCATATGGTCACAAAGATATCGGTGGCAACTGAGTGCCCGGCGGTACAACCATCAGCTCCTCACGAACGAAGCCTCGCTTAGGCCCGTCGTAGAGATAATAAACCACTGGCTCATTCGGCTTGGTTACAATCCTTTGTATTTGGTAGACCTTCAAAGACCAGATCGGGTCAGTCGCACGCCTCCCACCCCCTTCCAGTTCACCGGGGTAATAAAGATATCTAACACTCACCCTGGGTGGGAGCTTCTTCTCTTTCACCCCAACAGGCCTAGCATATGGAGTCGCATGCTTGGAGGATATTGTTTTCTCTTTGATTGCATCCTTTGGCTTCTTGCCAGTGAGTCTTGTTACTTCATTGTTCAAGGCCGAGACAACATCTGGAAGTCTTTTAACCCAAGCAGTCGATCGACCAGAGGGCATATTCATTTCAACGGCATATTGATAACCAAACAGCCTTTCAGCCAGGGTTCGGTTGAATCTCTCCACAATTGCTTGGTCTCTGTGGATATCAACCCGCCCGCGACGAATGGTCGTTTTGTTGTCCCCCATCTCTTTTGTCACAGCACCCATAAACTCTTTCCCAGGGTCAACTTGCAAGAGTTGAGGCCATTTTAAAGGCCCACGTCTGTAAATCCGCGCAAATGCTTTAGCCACTTCTTCAGACTCTTTTGAAGTCAGAGGCTCTGCTGCTTTGTAACGGCTAGCCACATCCACAAGGGTTAATGCGTATTTGTAAACCTTTCTCCCGCGTGGAAGTTTGTCGTGTGGCAGGAAGAGAAGATCTGCTTGATGCACTGCATTTGGTGATGAGACATCAAACTTGGGACGAGGGATATGGCGTGGCGCTGGGAGGTAAACTTGCCAAAGGGCTTGTTTGACCAGCCATTTCTTTGCGACATCCTCAGAGACCTTGGCTGCTGCAGCTAGCTTTTTGACAGCGGCAAGCCCTTTCCAATACCCTTTCGGACTGTAATAGATCTTAGAGAGTTTGGCCTCCATAGGGGTATATATGTTTGTTTACAGAAAGCGATAAGCCACATACCCACCCGCAAGCAGGGTGCCTCCAATGAATGCAAGTTCGCCATTCTGCTGTTGTGGACTGGGCTTATAGAAGTCCGAGAACTGGGGCTCTTTGTAGTCTTTGATTTGTTTATCTGGTTGCGTTTGGTGCATCTGGTTATACAAGACTAGAGCTTGGTCAGTGGTTTGGAAGTTTTTGCTTGCTTGGTGTTCCTTCCGATCATTGGCTGCAATCCAGTCGAGGAGCTTGGTGCGGTCCTTCTGGTATTTGGCGTAAGCCGCTTGGTATTGTTCCAGGGCGTGGTCGTGACGGATTTTCTCATCCATTGCTGCCTTTCCGTTATCACCAGACAGATATTTTGCGAGATAATTGCCACCCGTGAAAGCTGCCGCATTGAGAACAGCGCCAAGAGCCATTATTGCAATCGAGGCCATTGTGTATACATATGGTTTACAAGTTGTCTGGGAGGATTTTCTGGTCCTCGAGATATTTCTTCAGCGCGATGGTGCCAGCCATGACGGCTGTGAACTTGACGTAATTCATCAAGCTTGCACTGGGGTCGGCAGTTAAGTTTTCTTTAATTGTCTTTTTCCCAATCCAACCAATACCAGCGACAAGGCCAGTGATTGTTGCGGCGTCGAGTATAGACTTCACAAGCTTGTTGTCAGACATGGTTTGTGTCCAGTATACATATGTTTTTTTTATTTTTCTGACTCAGACTCGACCTCTGCCTCGACCTCGACCTCTGGTTCGGGGCTCCTCGACCTCGGCCTCAGGCTCGGCCTCTGACTCAGGCTCGGACTCATACACGTACACATACTCGGGCTCGTTGTGCCTGTTCATTGCCAATCTGTAAACTGTTTGAAAGGCTACCGCGTTAAATCCAAACCAAAGAAAAACCACGCCTCCGATTGCAGCAACATTCATCACCTCCTGGAAAGGATTCATGGTGTCAGTATATATATGTTTTTTTCATTCCATATTTTTTATTCCTTGTCTTACAGGAATTCGAGATGGTGGTGTTGCTGGTTGTGTTGCTGGTGGGGTAGCTGGTGTGATGTTTGCTGGCGTTGGTGGCGGTGGTGGTGTGTTTGATTTGCGCCCAAGCCTTTGCATTATAGCTTCGCGCTGGTAATAAACACCAGCAGCAGAGACAATCAACCCACCAACCCCCAGAATATAAACGATTGAGTTGCTGTTGCTGTCACTTGTTGTTACGCTTGTTGCACCACTTGTTGTTTCACTTGTTGTGCCACTTGTTGAGGGTGCAGGCTTTTCTGCTTGCGCCTTTTTCTTTGCTTCCCGGGCCATGCGGTTGCGTTCTGCAAGCCTTTTGCCAGAAGCAACGCGGCCAGGGTTCTTTTCTGTTGCAGGCTTTGTTTTCGGTGCCTCAGAGGTAACCCGTGCAGGTGTTGGAGTTGGAGTTGGTGTTGGAGTTGGAGTTTCTTCAGGGATTGTCTCGAGTGGTGTGGCCATCCTGTATATATGTGAATTTTTAAATTTATCTTGCGACCACGTGTGCTGCCAGGTTGCTGACAGGTTGCTGTCAGGTTTCTTCAAGGTTGCTGCGAGGTCGCCACAGGTCCCAACCCAACTTCATCAAGTTCCTTCAAGCGGATAGCCTTCACTGTCCCTGGTTGGATGTGTGGCTGGTGGTTCCAATTCTATCAAATCAGACTTGTTATCAGGCTCTCGTTCAAACTTGATGTGTTTTGTTGTGATGAGCGCAGCATTGGCAATCGCCAGCCATCGTCCGCATCGCACGGCAATAGCTCCAGCAAGATTTGACAGCTCCTGGTTGATGATGTAGTCGTTCTTGAGTTCTTTCTGCAACTCCACCACATCCTTAACCGGGGCCGCCATGCCAACGCCTTTGGATATGAGCATGATGCCAGAATCAACTAGGGATTCGGTCGTCTTGTTGCCAACGTAGGCCTCGTACCGTTTGCAGTACTTGTCAACGTCCTTGTCTGACAACCGCTTGACATGATCGTGTGTGAGCTGCACGCCGATGGCTTCTTTGGCCTTGCCTGTTGAAACAAGGATTGCCAGCTTCTCCCGTTTGGCAGGAATGTCATTGTCTCCAACTAGCCCTGTGGGAGGTGCGGCACCAGGGGTGGCCTCCAGCATCTGCATTAGTTCGTCCAAGTTGACCTGGTCTTCAGCGGCTTCAGCCATCAGGGGGTATACATATGTGTTTTTTAATTTTTAATAATTCTCTTGATGTCTGGCAAAAGGGCTTCAAGCTCTCGTATAAGCCCCGCCATGGTGCCTGGCATAGAATTCAGCCGCAATGGATATCTGGCCAGAAGCATGAGGCGCAGATCTTCCTCACCAGCGGCTTTGATAATTTTGTTTTGCACATCAAGGGTGTGTTTGTGTAATTCATCCAAAAGCTGTGAAAGCACACACAGTTTGTGAAGACTGGTTGGCGCATTCATGGTATATATATGTGTTTAAACCTTGTACTCAATTCCATACGGGTGTCTCAAAGAGAAAACCAGGTGGGAGAACTTGCGGGATTTGAGCCTTGCAATAAACTCTTTGTACTCCTCGTGGGAGAGCTCGCCGGCATAATCTTCGAATATGGCTTTGGTTGTCTTGCTGGAGGGCGTGTAAAAGAGCACGATCGCTGCAATGTTGTCACGATATGGCTTTGCAATGCTGGTGATCTGCTGGGTCAAGACCCACACGGATATGCCATCGTGTCTTGCGCTGAACCTAAGATTGACCAGCTGGCCCGTGCGGCCTTTGACATCTTTGGAGGCGGCGCAGTCATCGAGAATGAATAAAGTGTTGGTGGATGTGAAAAAGAAACTCGCCACCCTCAACCAGTCTTCGATCTCGTGCTGTTGGCAGACAAGCACGAATATGTGCGGGTCGCGATCCACGAAGCCATCGTATGTCTTGTTCTTAACAAATGTGGGGCAGAATAAAACGATGTAATCAAAACAACCCCTAAAAACCCCTTGCAGTTGGGAGAGAAGATACTGTGTCTTGCCAGAGTTAGTGGGGCCCACGATTAGTGCATTGAACGGCAGCTTTCTTGGGTCCATACCCAACACCTATATTAGTTGGTTTGCAAACTGGCGGGGAGGGGGCCTTTGCCAGAAGTCTTTGTATTTCATTGTGTGACAGATATCTGGTGGATGGCAGGGGAGCCGGCTTGGCAATAAAGTTGATCTTGTTTCTTGTGGCCATGGTATATATATGCGTGTTGCGTTTACTTAGTACTGTACAGATTCCAGCTGCCTGTCCATGATGCTCATCTGTGCGTCTGAGATGGTGAAGATGTGGCAGAGTGCGTTCCCCGACCCTGTACCGTTTCGTTCGATCTCGAGTTGCACGCCATCTTGTGTGTTGACGAGTCGTTGGCCGCCTCCGTGCAGGGATGTGTCAGCCATGGTCCGCAGGTCGATCCAGAGGCCAAACTTGTTGCCTGTGAGGTATTTGTTCAAGTCCATGTTAGGCCTGCCGTCCGTGTGCGGGTCGAAATGTCGGGTTATCTCTCTCCACATGTCTGTGCCACTGATGCCCTCATTGTAAAGCCTGTTTGGGACACCGTTGACTGTGACCTTCACTTTGGTGATGTCGGGATTGAAATAGTTCTCAGAGTCCCGAGCACCAGCTGTGTAGGGGTTGATGAACAACAAGAGAATGCCCTTGAGAGACCGGCGCTGTGGGTTAACCCGAAGATTCAGCCGAGTGTCACCACTTTTTGAGAATGGGTGCACCCGATCTCGCATTACCAGGTCGTAAGCGAACGCCTTGCCACTAGTGTAAGTGCTTGTTGCTTCGTCGGCCAGCCCCTTGCTTCTGACCGTCTCATACTCCAGCTGAATGTTTTCCAACTTGTACACGAGCTTGTTTGTGTCTGAGCCACGGACAACTTGGTTTGCGGGGGCGAGGGTTAGCTCGAAGACCAGATCACTGTACAGTGCTTGAGGATATATAACGCCGTGGTCGGTTAAGATTTGGTGATCCAGCTTGATGTGATACTTATTCTTGTATATTGTCTCTAACTTGTTCTCTACATCCACACCTGAGGTTTTCTTATCGCCAGCACCAGAGCGGATCTTGCACAAATCCACAGTCTGGATGCCATCCAGTAGCATGTTGTTCCGCTCCCCGGTTGTTCTGAAGAGATCTTCGAAGATCTTGTAGATGTCGTACCCAACCGTGTCCAGAACAGTGGTGGCTGCAAACTTCACAACGAGCCTGTCTACCAGGGCTCGAGAAACATTTTGCACGAGATAGTTGTTTGCATGACCGCCGGCTAGGCTGATGTTGAAGACAAGGGCAAGTGAGCCGGACAAAATAACATCGTGCTCGCCAAGCTT
This sequence comes from Dendrophyllia cribrosa, assembly GCA_024195265.1. Taxonomy (NCBI): domain Eukaryota; kingdom Metazoa; phylum Cnidaria; class Anthozoa; order Scleractinia; family Dendrophylliidae; genus Dendrophyllia; species Dendrophyllia cribrosa. The sequence goes on from JAJLRJ010000001.1 coordinate 54,696,339, forward strand.
GGGCACAGAGACATAAAGTGTCTCGCCGGGGTTGGCCGCAGTTGGGTTGAATGTGATGCGCTTGACGGTTCGCTCTGCCTTCATGGCGCCCAGTGTCTTTTCACTGTGTGATGGGAGTTGGTTCGGTTGCACAGCCATGGTATATATTTGTGTTTTTAAAATTATATTTATATATCATCATGGCTGAAGGAGGTTTTGATCCAGGAGATATGCCCGATAATCCTTGGGTTGACCATGGAATTGACCACGATGATGACGACGATGACGAACAAGAAGTTGACACAACAACACCCTTTCAACCAGGCGGCACATCCACCCCATATCATGGCGGCGAGCAGCATGAAATGCATACAATGCCTACTGAGCACAGTGGTCTGCCAGGTGATCCTGACGCCGTCCCTTTGCTTGGAGACTTCTCAGACGCAACTGATAAAGCAGAGGCGGTCGATACACTCATGGACTGGATTAAAAAGAAGTTTCCAAAAGTAAACATCCCGAAATTAGGTCCAATTGGTTTTGGTAAAAAAACCAGCAAATTCTGGCAAAATTGTTTCCTTTGGGGCAAGGGGTGGCGAGACTCTCATTCTCAAACAGGATGGGAGCTTTCTTAAATCGTTCACAGACAAGTTCAAAACAGCCCTTGGCCCAAGCGTTGAAGAGCTTGTCTATGAAGACAATGCATCAATAAGGGAAGAAAGGCAAAGATTTAAGGAGGCAGAAAAACAACTGAAGGAGGATGAAAGGGTTGCTGTGGAAAAACAACAAGCAGCAAATGAGGTGCAAAACCTCAGAAACAGAATTGAGCAAACTCAAGCGAGAAGGGAGGCTCTGGAGCAGGAACACGGTTCAGTCGTTGAAAATCAAGCCGAGATAGACCACCTGAAACTGCTGGAAAAGAATCTTCAACGAGATCTTGAAAACCAGAAAAAAGAATTGGCGGCCCTGCAAAAAATACAAAAACGAACAGACAAAGAACGCGTCCAAGTACAGGCAAAGGTTGACAAAGCCAGAACACGCCTTTCTGCTATGGTGAAGGAAAGAAATGAAGTTGAAGCAGGGCTAAACTCAACCAAACCCCTTGATGAGTTAAACGAAAGAGAAGCCGAGCTTGAACGACAGAACGCTGAAGACAGACGCGTCATAGAGGATGAGAACACGTCTCCCTCTGAAAGAGAAGCCGCGGAAGCCCGAGTTGCTGAGCGAGAAGAAGAGCTGGCAAGGCTCCGACCACAGGTTGAGGTGCGTGAACAAGCACTGTCTTTGAGAGAGCGGGTCAGAGAAATCTTCAAGAAATACGGGTGGACCCTGCAAGCGATTGTTCTGGCTGCTGGCATCACCATCAGCGCTGTTGTACTCGCCACCTTGATTGGCCTGGCAAAGGCCACCAAGGCTATTGGCAATGGGCTTAAAGAGCTTGGCAAAAAGGCAGCCAACGCCCTGCCTGGCCTCATTGGCTCAATTGTGAGCTTCATCTTCAAAACGGCTGGGTCAGTCATCTCCTTTCTGGGTGAACACGCCTGGCTGCTCATCCTTGCCGTGGTGGCCTTCCTTGTTGAAAGGATCACCAAGCGTTCGAAGTCTTAACTCTCTTGGGAGCGAAAAAAATTGTCAGGCTACATTGATTTTCGACTACCTCAACCAAACGAGAAGCCCTCCCAAAGCAATCGCCCCCACAGCAATGAGTGCCTTGTTTACGTGATGCGGGTCTGGCTGCGGTTCGGGTGTTGGTGCGGGGGTTGGTTGTGGCGCGGGTGTGGGAGCTGGTTGTGGTGTGGGTGTGGCCTTCGGTTTGGGTGCGATGCCCTGTGCCTGTGTGGCCTGTTTGTGTATCGGGTTTGATGGGTGACTGTTTGGTGGATTGATCTTTGTTGGTCCACCGTCCATGTGGCGAAGGGAGGCTTTTTTCGTGCCCAGATTAACATCACTGTTCACGCCCAGCTTCATCCCTTGCGTTGCCTCCTGTAGATTGTTGTTATACCCGATCACGCTCTCTGTGTTGATAATCATGCGCGAGGGCATGAGCCAGCTTCCGGGTGCTGTCGCAAAGTCTAACCGCACTTTCGTTGCTTGGATGGCAAGCTGGTAACGCTGTACGCTTGTTGCGATGTCGTTCAGTATAATGGCCTCCTCTAGATGGGTTAAGAATACTCTCTGCGTTTCGAAGGCCCTGCCTCCTCTTCCAATGATGCTGCTGCGGGTTTTGGCTTGTGAACCAAGAATGCAGTACACAAAGGCCTCGATTGATTGGTTCATACGTGCGAGCCCTGGCTGTGTTAGCCCCTGTGCGTAATTTGGCACAAAGTGCTCGAACTGGGTGTCCGCCCCTTGATCGCTGCGGACGTAAGTTATTCCATTGGCTTTATAATTGTAGTCTTTTCTGTCAGTGACGCGCTCATCATCGAACAGAGCTAGATCGGAATCGGGGTATGTGTAATCAGTAGATGTTGGGCCATCTCCATAAACCCAAATGTAGACATTCCCAAGTCCGTGGTTCTTGCCCATTAGGACTTCAACACGGTCAAAGTGTGTAATTCATTATTTATTCCACACATGCGCAGTTTAGAGCTAATACTACCGCGGAAGACCTGGAAATAAAAAGTATCTTAGCAACCAAATGCAGACATTCCAGTTTCTTTCCGTCGATCAAAACCTGTTACGAAACATGCGAACGAGAATGGTTTTCGAAAACTTTGAACCTGACTGTAAAGCAGAAGCGATCGATGATTATGGAGTTTGGTGTGTCTGCGCCGTTGTTTCTTCAATCTGAGAGGCAGTGATGGTTTCATTTGATGGCTGGAGTTCCGAGTGAAATCGAAGGATCGAAGATGAGCGCGAGATTCGCAAAGAAACGATCGCAGTAAAAGATGGCGTCAAAAGAAAACGCTCAACCTTTCGAGCAAAAATATTGAATAAAGCTTGTTTATAGTTCCTGCTCCAGTGATAAATAAATTATATCTCTTGAGTAAACGACATGGTTTATAAAATGCTACAATGCAACTTCAGCCTTCCAGAAATTTATTCAAATAATAAACACAGAAACATGACAATACGCATCACTGATCACTTGATCGATTATGGCCGGGCCCGGCTCAGGATACCAAAACGAAATAAAACCAGTCGATTTACAACACTCGCATGGAATTGTCTTAATGTTAAAGTCTTTCCGAATATATTTCGCTTTGAAATGGGAAACTTTCGTGCAAGGACGGCTCGCTTTCTACTTGTAAACAAAGAGCTCAAATTACGGCAAGAACTGGGCTCGATGCCGAACTCGATGCAAAGCTTCTTGTACGCGTCGATGTTGTATTTGTTGTCTTTCTGGTTAAATGGGGGGTCGTCTGGCAAAGCACTCACGCTTTGTTCCCCGCCCATCTGGTAGAGTATTCGCCTTGTTGTGAAATAAACGTGAAACCGGTAAAACGATCGGAGCTGTGGGGTTAGGGATAGACTGGAGTTCTTATCGAAGAGAATGTCACGCGAGATTCCACAGCCGGTTGTTACACACCACAGGGCGAAGGAGAGTTGTTGCGGCCAAAAGCTCATATGAGGGCCACCCATCCACTTTCGGCCGTATTTCGCGGTTGTGAATGAAATCTGTGTGTCCCTGAATATGTTTCTGTATTTCGTTGTGAAATAATCATTTGGCGTCACGTAAATCTTTTGCTCTTTGTCATTCAAGATTGCACCAATCATCATGTCTTTGTCTATTGTGGTGTCGAAAGCAACAGCCGGGATTGATAACATTTGTTGCCCCAGCCATAACTGATAAGGAAACCCGCCATCATAATGGAGGCCAAGAGCATCTCTTTCGGCGTCAGTCCAATCTTTGTGGGGCATTTCTGTAACGAGTGCCCATGAGCCTTGGCCCTCTTTGTAAAGCACTTCCCCTGTGGCGGTTTTGTGGTCGTCGCCAAACTCTACTTGCACTTCAAAGTGAGACATATCTGCGCGAGGGAAACGCTTTTTGAAGTCTGAGATTGCCTTGGCCTTGGCCGCGGCAGAGAGCTTTGCTGCCTCTGGTGTTTTCATCCAAGCAATTTCAGGATTAGGGGGTGGTGGCTTATATGGAGGATGGCTATTGACGTTTAGGTTTGAATTAAAAGGAGGCGGGGGTCCGTAATTGTGGCCACCGATGGAGATGCCAAGATTTGAATTAGGATTAAATCCACCAGGACGTCCGCCAAACATGATTGTATACATTTATATTTTAAAATGTTAATTATATACACAATCATGGTTGTGTTAACAATCGTCACGTCTTCTAACCCTCACACGATCTATTTCGACCACCCACTGCCGAAACCTAGTTATATCCGGCTTGTCTCTTGCTCAATTTTCAACTCTTGGCATACTTTGAAAGAAGAAGCACAGATTTCACCGGCAACTCCGCCCCCTAATGGTTCATCACGTGAGGTTACCTTACTTCCAGGGCATCACACTATTGAGAGTTTAGCGGAAACCTTTGAAAACCTAAAAGGCTTTAACAGCCGTTTAAATCTAACAATTGAAACAAACAGGCCATATGGGGCCATGGTCATTACAACTAACAGCGGAGGTGTGAAGTTAAGTAATAATCTGGCAGAATTGCTTGGCATAGACCCTGTATTGTTGCTAATAACCTTCGTCAAGCGTTTAACGGCACCAAGCACTTACTTCATCCACTGTGATCTGGTCGATAAAGAACAGAACTTACTCAATGGCAAGCCTTCGACAGTTTTGGCTCGGTTTGATATTCGTGGGAAATGTTTTGAAAAGGTGTTTTACGAGACAACACAACAGAACATCTTGCGTGACGTCTCGTCTAGTGATTATGTAAACAGCATAACACTGTCAGTGAGAGATAAAGATGACAACCTCTTCAACTTCAATGGCATGCCCTTAGAATTTGAAATCGAGATAAATTAAAAAATCATATATATACCCACGCCATGAGTTCTGCCAATGTGCTGCCATCGGCCCCCGAATACAGCGAGACACAACAGCTATACCCTATGCGTGAGATCACTCAAATTAATGCAGAAGACTTCCGGCTCAAAAAGATCTCTGACTTGCTTAAAGAGCTGTCTGACGAAGCCGAGCATTACAGACAAGTCGCAAAGAAATACAAACGAACCCAATCATTGGTTCATTACTCAGCGGTTGGCCTGGGGTCACTTTCTGTCGGGCTGTCATCAGGGGCCCTTGCAACTGCATTGACTGGATTCGGAATAATTGCAAGTCCAGCACTTGCGGGCATCGCGACCCTCTGTGGGCTGTCCTCTGTTGGCTTTACAGCTGCTAACAAGCGATTAGAGCGTAAAGTGACCAAACACGAGAATATCTACACACTGGCCCAGGCTAAACGCAACTCTGTCTATGAACTGGTCTCAAAGGCTCTGGAAGACAAGAGGATCAGTGATGCAGAATTCACCATAATCACTCGTGAGGTGGAACAATATCACGAACTCAAAGCTGCAATCAGGGATGGTGTAAAGGCTAAAAAAAATGTTGGCACTCAAACACAAGCGCCAGACCTCGAGAAACTCAAAAAGGAACTTCGCAAGGAAGTCAAAGAAGAGTTGCAAAAAAAGATAAGTCTTCTCACCGCAGCCTCCAAATCCGATTTGAGAGATTAAACTCTGGCTTCAATCTCTACATTTCTAAAGAAAAATCATTTGCGCCCAATTGAATACATAACCCGGCTGTACAACCATGGAGAAGTTCGCTAAACAACTGGCTTCTGTTCGGGTCTTGGACACTAAAGGCGAATACAAAACCAAACTCGATGAGCTTGATAAAGAATACAAATTTATCCTCCTGCGCTCACTCGAAAGCTACACCAAGGAAAGACGGCGTTCGAACCTGTCAGAACGCCTTCATATCATCAAGGAGTATCTTTCTCCAGAGGCACAATGCCCTCCACACTCACCTTTCACCCTTGTGAATGAAAGGACAAAAATTTGCCAAAACTGCAAAGGCAAATTAACCGTCATGATGTTTTCATCAGAACTTTGCTGTGAGGACTGTGGCCTCTTAGAGCCTCTGGATGGTGTGACCTTCGATTACAACGGGCTCTATGGTGGTGATTACACAATTACCAAAAAAAGAATGACCACCAAACATTACAACTTCAAAAGCTATCTCAACAAACATCTGAAAATTTGTGAACGCCACGTCTGCTTGTCCAATGATGAAGTACAACATGCAAATGTGACATTCAAATTCATCGAAGAATATCTGCCGAAAAGAATCTCCATGCCCTTTGTGGCCCACAAAATCTTGGATGCGATAAAAGGGCCACATCGGCTTGTCAATTACTTCTGGCTGCAAGTCCCAGAAAAATCAATGTGGAAGCACGAACAAAACTGGCAGATCATGCTTGAAAAGATGGGTCACGTTGTGTGACATTGCGTTACTTATCACGCGTGACACATTGCGTGACAGGTCAACAAAAAGGGCAAAAACCCTTGCAGGGGGGTGCCGGTGGCAGTTCTTTGCCTAGCCTAGGCTAGGACTTTAACCGCTGACAAGGCGGTTGTCATTTCCACATTTTACCTCTGGGAGCGAGGGCGAGAACTCCTAGGAGAACTCTGTTTGGCACCCCCCTGGAACCAGTAGGGCCAGAGCGGGCTCATCCGGGGGTACCGTCCACTGGAAGACATCCCCCTCTACTCTGTAATTCAACCATTTGCGCAAGCCTTTAAACAGGATTCAGAAAGTTGGCCAGCTTTCACCTCCCTAGACTTCACCAAAATCTGTTGAACTAAGAAACATATGGGGTGATTTTTCTATTTATAATGATCAGTTCAACAATCCGCTTACTTGTGGTTTCGCTTTTGGCAAACACTGAGAAATTGAAACAATACGCATGCGCATTTAGGGCGTGGGGACTGGGACGGGGCAAAGTGAGATATTGTATATATATGAGGCACGTAATGTCTATTTTAATCAACAACGAGCGATTGTAAATTACCTGAGTCAACAATGGATGTCTGATGCGATGATAATCAAAAACGAATATTTATGGCATAATGCGTTCAGAACTCTGGAGTAAGCTTTGCCGCTTGCTTCATTAAAAAGGCTTCCAAAAAGGCCTTGTCATCGCCTGTGTTTGGAGCTGTGGCAGAGTCATCGGTGTAAGTATAATTTTTGATTCTTCCTTTCAATTTTGATAGGTTTTCATGAAAACATTCAACAGACCTTTGGATTTCACTCAAGAAATCTGTTTTTTTAAACTCCCAAATTTCAGTGAGATCGAGCAATTTCCAAGCGAACATTACAACAGGTTTTGGCCCTTCTCTACGCGGGTTAGAGAACGCTTCTTTCATTGCGTTTAAACGTAGAAATTCAGCATTTTCGTCACGTTCTGTGAACGTCATTCTTATTTTGCCATATGAAACCAAAATCTCTTTAGTGGCAATTAAACCCATGACATGTTCAAACAAAGCAATTGATTGTGTTGCTCCAAGATCAATAAGTTCGACTTGATTGATCTTAATGTTTTTTTTGCTGAATAAATAACAGACCCCCCAGGCAAGAGTTGATTTATTTTTTGTCTTGAATGTTCTCCCGGCGTTGAGAAAAGAATTGTGAGCTAAACTTGGTTCAAGCTGGTTTAAAGAACACATTCTGAAATAGCCGTCAACAAACAAGCCTTTGGAGACCATGTCACCACTCAAAGCAAGCCCTGTTTGTATCTGATCGCGATAATAGCTAGGAATCTTGTTCATCGCTATTTTTCGCTTGAACGGACACTTGAATTCTAATAAATTTAATGTGTTATCTTTATTCATGAAGTATCCGTCTGGACTACAAGTGACCTTTCGATAAAGTGGATGCTCACTTGACAGATTAAGACATATGCTGTGACCAAAAACGGAAACAGAATGTTTTTGTTCAAAATACTTTCGAATAAGCGGCTCGAACAGATTGCCCCAGGTACAAGCCGTATTGTTTAGCATATGTGTTGGATGAATTTTCTTCATGAGCAAGCTTCTTCGCGTTTCGAACGGCGAAGTAGCCGTTAAAGCAGAAACTTCAGAGGCTCCAATTGTATTTTGTCTGGCTGAGAGCCAGTCGGCGCTCTTTTGTTTCAGACCAGTGTTCCTCGATTTGAGAAAGTTCGTGAAAGCTTGTGTTGTCGCCATCATTGGTATACGAAAGGTGAATGTTTTTTCAATTGGTGATAGCCTTCCTCGTAATCACTGCCGATGTCTAAAGGCATAGGCAGGAAACCGCTCTGTATGTTGTGGCAAAACTGGCAGATCATGCTTGGTCATTTTGTGTAACATTGCGTTACTTGTCACGTGTGACATATTGTGTTGTCCCTTTCAAACAACAAGAGCTGTCTTGGTCCTGGTTGTTTCTTCAAGGAGCGTCTCCAGTCGTGTCTCCATCAGTAAATATATCAGTCTTTAATAAATCCGAAGCACTGATAGTTTCCTCTTCATACGTGCATAGTCCCTCATCGATGGGGGGGCCGAGGAGTGATAAATGAGCTTCTAACGGTGTAGGTGAGAACCTGACCATGGTTTGTTTAGTGCCATCTTCGTTTGTAATTTCTTGATATGATACACCTATCATCATATTCATGAGAAGCTTATCAAACTCCTCCTCGGTTAAAACATAGACATCGTCAAACAAAGGCTGAAAAAAGCCTAGTGAGTTCCGTTTTAGTATTTGCCGTTCAGGTTGTGGAGCCTGTTGCTCCACCAAGGCTGGTAATCCTTGTGCGGTGGTATCAGTCAACGATTGTGCAGCTTGTGTCTCCATCAGTTTTGTACGCAGTGGGCGTATATACCAAGGGTAGGGATTTCTTCAATTGGTAATGCCTCCCTTACCGTTGAGGACAGCTGTCTGGAGCTCTAAGTGGGTGTACAAAAAGAACTTCTATCATAGATGCTACGAGGGCTGCTCTAGTAAATGCCATAGAAACTTTCGTGAGCACTTGGACCGTCATAATCTTCCTCGTCATCACTGTCATTGCTCGTGTTCTGCAATTCCAGCTGTAAGCATCTAGAAAATGACAAGCCAGGGCAAATAGCTCTGTGTATGCCCATGTCCTCTTCTGGCGATAAGTATTCTTGGCATTCATCACATGTTTGTGAGGTGAATATAGGGAAACAGCAATCGTACCGCCAGTGATAATGATTTTTTACCGCACGGCATACAGATTTCATCCTGCGTTGATGAAGGGCCCTGGCAGCCAAGTCACGCTGGATACTCCTTTCAACCAGTTCAAGGATGTAATCCTTGATCATGTCTGGTAAGTAGTCCCAATGGGATTCACCGAAAGACAGCAACCATTCGCCGAAGTAGTCTTGATTCTTTGGATTGAAGTCAAGTCCTTGAGCCGTCATTGCCATGTTGGTTGATATGCACAGGGGCGGGGTTTCTTCAATTGGTGATCTCGTGCCGGATCAGCATTCACAAGCAACTGTGGAGGTGATCTCGTACCGGAGCAGCATTAACCAGTGAGCAGCTTAGAGCGTTGGTGCATTCGGGATCACCTAAAATAAGGCCCCAAATGCCCGAGTTAAGCCCTCACACAAGGAATGACAATGACTCGTGTGAGGGCTTAACTCGGGCATTTGGGGCCTTATTTTAGGTGATCCCGAATCACCAACGCTCTATGCTGCTCAGGAAGTAATTAAGTATAACAAATAAAGATAATTAACAATATAAAGTATATACACTAATTTACTCTAACACTAACCTGAGACAAACACTAATACTGTAACTGAAAAATTAGTTTACAATAGTAAAAAATAAAAATGTACATAGATTGACATTGGGAGCACAACTCAACGTGACTCCGCATCAGGCAATTCACTCCGAAAGCTTTGTAAAGAAAAAGCAAGTTTGGCAGTTTGTTTGGGAGCGAACTCCCGATCGCGATTTGCTTCACAGTTTCTCATATTGCATCCTATCAGTGAACAGCTAGTAAAATAAGCTTTCAGTGAGGGGGCAGAAGGATTATTTAGAAAGGATTATTATTTATGCAGAGTTTCGGGGCGGAGTTTCACAGTCTAGAGAATCATGCATGTCAGCTCAGTGGATCTTATTTCATAACAGTAATAGTGATGACTCACGCAGCATGGCATTGGAATCTTTGCAATATAATTTGTCATTAACGCCTTTTCAGGAATCCCACAATTGGTAGGGTTGAAAAAGAGCTTATAAAGTGTTCGTAGTGTAGAAGTGAACCTTAATCCGCCGAATAGCACCAATACCAGCAATGGCTTTTTTACCTACGAGATCAATATGCTTTTCCCAGGATAATTTCTCGTCTAGTACAGCACCAGTTCGGGATTCCCACAGAATCTACCACCTCTTCGAGGGATGGCTTTAAAGAAACCGTACGTTCAGCCGAAGGTCAAACAACGTTGTTGTTGTTGACTCGATCATCAAGAACATTGATCCGAAAAAAACTTTCACAGAAATTAGTCCACAAAAATAAATCTTTCCAGTCTTTCCAGGCAAAACTGCGGAAGAGATAGCCAAGGAAATGAAAAACTCCATTACATACCAAGGCGGCCGCACCAATGTAACCCACGTAATCGTCCTTGCGGGAGCAAATAATTTGCCGGTGGATTTGGTTAACGTGTGTTCCCAAGTTCTAAAGTCAGAATTCCCGATCTGTCATATATAGAGGGAAAACATCGATATGTCGTCTAAAGGATGTCAACAATAATCTCAGCTCTGATGGCTGATAGAAATGGGTACATTTACATAATTAACTCTTAATGGAAGCAAACTTAATTTGAATGCTTAAGATTCAGCCCTACTTGCGGTGCAATTTGTTAAGTTTAAAGTGAGCATGCGAAGAGACAGCCGTGCCAGTGCTGTAGCGCGCCAAAACGGGGACTGCCCAAACCATCCTATCCAAATATCATAAAAAGATAACTGCACTAAGGCAAGGCACCTTTTATATTACAAATACCCCGATGTTGAAAGTTTAACAGAGAGGAACTACTAAAAATAATTCCCGCTCTTTAAAGTGTAAGGACACCAAAGTTCAGGTCATAAGATGCTTGTTACATATATAAGAGCTCGGATAACGAAAGTTGATTGTAAAAATTGTTCTAAATATTTAATGGCTTTTATGTTAGTGAGAGAAGAAAACCTACCGAGTGCCAAGCAACAGGCGGTGAAGATGTGACAAATATTGAGCGATACCCACTGTAAGAAGAAAAATGTTATGAATCCAGCAGGATTAAATATGTTGCAAAACAAATTGTCAGACAGCGACAAAGCTGAAATGTCAATTTGGTAGCATAAGACCACTGAAACTGTCCACAACACGTTCGTGATCAGGAAAGACAGAAATAATATGAATATGTCACCCTTATCAATGTCCCTTGGCTGTGATGGAGTCAACAACACCAACTTTTTGCATTTGCCTGCCACACAACAACCAATGAAAACGAGACACGAGAGGATAGATGCCGTAGCTAATGTAACAATGGCGATGTATTCAATTTTTAAACTGTGACATCTCCGCTTTTCAGACTCTGTAAAATTACGGTAGTTGGGTTTAGTGCACGGTAGAGACCCACAATATGGCATGAAAAAGATGTGGTAAAAACAAACGATGCCAAGTAAAACACGGGGGATGTTGTTCCACGCTCGATGTCCCCATAAACCAAGCGAACAGAAGCAAACTTTGAATGCAGCCAGCATAAACCTAATACATCTACTGGACTGTTGTGTTTCTCGTCCAATCCGAAGCGTTTCGAACGACGGCGGTGTGGTACGGAGAAGTAGTTCTGTTTCACTATCGGCCGGTTCGCTATGAATTTCATGTAATATAACAAGACCTTCGTCTTCCATCGTAGGCTGAAAAGCGTCGTCGTCCGTGTTCAACTCACCAAGTATCTTGAATCAGAATCACTTTCGCCCTACGTCACGCATGAGTGCGCCCTGAAGTAAAATTTTAAAGGATACCTGAATCTCGAGGGATGATGTCCTTGGTATGTTTCTTAAGTAAATTGACAAAAATGTCCAGTTACATGTGTCAAGAGCAGATCCATAGAATGTTTCTAGAACTGAACTCCGCGACCAGTAAGTGGAGGTCTGGACTCTGCAGGTTCAGGTAACTACGTCCATACCGTCGCTCCGAAAATTGATTATCAAAAAGTTTTAGTGTGCTCATTCTATTATAGATAATAACATCCTGTCATACGATACCACAATCATATGATCCGTAAACAATATTCATTTCCAACTTCTTGTCACATGAACACGTTTCTAACCGTTTCAAACTTCAAAATTTGGCTGAAATAGCTTATTACAATTTTTATCCGAATTTGAATCCATATTCGTAGCAAATTGACCGTATCAACCTATTTTTCTTCCAGAGTTTAATGTTTCGCTGAAATCAATTGCTAAAAGGTCAAAACAGTCCATTTTTTAAATAATATGAATCAGCCAATTTAAACGTTTTTAGACGAAATGAAACATTCGGCTAAGATTGCAGTTTTAAAGCGAATTAGTTTAGTCATTTCAATCCGCTGATGTTTGATTCAAAATAATACATTTCTGCCATAAGGCCTTTTTTACGTCTTAAAATATAACTTAATTGTTGCAGTTCGTCTGAAAACACTATCGGCGGCGCAAATTTTCCTTTCGTAAACGGTCGCTGCCATTTTAGCAACACTTCGAAATTTTTCACCAATTATCGCTTTTTTTTTCTATCAGAAAAGGAAAAATGCAATTAATAACCAAGAATCGAACCAGGAACTTTTTGCATGCTAACATCCCTCCTTCACCACTAGACCACTGAGTTGGTCCGACAAACCCAAGAAAAATTTAATTATAAAAGGTGCTTTTCTAAATGATACATCTATAACGGGTGACCCTATCCCTATATCTAACCTAATCGCGAATCTAGCTTAGGTCTAATTTAGGCCCAATTTTATCTAATAATGATACCCTACTTTCGTCCTTATCCAGCCATAAACTAGAGCAGAAATAGCATCGACCATTACAAAACGCTGGTTACTAATGAATGTTAATGATGGCATCGACCGTTTACGAAAGGGAAATCAGCATCGGCGGCACAAAATACAGTGCCAAACCTGATTTAACAAAATGGTTTAAGAAATGTTTGAAACCAATGAGCGAATTAAAATGGTTTCAGAAATGTCTGAAACTAATCAGTGAAAAGAGTCTGAAAATGTTTTTTTTATTAAGTAAATTCTGAAACCAATCAGTGGATAAAAATGGTTTCATAAATTTCTGAAACCAATCAGTGGCTGAAAATGGTTTCAGAAATTTCTGAAATCATCAATCAGTGAAAATGGTTTCGAAATTTCTGAAACCATCGATCTGTGAAAATGGTTTCGAAAGTTCTGAAACCAATGCAATCAGCGGATAAAAAGTTAAAAAGGTGTCGACGGGCCTGTGCGACTCCAGCTGTTCGTAAATTGTTTGTAAAAGCCTTCATAGCTTTGCTCAGTCACTAATATGTCTTTTAGGGATTTCCCTTTGCGATATGATATAATGGGATACTCCTTTAATATATGTAATCATCAACTAGTGAAGCTAGTTCAAGTAAAATACAGTTAAATAAGTATAATAATATAATATAAAGTCAAATAAAATACAAACAACCAAAAACGAAATGCTTATAAAATTCAAAAAGATCAATATGGTGGATTAATGATAACCGCCGTACCAAAATTGATGAATGAATTTATTGTAGTTTATCAAAACAATGCAGATAAAAGCTTGATTGACCATATTTAATCCAAAAAAGAGTTATTCATCTAAAGCTCTACAAGTGTTTAACGATCTTAATCTATTATTCCGTTAGTCATCTTCTTAAACTCGTTGTTTTCAATAAAACACAATATTGATAAATACGTGAATTTCATTTTATTTAATCTAATGATATACGTATCGAACATTCCATTAATTATAGTCATTATAAACTCAGCAGATGATGGTGTAAGAAATAGCAAAAGTTTATATAACGTATCAACAAATTACAAAAATAATAAAATGAAATACAGCCATGATAATGCACAAACATGGACAGATATTGTTTTTCCAAATGGTAATTATAGTTATGAAGATATAAATTCCTTTTATTAGTCAAGTAATAAAATACAATGAACACGAATCAGGTGAAGACAATATTGGTATCAGTATTCGCTTCATACCGAGTATGTTTAAGGTATTAATTACTCTTGAAAAAAAAAATTATAATATATTTTAGAGAAGGAATTTTTGCTGATTTACTTGGTTTCAAAAAAGGAATCATACGATCAACAAGTTATTCTGATAAGCTTCCGGATATTACAAGATCGGTCGATAGTCTAATAATCATACAAATATTATTCAGTTCCTATTCGATTGTATCAGGTATTCACAGACACCGAGACACCGAGCTGAGAGACAGTATTTACAGAGGTGTTCGTCTTATACAGGTGCCAGAGCCGGTTTATATTTTTTTTGGTCTTCGCTGGATCAGTTGAACTGTCCATGATTATGACTGCAGAATAACTGCTGCTTGGCCGATCACAGTTTGACTGTTGAACTCACAATTGACCAGCTCAACATGGGTAGAGCATCGCACTGGTTATCACAGGGTCATGGGTTCAAAGCCCGTTCATGCCAGGATTTTTTAAGGTTTCTTAGTTTGCAACTGTTTAAGTTCATGAAAGAACGCATAAAGTTTTTACTGTAAGTACGGCTTCATGGGAGATTTAATCTTTGTGGTCACAGAGGGTGACTTAATCTCATTAAATGTGTCGTGCTGTCGAAAGTGTTATCATGTTCCAGTAATCATGTCATCGCCAGTATTACAGCATCGCTGCAAAGATCATCAATTTGATTTCGTGAGTTTGCAAGCGGTTTTCAGTTGAGTGTCATAAAACCAAAACCACAGTAGTCACTCTGGCCAATCACAACAGATGAGACAAACCAATGAACCAATCACAAACCGTAGCAAATACATGTAGCCGGCGCCAAGAGCGGGAAAACGCGAGCAAGTCAGAATTGGTTTTGGTTTCACTTCTGGGCCCGGTTTTTTAAAAGGTGGATAAGTAAACGCTATCCACCGGATAAATCACTATCGTTTGTATCAGGTATTCACAGCGATGTTTTATATCATTTCAGCGCTGATAGTTCATCACCATCTTATCCATTTCACATTGAAGGGAGAGGAGAGCTATTTATAATTATATATATTATAAATATATATATATATATATATATATATATATATATATAGCTGAATTTTTGAAAAGGTGGTCAACGAAAATTACAGCAATTTCACTTCAACTAGCCCAAACAAGGATTTTTATGACACCAATCGGCCCGAAAATCATAGTCTTTTTTTCTCTCGCCCTCGCTCCCTTTCCCTCTTCCCTCTCTTCTCTGTGATTTTCGGGCTGATTGGGGTCATAAAACCCTTGTTTGGGCTAGTTGTAGTGAAATTGCTGTAATTTTCGGTGACCACCTTTTCAAAAATCCAGGTATATATATTACCTGGATTTTTGAAAAGGGTATCGCCCTAAGTAACCGTTCGTGAGTGTGCTTGGCCTTGTTTTTTTTTTGTCGTTCAAAACTATCTCTAAAACCCCCAATTTAAAAACTAAAGACTGTTGCTAGTCTTTTTTTCTCTCGCCCTCGCTCCCTTTCCTTCTTCTCTCTCTTCTCAGTGATTTTCGGGCTGATCGGGGTCACAAAAACCCTTGTTTGGGCTAGTTGTAGTGAAATTGCTATAATTTTCGTTGACCACCTTTTCAAAAATTCAGCTATATATATATATATATATATTATTACTATATATTACATTATATATTACTAATATTTTTAATCGACCTGTTAAATTAATTAACATACCAATTAGCATGACTTTATTGTTGAAAGAAGGATGAGGTATTATGTGTAAATATATATTATAAATGACTGATTATCGCAGACAACGAGATTTTGATGATAATATTGTTTATAACAACATTAATGGTCATCAACAAATTTAAATCGGAGATGTTTTCTTATATATTTTAAAATCTGTTGGTAGTATGTAAAGTGGCAACAAAATTAACAGGAAAGATGGCTACAAGGCTAGCATGAAAAGCTTCAGAGAAGCTAATTGAAAAAGCATCAGAAAAAATTGGTGAAAAAACGGGTCAATTAGTTGGTGAAAAAAAAAAATATATGATAAATGTAGTAAAAAATACATTCTGAATATTATATTAGATGGTTGTGAAGTAATAGTCTCCCACGCAGCCGTTATTTGTCTCGTCGCGCAACGCTCCTCCCCACTAACGGCTGCTGAAACCGGGACCACATTCCTTGCCCAGGCCTATAATGGGCTATACGGGGATGCTCTGCCCGAAAGGGGTACCTTTTTGAGGCTGGAGGTATATGAAAGGGTCGGGATTTCACGAGTTGAAGTATGTGAAAGGGTAGGGATTTCACGAAGAATAGGAAATGGTAGCGAAAACACGAGTTGAAGCATAAAAAAGGTAGGAAAAACTGCCATTTAAGTATTATAAAAAGGGCCTTTAAAAATATATCAAACAGACGCACGTAAAGGATATATGAAAGCGGTACCATTTTCAATGAAAGGTATATAAAAGGGGTACCATTTTCAATGAAAGGTATACGAAAGGGGTACATTTTCTGTCAAAAACGGTATATGAAAGGGTGAGGGTTTGGATCGACCTCGGGGCGGAGCATCCCCGTACAAAACTTTGTTGAGTACCCCCCCCCCCCCCCCCCCCCCCCCCCCCCCACGGAGCTGGTACTACTAAGTATCGGCTTAGTTGCTTACTGTTTGTATTACTAGTTTTGGCTGGTTAATTCTTTTTTAGATTATACATACTCCAGCAGCATTTTCGTTCGTGGTCCTTTGCTCCTTGTTCTCATGTTATGATATATCTTCTTGTATCCCCTTCGATTGTTTGAATATGCCATAATTGATCGTCAAGAAAATCTCGAGAGAAAGAATGATTTTGAAATAAAAAAGCTCAAGGAAGTCTAACATAAGGCCAAACCCGGCTGTGATTTGGCATCATCATGTCAAGCCACAGAACCAAAAGAAGATCGAGTTATTCTATTCGTAGTGAAAAACAGAATCGCGAAAGAAAAAAGTATTCGATTCCGTGACGCTCGGGAAGTCGAGATTCTTGTTGTGTAAACTCTCACTTTTTCAGATGAAAGATAGCGAACTAGTGTTTTCGTGAAAAAACTGTTGATACCTGATTTGCAGACCATGGTGGCCATAATCACTCCCCCCCCCCCCCCCCCCCATTACGTTGGCCGACATCTGCCTATAGGGCTCATGGAATTCTTAGGAGTGGGACAGGCCTTTAAAGTAACAAGAACTTAAACGACCAGGACATCAAAGATGGCGACCGAAAGTTGACTGTGTCTTATTTCGTTTGTTCTGACGCCACAGACGTCAAATACGTTAAAAGAGGAAGGCGAGAAGTAAAAAAAAACGCCAAAACCGGGCATTTCCACTTGCGGTTGTCGTCTGCGACGACCGGGGCGTTAATTTTTTTCGTTAATTACTTAAGGTCCTTTCTACCAGACTTGACTCCCTTTAAATTGCGACTAGCAGAAACGAAACAAAAAAATTAAAAGCGTGGAAAGTGATATATAATGTGAGAATGCAGTTTAAAAGAAAATAGCGCACCTGTGCACAGGTGCGCTAAACTTCAATGGGAAAACTGGTCATACCTGTAAACGTAAAACAAATCATCGCAATTCAGATTCTCTTTAGCACTCCTCGCCACATGTTCTTTATTTGAGTTGAGAGATTCATAAAACGGATCAGCTGCAAAGCTGGTTACAATTTTCGCTGGTTTGACTTCGTCGATAATTTCGTGCTGTGAAGCAAAAATGAGAAGTTTTTCAGTCTAAACTACAGCAATGTTCTTGTTACAGTTGGGTAAAGTTGTTTAGCAAAAAGGAAATTTCATAGAAATAATATCTTCCAAGATAGATATTACATTAGTTGTTTTTCGCGTTGGATGGGAAGGAATTAAGGACGAATAAATAAATATCACGGCAGAAAGACCAATGGCACTCAAATATGGTGATAACCAAGATATTCATGGGAACAAAACCCCAAAGGTAAGCAGTTTTAAAATATGATAATTTTTCCAGCTTAATTCAAAATGTTAAGAAGGTATTGTGATTTCATTTTCCAATAACTGACTTTGAACAACGCTATAATCTATATGTAGCAATATACCAGTGTAAATGTATAAATATAAGTAAACTTCAATCCCATAAAAACCTAGTTTGCAAGTAACATTTATAATAATTGTTAATTTAGACCTTTTTCTAACGATGTTTAAGTCTCACGTGATATTAGAATGGAGCTTTCAAATAAAGTTATTCAGTTCAGTTGCCATTTCGCGGTTATCACTATACACCCATGTATATATAACTGACTAATAATATTATTTTCTCTTAAACGTTTTCATTCCCTAACTCACCGAGCACTGATCATATATCTTCATATTGTCAAAATGTGTAAAAGCGTTATTGTTTTTTATCAACAAAGCAGAATTATTTTTTCCCGCAAGACAGATAATCATTAGATTGACTTTGTTGCATTTTCAATTTTACGTCATTTATTTTCGTTTCCTGATATGATTTTATTCTTTTGTCACAAGTGATAATTATCTTTTGGATTAAAATAGATAAAACAAGGAGAAACTCCTCAAAATATTTTTGAGCTGAGAACATTAATCCTTTTATCTCTGCCCTATTCAATTTGTCAACCACCATCTTGAATATTATTGTAAGCAAAAACCTAGACAGAGAGAAACAAGAAAACTACCAGAAGTACCGGCAGGCTCCAAGAAAAACAGTGAATGTATGGAACCTCTTTTCTGAAGACATAAAAAGGACACCGAGCTGAGAGACCGTATTACAGAGGTGTTCGTCTTATACAAGTGCCAGAGCCCGTTTATATTTGTGACTGCAGAATAACTGCTGCTTGGCCGATCACAGTTTGACTGTTGAACTCACTGACAATTGACCAGCTGTATAGTTGAGTTGATAGCTCAACATGGGTAGGGTATTGCACTGGTTATCACAGGGTCATGGGTTCAAAGCCCGTTCAAGCCTGAATCTTTTAAGGTTTCTTAGTTTGCAACTGTTTTAAAAGTTGCTAACATCGCTGCAAAATCATGAATTTGATTTCGTGAGTTTACAAGCGGTTTTCAGCTGAGTGTCATAAAACCAAAACCACAGTAGTCACTCTGGCCAATCACAACAGATGAGACAAAGCAATGAACCAATCACAAACCGTAGCAAATACATGTAGCCGGCGCCAAGAGCGGGAAAACGCGTGCGAGCAAGTCAGAATTGGTTTTGGTTTCACTTCTGGGCCCGGTTTTTTAAAAAGGGGATAACGCTATCCACCGGATAAATCACTATCCAGTGGATAACATGCACAATGGATTTTAATTAACAACTATTCACCGAAGTGGAGGTGGGTAGTGGTGGATATTTACCGAGCCGCGAAGCGGCGAGGTAAATATCTACCACTACCCACCTACACTGAGGTGAATAGTTGTTTTAGTATATACTGGAGGTCGGACACCTCAATGAGAATATATAACGGAGTAACTGATTAGCTTTCAGTTGAGGTTGGGGTTGGCAGTTTATATAGTTAAATTTAGGCCTAAACAACCCGAGAAGCTAGCACGGTAGGTTATGTGAGCTGTAGGTAGGTTATAGAAGCTGGCACGGTAGGTTATGTGAGCTTAAGTCTAGCGGAGGTCACAGGTTCAATCCTGAGTGGGGATTTTAGATTTTCTTAACGGCTTGCTCAACGGACGAACTGTTTTCTTCCGAAAAACGTTCGGCAAAATCGGTAAGCCTATTTTCGATAACCTTTGTAAGATTGTCGGTTAAAGAACCCATAGAGCTAGTAACGGCAGCCTGTATAGCGGCGCTAACAGAAGGATCTACAGCTTCACGGTTCGGACGAGCACTGCTCTCTTCTGCGTCAGTTTATATAGTTAAATTTAGGCCTAAACAACCCGAGAAGCTAGGTGGTACCCTGGCACGGTAGGTTATGTGAGCTTAAGTCTAGCGGAGGTCACAGGTTCAATCCTGAGTGGGGATTTTAGATTTTCTTTTTTACACTTAAAAATTTATTGAAAATAAAGTGTCGACATTACGTTATATAATTCTCAATTAGGTGTCTGACCTCCTTCTGAGCTATACTAGGAAGACTCTACCACGTTACATTGCTGTAAACAAGGCCGTTGTGCTTTTTTTATATTTAATTGAATGCCTCACATTGATTGTTCAGTTTTTATCAATCTTCCAGCAAACATTTACTGCGAATTAAGACAAATGATGTTAACTTTATGTTTTTTTTATTGAACGTTTAAAATAGCTGCAAGGATTCCGATGGAAACTGTCATAATCTGAGGAGAAGTGATTGATGAAATCCTCCTTAAGAATAGATGAAGTGTATAACCAATATTTTGATTTGCTGTGTTTTCTTGAATTTTCACTTATGGAAGTTAACAGGTGAGCGAAATTAAAAATAGACATACATATGCTTCATCATGTTTGGTAGACACAGAAACTAAGTAAATAAAAAAGAGTTACTTTTTCATTATGATGGTGATAAGGAATTTATATATCCTCTTTTGTTCCTATCTGTATCACCCTGATTTGTAATAAAGAACAGGATTTGTAATATCAACCGGATTTTTAATAAAAATCAACATGATATGTAATAACAACAGGATTTGTAATAAAAATCAACCTAATGTGTAATAAAATAACTAACTGGATTTGTAACTAACTTTCAACCAGATTTGTAATAACATTCTTAACCGGATTTGTAATAACCTATTAACAGGATTTGTAAAAACGCTGCGAAAGGTGAGTGATACTTTGATGCGCGTTTCCAATAAAATATGAATACCCTTACCTACCTCTAAGGATGGCTTTGGAAATTTCCAAAGGGAGCGGGGTAGGTGAGTAAGGGGCTGAAATAAAATTCTTGGTAATTTTCTAACTGCCCCGCTTTCTAACCTAAGTCTAACAAGAATAACGAAAATGTTTTCTAGTTTGTTTTAATATAAGCAAAAGTTATATGTTTGATATAAAACGCAACATTGGAAGTGCAAACGCGGCACACATATATAGTATTTTTATGTTCGGCAGATTACTTAAGTTATAACACGTTATCATGATTACGAATTATACAAAATAAATGCAAAATCTGGTATATTAAACAATAGCCAAAGTGGTACTTGAACTGGAACAAAAGAAAACTGGGCATAACGACTTTTTCAAGCCACTGCTAGTTATAGCTAACAGCGTCAACTTGGCATAAAACTTTAACCGAGAGGCCTTACTTTGGGGTCGGCGTCGGTTTTTTTTTTTCTTTTCTAATCTTTTCGTTTTTTAATTTTAATTTCTTTCTCTTTTTAGAGTAGTTCTTCGTTTTGTTTAAACCTCGTTATGTGGCGAATGCCTTTCTTTTTGGGTTTGAATGTCAGAGGTCATATGTGTAGGCAGATGTGTAGAATATATTAACCCCACACCCTCTCCCCTAAACTCCTCTCAAATTGGTCTTTTCGATCTCTGACTTTTTGGAATATTCAAACCCTTCCAAAAGTGGGAGAATAGAGAGTATCTTTAAGAAATGCGCATCAGCGGTATAAAAATCAGTGACTCACCTTTCGCAGCATTATTACAAATCCTGTTGATGGGTTATTACAAATCCGGTTAAGTATGTTATTACAAATCCGGTTAAGAATGTTATTACACATCCGGTTAGTTATTTTATTACATATTAGGTTGATTTTTATTACAAGTCCTGTTGTTATTACATATCACGTTGATTTTAATTACAAATCCGGTTGATATTACAAATCCTGTTCTTTATTACAAATCAGGGTGATACACTATCTCAGGCTCTCCCGAGAACTTCCAGGTTCGAAAATTCAATTTTGAAAAATAATGTAAAAAAAAATACAACACCATGAAAAGTGTTGCCTTGTAGCTTTCATTTTAATGGTCCATTTAGGAATAGGATTATGTAAAGTGTATATAAGAAGTCTATGAATTTGAAGTATTCATTTATTTCATATGATTTTTTATGTATTACTAATTAGTATCTGTTTGGAGAGGGCCAGAAGTTCATCAGCAACCTAAGTTACCGTCACGTGTTCACCTTCAGATTGGATGCCTCAAAACGTAGCTTAATATCTAAGACGTCTCTAGAAATAAGATGGTCCAATTCGAAACTAACTTGAAACCGGTGGTGTAGTGGTGGTGTAGTGGTTAACCTGTGTGGTGGTGTAGTGGTTAGCCTGTGCGGTGGTGTAGTGGTTAGCCTGTGCGGTGGTGTAGTGGCTCTTGTGCGACTTTACTGACCTTCTACTAACCAATCTTTGTTTACATTAGAATCCATTGAACGATGTAAGCATCACCCGAATCCTAAAAATGGCCGCGTGGTTTGTGACAGCCTGTTTCGACTGTTTTGTACTCCCGAGTGTGATGACGGCTTCACGTTCGAGTTCAAACCTGCTGTGGTGTACATGTGCGGTCCTTTGACAGGAAAATGGTTCACTTACCCTGAAGGAGAAAAGGTCCCTTGGCCTGATTGTATAACGAAAGAAAGGTAAATATAGCTCTAAAGTTGGCTGGTAGCGAAATGAAAAAAGACTCCAATTTGCCTGATTTGTTACACTGTAAATAACACAAGTATGATATGCAAATTTTCGTCTTGAAATTTGATTTAAGGTCATTCCTTAGTATTGCATTGCGCATCACGTACTGTGCATGATTTCTTGCGTCATTAGCGCGCGCACGAGCGCGCGCACAGTCCGAACCAAGAAGGTTTCCTTTGAGGATAAGTTGGCCAAATGAATAAGAGATTGTTTTCTCCTAAACGAGCACGGTGACCCCTATTTTTTATTAATGTAATTTACTCGTTATAGGACTATAAAAAACATATTTTAA
This sequence comes from Dendrophyllia cribrosa, assembly GCA_024195265.1. Classification (NCBI taxonomy): domain Eukaryota; kingdom Metazoa; phylum Cnidaria; class Anthozoa; order Scleractinia; family Dendrophylliidae; genus Dendrophyllia; species Dendrophyllia cribrosa. Next base: position 54,719,289 of record JAJLRJ010000001.1, read on the forward strand.
GCAGAAAAAAAGTTTAGTGGTCGAACTTATATTAATTCTGTGTTAATCGCGTGAAACTCTGTATTTGGAGCCAATGAGGAGTATGTGGTGATGCCGAAGCGGTCCGATTTCCTTGCAAAATTTGTAAGACCAGACAATTTGAAATGACTTTCCTGAAAGAATATTGCATAATCAAATAAATTAATGTTAAAATTTCAATAGTAATGATAGTTTCTGCAGGTAATAACAATCCCTTTCTCGACCTTCGAGTTTCGAACATTCCTCGCGCAATTATAAAAAGTCGCTATAAATAACGGGAGTACAGTGTAAAAACAAGCACGGTGACCCTATCTTTTTATTGCATTTTTTGAATGTTCTAAGCATGGTTATCAATCGTACCAAGTTTGAAAAAAAGTTCAGTATAAGATCCTTTTCGAGGGAATTACCTTAAAGACACACGCAAGTTTACACGGCCACTGAACAGATTTCTGAACTGACACAATATTTTATTATCGAGACAAAGTTGATGATTTTATCGCCCGACTATTTCTAAAAGTTTTTCTGTTTTGTTGTCTGCAAGTACGCGTTCAGAGTGTTCCAAAAATGAACTAGCTTTTGCTTACGATTACCTTGGTAGCTACGGAAGCCTGTGATATTTCGTCAGACTTTGCTGCGTGGCCGCGAAATTTCGTCTGCCTGCTAGACGAAATATCGGCAACATTTCGTTTGACTTAGCGAAGTGTCTACTAGTACATTTCGGCGAAATATTTTTTCCGAAATGTCGTGAGAGCAACAGGCGAACTTCGGCGAAGTTCGTTTGCATTACTTTTTACCGGTACTGTACTTTAGAATCCCCACTCGCGGCCTCCAAAACACGAGAGCCATGTTTCCTTGTCTCGACTTTCAATTCATTCGCACATTCACGGCCACCTTTCTCTACAACGGACAGATAACTGTAGAGAGGTTTGATTGTATTTTACCCGTCGAGAGCCTGGGAGCGAACATGTCAGACTGTCTTCCCAAAGTGGGGAAGTTAGAGGCGATCATAAGCTGTGCTCGATTTTAGTTTGTGTCCTTGTTCAGTTTTTTAACATAGATCACCGAATTAAAGGGCTTATGATTAATCATTTTTAAACAATATTTTGTGCGTCAGAATGAACCTGTTTTTGTTTGTTTGTCTGGCTTTTTTTAGCTCGAAGGTTCACGCCATGGAAGATGAAATGGCGAGTCGCAGAGCAGAAATTAGTCAGAAAATACATGACACGCATCCCAATATTTTCTCTCGAAATCGTAAACTACAGCCGATGCAACCCGTTCAACCAGATGCGAGGTAACATTCTTACAATTCCATTCCTTTAGTTTACGACAGTAAACTTGTTACGTAAATTTCTGGATTCGTGATTCAAGGTTAGAATCTCGCCAGTGTTCTTGTTTTGTACTTTATAACAAGAAATTTTCAACTTCAAAATATTCTAGTTTTTTCGCGACTTTTTGCATGGAATAGAAAAATTCTTAATATATCGCAAAAATAGAATGTCACTTATCTATTTAATACAAAGCAAAATTCACACCGGTTAAGACTAAACCCGACATTGTATGTACTCAATTTACCAACATTGTCATATTTTAAGAAAAACATTCGTATGCTTGACTTAGATATTTCAGCCAATGATAACTGCTGCGACACAGCAAAATTTTGTCTTGAAAATTTCCTGTAATACGCTATGTTCTTGGGCAAGACAGATTAATCTTAAAGGAGGAAACAAAGGCCATGACAAAATGCTGCCGGCTAACTTAAGATTCACTAGCATTTGACTCGTTTTGGTTCATTTTCCTAGGTATCTACATCTTTTTAGCTACATTCAGAGGGCAGAACAGGTGTATAATAATAAACAGGTGGGCAAACTTGGATTTAACGCTTTGGAGCAAAGACGGCAGCTTGGGTTGCAACAGAAACTGCAGCAAAAACAAAGGCAGCTACAGATACAACAACAATTGCAGAGAAGAAAAATTATACAACAGCAAAACTTGATACAACAAACGCACAATTATCAACGAGAAATGATGCAAAAACAACGGCAACAGCGGCAAGCCATTGATTTACCAATTACCAATCAACATCAAAATGTTCAAACGAGGTTTTGGAGGGGTACTGCATATCAGAATGCACAAGGGAATTCTCGGATGAACAGTGGAGTTATTTATAAGCCTGCATCTCCTGGGCATGCGCGGATATTTACTTATCATCCAAAAGTACCACAGATTTCATATGAAAGACATTCTCCATACGTGACACTCCAAAGGAATTATGAAGGCAAAAACGTGGCAACTCCTGTGTTTCATCATGGTAATCCACAATTAAATTCCTATCCTATGATTTCGCCGAAGTCGACTGGTTTTGTGCAATCCTCGCAATATCAAAGTCAAGTCGTGGAAAGGAATAAAATGCCAGCAAAACCACCAGAGCCTCTTGTTTCAGTGTCACAAGCCACCACGCCTTTTTGGCAGCAACGTCGTCCAGCATTTAATTACCATTTTAATGTTTCGTCAAAGCAGACTGGTTTTATGCAATCTTCACAATCTCAAAGTCAAGTTGTGGAAAAGAATAATATGCCAGCAAGACCACTAGGACCAATTGTTTCTGTCCCACAACCAGCCACGCTTTTATGGAACCAAAGTAATCCAGCATTACATTCACATTCTATGGTTTCATCGAAGCAGACAGATTTTGTGCAATCTTCGCAGTCTCAAAGTCAAGTCGTAGAAAGGGATAATATGCCAGCAAGACCACAAGAACCACTGGTTTCTGTGTTAGGCGCGTTCACGCCCTCATCGCAGCGTTCATACTTAAGCTCGGATCAAGGCGTTGAGAAGTCGCCGACCAATGTAAATTCACAACCTCGGCAAAATAACCCGGATGCTGTTCATGTAATCTCTCAGCCGTCCAATCAAATCTCGTCTACCGCGACAAACGTTAATCTTACCTACCAATCACGAATAGTCCCATCAAAGGCCAATATGTCACTTTTTACAAACCCTCTGTCAAACCATTTGCTAGCTGAAAACGAGTTAAAAGCTCCTTTGAAAACCGAACCACCTCCAAAAATTTCAACAAAAACAGCCGCAACGCAACAAAAGGAATTTCAATTACACCATGAAAACCTTCAAAGCTTAAACCCAAAAAACATTTTGAATGCAACTACCGAAATGGAAAGACGAACAAATATGGCGGATGGACAAAATGTTCAATCGCAAGAAAAACCCAATAAAAAAGAGAAGTTATTTTATTTTCCAATCAAAAGAGACACCTTAGTACAAATGTTGCTTTCAAATCTACAAGAGAAATTCAGATCTCTACGAGAAACAAGAAATATCAACTCAAGTTACGAAACTTCAAGTAACAAAGGAAGCGTAACCGCACAAGATTCAGAGGCCATCAATTTAAAAAACATTACTGTAAAGATTCATTCTCCAGCTAACATTTCAGGTTACAGATATACCCCTGCACCGCCGAATGAGCTTGCGCCAAAACAAAGTAAATCAGATACTTTCAATTCATCAAGAAATATTTTGAAGAAATACTTTGAATCGAAAAATGGAACAAACACTGCTACTATTAATGCTTCTCAAGCGGCACCAAAGAAGCCAAATTACAATTTTTCTCCAGCTAACATTTCAGGTTACGGATACAACCTTACACCGCCAAATGAGCTTGCGATGAAACAAAGTAAATCAGAAACGTACAATTCGTCAAAAAATATTTTGAAGAAATACTTTGAAGCTAAAAATGAAACAAACATTGCTACAATTAATGCTTCTCAAGCATCAAAGAACTCAAATTCCAATTTTTCTGCTAAACAGACCAGTAATAGTCAGCCCACTGAAACTAGTATTATAGAAGAATACAAGCCGATTCCTTTATAATAAAATATGTGTAGTTCTCTATAGGCACGATGGCATGTCCAGTTTACCATATTGTACAAAGTTTTTATGGCAATTTTTTCAAGAACTGTAATGAAGAAGGTGTTGAGAGAAAACGTGAACATTACACGATTAATGAAAAGCTAAAAAAAACTAGGTCAAAATAGTCTAATATAGTTATTTCAGTTTTGTTTTTTAGTTTCCCGTTTACTTAATTAGTGTATAAAATCTGTTAACTTATCAGATATGACTGCATTAGCTCTCTGCAGCTGCCCAGTAAAATCCAACAGCTGTATGTGACCTAATTGCTGACTTTGATACTTATACTTTGTTTGTAACATTGCAAACGGTAATTAAATTTGAACATTTTGAATTTTGAATCTTCTGCCATTTTGTTACTACAAGGTCCTACAAATAGCATAACTATGAAGGAAAATTGCAGATTAACTGCATTAAAACACAGCATTTCTGTACCCAATATGTCCACCGTGGTCCGTAGACCACTGTCGGTCCTGTTATTTTTTAATCATCTCGTTCGTTGGCGAACAAAAAATAAATAAGTAAAAAGAGCATATAAAAACGATTTTTCAATCATAATATTTTGTTCGTTGAAAGCATTCCGGTATCTATTACATGGTGGCCGATTACATGGCGAATTTCAGGCAGCTGAGATTTCAACCCGAAGTCCTAGTAAACAAATCTTCTCAAAAACCGTATGCGATTTCAGGAAGAAAGTTTCAGCCATGGCCCAAATCCGGGCTGGAATTTTCAGCCCGACCAAACGGGCTTAAAACGGGTTTAAATTGCAATTTAAACGCAATGTAATTTTCTGTCCGGGTGAAAAGTGAACATGAGCATGCGCAGTGGTTGTGTTTTCAATGAAACAAGATGGCCGCCGCGAAGGTGAAAAGGTTTCGGTCAGAGTCCGGGCTGAAATTCGTCACGTAATCACAACGAAATTTCATTTCCTAACCAGGCTGAAATTCGCCTTGTAATCAGCTTCTAAGTCACTAAATTTGTTTTTCAGGCTTTTGTAGTAATGGGTTTTTCGTAGCAGATGTCAGAAATTAACGACTCAAGAGGTGACACCCTGAGCCACAAATACTTTAAAAATTAGAGTAAATGTAAATAATGTCTCAATCAAGATCTGATTATTGAATCCAGTTTTTTAGAATTATATCTTTCGAGAAGATTCTAGATCACTAAAAATTATGTCTTGAAAAGCTTTTTCAGCCTTAAGCGTTAATTGCTCATAAAACTGTGAGCACGAAAAATAAAACAAACACATGACAGGCTGAATAATTAAAAAGATTAAGAATGAACTAGAAGTAGCATGGTTCTCGCACTTATGTCAGCTCTTAACAACGTCGTTTTCTCAGCAGTTTTCTCTATTCATTGAACTTTACTGAGTTTAGATCAAATTTAATTAAATGTTATTTATACCCTACTCCTTAAACTTATAATGCAATTTTTTAACCTTAATTTCGGTTGGAATAAATTCAGAAAAAATACATATATAAAAAAATGATATTTAATTCTTTGCTTAAAACTCGACATACAATATTATTCGCTACTTATCTGTGATCGAGTCAACAAACGCATATTATTGTGATCATTCATTTGTATTTTGAATATTTTGCCGCGGTACCTCATAAAGGAATGACACTAAAATTTAGTGTTTGTTAAGACCATTACCATTCTGATCTGCCGTTGACCTATTTTGCGGTTCATACTACATGTACCAAAAAATAGAAACCTTGAATACGGTTGAGAAATTCTAATAACGCGCGATTAACATTTAAAGTCATTGTTATTTTGTTTTGTTTTTAAAATCTGCTAAATCGGGAACCTTATTAACATGTAAATGGTTATTTATATTAATTGAGGATAAAAACAAAAAGACCACCTGAGTAAACTTTAATTCCACTTATTAAAATAATACCACATTATTACAATAAACCACTTTAAACAGTATTCTGCAGCGCGAAGCGATCGCGCTATACATGGTTAAGATGGCGCCAACAAGAGCCTCAGTGGTCATCGAAGCATTCATTCTTTCTATCATTTGCACCGCTGCTATCCTTGGAAACATGACATTATTTTTCGTTTTCACGAGAAGAAAAAACCTTCGCACAATCGCCAATGGTTTTCTTCTCAATCTTGCCTTTGCTGATTTACTAGTTTCCGTGCTGAACATGCCGATAACAGTGGTGACGATTGTTGAACAACGGTGGATATTTGGAGAAACCGCCTGTGTTTTTTTGGGATTTACCACGATGCTGTCATTTGTTTCGTCGGTGATGTCTCTTGCTATGATAGCGATCAACAGATATTATTACGTGGTGCAGTGGAAAACCTACCCTGTCATCTTTACACCGAGGAGATCTGTGTTGTTCGGAACAATTGTGTGGTTAATATCCTCGTTAATTTCCCTCCCTCCTCTTTTTGGCTGGGCGGAATATCGCTATATCCCTGGAAAATCCTACTGTTTTGTATTCTGGCCGTCTGACGTTTATTACATGTATTTTATGTTAACGATATGCTTTTTCGGTCCTCTAACTGTCATGTCTTTTTCATACTTTCATATTTTAAAATTCACAAGGGGAGCAAGACAGCGCGTTAATCGCCACAGAGATGATATAAAACAACAGGAGCAAAAAGATCCCGAAACTGCTATAAGCAGAAAGCGTTTCAGAATGACACCAGAAGAAGTGAAACTCACAAACACTTTACTTATTGTCGTTGTTTGTTTCATGGTCTGTTGGGCGCCATTTGCTATCACCATGTTTATCGATGTCTACTATTCGCAGCCACTGCCAAGAGCAATTGACATCTGCACGCTGTTGCTAGGTTACGCCAACAGCATGTGTAACCCTGTTGTGTATGGAATAAGAAATCGAGCTTTCAGGAGAGAGGTCAATCGTCTCTATGCCCACTTTTCTTCGTCATGTTTTACATGTCGCAAAGTTTCTTGCATTCACTCCTTTCAAGTAAGCTCTGAACTTCCCCCATTTGATTTGAACCCTGTGGAAGATCCTGGGGTGCCCAGCGTGTTAAGAGTATGGCCGAAAGTAGCAAAAAACCATACTAGTTCCTCGTCTTTTACAGAAACTTCTCCCACGTCTCAAGACCCATAAACAGAAACGAGGAAAAGAATGAATTTATTAATGATTTAACAACAGGAATCCTGGAAGGTCCAATACTGGTAACACCTATATATTAATATATTAACGTGGGCCATTTCACTTTTTTTTAAATTGTATTCTCGTTCCCGAAAATGATAAAGCACATTAGTTTTAGTTTTTGTTATTTTAGACAGAAACGTTTGATAGTGGTGAATGACAATTAAATTTAGACATTCAAAGGCGATGATTATAATTAATTACCTTGGCAGAGACCGTCAAGTGATTCACCTCAAAGCCGATTAACTTAATATGGTTTTATTCTATAATAGAGGAAACGTGTATAGAAAATTTGCATAGGCACAAAAAATGAATGACTAAAACTTCAATTTCTAACAGGTTTAGAACGGAAGACGTATTTGACTGTTAATTTCACGCCTAAATTTAAAGGTTAAAATTAAGGAAAAACTATCGAAAAAATTCAATATAGCTAATAATGTTTTATGTTCCCTTAATTAAAAGACTTTAAAAATAGAATAATTATCTTTTTTAGTTTTGTTTGATGGATGAAAATATACGGAAACATGATTACATCGTCTTGAATTTCTCAGAACGTGATTAAATATTGGGATAATGAAAGCACGCGCACAGTCTTTTAAGCAAGGAAACATCACGGTATTATATTGCTAATTTTGGCGGACAGCCGTTAATGAAATGCAGAACCAAATTTATCATTTTCCATTTTAACAAAGATGGACAGAATGTTCTTCCTTTCATTTTCGTTTCATCGGTTGAAGCAACAACTTCAGTCTACTAGACAGTTCTAAACAATTTACCTCCTTCACACGAACCACATTTTATTCCATCAAATCTTCTGCATACTCCAAGCTTCCCTATTAACAATAAAAATAGAGCATTATTTAAAAGGCTTCAGCCTCCGGCCGCCGCATATCCGTCTGTCAACACATTTATTTTAACTGTTATAGCCTTTTTATTAATAATGCTTCAAATTTTTAATTTTGCAACTCAAGCAAATGGTATTTTGAATCATCATTTCCATAAATGCTTGATGTAATATATCAACAACGAGTGTGAGTATTTCACCGGGGTATCCAAACACCGAGAAACAGATGAAGTCGCAAGGCCGAAGGCCGAGCGCTATTATTGTTTCGAGGTGTTTGGATACACCGGTGAAACACGAACACGAGATTTTGATATGACTTCTCAATCTTAAAAAAATCACAAACAAAGATCACAAATTTAAATTTTTTCGCACATAAAATGAATTTAAATTCAGATGAGTCCGACCGGAGGTAAATTACATCTTTGGGGTTAAATTTGGCCGTCATTTGTTATTTTTAATACTATTTTATCCGGTTTTATGTTCTTGATGCAAATTGTCAATGTCAGATGAGTGGTATATATCACTCTCACTGGGGATTGGTATACGAGTTTTCACTAGGTATCCAAGTGCATCCACGTGACGTGGTATATATCTAGTGGTTGGTGGCTTAAAACATGAATTATTAATGAGTTTGAGAAGATAAGTTATAGTTCGGACTCGATCAGTTCATTTTCTAGAAACTATAAACAACAAAATGATAATTAGCGCAATATATAGTATAATTGCATTGAGCTAGTTGTATAAATAGTAACTCTTTACTATTCTTACTAAAGTAACTCTTTACTATCCTTTCATTTTCTAGAAACTATAAACAGCAAAAAGATAATTAGCGCAATATATAGTATATAAATTGCATTGAGCTAGTTGTATAAATAGTAGCTCTTTATTATCCTTACGGTAATCATCTCCTGGATACTTGTTATGTTAACCATAATTATTTTAATAATTACCTTCAAAGACCGTTTTAAATAATAAAATACCGTATTTAAACGAATAAACGTCCACCAAAACAAAATAATAGACTTCTCATTGCATATGTAGTCAAACGATAAATTATTAAATGCCTCGGGTGTTGATGGAAGAGTTCCAAGCGTCATATAATGGGTTTCTTAATTTCCTCCACTATGATTTTTGGTCACGTTCGTTCTATTAATAGTTCCATTTAGTAACGTGATCAGAACATTCAAAACCCTTAAAACTCAAACATCTTACATTTTTCCCCAATAAAAGAAATAATGTCCAGGGTATAAGAACATCCTAATGAAAAATCTGAAGGATGCGGATTCAGTTAATTGAAAAAGCTATGACGTCATAAAGGTGTATTTACTTACATTTTCGTCTAAACGATAGTTCATGCCACATATTTTAACAAAAGTTGAACATCTTATGATTTGCTAAAAGGATTGGACTTTTTTCCTCTTTTTCTTTCTTTAGCAATTTTTCATTCTTATGCGCGGTTGAGGACTGGCACTAGTTGCGCATGTGCGTTAGCAGTGTATGACACGTGACAAATGCTAACCACGAAATATTAGTTTGCCTTCTCAGAGCAACTTAGTTTGAAATAAACGACTCGGACTTTTAATCGAAAAGGTAGGTACCTAAAAATACTTCATAAAATTTATACTTTACAGAAGACGTGAAAACAAAATGGAGACAAAACTTTCCAAGAAAGGTTCAAAAGTTTCGTGCAACGTCTTAATAGAAAAAAAGACCGTTAAAATAACTTTTCAAAATCATAGACCCGCGAGAAAATGTCGTCGACTCTTTTTCTTTTAAAGTGACACGAAGGTCTTGTGCATGTTTCCGCGGTCTGTGCCGCTTAAATTGCGTTAAAATTGAAACCGACGTGAATTGATTCCTTTAGATCGTTGTAATTTTGGCAAAGGCTTTATAAATTTATAAAAAAATTGATTCGATTAGAAGGGGATACTATGAGGGAGTATAACAGGGGTATAGCACCTCCATGGTTCCCCTACAGTCACCAAAACAGCCCTCAAGTTTTCAGACAGGTGTTAATTTACAGGAGTTTTTCAGTTGTTTCACTGTGGTTTAAAATTGAATGGCATATTTTTTACCCGTTTAAACGGACATTTCTGAATTGAAAATGTTGGCTCTCGCCGAAATTGTCCTCGAAGTATATTACGCATCTATTCTCTTTCTGCTAAGCTGTTTTTGAATTTGAATGAAATTTGAAGAGGTTTAAAGAAGGGATAGAAGAAAGAAAATGATTTTTGGAACACCAACAGACAGTCGATACCCACGCAAGAGTACCCCAGGTTGCTAGTGGACTAACTTGGTGTCCGCCTATTAATTATTAACTACAAATTCTATTTTTAAAACTTCACTTAATCTTCATTATTTCTTATTTCTCTTAATTTTACAAATCCTTTGAGAAAAACTATTTCCTCTCAAACATACCCAAAAACCACCCAAAAATTTAAAAAAAAACATAACATAGATTCATGAGATGAGCAGAGAGTTTTTGGATTGCTTAAAACGTGGACGAGATATTTCCATTAAAGCCATGTCAAGTGGCGGAAAATGGCGTTCATGTTTACCCCAACCGCGAAATGAATTTGCATTATTATCACATCCAAATCAACCAGAAGTTCATCTAGATAACTATTTTTATTTGTCAATGAAAAATTCTATCATGCCTTTTGTCCATTATTCCTGAGCGGATTTTCACACAAGTGTATTCATTTGTTTGTTCCTCGTTCTGGCGAAACATCAAAATACCAGCCGGCAAAGGTCAATAACCAAACATCATTATTTGAATCATAAGTTTCCCATTTTTAAATGGCAATATGTAAAAAACACGTTTTGTTTGTAAAGCGCTAATTCATTTTGTTTGTTTTTATAAATATTTTGTTTTTCTAAAAAATACTCTCGGCCAAGAACTGCAATTATCGGAAAGATTTGGTAAAATCAGCTTTGATTAAAAAACTAATGGCTCAGCTGGTAGGTAAATGAATACTGGCCCCGGTTGGTCAAAAAGTGGATAGCGCTATCCACCGGATAAATCACTATCCAGTGGATAAGTATTAACAAAACCAATTGTGTTATCCACTGGATAGTGCCGATTTATCCGGTGGATAGCGCTATCCACCTTTTGAACAACCGGGGCCAGAACATTATCCACACACATTATTGCTGTCAGACAAACTTGATAGATAAACAGGTTTGACATTAAAAACCGTCGTCAAAATGTTAGAGAGCTAAACAAATTGCTTAATTTTATAACTGTAAATTAATAGTATTGTCAGTGTATTTTTGGTAATCACTTCTTGATTACAGCTCGCACAATGTCCTTCTAGGACGTCTTTCCTAAGAGTAAGGGTTAAAGCTGCAACCATGTTTGCGCAATATATCACCAACCTGTGCTTAGCCCTTCCTTTATGGCAAATTCAAGTTCAAGACTGTCATAACATTTCTGTTTCTATGTCTCGGATTGGTTACCCCTTGTTTGTCTTCTCGATCCAGTTGGTATTCTTACGTTTCAATGAATTTTGATTGTTGGAGAACACCCTTATGTGCTTTCCTATCAACACATGCACACTCACACGTTTTACTATCTCTGGGAAAAGCGCAAACATGTTTGCAACACATTATAAAGTCGCGTGAATATTGGCTTATAAGTTAATGTGTTAGACGCAAAGGCACGGTGATTGAGCAGAGTAGAAATAAAAAAACTTGGTTAAGGATTCAAGAAAGAGATTCCCGAGTACTGCTCGTACCGGCAAGCGAGTCGGCTACAAAAGGCACTGTGATTTAGGTCAGCCCGAGAATAGGATTCGCGTAGCCTCTTGTTTTGCGGTACTTATCATTTTTGCTGAAGTATTTACAATTTTCTTCTCAGCTAATTACCATGACACTAAAACTAACGTTTACTTGTTTTCAAATATACAGCTGCCTTAAAAAGTAATTAACTGTAGCACTATAATACTATATCAGTTGTAGCAAGACCCAAACATATTTTATTTATTATTATTGGAAACTTATTTTTATAAAATTGAACCACTACATTGACTGTTATTAAAATGAAATAAAACGCAAACGTTATCTTAAGGAAAGCATACAATTTCAGTGTCACGTATAAGGAAAGTACATTTATCAAGATATTGACAGTTCAATAAAGATCGTAATACAAGTACCAGCGGTCTTTAAATAATTAATTAAATATGATAAAAAGAATGCTATATTGCATGCAGTAGCATCAGGGCATAAAGCTATTGACTCAGATTTGGTCGGCTAAAAATACTTAGGAGCGATTTGAAACAACTTAACAAGAGCAGTAGAGGTATAAATTATCAGATCCTTTTCTTTTTTTGTTTTAAAAAAACTATTCAAAAGAAGTCTTCAATTATCAAGCCACTTAACTATCATTGAAATACTCGAAAAGGAGATCTTCGCAAAATGATGTCAAATACGCCGACGAGTGCAATCATCGAAGCTGCCATTCTCCTTCTTATTTGCACGACATCTATTCTTGGCAACAGCAGTTTATTTTTAATATTCACAAGACGAAAACAACTTCGAACCACCACGAACGGTTTTCTTCTCAACCTTGCCTTTGCTGATTTACTAGTTTCCGTGCTGAACATGCCGATAACAGTGGTGACGATTGTTGAACAACGGTGGATATTTGGAGAAACCGCCTGCGTTTTTCTGGGATTTACTACGATGCTGACATTTGTTTCGTCGGTGATGTCTCTTGCTATGATAGCAATCAACAGATATTATTTCGTGGTGCAATGGAAAATCTACCCTGTCATCTTTACACAGAGGAGATCTGTCTTGTTCGGAACAATTGTGTGGCTAATTTCTGTGTTAATGTCACTTCCTCCTCTTTATGGTTGGTCGGAATATACCTACATCCCAGGAAAATCTTTCTGTTTTGTATTCTGGCCTTCTAATGTTTCTTACTTGTACTTTATGGTAACGATATGCTTTTGTGGACCTCTTACTATAACTTGCTTAACATACTTGCATATTTGAAAATTCACGAGAGACGCAAAAAGGCGCGTTAATGAGCACATAGAAACTACAGAATTCGCAACAGAGAAAGAAGAGGATCTTTCATCGTGTGACCGAAATAGAAAACGTCGGTTTAGAATGACACCAGAAGAAGTTAAAATAACCAACACTTTGATTACTGTCGTTGCTTGTTTCACCGTTTGTTGGGCGCCATTTGCTATCACCATGTTTCTTGATGTTTACTATACCCGCGGCCCAATTCCAAGAATTATTGACATCAGTACGCTGTTGCTAGGCTACGCCAGTAGCATGTGTAACCCTATTGTGTATGGGATAAGAAATCGAGCCTTCAGAAGAGAACTTATTCTCCTATTCACGGGCTCTTGCTCAACATGTTTACCAACTCGCACATTTCCGATCCTTGACAGTTGTCAAGGCGTCCGTCACGGTCAGTCGTGCCTGATAAATGTCCAACAAACTCAAGAGACCCTTGAAGTTTCAAAGTTATCTTTTAATGTTAAATCATCAAGTGTTGAAGCTACAACAAGCAACGTTAATGTTGAACAAGAAATTTAAGACTGGATATGGATCGAAGCTACATAAGAAATGTTATGGATATTTGTTGTGTTGCAAGGTTATATTCAGTTTCACAAGTCCGCTGACGTCATTACATTTTGTTTGATTACCATACGAATTTACGTAGAGAAGGCATCGTGTTAATATGAGTTGACTTTAAAAGTTGAAAAAACTTTTTAAGCTTAGTAATCGGCTATCAAAAACTGCAAACATGGCTGGGTGGCAAAAGGAATAATGGGCATACATTCTTTGAAAAATTTCGAGTTTTTAAAACAGCGTTGCACAGAATCGAGTAAATTGGGATCAGAGAAAGCTTATTTTGCTATGCCTTTTTAAAATTCCGAGTTGATTGTTTTGTACTCGACTAGAGAATGAGGCGCATGTACTAATGAGGCAATAATTGTAAACATTAAAGATTTGCCTATAACTACACATAGTATAGTGTGAATTCAGAAGATGGAAAGATAAGATCTAGGATTCGCTGGGAAAAATTGCAGAGCCAAAAATGAAACTGATTCACAGCTATTCTACGAGCCGTCTCCTGACATAGGGAAATTCGGTCATCACCTATATACATGTAGACCAGTTGGAACCAGGCAAGAGCTGCCATATTTTCATGAGTGTGAAGTAGTAGTACTACAATTAGTAAATTTGTACCTCTTGGATAATAATTTTTTAGATTAATAATTGGTTCCCTCCGCTATGGATCTGAGCCATTATCCTTAACTTGACCAAATATGGAAAAATGATGACGAATTGTTTGAACGGTTTGTTTACATTGAGCTGTGCTGTGCGCGCGCTCGACACTCCATCATAAAATGTTTTATCAAAAAAACGTTTTGGGCTAAAAACTCGAAAAGTTCTGAGTATGAGCTGATTATAAAATAACCTCGGCGTTAGTGTACGCGCCTTGGTGATATATATATCAGCTCATATCCGGCGCGTCCTCGAATAATTACTGTTAATTAGCTGCCATATTAGGGGCCATTTATACGGGAGAAAATAAGACGCGACTTAAATAAAACGCGAACTGATCGTTTATTAAATAGTACAAAATAGGTTTTCGTGTCTTATTTTAGACACGACTTAAATAGGACGCGTCTTATCTTAGAACAGGTTTTTCAGCTGTTCCTATTTTGTCCGCGTCTCAGAAGTAGTAGTAGTAGTAGTAGTAGTAGTAGTTGCTGTTGTTGTTGTTGTTGTCACAGTACGTTTCGCATTATCTTGTGCTTTATGTACTTAAGGATTGAGTTGTTCCTGAGCCGCCATGTTTGCCTCGTAATAAACATGTGATATTTTTCCGATATTGTCTCTTTAAGAATTTCCGTCTGGCTACGGCTCTGCCAGAAACAAAAACTATCCAAAATTGTTCGCAACAAAAACAAGTGCAATCTGTCCCTAATGTATGTATTTAATAACTAAAATTGAGGAAATAGACCAGATAAGGCAAGTCAGTGAGTGAGTGGTGAATGCGCCAGCAAGTAAAAAGAAACTTTTAGAACGTTTAGAAAGCTAATTGTAGACAATGCGGTAAAAACTGTTTGATATTTTTTCAATTAAAAGACAACAAACGATCAAACATAATGCAATAAGGTAACAATAAGTAATAAGAATCAAAATTGACTATTTGAAAAATGGCAAAAAATAAAAATCCGTTCATTATAAATACGTTAATTTAATTAACAGCTGATATTTTAATTTTTCAAAACTAAGTTTAGCAGCTGCTCTTCCAAAAAGGAGTTCATTCGTCGAATCTAATAAAGGAGACATATGGAGGCAAATGATTTGTTTATAGGGGGAAAAAACACCTTTTGCTAATTATCGAACTCTGAAAAATGTAACTGGTTTTTTTTATGCTTTTTTGTTATATACAAAATAAAGAAACTCTGTCATGATATTTATGATAATTATGTTAATGAGCGCGCTCTGATTGATCAAAAGCTATTGACTATTAGTATATACTGAAACAGTGGATAACATTGTTGGCGCGCTCTGATTGGCTACTGAAACTCGGAATAGCAAGTGCTATTCACCTCCCAGCAATTTGCGCGCGACAATTGTAATCGTTGACAGGAATAAATGAGTTAAAAAGCATCATTTTCGTTATATTATCTCACTGTTTCAGTATATACTAAAACAACTATTCACCTCAGTGTAGGTGGGTAGTGGTGGATATTTACCGAGCCGCGAAGTGAATAGTTGTTAATTATACCGTAAAACACATATAAAGTGTCGGTTATCACATAAAATCAATAGAAAACGTATTTCTATGGTTTATCGCCGGGTGCAATGCAATAAGTTACTTGGAATGTTGGAATGACACTCGAAAAACTTGTAAGTCACTCCCCTGCGCCTTATCACTTACAATCTCTTCTCGCGTGTTTCTCCAACATTCCGCGTGGTTTATTGAGCCACAATGACCCATTTAAAAATGCGTGATCGTTTTGCTTGAATATTTACCCTTTTTATTTATTTATAATCTAATTCATTCGGACCTTTATCGCCGCACTTATGCTGTCGACGAAACAGCTGATACGTACACGTAAATTTTTCTTTGGTTTGAAAATTTGCAAACCAGTTAAGTTTTTGTTTTCCTTTCTCTCTAATTCATTATCATATTCCAATGCCCCATTCACACCAACGGTAAAACATGTTTAAATGTTGTTCAGTTTAACTACGTTTTTGCCTCTAATATCGTGAACGTTTTGAAATGTATTTGACTCAAACTACCTGGAATGGTAATAAAGTCAATAAAGTTTCTTTTAGTAAAGATTTCACCCAAATATTACGGGAGGTTAGGAGGTATTTTTCTAAACCTGTTTTATACCCCATTCACACCAACGCTTAAACATGTTTAAATGTTGTTTAGTTTAAAATCAATCGCTCTACCGCTTGAGCCACAAGGCCGTACGGGAGCAGGCGTGGGTAATAGTGGGTGGAGCAGATCGTGGTTAAAAGTCTCCACTTTGAAAAGCGTTTTCGAAAACCTCCGTTTTCATCGATTTCATTCTCCGTTTTTGATCGTTTTAGTGTGGACGATCGGTAAAAACGCATAAAAACGTATGCGTTTTCAAAGGAAAACGCATTAGTGTGGACGAGGCCTTAAGAGCTCCTGCCCGTAAATATCAAGAATCCGGCGACAGAACCGAAATTTCATAATTCATTTTATTTCACCTAAAAGACCGCCTGGGTGAACTGTTTTCAAAAATCTCATTTAAAAGTTCCACCGCTTTTTTGTTTTTGCGAAAAATAAAAAAGTTCAAGATAAGGCTAGAAGGTCGCTTGACCCCCCGGAAAAACGATGAAAAATCGTGCAACTTCAGCAAGTCCGTACGCCACAACGAAAAGCTTTCCCGGTTTACCATTTCCTGACTTAGTAAACAATCATTTAATCTTCCCTAAAATGTAAAATACATGTATTTTTTTAATTTTAAGTCTGCTTATTGACCCGTCGAAAATTATGAACTTCGGGTGTTCTTGCTCGAGGTAAAATTTGGGTCATCTTCGGAGGTCTATAAAAATCCTAGTACATAAATTTCTGTACAATACTGTTAGTCAAATTGAAGCTTAATCCTTCTAGTTCACTGTCTTAAGTTGTCTTTTTTGGCCCGCTAAAAGCGACGCGGCGACAATACAAAGTGTTCAGGGTATTTTCAACAAATTCCAACGCGGCCTGCTGAGCGGCTGTCACGCAAGAAAATATCGTTTGAATATAACTCCTAGTACATGTCTTTCTGAATAAAACGACACGTCAAGTCTGAGCTTTATCTTTGTAGTACAAAGTCTCAAAATGTATTTTTTGGCCCGCAAAAAGTGACGTGTCCAGAGCAAAAAACATCGAGGCTATTTTCCCCAATTCCGTATGTGTCTTCGCTAAATGGCTGTCACGTAAAAGACAGCAAACTCTCATAAAACAACGGTTCGACATCACGTTATTCATAAACGTGCTCAGAAATCGGACAATCTCCTTTTCCTTACAACGATTATTTCCAGAGCTTATGTTTAGTTGTTTCTGGTAACATTTCATCATCTTAAAATCGCACAATATTGCACAAACAAGAAGCTCCGACTACGATAAACAACCGATAAAAAGCACCGTTCAACCGCCGATCAAGCAGCAACCTAAATACCTAATAACAACTTTAAAACGCCTCACCTGACACCATTGCTCTCTTGTATTTCTAAGAATCCTATACCTATAGTTTCCGAGCGGAATATTTAATAAATAACTCTCTTTTTTAGCATTTCCCGCAAATACATGATGTTTTACGACCTTTTACGTGCTGTGACATCGCATCGATAAATAGCATATATTAAGCTATGAAATTTGATGCACCTAAAAAGATAGCGTGACGCAGACATAGTCACTGCTTAAAATAGCCTCGCCGTCATATTGAGCACTGATTTGCGGCCCACAAATATACCAAATACCTCAATTTCCTGGTCAGATTTTCGATAGTTCGTAAAAGCGACGTCAGTTATAATCTTCCAAGTAACGCTATTTCTTCCATGTTACAGTAAATGGCATCTTGCAGCTATCCGTTTCTACCGAAAGAGGAATCTACATCGTGCGGATCAAACTGGAAAAACCTTGAGGATTTCCAGCGTGTTTCCCTTGGATATTGCAACAAGGATGTGTCGTCTCATCTGTACTCTTGTAAGAGTACAAGAGTTGGACGTCAGAGTTGAAAACGAATTTCATTTGCTACTCTCAAGGGTAGGTACTGTTACTGTATCCACGGCATCGAGAGATTGATACGGGATTGGCTGGAGGAGTAGAAAGGTCCGATGTTCTGTACTGAGATAGCAGGACGTAAGTCTTCGTCAGCCAAAGTCGGCTTTCGTCTCAGGAGTAATTGACGGAGCCGCTCTTCAAATTATCCGCTCTTTAAGCTGAAATTCTGAAATTCTGAAATTCTGCAGTGCGTCAGTGCGCAAATCACTTCAAGGGTTCGATTATATTGCTGCCGAGGGTACAAGGGCATTTGACACCCTATCTGAGCTTTTTAATCAAATAGCTACTACTGGAGACTCGGGGGCAGTTTTACAAGACGCTTTCAAGGCCAGAAAGCTGTACCTTAAAGGTGACTAAAAGGTTATACAAATGTAGGTAGTTATGGTGGAGGAAAAATACCTCAATTGCGATTCCAACGTTATGACTAAAACAAATATAAAAGACCTTGCTAAAGCAATATGACATGACATACCTGCCCTTGCGAGTAGCAAATGAAATTCGTTTTCAACTCTGACGTCCACCACTTTACAAGATTTCAGATGAGACGACACCCCACCCCACCCCCCGGCGGGGGGGTGGTTCTTGGGTCAACTTTTGCTGGGTATGTGCCGCTGGCCTCTCAGAGCCCCTACCCTACCCTATTATAATCTATTCTGTGGCCAATTATAGACCCCATCTTATTCACTTTTGAGTAAATGTAAATTTCGCAATCCCAACTTAGTCTCATCTTCCCATTTTTTGTAATCCCTGCTAAAATAAAACTACCCAAAAAAATACTTGCCAGAATTTTCTTACCCCAAAAAATCCTGCAACCCCATTCTAGTAACTCTATTAAAAATGCAATAGTCAATCCAGTCGCGAAACTGCGACCCCATCCAGCGGCCCATCCCCATTAGCCCATTACAAGGAAGTACCCCTCCCCCCCCCCCCCCCCCCCCCGGGGGGACGACACATCCTTGTTGCAATATCCAAGGGAAACACGCTGGAAATCCTCAAGGTTTTTCCAGTTTGATCCGCACGCTGTAGAATCCTCTTTCAGTAGAAACGAATAGCTGCAAGATGCCATTTACAGTAACATGGAAGAAATAGCGTTACTTGGAAGACTAACTGACGTCGCTTTTACGAACTATCGAAAATCTGACCAAGAAATTGAGGTATTTGGTATATTTGTGGGGCGCAAATCAGTGCTCAATTTGACGGCGAGGCTATTTTAAGCAGTGACTGTGTCTGCGTCACGCTATCTTTTTGGTGCATCAAATTTATCGATGCGATGTCACAGCACGTAAAACATCATGTATTTGCGGGAAATGCTAAAAGAGAGAGTTAATTATTTTTTAAATATTCCGCTCGGAAACTATAGGTATAGGATCCTTAGAAGAACAAGAGAGCAATGGTGTCAGGTGAGGCGTTTTAAAGTTGTTATTAGTATTTAGGTTGCTGCTTGATCGGCGGTTGAACGGTGCTTTTTATCGGGCGTTTATCGTAGTCAGAGCTTCTTGTGTGTGCAACATTGTGCGATTTTAAGATGATGAAATGTTACCAGAAACAACTAAACATAAGCTCTGGAAAAAAACGTTGTAAGGAAAAGGAGATTGTCCAATTTCTGAGCAAGTTTATGAATAACGTGATGTCGAACCGTTGTTTTATGAGAGTTTGCTGTCTTTTACGTGACAGCCGTTTAGCGAAGACACATACGGAATTGGGGAAAATAGCCTCGATGTTTTTTGCTCTGGACACGTCACTTTTTGCGGGCCAAAAAAGACATTTTGAGACATTGAACTACAAAGATAAAGCTCAGACTTGACGTGTCGTTTTATTCAGAAAGACATGTACTAGGAGTTATATTCAAACGATATTTTCTTGCGTGACAGCCATTCAGCAGGCCGCGTTGGAATTTGTTGAAAATACTCCGAACATTTTTTATTGTCGCCGCGTCGCTTTTAGCGGGCCAAAAAAGACAACTTAAGACAGCGAACTAGAGGGATTAAGCTTCAACTTGACTAACAATATTGTACAGAAATTTATGTACTAGGATTTTTATAGGCCTCCGAAGATGACCCAAATTTTACCTCGAGCAAGAACACCAGAAGGTCATAATTTTCGACGGGTCAATAAGCAGACTTAAAATTAAAAAAATTACATGTATTTTACATTTTAGGGAAGATTAAAGGATTGTTTACTAAGTCAAGAAATGGCAAATCGGGAAAGCTTTTCGTTGTTGCGTACGGACTTGCTGAAGTTGCACGATTTTTCATCGTTTCTCCGGGGGGTCAAGCGACCGTCTAGCCGTATCTTAAACTTTTTTTATTTTTCGCAAAACAAAAAAAGCGGTGGAAGTTTTAAAAAAGATTTTTGAAAACAGTTCACCCAGGCGGTCTTTCAAGTGAAATAAAATGAATTATGAAATTTCGGTTCTGTCGCCGGATTCTTGATATTTACGGGCAGGAGCTCTTAAGCTCCCTATTATCATTTTAGTGCCTTGAAGAAAATTATCAAAGCTAATACAGTTTGACCTTTTCGCTTCTTTTAGCTGAATTTTTCAGCGGCAGAAAATATTAGGGAATGTAATCTTAACCCACGAATTTACCCGCTACCTTTACCTTCCCGAAAATCCCAGCTGACCCTGTTTTGTACCCATAATCCCAGCTGACCCTGTTTTGTACTCGAAACGACATTTTGTTTATCCCTCCGAAAACAAAAGGAGTTAAATTTTCCAATGTTACCAAAGTTTGAGGCGGCATTTTGCTTTAAAAAACTCTAGTTGTTACTGAATCTAATTCATTGCGAATTTTTAAAACGACTGTACGCGGGCTTACGAACAGATTTCCACCGAAAGGACGCGTTGGTTGCTTCCTGAATAGAATAGTTGATGGATTGATTGTTGTGTAAAGCTACGCTACAGTGTGATCGTATTTAATTTGCTGTTGCATTCGTCAATGTTAAAAACAAATTAGCCAGACCTATCATTGCTGCTTGTAGTTTTATCTTTGCTGCTTTTAGTTTTCGTCGATGCAGTTTAGCAAGGTAAAACAAGTCCATTTAGTTTATAAAAAGAACTGAGGTTTCATCTTTACAATTGGAAACTTCCTGTAAAATTTACTATTTTTAAAACATTTAGAAACGAATAAATTCCTATAATCAATTTGAAACACCGAAAAAACTGTTCTCCGGCAATTACGAATGACTCAAAATAACGACTGCCATGATGGATCATAATTATTTTTTCGAAAGAAATGCTTTTGTCCTTTGTCCGCATTTCTTTAGATATCATTCTTGATAATATTCATAACGAACAGCGTAAAGTTTGCATGTGTTATTTCGGGTGTCCATTTCAATTTTCGCGAACCAGATTAATTCACGCTTAAAACGGAAAATACAGAGATTAGATTAAGTGGCGATTGGATGTTTCTTGTAAATTATAAACAGCATGTAGACAATAACTTTACGTCTCCAGGTCAGTAAGAGTGGTCACTTTTCAAAACATCTTTTTTATTTTGAAGTAAATTATTTTCGAACATAATTTTTTTCTTCTACACATTTTTACATCTATTTCATTCATGTGCGGCAGTTTGACAGCATGTTAATTGACAGATGCGGTTTGGAAAGTGATTTTTGCCCCACAGTGTTCCAATCCATTGACGGAAACAAGTGAGACTATGCCTTAAAAGGAGCAGTCGTTTTCTCCGAAAATGGAAGAAATGGTAGATTACTTTGTTTATTGTTCACATTTTGTTCAACCAACGTGTTTTCTGTTCGTAGTAACCTTTCTCCAACTTGAATATAATGTCCATATTTATCTCCATACTGTAAGGTATCTCAATTTATGCCAAGACCTTCTACGGCGTACTTTAGTTATCAAAAGGCAAATTTCTTGAGTAAATATAACTTTAGCTTACTACCAACTTCCCTTAAGGTTTTCGTAATAAAAAAAATATGCGATCAAATGTTCAAGAAAAAAGAAAAGAACTGGCAGTTTTTCCGAACGTGTTACGTCCTCGATTTTAGTTTAAAGGAAAATTTGTACTAGTCTTGTTTTTCACTTCTTTTTTGCACCCACTGCAAGCAGATGTGGGAGGTCAAAAAAGATTTCAAAGGAAAAGAAAAATTCAAACAATAAACACAGGTTGAACATATGCCCAGACTAAGATAAGTATAGAAACGTAATTGATAAGCTGTAGCGAATAAACTTTTATTTACGGTTATCAGCATGCAACATGCAGGAGGCTTTCAGAAACGCTTATCTTGATCAAATGTGACTCAAACACGTTAAATACACGCGTTTCATACAGGAACTAAAGTATTGCTGTGTATCAAGTGAACGTGCAAAGAAGCTCAGCTAAACCGAAATAATTCAACCGAATCAGTGATGTCTTATACAAAGGTAGGTTTACTGACATTTTAGTATTGTCTACTCGTAAATAGTTAGAAAAGGTTTGACGTTAAATATCATTTTATATTTGGGCCGAAGAAATGGAACCCGGTTGTCCGCATTTGACATATAATCAAACGCAGCTAAAAGGAAATTTGTCAGTTGAACAAGTTAAGTTGCCCGTTAATGTTTTAGCTCTCTCCCCATTCCGACCTCCAGTCGTATAAGAGCAGCATAAAAAGGTAGATTTACTTTGCCATCAAATATCCCAAAAACAAACGTCAGAAGCAGACTATGTTATATACTGTAGTTACACAAAATTGTACATTCTATATTTTATGAAGATGATTTACCTTGCCTTTTATTTTATATCGAAGCGCAAAACAAAAATATTTAATAATATTTATGTTCGAACTCACCGCCTATTATCTATAAAGTAGAAATCTTAAGATTTAATCAAAGTAATGAAATATGCAGATCAATTTCCTCAGATCTTTCACTCTTGTTCATTTATTTTTGTTCAACTCGTATCAACAGCTTAAAAAATTCACAAAGCAACAAAATGTATTGAATAAAAAAAGAGCTATTAACAACAAAAATGACATATCGTTTAAATAAATAATGAAATTAATCAGTTAAAATATGATTTCTCGAAAGATAAACATGTCAACCATTACGTTCCATATGTGTGTGCGGAAGTCATTTTCTCCTTACGCCATGTAAAGGGCTTTGTCACAATTTTAAGTGTTGCTTTAACAAGTCAAAAGACATATTTATATCAGCAGAATAAAAAATAATGGTCAATCTTTGTTTAAAGTTATTCTACTAGTGCTCTAAGATTAAGGCGGGGTCCACTTGAAAGCCATTTTTCTGCCACTTAACATGGGTTTGAGGCCGGTGATCTCGCTCACGTTTCAAGCAATCCAAAAACTCTGTGCTCATCTCATGAATCTATGTTAAGGGTTGTTTTTGTAAATTTTTGGGTAATTTTTGGGTATGTTTAGGATAAAATAGTTTTTCTCAAAGAATTTGTAACAATGTAAATAAGAAATATTGAAGATTTAATGTAGTTTTAAAATTAGAATTTGAAGTTAAAAATAAGTAGATGGACACCAAAATAGTCCACTATCAACCTGGGGTGCTCTTGCGTGGGTATCAATTGTATGTTGGAGCCACCAACTTCTAATTTCTTCTAATTTTTGGAACGGTTCCAAAAATAATTTTCTTTCTTCTATTGCTTCTTTTAAAGCTCTTAAAATTTAATTGAAATTCACGCGTACCCTAGCCTTTAAGTTTCTTGGGCTGCAGTTGGTCAGAAGGAAATGGATTGCAACTTGAAAAAATTGTTTATCACATTGTGTCTGGGAAAACTCACTAAAACTCTTCCTATTATTTATTCTGATTCTATAAGCATTTCGTGTATGACAAACTATACTTAGTTTCAAGTTTGGACATACAGTAACTCCTGTAACGCAGACGTGTATGTAGATTTCCCGGGGTTGTTCGCTACCAAATGGTTTAAATTAGTGTTTTGGGCTTGATTATAGCGTGTGTTAAAAATAACATTTATATATCACTGTACAATTACTTTCCATTTGAGTCTGGTTAAAAGCCTTAAATCGAATAAAAGCTCCTGAGCTTTTATTTGTCATTTTAATTTTGGTCACTCTTACGGACCGGAAAGTTTTAACAGGAGAAATCGATGCGAGAGAACATTTATAACTCTCACTGTAGACGTATCTTGAGTTGTCTGAGTTCTATACAACTTCTCTGCGTTCATATTTTAAATGTTAATTTCTAAACGGAAAGCTTTGTCTTTATATCAGTGTCCATGTAACTTCAAATGCACAACAATACTTTCATGATTTAAAACAGAGGAAATCATTAAGAAAATAATATAAACGGTTTTATTCCGTATACGTATATATACTATTATCGCTGGGGCCATCACGTACAAATGCTTCAAATCCGATATTAAGCCCTGGTAGAGTTCCTTATGCGAATTCCTTGGACAAATTGGGTATAAATATGCCGTTTTATCCTGTTTACTCTCTTTTTCGTTAAAACGGCCGCCAGACGTCTGATTGGTGCGCCCCTCCCTCCTCCCCGCAGTGATGGCTTGCATCTTGTACACCTATTTTTAGCTCCCGCTTCTTGTCGCCTTAGGGCTCGCTTCTTCCCGTATATAGTTTGGGGGCACCCAGTGGGAATATATTACTGTTGTACATCTATTGTAATTATTTCTTTCCTTCTTTCTTTGTTTTAGATGAAGGTATCTTCGATTATATTGGTAGTCACGTTGTTCGCCATCATTTCTCTGTGTACAGCCAACAGACTGCCTCCCAACTATAAGCCATGTGCACGTAATTGTTTACAATATGTGGATCTGTGCAGCCAAAATGACGGCTCAGGTGTCCTTTTGGAACTTTGCTCTTCATTCCTAGACTGTCGTGGTAACGCCGAATGCCTTAATAACATTTTCTTTGATTGTGTGGAGTCCTGTAAAGAATCTGGGGGGAAATAAAAAAAACAGCGGAAATGTACAATATACATACGATGTGAATATCCACTTCAACAATAATTTACAATCAGGGATAAGAACATTTGAAGACATTAAACTACCAACGAACTGGCAAGGGCTTATTCGCAAATTATACTAAAAGAGGTGAAAATGTTTTCAACTTGTTAAAGAAAAAAGTAGTTATTAAAATTCCTAAAAGAGGTGATGAGTTGTCAATGGTTAACATTTCTACACATTTCATTATCACGTCCGCTGATCAAACTCATTCTACTGAAATCCATCGAACGTCAGTTATTCGTTTCTGTTCGGAATTCGCACAAAACTGACTAGAATACTGACCTGTCGGCCAGCTCTCGATGAACGGCCAAGTGAATGAATTAAGTCCTGCTACGGCGTCCAAGTTTTGGGGTGAGTATGCTCCTCGGCAACCTTCGAGACAAATGGCATCCGCCATGGCGACCACAGCACACGTCAAATTACATTCTCCATATTCATTTATTGCTTTTTCACAAAGTATTAACAATTAAATTTGGACTATTTTAACAAGATAATGACGGGAAATTGTACCGACAGAAATATACTGTCAGATTCATTTGTTAAAGTCCTTAAAAAATTATTGGGACACATGGATGATGAATAATTTTGAAACCAGTTGTGTTTATGTGTAGAATAAAAGATGTCGACATCTTAAACTTTAAAAAAATAGGTAAGTTTTCTTTTCTTTTTTTTTTTCTGGACACGATATCTGAATAAAGGGTGGAAGACTCGATTATTGAATATGTGGAGCCCTGATTAATCTCACAAACTTGGGCTCGTATAAATTCATTGCAATCTCCATCCATTAGCTTACACTGACAGCTGCCAACTTTCAATTCAGCGTCAACCACGATATCTGAATAAAGCCGGGGTAAAAGACTGGATTATTGAATATGTGGAGCCCTGATTGATCTAGCAAACTCGGGCTCGTTTAAATTCAATGCAATCTCTATCCATTAGCTTACACTGATGGCTGCCACCTTTCAATTCAGCGTCAACCAACTAATGATTCTTACAAGATCTCCAACTAAATAAAAAAATCGCTAGAGTCATTGTGAGTGTCAGTACACTACTTCCATTCATTCAGCGACTTTTACAGAAATTTTATTCGCCGAATTTGCAAGGCATGATAAATTTTGTGTATTTGAAAATTTCCGTTTATATAGTTATCTAGTTATGATAATGTGTGAGTTTGACTCCACACGACAGAAATTAAACACCTGTATCGGTAAGAGTGGCGCATTTCTGTCAAGCATTTGAACACAGCCTATAGAAAACGTGCATGAAAATGCGTATCAAAACTGAAATTAGAATGGTAAACAGAGCCGGTTGCCAGAAAACTCTGAGGAAGAAATACTATGTCACAAAATTTATGGTCGATAGCCCGAAACTAAAATGACCAATTGCAGCTTCAAAAATTGAATTAGCCGGATGTAAAATCAATTTGAATACTGAGAGGTATGTTTTAATTAAAACTATACCAAGCAAACATTTCATTTTACATATTTATCTTATTAAATTACACTTTCCTTTGAATGCGCCACCGAACAGGAACGTGAAAACAGTGAAGTGTTCTATCGCTTGTTTTTTTTTTTTTTTTTTCACTTTTATGCGGTGCAGAGCCGGAACTAATTCAAACGTTTTAAATTTTACGAGAAACTCGTAAGGTGTTATTATTTTACCAGCAGTTTTTTATAGAGTCACATGCAGTAAAATGAGTGATGTTGCGCTAACAGTCGAGGCAACAGCATTGGTTGTTATTTGCTTCGTGGCTTTGATCGCAAATGGAAGTTTATTCTGGATTGTGTTAAGGAAGAGAGAGTTGAGGACTTTGCTGAACGTATTTGTGCTTAACCTGGCAGCTGCAGACATGCTGGTATCGCTTGCCAGCATGCCAGTCACTGCAGCAACAGTAATATCTGAGGCGTGGATTCTTGGCAGCACGGCATGTGTAGCGTTTGGTTTTATTACCATCGTCTCATTCATCTCTTCTGTCATGTCACTAGGCATGATTGCTATTAGCAGGTATTTCTACATCGTTAAATGGCAAACGTATAATAGAACGTTTTCAACTGCGAGGGGCGCGTTGTGTTTGTGTTTAGTATGGACTACTTCTATCGCGCTGGCTTCACCGCCGCTCTTTGGTTGGGCAGAATACCGTAATATCCCAGGCAAGTCCTATTGTTTTGTTTATTGGCAAGCCGACGTGCACTACATGTATTTTATGATTGCGACCTGTTTCTTTGGTCCATTAACGGCGATAACCATCTGCTACTCCAAGATATTGTCATTCACAAGAAAACACAAAAAACAATTGGCGGCCATCAGAAACATACGTCTTAAGAACACTGATCCGGATCCCTCTTGCACAAGATCTACAACTACACTGCGAATTTCAACTGAAGAAACAAAAATTACCAACACTTTAGTAATTGTGTTGGCATGTTTTATTCTCTGCTGGGCCCCTTTTGCAGTAACCATGTTTTTGGATGTCTATTATCCTCATCCACTTCCTCGTGTCGTGGATTTTGGTTCCTTGTTGTTAGGCTACACGAATAGCATGTTTAACCCGATCTTTTACGGAGTGAGAAATGCTTGTTTTAGAAAAGGTTTTAAGGAGTTATTTTCCAAGTGTTTACCGTGCTTGTCTCCTCATCGAACTGTTCCAGAGTGAGGAAGAGTAAAGCCCCGGCTAATTGTTATAACATTGTTACATAACATGTCCAACATTTGTTATACTGGACGGGCGGCTAAATGTCATTCAACATCGCTTCAACATTGTTAAGAGTCATTCAACATCGCTCCATCATTGTCAAGAGTCATTCAACATCGCTCCAACATTGTTAAAAGTTAGCGAAAATGTTTGATCGAAATCAAAACATTCATCCAACAAAAAATGTTGGTCAAACATCATCTAATGTAGCATGCTTAAAACATTCTAACATTGTTGAACCAACAAAATGTTGCACAGCAATGTTAGAACATGTAGCCGGGGCTTAACAACAATGCTCCCAATATATAACGAACTCGCTTGATTAAAAGTATGCGGTTAACGACAAATGATATTTGTTGGTTAGCTAGAAAATTCCAAACAATTAAAAACAGCGCAAACAACAACAACAACCACGACTGAAACACTTTAAAGGTCATTTCTTTATTGCACATATTAATTTTAAGACATCTGATTTTTCGACAAAACATATTTTATCCGTTACAACGGTCTTCATCAGTTCTAGTGAGATGAACAATTTGCAAGTTAATTTATAGAACTCTAATATATATAGATAGGCTGAGCCTAACAGCGTCGCTCTGTGAACAAGCTTAGCTAAGGTGAAACTTAACTAAGGTGAAAGGTTGGAAGCACAAGAATTAAGATTGACGAAGGCTATTTTTCAATTTTAGCAATTCTTACAAACAGTATTACGCGACCGTCTGCATAGTACATTTAGACCGTGCAAAAGTTCACAAAAACAACTTTTTCTCCGTCTAGAATAACTAGTACGACTACTTTCCGAATAAAATACACCTGTCGCTTGTCAAAAATTGCCCGAGAAACTGATTTGAAAATCAAAATTGCAAAAATACACAAACATATTTGCATATCAAAGGCGATGCGAGTGAAAATAGAACTGTACTATAAAATCAAAGTCTTGTTTTGTTTACATAAAATCGCTTTTCAATCTATGTAATGAATGAACAAACACATAAAAATGGACAACACAATCTTCTTTCGAAAAAATTTATTCAAATCTTCATTAGTTTATGTTTAAAAGCAAAACGCGTACCATTTATAGGCCACCGAGTTCGAGCTGCCTTCGATAAAATTCAAGAAATCGATACAACTGAATTTAAGCACGTTTTAAAATCAATTCTCCAAAACTAACAATAACACAAAGAAAAGGTCAATCACAGATTGATATCAGCATAAATTCTCATCGAAAAATGTAATCTGTTTTTATTACCTTTAAGGCCCTCGCTTGCTTGGAAATTCAAATCTCCGCTTCTGGTTCTGAAATCCGTAAAAAACAAACATCTCCAGCATTGATAAAAACGTAATACATGAAGTTCCCCGAAGCAAGATTTTATCCCTGAAAGCTCGTCTTTTTCCACTAAAGCGGCTTCTGAGTATCCCTTAATTAGTATCCTTGTCTTGAGTAGCAAACCGCGAAATATTCAGGGAAATAACGCCTTTAATTTAAACGGTTTTCTCCGCTTAGTAAATTCACAGCAAAACATCAAAGTGTTTTCCCAGCTGACGTGACATTCAGCCGTGTAACCGCGCGAAAAACAGAGCCTCGCTTTGGTTTCAAAATTGCTAAGATCCCGGAAGTTGCATGACGTCGTACGCGCATGTTTTGCGACGTCATACGCGCCCGCGAGCTAGTCCTGCGCTACGGCGGACGGCGGAGGGAGGGCGGCGGGCACACGACGCGCCCGCGAAACATTCCGCTAGCCATGGCCATGAAAAATGACGGGCATAGGTTCTATGAGTATGGGGCTCCACGCGGGCCTTGCCCGCAGAGCTCCGCTATAAAGCAATGACAAGTACAAGTATTACAGGAATTATAAAAGAAAACATTAATTGCGATAGAAAAGAAAAGAAAAATGAAGCGGTTAAAACATGTTTTGTATAGAAATCAAATGCGTCGTCTTTTTTCTTAAAATTACTACCTGTCTTGTACTATACAGATCTTTTGAAATATCAATTTCACCTGATGTATGACTTGTTTAGCTACCGTACTAATTAACAACTTGTAATTAATTTCAGAAATTACATATTTTATATGGTATATGGTACAAATTACCGCAGTTTAAACCAATTTCATTCTGGCCAACCTTAATATTTAAACTTTATTTACTATCAACAGCCCAGAAGGCATATAGGATAGAATAGAAAAAACGTTTATCCAGTACTTAAAGGGGCTATGTCGCGAGGTGTCGCGCAAACTGCAATCTTGAAAAACGTCCGGTGGCTGTTTTTCAAGTTTACGACATCATCGTCGAATCCATTCAATCCTGCAGTGCTGTGTCCGCCAAATGGTCTCAGATTTTTCACATATGTAAATAATCTATTTGTCTTGATTTTGGCCCGGTTATTTTTCCGATTCTGAAATCGTACGGCTAAATATCTCAATATGTACGAGTAGCGATAGAAATCAGTTGACCATGGAATGTCATGGACGAAGGTTCTTCTTCTCTGTTGGCTAAATATAGTACGTTTCAGCATATTAACATGGTACTAGAGTCTTCGCTTTGTACTTCTTTACCGCCACAGACAAACCTAACATTTTTCTGACTTTGTTTCGCTTGAGAAAAGAGCAATGAAATTGTTAGACTTAAATCAAAACAAGCAATAGCTCCTGTGTACGTGACCACTGGTTCCGTTTCGAGTCCTGTTTCGTATCAGCAAACAAAAGAATTTTGACAGATAAAAGTGTAAATTAAAGTTACTAAAATTAGGCGAAACCTCGCGACATAGCCCCTTTAAAAAGACAAATTTACAAACATATGTGGAGGTCCATTAATTGTCCTAAACCGCGGTCAGAGTTAGACGTTTACTGCGCCTTTCAATAACATGCCGAATTTTAAAATTCAAATCTCCACCAACGGTTGCGTTATTCCCCGCCGTCAATCATAATTAATACGAAAGCCAACGGACCATGTAAAAAAGAAACAAACAAAATGGATCGAAATCTACCAATCATAATGCACGGACGTGACCTTTTGAACTCATTGAAGTGAAGATCTGTTTCCTGAGAGGTAAGCTAAGATGATTGACGGCAGTGTAAAACGCAACCGTTGGTGGGAATTTGAATTTCAAATTCCACATGTTATTGAAAGGCGCTGTAAATAACCGGCCCATAATGTCGGCAGTCCTGTTGATTATAGCCTAACTTAATTTTTTTACTTACTTCTAATGAAGTTTTATTTTTTATCTTTATTATTTCGGAGCGTACCTGGAAACCAGCTCTTAAGCTAAGCACACTGACCACGTAAATAAACGATTGATTGAATTGATTGATTGCTTTGACGGAATCGGAATCGGTAGGATCAGAAGGTTTTCTTTCGATACCGCCTCTGCTTCCGTCGTTTTGATTTCCACTAGATTGTAACTTTCTTGCGATTTCGATTCCGATTCCGATTCCGTCGCTCATGTCGCTAATGAGAACCAAAACCAGCCCTTACTCGATAACGTTTTTTCAATTATATATTTTTTCAATTGTATATGTACAATGTATTTAACTTAAGTTAAATACATATATATATACACTTATTTCTTGACATACATTATTTTAAATTTGATAAGTTGTAGCTTTTACAGCACGATAAAAAAACACTCTGTTGGATGATAACAAAAATAAACACTGGTGGAAAGTTTATTAATAAACGTGTAAATGACGTGATTACCTTCTCGGGTTTTATACATACTTTACACTTTTTTAAATGTTTTTAATTTAGGCGATCTTATACCCAAAAATACGATATCTTACTTGCAAAGTTCGCTTTTTTGAAAATAGAAAATTGTAATTTTTAAGCACTTGAGAATCCCACTTTAAAAGAATTTCACTAAATTTCACCACTAAACAAGGAATTATAAGATAACCGAACAGTGGTACATGTATATAATTTTCCCATTGGAACGGCCGTGGCAACTATTGTTTATATTAGTTAAAAGCTCATAAAACGTGCTAAATGAATGCAATCACCACCACCTACAATTCATCTCGAATCCATTATTTTAACTCATTATCTCAACATTAAAACCGTTTCTTTCAAATAACACAAGTCCACAGATTGAGAAACTTGTAAGAAAGGCATCTTGCATTTTAGCAAACTTTTCTGAAATTTTCAGATCATGGAAATGCATAATTCTCTAGGAGGTGAACTGGAACTATACTGTAGTAATTAAACCTTTACACAATTCTTATTTTGCACTTTGCACATTAATGACCCCCTCCCCCCCTCCCCCTAAAAATGGAAACAATTAAAAACTTACTATTTTCCCGTAAAATTGTTTTTGAAAACAATTGTATAAGACCACCTTAATATAGCAATAAAACGAACAATTAACATGTAATAATAATAGCCTAATGTGTGATCTTGGGATTCCTCGAAATGGCAGGGGATCCAAAAATAACTGAGATATATTTCCATTGTACTAGTAAGCGTAAATAATTTACTGATGCATCAGCAAACATGGCTCTATTTTTTAATACGATCTCCTTTTGGAGCAATAGGGAAGGCATATTCACTAGACGTGAAATAGCCTTTTTCATTGTACCAAGCACTTGAGTGTCAAATCTATCACAGTGTGGGTGGGGACTGTAATAATTCAAGCACTCACCGTTTTTTCTGGTAAACATGTCATTGTTTTAGCCTCTGTTCTTCTCAAGTTTTCAATTTGAGAAGTTTCAGCGCTTTCTGACTTTTGAAAGTCACTTGATGATTTGAGACAAAATTTTGAAAAGTCAATAGATTCTGGAGTTTGTTCGGTGCTCATCTGGCAAGGCTCACCAACTTGAACACCGTCAACAACCGGAGCTGTACGAATACTAGGGACCGAACATCTTGAACAACAGCCCGTGAATAAGCGAATAAATTCTCTTCTGAACGTTTGGTTCCTTATTCCATATACCACAGGGTT
Source organism: Dendrophyllia cribrosa (assembly GCA_024195265.1). NCBI lineage: Eukaryota > Metazoa > Cnidaria > Anthozoa > Scleractinia > Dendrophylliidae > Dendrophyllia > Dendrophyllia cribrosa. Next base: position 54,752,074 of record JAJLRJ010000001.1, read on the forward strand.
ACACATACTGTTTGCGTAGCCTAGCAACAATGTGCTGATGTCAATCACTCTTGGAATTGGGCGGGGATAGTAAACATCGAGAAACATGGTGATAGCAAATGGCGCCCAACAAAACATAAAACAAGCAACGACGATGAGCAAAGTGTTGGTGATTTTAATTTCCTCTGGCGTCATCCTAAAACGTGTTTTATTTCGGGCATTTTCCTGCTCACTATTCTCATCTGGTTGTGTTGTATCTCTGTGCTGATTAACGCGTCGCTTTGCCTCCCTTGTGAATTTAAAAATGTAAAAGTATGAAAGAGACATGGCAGTTAGAGGACCGAAAAAGCATATTGTTAACATAAAATACATGTAATAAACGTCAGACGGCCAGAATACAAAACAGTAGGACTTCCCAGGGATATAGCGATATTCCGCCCAGCCAAAAAGGGGAGGGACGGATATCAACGAGGATATTAACCACACAATTGTTCCGAACAAGACCGATCTCCTCGGTGTGAAGATCGCACGGTAGGTTTTCCAGTGCACCACGCAATAATATCTGTTGATCGCTATCATAGCAAGAGACATAACCGACGAAACAAATGACAGCATCGTAGTAAATCCAAAAAAAACACAGGCGGTTTCTCCAAATATCCATCGTTGTTCAACAATCGTCACCACTGTTATCGGCATGTTTAGCACGGACACTAGTAAATCAGCAAAGGCAAGATTGAGTAGAAAACCATTGGCGATTGTGAGAAGGTTTTTTCTTCTCGTGAAGACGAAAAATAAAATGATGTTTCCAAGAACAGAAACTGTGCAAATGATAGCAAGAATAAATGCCTCCACGATAGTACTTGCTGTCTGCTTCATTTATATTTGTTTGCAAGATCTGTTACACGGCTGACAAATGCAAGATGGCGATTTCAATGACTCGAAAGTGAATACTATTGTAGTTAGTAGCAGGTGGATTTGATTAAGATGGACTTCCTGTCACTTACTATTTGTTTACTTCAACATAACATAATGTCCCAAATTTAGAAATTGATCAGTAAAAATCGGATAAAGTCGCTCGGCCGAGTGGTCATTTATGAGGCTAGGAGTATGAGTGAATAAAAATGAGAAAAAAAAATTAGCAGCTCAGTGAAAAAGTTTGCAGTGATACCTCCTGAATTGATTTAAAAGCTTTTATTGTTGCGAATGATGTTATGATAATTTTTACCTACGGGAGTTTGGTTTTATTGATGTGAATAATACTCTTTTCTGTTCTCTTATATTTCGAAGTTACATTTAACTAATATAACATAGACATGACAATGACATGGACTGATCTGTTTTCTAATTTTAAGCATGCCATTTTCATCGGCTTTTAAGGCTGGTTTTCACTAGCGCATAAGCATAAGCACACGCCAACATACGCAGACTCAGTAACATGTTGATCATTAGTTCCAATTGTTTGAACAAAACAGAACAATAGGCACTAATGATCAACACGTTACTGAGTCTGCGTATGTTGGCTTGTGCTTATGCTTATGCGCTAGTGAAAACCAGCCTTTACGGTACCAAGATCTCTTTAGCTGCTGATTATAATAGAATTGACGTGCAAGTGGCTAAGGTAATCACCTGGTGTATTTTAACAAAAAATAGCTTGACGAATTAGCATAATGAAACTCAGAGACCGTAGGTCTGTCAAATCATCTGATTTGTCCCCATTATAAATCGGGGTATCCCAACATCTTTAAGGTAGATTTTATTAACCAGGTAAAAAAGGTAAGTCTTCGCAATCCTAATGGCTCGCAACTGTCGGAACTTAGCCCGCTTTCTGTAGTATGAAGCGACTGAGAGTATTACTACTATTATTGACTACTGTTTCATTATTGTAGGTAGCCTTTCGGGGATGAATTTTAAATAAACAAAAAAAGGTCGCTGAAAATTAATTCCCTTCTGCCTAGGGATCTAATCGCAGAAATTCGAGAAATGTGGCAAAAAATCAAAATAAGCCATAAAACGAAACATTTGGCTTAAAATATTGACTAAAATTTAAGTATGGAGGATTTCAAACCTCAGTCAGTGGAGATGTTGGAATGATATCCCCCTCTCCTCCCTTAGTCCCCCCCCCCCCCCCCCCCCCCCCCCTCATTATTCTTCCTAAAAGGCCAGGGATATTCTCTGACTGATATTCTAGTTATTTAATAAGTGAGAATTCTGGAAACATTTCGAAAACGTCCTTTACCCTAATACGTTTTGCTATAAAACACAAAAGGCAAAAACTTAATTTTGTTATCGGTTCGATTAGCGTTTTTTAAAAAACAACAAATATAAATCGTAATATTAAGAAATACGTTTGGCAAAACTATGAACAATTTTTTTTTTGTACAACTCAAATGCTTCAAAATATTTTTTCTTTGCTAGAAATGAAAGGACCTTGTTCTGTCGTGAATTGTAATAACGTCGTTAACTGTAACACCTGTCGTAAATTGTAATAACAGTTGTCGAGAATTGTAATAACCAAGCTATCGTAAATTATAATAACACGTTGTCGTAATTTTTAATAAGCCGAGCTGCCGTAAATTGTAATATAATACGTTGTCGTATTTTGTAATAAGTCTCGATATATCGATGACGTCACGTTTGTTGACGTTTTTGCGTGGAGAGAGGATGATCTTAGTGCTAGGATGATCATAGCACTAGGGTATACACAGTATAAAGGTACGAAGAGAGAGAAATCCTTGTAATTCACTCCAATTTATATAAAAACATGGGATATTATTTATCATTAAAAAAGGATACAATGAAAAACTTATGCCAGTACACTGTAAGGGATCTATGTTGGATCCATAATTTGCATGGTTAGATCTTTCGTTTACCCTGTATCCTGCTATTTTGACAAATGCCTTACCTTGTAATTTTCGGACCTCAACTGAACAAGTGCAGGTAACAATTTTGGATCCGTGCCTCACTGCCCTACCAGCAGGAAAAACGTTGCTGGAGTTTGGCGTAAGTCCATGGAGAAATACTATGGAAACACTTCGCTGGAGTTTGGCGTAAGTCCATGGCAAAATTGTGCAATTTTTGTATAGATCTAAAATTTTTCCCAACTGTATTTGTACCGTGGTGTAAACGAAGCCATTATAAACAGACAGTGTATACAAAGTATCTCATGCAGACGTCTAGTCAGTTTAATAACGGAGGTTTTAGATAAACAATTAAGAATAAAAATTAGCGAGAATAGTGTTGAATGACGTTTCGATGACTCACTCATCATTTTCAAATTCGTAACTAAAGTCTTGTGAGTTCATTATATAATAAATTTGAAAGTCTTACTGCATATGATTAAAAAAGGAATACAATGTGGAGTCGGAGGGTGTTAATTAGGTGAATAGTTTTGCTTTGATTGAGTCAGATTGAGTGTTCAGTTTAGGTTTCTTGTCTTTGATTAAAAGCATTTCATAGATTAAGCATTCCAGCTTTCCACGGCATTTCTTAAGAATTGTGAATTGTTCCTGAAGATCTTTATTCCTCTGATTGTGAGCGTCGCGCAAGTGTTTTCCAATAGCAGAGTGCTTGTGTTCCTCGATGCGCTGAAAAAGGTGTCGGCGTGTATAACCAGTATAACCTACATAATCTGCATCGTACAGATCACATTTGAACTCGTAAATTAAACAACGCATTGTTGATTTATTAACGGTGGTTTGGCTTCTGTTACTTTGATCTCATCGGCGATTTTCTTGCTCGTAAACACTGGACGTAGCTCACTATTTATTTTCTTTCCAAGATCGGAAAGCTGTCTTGGCGCACAACGTCAGCTGATCTTTCTGGATCTTCTGGCTTCTTTGACCAATTGGCCACTCTATATGTCTGAAGGTATGTTCTCAAACAAACATTTGATGGAACAGTCGATGGCTATGATTTTGTGCAAACTGGGGATGTACTCCAGAACTGTGTCACAGGCCGTTTCAGTTCTTAGTTTGGTGCTGATCGTTGTAGACAGATACATCGCCATTGTACTTCCTTTTCATGCTATAAAGGTAACAAGTCGACTTCGAACTGTTTTGATGTTATTCACTTGGATTATTTACTGTCCGTGGCTTATCCCTTCTACCGTTTTTCAAAAATCACGGACGAAAGTCATCAAAGATTTTGCAGACATACCTGGAACAAGATGGGACTTGCTATATACTTGTCTTTAGGATTTGTTTTCTTTTACTGCGCGCCGCTTATTTCAATAATCATACTTTACTCTCGAATCATGAAATGCTTAACAGGAACAAGACCAGGGAATGAAACCCGACACAACATAACAGTAAGGAACCGTCAACAAAACCAATCCGTCATGAACGTTTTCATATGGATTGTTATTGTCTTCTTCGTTTGCTGGACTCCACTGTGTGTGTATCTGTTACTTAAAATAATATATTCATCGCTTTTTAACGGCATCAAAACACGCATCATTTTTGCTGCTTTGTCTTTTTATATTTTTCCATCTCTAAGCACAGCAATTAATCCTGTCATTCTGTTCGTGTCTAGCTCAAGATTTTCAAAGGCATTGAAGGAATTGTTTAGTTGTTTTACATCTAAACCTTCTCCATGTTGTAAAGGCGGACATGTTTCACCACGAAGGGATGCTATTGGGCCACCACCAATGGGTCTTACACAATTAAGATTTAGATTAGTTTCGCTTGCGCCAAATATTGGAATCAGAAACTCAACTGTTTGAATTACCCCACAAGAAGGTTTAAGGACAAGAATGACAAAACCAAACCACCAATATTAATTATGTTCACCTTTGCTGCGATCGAATCATAATTGAAATTTAGAGTTTCGTACGTAGGAAAAAGTTATTAGTATTAGTTCCAGTAGGTTTTATAGTTTGATATGTAAATATTATAAGGCCATATTTCGATAATTTTAACCCCGGAATAGATGGTTATCACGACGGCCATGTTTGTGGTCAAACGACAATAGACTGAAATCGTTTGCCGTATAAAAATAAAGTTTTATTCAATTCATGGATAGAAATTTCATTGTTCTGACCACCAACTGGCCACCGTGTTCGATCAGTATTATGCTCATTTTTGCTTCGATAAAAACAAGTCCATAGACCCTATTCATAAATGGCGGCCGATTTATTTATTCTTTTATATTCATGCTAATCAGACCAACTAGCCTCATTTTAAGGCAAAAATTCTTTTTAATTTTGCACATGCTAACGAGGCTAGTTGGGCTGATTAGCATAAATAAAAAAGAATAATAAACCGGCCGCCATTTATGAATAGGGTCTATCATAACTAGTGCAATTAACAATTATTAAAATGCAAAATATATCTTGTGTTTCATGTGTAGACAAAACTGACTTATTAATCAGTTTACAGTTGCAATGAAAATATTATAAGGATTTTAAAAATGGACTTGTAACCAGGTGTATTCATGATTAAATACAACGTTGCTCTGGTTAAAAATTGTGTCCCAACCTTGGCTAAAACTTCAGCCTTGATCAGCCTTCATCAGGGGAATGTGATAACAAAATTACAAAGAGCGCGTATAAATATATTTGGAAAAATGCAAATTTAGCTAATTTCTAAAGTTAAATTAAAATACTCATACATGCATACATATAACTTTATTTAAACTCGGTAAAATCATTCAGTATATAAAAAGTGACAATTATATCATTAAAAATTCGGCAAATGAATGCCGTTGTCCCGGTTGAGCGGATTCTTGCAAACATTGATCTTCCATGCCTCCAAAAGGCGTATGTTACGTCAATTTGCACTCGAGCGCAAGATCTTGGATGACTCTCAGGAGATGGAGTGAACAAAACGTAAACCGCCTGACGTTCGGCTAACGCTGACTTTTGCGGTTGTTTATGTTCTACCGCTTTCTGGTGTTCTTTCAGTCGAGAAGCAAATTTGCGTTTCGTTTCACCAATCTAGCTTTTGTCACAATATTGGCAGGGAACTGAATAAATAGCGCCACGAGTCTGATCTTTCGGGACAGAGTCTTTCGGCTCTGAAAACAAAATGTCGATAGTTTGGTGGGGCTGAAGGCACCTTTGATGCCATAATTGCTTAAAATTCGCTTGATCGGATCTTGGTCATGGTCATGGCAGTTCTGGAAACGTTATGTCCATGATGTTTGTGCCGCTGTAAAATCTAGTCTTGTACAAACTCTACAGCAACACTTGAACAACATCAAGCAATCGATCAGTCTAAAGGGAAACAAACCGAGAGATATCCTTTCTTAACGTCACCATCTGTCGACAAGACAATGGCCAACTTTCAACCAAAGTCTACTGTAAACCCACCCATACGGAAAGATATCTGGCGTTTGACTCGCACCACCCGCTCACATATAAAGAGGGCCGTTGTCTTTGACCGATCGTGCCAAAAATATTCCATCTTCAAGTGATGAACGATCCAAAGAAATGAAAAATAACTTCTGCACTGTTGGTGAATGGATACCCAAAACGTGTTATTATTGACGGTGGCAAACCGAAACTGTTTCCTCCACAATCATCAGCAACTGCACCGTTCACCATGGATAATATGTGCATATTGCCATACATCAAGGGTACAACAGAGCCGATCAAGCGAATTTTAAGCAATTATGGCATCAAAGTTGCCTTAAAACCCCACCAGACTATCAGCAGTTTATTTCCTAAATCGAAAGACTCTGTCCCGAAAGATCAGACTCGTGGCGCTATTTATTCAATTCCCTGCCAAGATTGTGACAAAAGCTAGATTGGTGAAATGAAACGCAAATTTGCTTCTCGACTGAAAGAACACCAGAAAGCGGTAGAACATAAACAACTACAAAAGTGTTTACGTTTTGGATTATCAAAAGCTTGAAAAGTAATTACAAAACATCAAGAACAACTAAAATTAACCTTACGTTGTTTCGTATTCATGAGATGGCTCTTAGAGCCCTTTCATTTATGAGGTAGGGGAGGGGGTCTGGTGGAATTTAGGAGGGAGGTTACGTAAACAAAATGGCCTCAAACGGGGGTCGGCATGGTCGTGACTAGAATGGATACTCCAAAATCAGGTTGGACCACCTCGGACACTTATTGAGAATTATATAACGTAATGTCGACACTTAGAATTTATTTTCAATAAATTTTTAAGTGTAAAAAAGAAAATCTAAAATCCCCACTCAAGATTTGAACCTGGGTTAGGCTTACATAGCCTACCTTACTGTTGTACCACCTAGCTTATCGGGTTGTTTAGGCCTAAATTTACCTAGGCACTTGGTGTATCCCTGATCATAATGTATGGTACTTCATGTATCCCTTATTGTAATGTATTTAGATATATTGAAGTGTAATTTTGGGTCGGATTACAGTATCAAGGGTTAAAGCACTGATTTTAGAATTTAGGGTTAAGCACTGATTCCAGTATTTCCAGTGTATCGAAAGGGTTAGTTGTTATATATGGTCTGGGCTAGCAGCATATTATCTTATATCCCTTAAAAATTACAGTTTCCTTCAGCTAGTCCTCGGTGGTGTAGTGGATAGTGTGCATGGAGCAGATCATGCGGCCCGGGTTCGATTCCGTACTCTACTGTTGTTTTATCTTTTATTTCTACTGAAATAAAAACTAAATGTTTAAATACAAAATAATAAGGAATACACCAAGTACATACCTAAATTTAACTATATGAACTGCTAACCCCAACCTCAACTGCAAGCTAACCAGTTACTCCGTTATATAAGTCTCAATAAGGCGTCCGAAGTGGTCCAACCTGATTTTGGAGTATCCATTCTAGTCACCACCGGGTCGGCATTAGGTAACATAAGGTGAAGTAGGTCGAACACCTTATTGAGACTTATATAACGTAATGTCGACACTTAGAATTTAATTTTCAATAAATTTTTAAGTGTAATCAAAGGGCTCTTAAAGCCATCTCGTTAATGCGTTAGAACGTGAGGTTAATAAAAAAAGAAGAATGTTGATAGTTAAAGGTATTAGGTTCTCATTGCGTCTAGGGTGGTGAGAAAAGTGTATCAGGCAGGTACTTGGGGTAGACTTATTGAATATTCTAAGGCTGGGTTAAAATGGTTTTAGCAACGAGCAGGATTTGTGTTAGGCTTGTCACCTTTTATAAGAAAAAATTCGGACGAATAATCAGTATTTTGTGAACTTCAGTGAGGTGAGTTTTATTCTTCTTTTTAAAGATTCGTCGTTTTAACCTCTCTAATTACGGACACCGAAGGGGCAGAGCAAAGTGTCGGAGAGTGATTCTGTGATAATGTGCAGTTGGTGCTTGGGTAAACGGCAGCGACGTGAAAAGTATAAACAATAAACAGCAAAAACTATGAAGATAAATCAAGTGGCAGACTGATCCTTTTTTCCTTTGTCTTTGTTTGTCATAAGTATCAGTCTGTTGTTTTATTTATTTTGACGTGGAAAATGGTGATCACGTGGTCATTTTTCGGTCACGTTTGCTATGGGCGCACTTATAGTAATTGGTTTTTAATGGAATAGGTAGTAATTTTGACACAGCATATGGGTGATGGAATGCCAGTGAACATCACGCAATGACAAAGCGTCAGTTTTCGACACTTGCGATAAGAGAAATTAAGTGGAAATCTATTCAGTGGTTACGGAAATAAACAATTTAATAGAGAATGGTAACAATACAGATGCTGCCCAATTGTATGGTCTTTTTCTATAGAAAGACCTAGATCGATAAACGACATTGCGGAGTCGTGGCGTGCAGTTCGAGCACTGACAACAGTTCCTCTAAAGCGGATTTTCCGCCTTGTTCTGTCCGAGGAAAATCGTTATGCAAGGCGTTTTGTCTGTAATATTGAATGCGAATATGGTGTCCTTTTTTTCATAAGTTTTGTATTGCAAATCTTCGCACTACAATTTTATTAGACTTTCTCAAAGTCTGTTTTTCGTTTTGGGTGGTCGGGCGGCCGGAGAACGGACTTTTGTCGCCTGCAGCGCGCCATTTTTTATTGACCTGTTTTTAGGTGGGCGGTATGTCGGGGGTGTGGTAGCATTGATGTCCAATTAGATGGCGCTTAATTTCATGATGTCATTTTCCGGGAAACTTGATAAAGAGTGTACAGCTATCATGGTGGAGATTGAAATATTTCAAACCGGATGCAATGACGCTATACGTACTTCTGACAATGGAGATACTGCCTAGCTCCGAGAAACAGATTAACTTAAACGCAGAATAAACTGTGAGGAGCTAAAAACAGTTGCAAGATGCCATTATTCCAATATACTAGGAGTAATCACCGATTAGAGAAGTGCGTTCGAAGGCTGAACCATTACAAATAAGATGTACAACATTTGTTTCAAAGTGGATGTATATAATTTATGCTTGCAACTGAACAATTTGTTATACCTCAACACCGTAACATGGTCGGGATGGTCAAAAGTTGGGAGATTTTCGAAAAACGGGCCCCTGGTCTACAGCTGTACACGGTGCCCTGGTCTACAGCTGTATATGTAAAAAAGCTGGCTACACCTTGATGTATATAAGTGTAACATAACAAACTTGCAACAATTCATACTATACATACATAGTTTATTCAAGATGTAAACATAATGATTATTACATAACGATTAAATGCAAACATAACGATTATTCAAGATGTAAACATGGCCATTGCGACGTAAGCAGTTCAAAGGGTTTAATTAAGCGTGGGGAATCAGTAAGCTCTCTTTTTCCTGCATTGAAGGTTCATTTTAAGAGACCACTCAGTATACTAGTACTGTATAAAGTTTTCTTGTATTACAAGCTTACATCAGTTATTTTCCTTTGCTGGGTATCACAAACAATGAAGAGTTCATTTAGTTTCATCAGTGAATCAGTAAGCTCCTCTTCAGTATACAATTTCAAGTTGGGAGGATTATCACAGAGTCTGCAGAGTGCTGTCAGCTGGTGGTCTATTGGTTATAGGCATGAAGTCGAAGGATTTGCTTTTTGTCATCTTTCTCCTGTAGGTGCATTTTGAGAGACCACTGAATATACTCTGCTGACAGTTTTTGTGTAAGTTTGCATGAGTTACAAAAACCTATTTTGGTATTGGGTTTTGTAACAATCTTTTTGTTACACGAAGAGCAGACATGTGTCTTATGGTATACTGTATTGCCTGCACAGGAGTAGTTAACAAGTCCCTGGTCAGGCTTCGATGGAACACACCTACAAACATTTTAAAAACATTGCATTAACTTCGAAAAATGGATTGAACTTACCGAGAAATCGTGCAGTAGTCTGTCTACAGACCGATTTATTTTTAGCCAACCGTGGGCGAAGCGAACGCGTGCGAGTGCGAGCGCGTAGCGCGAGAACGAGCCCCTAGGGCGACAGAAAAAATAAATCCCACCGAGTACGACCGAAACCACGTGCGAAATCAACCCACCGAAATACACTCGCGCGCTCGGCTCAAAAGGAAGTCTGTGAACAGACTAATCGTGCAGCCGAGGAGAGTTTAAGTGATGACGTCACAAAAACTAAATTTGTGAAATTATGTAATGAACCAAGGCAAAATTAGAAGGGTTTGTATGGACTCATCAGAGCATAACGGTGCCAATATCTCACCCCCAAATTTCACTAGGATGCTGATTTTTGGCAAGCCGGCGTTTTTCGTCTTGCCCTTTCCGAATATCGAGTTTTTTCCTGCTCTGCGTCAAGTTTATGACTGCCAAAAATCAGCATCTAATTTTGCCTTGGTTCATTACATAATTTCACAAAATTAGTTTTCGTGACGTCATCACTTAAGGACTCTATAAAGTGCGTGCGCTTGTTTGTTTTCGTGCCCAGGCTTCGCACGTCAAGAATTGCGTCAAGAATGGTATGACGTGTTTCCGGTACCTTGTTCGTCCAAAAATCGAGTTTTTTCCTGCTCTGCGTCAAGTTTATGATTGCGTTCTCCTAACGTCGAACGCAATAAGCGTGACTATCGCATAAGACTTGGATGTTAGAATCTTTTATTGCGGTCGTGATGAAGAAACAATGTCAACACTATAATAAGTTATGCTAACCGCAGACTTGTGCTCATCTTTAATCACGGACTGAGAAATGAACTGATCCTAAGCAGCGAATAATTGGTATAAGCGGCTACCACTCAGTGGTCTTGCAACTGTTTCAAATTGAGCCAAAAAAGTTTCATTGTAATGCCAAGAGCTAGCAAAGAAACGTAACGACGGCGTAACTAATTATTCTAAACGGCTCTGGAAAGCGTAAATTTCTCCTGTCAGTATCACAGCTAGAGATTTTTTCTTAAGATCAAAGAAACGACAACATTTAGAACAAAAGGCCTGTTATATTTTTATTTTGATCTGAAAGAAAAAATCCTCAGGCACGTTCTTGGGGTAGCGACGAGCAGGATTTGTGGGCTGTAAATTCATTGTTGAATTCAGACTACAGCACCGTATCTCGTTATTTGATAACTGTTTATTTTAGCAGTCCGATTCGTGCACCATTACGTCATACCCATATTTTTGCGCTGACAATATGCAAATTAAATTGGATTTCGTGCAGACGAAACAAGTCGATTCGAGACTTCGTCGCTCGCTCTTGCGACTTCGTCGCTCGCTTTTCGCGGCTTCGTCACCCTCTCGCGGGCTTCGCTTCGCAGTCGACTTGTGGCAAGTCTACAATTTAGAAAGGCAGTGAATATGCATTCAGCTAAATTTTGTTTCATTACGAAACAATTTCAATATATATTTTCTTGCTTTCAGTCTGCTATGTTCTTTGCTAATAGAGCTACGTTGAGACTAAGGCAACTCTCTTGCGTCAGGATTTCAATGCGATCAAGCTACGTTGAGCACTCTAAGGTATCTCTCTTGTCCGCTTCAGGATTTGAATGTGATGAGTATGACGTCTTCTTTTTACACGCGGAGAACGTTTTCTCTCTCTTAGTTGCCACTCAAATAATACATTGTCTTTTTGTTTGTCTTGTCAATTAGCTCCGAAATAGTGCCAATATCTCTCTTGAAAAAAATCAACTCGCTGAAATCGCTTATAAAATGCTTCTTAAAATGCTTGCTTGATAAACTTTTGTTAACTAAATCAACAAAATTATTACGTCTTTTGCATACTATTGCATAATCAAACCGTAATGGCAATGATTCAGTGTTCCAAAATAGAAAAAAAGCCAAATCCATACTCTTGCATAATTAAACCGAAACATTTTTAGTCAGCTGAATCGGCAAAATCTCACCTCTCTTGCATACTATTGCATAATCATGACACCTCAACATTTAATAACCATTCAAAATTGAAATTACTCTTTTTAATAATCAAACCGTAATAGCAATGATTCAGTATTCCAATGACTACTGAAAAGGGACATTAACTAATTTTGCGCAAAAGTAAATCCACTGTATAATACAACCAAATTAGGCTCCTTCACATTATGCTGAATCTAATGTAAATGAGAACCTTTTTGAAACGAGGTATCGCAGAACATTCCTGCCAATTACGTATTAACGTAAATACGTAACGTAATTTTCAGTCCAATCGGCTTAATAAAAACGTAATGACAGACGTGCACGGACTCCCCATGTGGCTTTTTAGGTCGCGTCGCATGGGAAAAAACTGTTGATATTTTTTGGTTTTAGGAGTGTATTGTACGTTACGAATGAAGTTGCGTGTTTTTTATTTAACATGTGTAGATTTTATCTGTGGTTGAAACCACAGAAACAATAAATCCTAGATAAGAAACAATCTGTCAGGCGATGAGGTCATAGCTCTAAAAGAGTTGAAAAAAAACTCTGCTATAAACCTCAAAACGCGGACAAACATAAATCTTTGAGGAGCACCCCCGGACCTATTGTTAATTTCCCTAGGGTATTGAAATGTCATGAACTTGTTATGTCTTACGCTACGTCACCACAAAGGTATTAAAGTTCTTATTAAGTTTCGATATCTCACGTTAGCTATCAATCTTTCAAATTTGTTTTTAAGTGGATGTGTCCGAGACGTTCTACACTCTTTGCGTCTTATGCTTTTTGTTTCCTGTCGAGTTGCAGTTGGGCCTCTTTTATTGTTTCTGTCTTATTTATCATGACTGTTGTTGTATCTTTGTCCGCTTTTTTGGGGGTTTATAGTAGAGTTTTAGTGGCGGTTTTTGAACTCTTTTAGAGCTATGACCTCATCGCCTGACAGATTGTTTCTAGGTTCAGTTACAGTGATCTGCGCGAGTTGCGCTTTGACATTTTCCGCGCTCGACGAAGCAAAGAAATTTCACCCTGTATCTTTGTCCGCTTTTTGAGGTTTATAGCTGACATTTTCCGCGCTCGACGAAGCTAAGAAATTTCACCCTGGTATGTGACGCCCTTCTTGAAATCCTAACCGGTTTAACCAACCATATCATCAATACCCTAATATAGCTTCTATAAAGAAGAAAGAAGTAACCCCCCGGACAAAAGTCCACAAAAGTTAACAACTTTTGTCCCTTTTTTATACTGATATCTATCCGCGCAAACGAGATAAAAATGAAAATCTAAAATCACCACTCAGGATTGAACCTGTGACCTCAGCTTGGTTTAGGCTTACATAGCCTACCGTACCACTGTACCACCTAGCTTCTCGGTATGTTTAGTCCTAAATTGAACTATATAAACTGCTGATCCCAACCTCAACTGAAAGCTAACCAGTTAATCCGTTATATAACTCTCAATAAGGTGTCCAATCTGGTCTTAGTCGATGTTATCGAACGTTGACCCAAACGGGGGACTACTTTATGAGATAAACATCATGGCGCCATTGAAAAATGTTGTCCAACGTTATATTACCAGTATTGAAGGCTTAAAATCATTATCTAGCAACCTAAATAACTCTTTTTCAGGCAACTGAATGTTGCTATTTTGAACTTTAAAATGCAGGAAAAAATATCTCCCATGGTCTAAAATTTCAAACATTTTCGTGGCTCGGATGCGTACGGGTGGGATGAGCCCCGAGCCCGAGAGCTTGCTCCCCCGGAAATGTTTGAATTTTTTTATCCTTGGAGATGCCCCTGTAAACATCCCCTAAAAGAAATTAACGTCCCGAGCGTTTAAAAGAGGGGACGTTCATTTGGATCTTTCTTGCCAATGTAATTGAAATTTTTGTGCATGTTTTTCATTCAACACAAGATTTACAGGTGTGAAACCGTCTTTCATGATCACAGCAGCAAAACTTAGCCATTTCAATTGTACGTTAACTTTACCTTAAAAACAAACTTTACAAACATGAATATCAAGTAGAATAGTACGCTTTGGCCAAATAAGGTCATACTCGTCCAATACTCTGACAAATGTATGCATAGCATTGTACTGTAATACATTGTGCTGCACTGTGCCGTTCTAGAATTTAATGTTAAACTATTGTTATGGTCATATAACACAATACAATGCTATGCCATAAATTTGTTTGAGTATTGGACAACCCTCAATAAGTTATGAGCTTCTGGTTTACGATACGTTAGAAGGAGCGTATATTTAATAAAGTCACTTAATTTGGACGAGGCATTCATTTTTCGGGTGTTTATTTTGGAATTGAAAATAACCCCAGAAACTAGGTTTCCATTTTTATCTGGCGCAGAAAATTATATTATTGAGTGACTGCTAACGTCTAGCGATCGATACTTTCTTATGATCAGTCCGCGTAAAGCCGGTGTTGAGGACTGTATTTCGGTACCAGTTAAAAGTGACCATATATTGCCAGTTGATGTTGTTATTAAGGTATATAAAGTTGTCTTTATATTACACGTGTGGGCATTGGTGCAGGAGTTCATGTTATGCTTTAGGAAGACTAAAGATAGTTTTCTGATGACGGCTACCGGTTCGCTACTGACACAACGCCGGGTCGAAAGCAAGTTTCGCATCCTTTATGAAAAAATCGCCTTATTAAAACTAAATATAGAATAGTTACCGAATAATAACTTATGAAAAGGAATCATACTTAAAAAGATTACCTATTCCGCTTGACCACTGACTTTGGCCCAACTGATGCGTTCAGAAAAAATAGCAAGCAATTGATTAGTCTTTATGATCATGAACAACACCACAGCCTATTATAACCGCCTGCATTCGTCATCCGGACTTGTATTTTCAGCATTCACCGTGACAGTCTGTATAACAACTTTGGCAGCATTCATCGGCAACCTCCTTGTTGTTACGACATTTCTCAAGACGCCAACGCTTAGAAGAACAAGTACCAACTACTTCATCATCAATACGGCGGTCTCAGACCTCTTGCTCGCCTTGTTTAACTGGCCACTGTACATGAGCAGCTGCCGAGGCGTTCTTACAGGACACTTTGCAGCCTTCGTATGTAAATTTGGTTTGTACTCTAAGATCGTCTCTTTGGCTGTTTCCATCGAAAGCCTGGTTCTCATTGCTGTCGACAGATTCATTGCTGCTGTATATCCCATGAAAATAAACATGTTGAAAGGAACAAAACGGGTGAAGCTTCTCCTTTTATCCTGGTTGATCCCGTTAGCATATGCTTTTCCGTACATTTATTACTCGGAAATAGTGGTGATCAACCATCAGCATATTTGCCTTCCCCGCATGGGAAAGTTAGCCTCTATGATTTATGGCACGGTGGCATTTGTTATTCATTACGTTGTTCCGTTAATTGTGAATATCACGCTTTACTCTCTTATCTTGAGATCAGTGAGAAAACCAAAGCCAGGCAATGAACATCAGCGGCATGAAGACATAAGACGACGAAAACAGAATCAGAATGTGTTGAGGGTCGTGATATCAATCGTGTCTATCTTTTTTATCTGCTGGACTCCCCTCTATGTGTATCATTTTTTCTACATGTTTCATCGAAATAGTTTTAGCAAACAAATGCTAGAAGTGTTAAACTGTTTAATCTATTACATTTTGCCTTTCCTTAGCACTGCCATCAATCCTGTCATTCTCTTTGTGTTTAGCATAAACTTTCGAAAGGCTCTAAAGAAAGTGCTCCATTGTGTTTGTTGCACCTGAACAACAAGGATTGGGAACAAACCATGCTTTGTGTAAACTATTTTAAATTTCAATTTTAAATACAGTATTCACTATTTGTGTCAAATAAATAAACAAATGTAGAGAACTTTAATACCTTTCTAGATTAAGCTTTAAGCCTTTTACCCTGGCCTGGGGGAAACCCAGCCTCGTCCCCGGGGTATCTATTCTTCCCGCCCCCCGGAGCTCCCAGGGGTGGGAAGAAGAGAGACCCTGGGAACAAGGTGGGAAAAAAACCGATGTTATTGCAGACTAGTTTACGCGAATGTGTAAATAAATTGTCAACGAAAACGAAAACAACACTATTTTGAACCACTTGATTCTTATGGCAAAGTTTTTTATCTATAAATGTTGTAATTAAACAACACAAAACCATCGTTGAGAGTTTTCTTAGCCAAGATCACAACAGTTTATCAAATAGAGCGGTAAATAACGGCAAATCACGAATAAGCTTAATAAGCATTATGAGAAATGAAAAAAATATATACCTCTTATTAGCCGAGTTCGAGGTCCGTACCGCATCATCATCATCATCATCATCATCATCATAGCTTTATTTAAAAACACGGTATCCCATCATTAGTTACAAAATGCTCTTCCAGAGAGCCGTGTATACTAAATATTCTCTATAAAGACCTAAACATGTTAAAAATTTCTAATTAAAATTACAATACTAATGGATTTTTCTATGTTTACCTAAGATTAAAACTACTATAAGGCGGCTTTAAAGGATGCGATAGATGGCTCAGCAAGTACGTACTTCGCGAGCGAGCAATAAATCGAGGGAAAAAAACGAGGATTCGTAACTTACCGGTACGGACAGAGAAAAACGAGGCTAAAATAAAGAAAAACCTTTCAAGTGAAAGGATGGACGGCTACATTTGACTGACGTACGTCACAAGAAAACAAAGCTGAGCAAAGTTTACTGCTTTCAAAAATAGTGTGATCGGTCCTCGATTCGATTCGGCGTGAACTTGGCAGGGCCGTAGCCAGGACTTTTTTATAGGTACGCACCAAATCGTAACTCAGAGCGCCGGAGGCGCAAACTTCTATGGGAGTCTGGGGGCATGCCCCCCCCCCCTCCGCCCCCTCCCCGCAGAAAATTTCGAAATTTAGAGTCTCGGAAATGCTATTTCTTGCGTTTTGCGCGAAGTGTTTTCCCTAAATAAACACGTAGTGAAACGGTGTCTTTTTCCAGTTTTTTATTACATTGTGAGTGTGCTGCGCTCTGCCACGCAAGTTGACACGGGATAGATCAGCAACGTTTTGACAGCTACGTAAATCCCTGGGTATAATTCTGGAGTAGCAACGTCCAGCGTTTCCACCAAAGTCTGGGGATTGCCGCCATCTTCACAAAGCAGCCACCGATGACGCCACCTAGTGACCTCTCGTTTGAAGTCGTCAAGAGACATGTGCATGTCGTCTCCGTAGTGACTGTATATGTCTTCCACGCCCTTTTCTTTATTGTCACTGAAATCTTTCCATTTTAATCCATTGGGTCCGTAATATATGGCATACAGGATACGACTTTTAAGATCTTCTCCGCAATCTTCGAGTTCCAAGGAGGTAAGGTACATACTGATCCAAGGAGATTTTGGCAGCTTGGACACGTACGCTTCCCACGACTTGGCTAACTTGAAACCAAGAGCACTGCACACACTTTCGGCGGTGTTTAGAACGATGTTGAGATCGATGTTTTCCACCACATCCTCTCGGTAATACATCCAAGCATCTTCGCTATCCATCATGAGACACGAGTGCTGCCTTTGACTTGGGTGTTGAATGGCACAACCATTGCAGCGTTTCACTTTCACTTCTTGGATGAGCATGTCAAGCATCGCAGCGTACGTAAGCTGGAAGACACGACCAACAAGACTAGCTATCTTTTGCCTTTGGACTTTTTCAACTTCATCTACTGTCAGAAGAGGTTTAGGTCTCGATTCGACATGAATGTTTGGAACCATCATGGAAAAATACGCTTTGCTCAAGTTGAATGAAGGAATGACGCTCTCGTTAAAATTCACGCTTTTTTATTCAAACGGACAATACAACTCATAATATCCAATCAGGGTGTGAATAGAGCGGGCAAGTTTGGGCCGGTCTATTGTTCCTATTGTGTTGGTATAGGTATAGGTAAATAATTACTTACCTATTCCAAATTAGTATGCAGGAAGGCATATTGTGACGTCATTGACTAGGCATTCCGTTAATTAATATTCATTTATTAACACAAACGGTATAGGCAGTTGATAATACATACTAATAAGTTACCAACACCAAACTACGTCATCACCTAGACACCTAGGCACCTAGGCCATCGCGGGGTTAACTTCAACCTTCTACTACTACTCTTGCGTTTTCACTGTTATTGGTATTATAATGCATTCTATTTTGTAGTGGTGGGACCTAAATAGGTAGAAACGCAAAGAAATCAATTGTGGCGCACTTTACCTGTACCAGGCAAGCCAGGCTCAAAATCGGAACGTTGCATAGTACATAATAAATTAATTGTTGATTAGCGCCCAGGTTATAAGATGGCTGGAAAGAAAGCAATATAATTATCCTTACCTGAAGGTATACCGACAATAATCGGTGCGTAAGTTCAAATACGTGCTGCAAGATCACTGTCGTGATAATAAAATCCCACTTGAGGATGGATGAATGGAGCCCCCGAGCTTTGCTGTCTCCACCTTCACTCAGCTCATTGAGTGTGTCGACGATAACCTGAAAAGTTTACCGGATAGAATGTTAACAATTTGTTATAACATGGATTTTGTGATTTCATCCGCAACGTTTGTTGGATTATTGAAAGTGAACCTACCTGGAACGAGGTAACGAACACATTCAAGCAATCCGCCCGAGAAGCCCATCGTGTCTCACAGAGAACTTTCAGTTTCGGCTGTCTCCCCATCTCTTACCTGACAGCTGCATTATTTCTGAGGTGTTCTTTGAATACGAGCAACCTTTTGGCAGAGAACTAAAACACCAACGACACTTCTTGCATTGTATTCATGATATTTCTGACGAGTGGTAGTTTCGAGGAGTGTACAATGCACAGGTTTAGCATATGGGCCCGATAATGAATATATTCAGCTTTGGGGTTCTGTCGCTTGATTTTGCTTGTACGCCGTTTACATGGCCGCTCATCACGCTCGCACCATCGTAACCTTGAGCTCTCTTTTGATCAAGAGGGAGACCAAGAGAGTTCAGGGTTTCCAAGAACTTCGTCGTCAACGCCTCTGCATTTGTGCCTTTGTCAACATTAACAAATGACAGAAAATCCTCACGCAAATGGTTTTTCCATTGTTCCCCTTTTCCACAAAACGCACACAAACGGATATTTGTTCTTTCACTGCGATGTCTGTCGATTCGCCAGGGAGAAATGCATAGCATCCTGCTTTCTTACAGTCGGCAACAATTCGACTCAAAATCTGTTGAGCAGCAACGTCCAAGAGCTCATTTTGTATCTCTGGACTTGTATATTTTGCATTACAGCTTGCATTATTAAGGTGATTACGTAAGGTGGAATTGTGCTGTGCCACTAATGCTATTAGAGCATTAAAGTTACTTTCTTCCAGAACATGTCCCCTCAATGGTATGTTCTGCCTTGCCGTCGTCATCACAACTTCAGTTATGCATCTTAAGATTGCACGGTTCTCTTCCATTTGCAGAGCTCTTTGACTATAAAGCTGCTGGCAGATGTTAGGAGCACCATCACGCTGAACGTTAATGAATGCCTGGCTTCTTGCAACTGCTGTGTGATGCGATGCATTTTCAGCAACATGTCGATCGACAAACTTAGAAATGTTGGACCAATCAGTGCTACGGAAAGCCTGGGAACCGAACAGATAGCAATAACCACAATACACAGAATCCAGTAGGAGAGCTGTATCGTAACCACTGCGTTTGTTTGATGATGTTCGGGTTGAGCTTGCGATTTTTCCCGATCTTTTCCTGAAAGGAAAACATAGATAATTTAAAATGGAATCAGTTAAAACAAACCAATAAGAAATAATCAGTTGAAGGAACTAAAACAATAAAACGTGGGCAGAATTTTCTCGGCATTCAAACCTTGATGGAAATTTATATCTGTAAAGGTCTTCGCTGTCCCACTTGCCATCCAATAGGGAGACTTTCTCAGTGTCACTACTCCGCTTGATGTATCAGACAGTGTATCACTTGTTCGTTGGCTGACAACTAAAAAAAAGAATTAAATTGTGCATGAATATAATTATAGTAGTGGATAGATTGGGACACGGCTACAGTTTTAGGTGTAAAAAATATTTTTTTCTTAGAATAAATCTTGTATCATTCAATTGGGACTTTCATGTGTTGCTTATGTAAAAAAGAACATTTTTGATCCTTGAGAACGTATTATATCGACAACCACGAATACGAAATTTTATATTGCTTAGTGTAGTCTAGTATTTAATACCGAGTATCAGTTAATAAACCGGGAATAAATTAGATTTTCTGAGAAAATTACCTGTGAGAACAGAATGCTGTGATTGGCTCGACGCACGTCTGGAATGCTCACTCAAATTAAGGGGTGAGAGCCCGATATTTGTGGGGTTGTACAGACAATTGCATAAAAAAGTTACGCAAATAACAGAAGCCTAGCTGTCAATTCAATTAGGAGAAAGGTGAAACTGGTCGTTCCTTGTTTTAGGATTCCGGGTCTTCGGGTTTCTGGAAATCCTGGTTTTAAGGACAACCCTTTATTTTTTATTCTTTTATAACATAACAAATTCTTGGCTTCTTTCACTATTGAAATGGTTTCGATTTTAAAATTTTATTGCGTGACAGCGCAAACCAAGAACACATACACGAACAAAAAGATATTCCTCTAAATTTAAAAGCGGCGATGAAAATGTTTTCATTCACCTGCACCTTCGCACTCCATCAAAATTATGAATTCCTCAAATGAAATGATTAAATCTCAGTCTTGAAACGAGCTGTTGTCGTGTTTTTAAACTCAGTTGCTAACAAAGGTATTGTAAATGTTATTTATTTCAATGAAACACATGGCAAAATGCAATTATTATACAAAATTACGACTCACGTGTCTCTTCGGCTTGTTCCTGATTCTGCTCTGTGTTTGTGCCGATGGCAACGTGGTAATCTTTAATAGACATTCTGGTCATTGCTCCGAATCGCTAGGACTAACCTAGGGTAGCTTAGGCCTGGGGCAAACGTCGAATCTTAGTCGAACCTATGAATTTTGAAATAGGTGCGTGAATGATGCGACGTCTGCCGCAATTAAGTTCGACTCAAATTAACTGGTTCAACTCCAGCATAAGTTCGACTTGCCAAGTCGGATAATGCGACAGTGGTTCTGCGTTTTAGCAAACGCCGTTCTAAACGGTCAAGCCCAAATCATACCGTCCAGAAGGACGTCGGACACCTTATTGAGACTCATATAACGGAGTAACTGGTTAGCTTTCAGTTGAGGTTAGGGGTAGCAGTTTATATAGTTACATTTAGAACTAATTAAAAAATACAATTATTTTTTAATTTGCATGATTTATGTGATGGACTGCCCAAACGTCATAAAAGTACCGACTCCCCCATCTGCCAAACGCTATTTCCTCCCCCCGACGAGCATGCGCTGTACAAAGACAATTTCACGACCGGGAATGGTGAGCTATCGAAAGTCATTGCTGACATCGCACAGCGTGATGGAAATGTGTTTTTCGTGTTTCACGAACGCTAAATATAAATGCTTTAGATGCGAATTCCCTATTTGCAATAAATGTTCAGTGTTCGAAGAAAACGAGGACGTTGAGGGATGGACAGCCGGTAAAAGCGTTGCATACTGCGAGTCTTCTCTTTCTATTTTCGCAATTAAATACCAAAGAAAGGCCCGACGAGCACTGTATTTCGGCATTTCGCCAGCAAGTCCTAGCAGTAACTAGCCGCGTATCGAGTGAATAGCACGGGGACACGTGCTTATTCCCGTGTTTTAATGAAGTGCAACTTGTGAAATAGAATCGACGCAGGTTTGACGTTTGCTAAGTCGACTCTTTGTCCAACCTATTTTTAATAAATTCGACGCGACTTATTTTCGACGTTTGCCCCAGGCCTTAGAGACGATTCAATACGTCATGCGAAACCAGGCCGAGGTATTGTCCTTGCGTGACACCAGTTCAGTTCAGTTTGAAGCGATTGAAGTGATTATGATTACGCACGTGTGTACTGGCGTACGCCCCTGGGTGGCTCTTGAATGAAAACTATATAAACGAGTTTATTTATTCTTCCGTGTGTTCGGTAGGACAACGGAAACCTGACACAAGGTAGTTTTCTTTGAAAAGAATTCTTAGTTACTGGCGAAGACAAGTCAGGAAAAGAAGAATGAAAACGCCGCGATAAAATCGCCATTAAACAAACATGTCTGTCAAACTAGAAAATGTGGCAGCATTTCGGTCTACAGCGGTGAACGACGAAACTCCTAAACTCAAAAAGGACACTGAAAATACCTCCTCATCAATTACTGCAAGTTGTTTTAGGCTTTTTGTTGTGCTTTAGCGGCTTCATGCCGAACTTTGTGCATGGATGAGTTTGAATTTCAATCGCATCTGACAAATTTTCAGCGTGAGCTGCAGCAAGAGCCGTACTTGCGGATACGCAAAAATTGTTTTCATGGAATCCACTGCAATGACAAAAATGTCGCTGAGGAATCAAGGTACACTTTTAGCGTAATTCTGTAGCTTCAAGTTTGTTCTTATTAGAGCTACTACCACAAACGATAAGTTTATAACTAGACTAGCAGTAATTGGAAATTAGGGGAGTGCGTTCGACAAGGTGGGGTGATGGTACGAGGGGGTGAGGAAGAACTTGATCAAACTTCTGAACTTGATATAAGCTTAAGCTTAAGCTTTAGCTTATATGACACAGTTTGCCGATGGAAGCCGTTTCAAGTTGTTTTGCAGCTTCATGTTTTTCATAGAGAAGTTCTCTTACGAAGAAAGGTACTCTTTTGTCAATGCTGAATTAAATTGTTAAAGTTAAACGAATTTGATGAGTTACTCGAGTTTTTACAACTTACAGTCTAAAAGCTAAATACCAAAACAATAAGCATGTAAGCTTACTCGAGGAAATTGTAAGACAATGCTTTTTGATTCGCGGCTAATCAGTTTTTTTGCTTAAGTTATAGCTTAATTTCATTGAAGAGAGTTTTTGTAACCTGACATGTTAACCCATTTAGCTCCAAACGTTTCCTCTGAATGATTTTAAATGTAGAAAACAACTTTTGTAAGCGGATGCTAGGCCGATGCTGGGATTCTCGAATTTTGTGGTCCGTACTGTAAAATACGGAACGGAAAATTGACCAATTATAGCGAGCGTACTAACTGAGAGATATAATAATTCGGCCCTACTTCAAAAGCGGACGGCCTCGCGCGTTAAAATTTCAAGTAGTAGTTAGATCGGGCCGGATGGGAAAAATATTTGGCTCTCGGTCGATCGTGGCGCACGGTCCTCGCTGCGCTCGGTCCGTACGCCATGACCTCGAGCCAAATATTTTTCCATCCGGCCCTCCCACTTAGTCAATAAGTACATATTATTATATCTCTCAGTTAGTACGCGCGCTATAATTGGTCAATTTTCCGTCCGCTTTTGTAGTAGGGCCGTACGCCTTTTTCCGGACCCGCTCGCGCAAATGCGTACGGCCCTCATACGGGACTTTCATCAATGGTTTTGCAAAGAATAATAATAATTATTATAAAATTTTTATAGCGCTTACATTACATTACATTACAGAGTATTAAAAACTATATATATAAAAACAAAACCTTAAAATTTACATTTCTTTCCTAAAATTTAAAAAGTTAAAATCTCATGGTTGTTCATAAGCAAGTCTAAGTAAGAATGTCTTAAGAGCAGATTTAAAACAGTCAACACTTGTACTCTGCTTGATATCAAACGGCAGGCCATTCCAAATTTTTGGGGCTGCAACCGAGAAGGATCTATCACCAAAAGTCATACACTTGGTTTTTGGGACTTGCAGAACTAGCTGGTTATTAGTCCGTACCGCATAACGACCTGTAGTCTTGACTTGGAGAAGCTCAGTTAAGTAGGAGGGTGCCATACCATTAAGAACCTTGTAGACAACAAGAGCAACCTTGAATTGTATGCGAAACTTGATGGGCAGCCAGAGTAACTTTATCAGTGTGGGCGTGATGCGATCAAAATTAAACCGAGGCACCCGACAAATGACTCGAGCAGCAGCGTTAAGCACTCTCTGTAGCCGATCCAGAAAAGGTTCGCAGGGCCGTACGGGTCATATGATAAAACGAAATATGTGATACTTCTGTGAAAAACAAAATGTAATGATGATAACAAAAATGAAAAATTAAAGTAAGAGTGTTAAATTAACATGTTTAACTTGTTTGTTTAACGCGGATCGTGTCCATCCAATATGACCGTTTAACAGTTATAGTGCGAAAGCGAACCACTATATCGCCGGATACTTAGCCGACGAGGCCGTAGACCGAGTTGGCTAAAATCAGGTGATATTGCGCAAGCTTGAGCACTACAGCTGTTTTCTAATTCAACACATTTCGAGAAACAATTAATTGAGATATACAACCTTTTATTAAGTAAAAAGGCTTAGAACAATATTTTACCGGCAAGATTTCCGTACGTGCCATTGTAAAAGAAAACAATAGCCAAAACAATAGACTGCCTTTGGGAATAGCATACATTGTACACAGTTTGAGAGTTTCTTTACTAGCTTTCGTCAAAGTAAAGAACGGAACAGAGTAGTTACTACACGAATTAAAACACAGTAAAATGGCATAGAATTTCTTAGTTACATGTGTTTCGTGTCTTAAAAAGTTCAATTCAGAATCAAAACAAATTGCACAAACACACGGCTACCTAAACATAGCGGCGAAAAGTCTGAAAGAACTGCAGCGTGGACAGTATGTGTTACAAAAATTCACAGCTAAAGGATACAAGAAACGGTTAAAACATCGTTACCTGTAGTTGATGTGGCTCTTTAGTCCCTTCCATCAGCACCAAATTTTCAAATATCGAAGTACGTGCTCAACTTCGTTCCCAGGGTCTTCTCCTTCCCGTCCCCTGGAGCGAGAGAGAGAGACACCCTGGCACAGGCTGGTCACGTGTCTCCCAGAAAAAAAATTCCCCACGAGGGTCCCTGTTTCTGGAAGTTTTGTCGCCCAAAATTTTTGTCAACATCGAAACGAGGCTGGCTTCGGCGGTTGAGATCCGCCATGTTTTAAAGCAGCCTTTACTTTGCTATCGTAAATAGCAGCAATTTACTCTGGAAGAGACACTATCGGTGCATGTACTGCCACAGGCTTCCCAAGCTCAAAATTCGTCTTTGAGAGCCCTTCGGGCGGCCGACTCTACATACGTGGTGTATGCGACAGCTTGTGTATATAGAGAAATGTATCGGAAAATCACGGATTCTCTAAAATTGGGTAAATAACTATCTATTTTGAAATAAAGTTTACCTACCTCAAATGTGTCGCTTACTTGTGTTTTGTACCGAATTTGAAGCCATTACGACGCCATTTAGCGAAGTTATTCGAAGTCGTTGTCTCCCCTTCTAAAAAGAAGGAAAGGCAGACCACTGCATCGATCGCTGGCCAGAGGTCACTCCACAAATCGCTCTCTTCTTAAAAGGAAAAGTCCCGAATCGCAATAAAACCAACAGTTCCATAGAGCCCAATAAATTTCACTCCACATACGTGTGCTTCGGCGGTCGAAAGACTCGTAAAGAACGAGATATTTTGCTTTAAATTCGCCCATTCGGCTTTCCAGATATGCTTGTGACCGACCTCACGCCAACGGTCGTTACTCAACGACAAGTATCTGGTTTCATCCTCAACTCTGATTGGTCCATTAGAACCAAGTCACGCGCTGACAACACGACCCTCCACTGGAGGGAAAGGTACATTTTGTCACGAATCAAGTGTCACACTAGGGCTCCCAAGGGATGTTTTCTGAAAGCTGTATTGTTCGAAATAGCCAATCACAACCATGTTTACATATGTCAGGGAAAAATCGCGTAAAGATAAATCTGACACCTCCACGTGCAGAATAAAGCAAGATATTCGCGAGCATTCAAGAGTTTCACTCGACTTTATTCGAAAAATTTCCTTGAATTATCACAATAAGTTCGCTCCACCGTTTTAGTTCTCTGCACGCATTTGCATCCAAAATGGGCTGAAGCCGCAATCATACAAAATGTAGTTTTGGATGTAAATGCGTGCAGAGAACCAATACACTTGATTCGTGACAAAATGTACCTTTCCCTCCGGTAGAGGGTCGTGTTGTCAGCGCGTGACTTGGTTCTAATGGACCAATCAAAGTTGAGGATGAAACCAAATACTTGTTGTTGAGTAACGACCGTTGGCGCGAGGTCGGTCACAAGGGGTCACACAATTGGTCAGCCAGACTGGTCAATTCGTAAATATTATGCACCCTTTTGATGGACTTGAGGAGCAGACCCGCAAATAGCCACATTCTAGTTACAAACTAGCCGGTGTGGCCATGTCCGGCTAATTCTGACAAATGGTAAGCGCCCGTAGACGACACACAGTTTGTTTAATATATAAGCATAAGCATAAGCATAAACATCAGTAGAAAGCACAACAGCGCTTACGTGCAGTGAAAATGGGCCCAACATAAGCATAAGGCCGGCACACACTAGGGGACATGTTGCGGGGACATGAAGCGGGGACATGTTACAGCGACAGTTTTCCTCGTGTGACATCCCCGTTTTTGCGAAAAAGTTCTGTTGCGGAGACATAATTTTGTCCCCGCAACATGTTGCATGAAATTCAGCTGGTTTGAATTCGTGCGTCATGAAGCGGGGACAAAATGACCCCCATTTCGATGTCGCATCGTGTGCACTGCTCTTGCAAACTGTCTCCGCTACAAAATAAATGAACCAATAAAAACTCGCCATTGATTATCCCATGAGTCTTCAGTAGTAGGTGCCCTCAGTGATTTCTGTGATTTTTATACCTCAATCCGCTTTGTGTGCACCAGCTTGCGTGCTGTCCCTGCAACATGCGCCTATGCTGTGCACATGAAGGGGCTTGTCCTCGCTTCATGTCCCCGCAACATGTCCCCTAGTGTGTGCCGGCTTATAAGGATAAGCACAAGCATAAGGGACGGACCACTAGTTTTACGTGCTTTCTTGTGCACGATTTTTTTTCTCTTAAATTGGTAATTATCCAACTCCCCCCACAAAAATTTAATGGTCCGTCCCTAAGCATATAAAGAATCTTATGTCAACGTTTGTTTCCACTTGACGGAAATTCTTATGCTTTCACTCATGCTTATGCGTATGCCTTTGTCACCAGTGAAAACAAGACTTTGGTGCTAGGGATTAATTCGGTGAATCGAGATAAAGACGAAAATCGGGAAATCATTTGCGTATTCACAGGTTAAAGAGCCCGACGCTGGACTCGACGTCGAAAATTTCGGCTTCTTAGAATTAGAACAAAAGTCTTCTATTCTTTAAAGATTCTAAAAATAACAATAAGCATGTTGTTTTATTGGTCGATGCGATTTCACCTCAAAGGTGGCGGTTTTCCGGCTCAAGTTTTCCGTAAAACGTTGTGGTTGAAATCGAACTTCGGTAATCCGGCGTTGACTGCCCAGAGGAAACCAAATAAACCAGGGTGTTCACGAACTTTCCGTGACTCTGCTGAAACATTTTGGCCGTAGACTTGACAACTTGAACCTCTTACAAGACAAAAACATTTGAGTGATTAGCTGGTTAGTTCGGATAAGCTATCGAGTTCTGATGACTGATAATAGTTCAAAGCCCTCTAATCCGACGCGCACGTTTTCACCTTTCTCGCCGCCGCAACAATTTGACACTTTACTTTTTCTCCACAACAGCAGAGTTTTTTGTAGATCCATATTTCGGTTGGGAGTCTTTTTGTCGATGGATGAAAGAGGACCCTGCCCTGGGAAGGCGGTGAATGTGTGTCTGTGGTAGAGGTCCTGTATTGACGTAATGACGTCATACACCCTACAAATGTCTGCCTTTTAATAGCATTAGACCAATCATTAGACCAATCATCATTGCTTAGTAGGACATTGAATTTTCTTTTTCGCTTGTGTGGTAATATAATATGCATGCTATAATTTAATTTAATTAGTTTTTCATTGTATTGTATAATGTTTTAGGACCCTTCTGTCACCTTACGGTGACATTGGTTTCCTAATAAGAGATTTAAATTTATGTTATTTAAATTTCTTGATATAAAAAGTCAACAGACACTTCAACTAAAATGGCCTACGGCAGGAAAAGAAGAAATTATTTTTAAAAAAGTCAGGAAATCTTAATCTTAGTGTTCAGTTTAGACCCAATTTTCCAAACGGCTTAATGTAGGCATGTTTCCAAGCATACATTGCTTTCAGCTTACGTGATTACCACACCTCAGATTACTTTTAAGTACGCAATGAATAATATTTATATAGCTATTTTAATTGGCACACCTTTCTTTGAATGCCGTATATATATCCTTAAGGAAACTCTCAAAGTTTCATATACTGAATGTTGTCTGACTAAGCCAGTGACTTTTCGCAAGGTTAAGAATTGTGGCGATTGATTTCGTTGTATTGCGAAGTCCAGGAGAAAGCAATCAACACAAACTTGAACAAACAATCCTGATTGAATTCAAGCTAAAAGCAAACTAAGAAACCTGCGTGGGAACTGTTGCAGTGTTTTAAGCTCCATGGAGTCACGGACATTTAACATTAGAGTGCGGAACGTCCTCGTTGTTCAGGGCATTCTATGCTGTGCCTGTTTTCTTTTTACGGCTGTGCAAGGTACGTGGGGATTCACATTTATCAGTTCAAATGATCGAGTTTCTTAGTGATGGCGCGTTAGTGTGGAACGTTGAACAGGTTAGAGGCCACACAGTTTTTGGAAACAAGACATTCCATGAATAGGTCAACAGTCTTAATATTTCACATTATCCAGTTTACATAAAAATATGCTTGCCCTTACCTCTGTAAGCTATTCCTTAAGAGGAGTAGTATAGGGAGGGGGTGATCCGGCCCCACCCAAAATAAGCTGCCAAAGGCCCGAGTTACGGCCCCCCACGAGTCATTGCATTCCTCGTGAGGAGCCGTAACTCGGGCCTTTGGCAGGTTATTTTGGGTGGGGCCGGATGCACCCCCTCCCTATACTACATATGATACATTCTATACAACCCCACTTAATGATGTTTTACTCGTCAGCCCTTTCTATACGACCCCACCTCAAATAAGGGTTGGGGGATATGAATGAAAGCCTCCTGTGTGAACTGGAGTCGGAGATTTCCAATTGAATAAATGCATAGCCTTTGTATATATCGCAATGCCAAACAGAGCTATAACTGCTGTTGAGTTCTTGACCATGACAAGAATCCCTTTGAAAGAAGGTGATATCTTTGCGAAAAACAAAGGAACATTCGAATATAATCCTTGCAGATATTGTGGTTTAAACTTTACACAGGGCAAATCACTCGTGGAGCATCAAAAATATGTTTGTAAGAAGCTGAAAACAGAAAAACGACCTAAAATTATTTGCCCTGGTTGCAATCGGGAAGTTTCTATATCAACAGCTTACAGACACAAACAAAATGGCTACCCACGCTTTGTTAAACAATTGAAGGCAAGTCGATCAAAAATCCCCTGCCCTAGCTGCCAGCGAATAGTTTGTGTGTCAACGTTTTATAATCATATGAATAATGGATGTCCGATCTTTAGAAGAAACGAGTTCTTCCCGAGCACGAGGTGGGTTTGGTAGCACCCCCGATAGTTATTCTAGATGTTTTTGCAAACTCAAACATCAACCAGCATGAGCTGAATGCATGGTTTGACGAACAAGAGCAAGGACATCTTGAAACTCCTCAGAAAAATGAAAGCTTAGAGGATCTTGATCCTTTACCCAGGATCCGTGACTTAAACTTTATTTCGGATTACATCGCAGGTAAGAAATCACTCGCAACGTTTCATACGGAGTTGAATGGTTATTACCAATTGAAGAAACGTCTGTCCTTTGTATATCGATGATGACGACAACACAAGTGTTCATGAACTTTCTCAAATCGAGGAACACTGGTCTGAAACAAAAGAGCGCTGACTGGGTGAGAGCCAGACAAAACACCATTGGTGCATCAGAGATATCTGCCTTGACAGGATCGTCGCCGTTTGAATCACAACAAAGCTTGCTCTTAAAGAAAATACAACCAGCAGATATGCTCAACAATGCGGCTTGTACCTGGGGCAATCTGTTCGAGCCGCTTGTACGCAAGTATTTTGAGCAAAAACATTCTGTTTCCGTTTTTGGTCACAGCATCTCTCTTAATCTAGCAAGAGATCATCCACTTTATCGAAAGGTCACTTGCAGTCCAGACGGATATTATCTAGACAAAGATAACACCTTAACTCTATTAGAGTTTAAATGTCCGTTCAAGAGGAAAATAGCTATGAATAGAATCCTAGTTATTATAGCGACCAGATACAAACAGGTCTTGCTTTGAGTGGTGACATGGTAAACAAAGGCCTGTTTGTTGACGCTTATTTTAGAATGTGCTCTTTAAACCAGCTTGAACCTAGTCTGACACACAATCCGTTTCTAAATGGAGGAAACAAGTTCAAAACGAAGGGCGACACAACACTTGCGTGGGGAGTTTGTTATTTATTTAGCAAACGGACGATAATCAGAAAGCAAGACTCAATCATCGATGTTGGTTCACTCACATCAAAACAATTATTTGAGAGAATTATGTCTTCCATTGCGGAGAAAGATATATGGTGCTGTTATGGTGATGTAAGGATGTCGTTTAGAAAACAGGACGAAGACGAGGAGTTTTTGCGTTATAACCATATGCAAAAAGTGTTTTTGACAGAGGGTTCAGAAGGTCCTAAACCAGTGGCCATGTTTGTTTGGAAGCTCCTGGATATAACTGAGATTTGGGCGTCAAAGTAACCGAACTTTTTGAGCAATATTCAAAGGTCGGTCGAGCGTTTTCATAACAGCTTGGCAAGCCTTCGAAAAAAAATAACCGAGCACTCTGAAGAGGCAGCTGAAATCTATCACAGCCCTAAGAAAAATGCTGCCGTCGTAAGGGCTGGAGACGAAGAGCAAATGCTTGCCTTTCTTATGAATAAACTTGAGCAAGGTTATTAATGCCCGCGGCATTAATGGCTGCTTCCCAATACCATTCATTTGTTAGATGTGTAGCGGGCTTCTGATGTCTTATGTAAGATAAAATTTTGTATTTTCTTGGCCCTTCTGGTAAAATTAGATCTAAGATCTTATGAATTACGAACCCATAAGATATTCCGCTTGGAAGAAGTAGTATAGGGAGTTGGGGGTTCTAGACCACATGAAATAAGGCCCCAAAGGCCCGAGTTACAGCTTCCCACGAGTCATTTTCATTCCTCATGGGAAGCTGTAACTCGGGCCTTTGGGGCCTTATTTCATGTGGTCTAGAACGCCCCAACTCCCTATACTACAACACACTGTGAATGCTGGTCCAATACTAGGCAATTGAAAAAACCTTTGCCCTTTACATACCAATGATGGCGACAACACAAGCGTTCATGAACTTTCTCAAATCGAGAAACACTGGGCTGAAACAAAAGAGCTCCGACTGGGTGAGAGCCAGACAAAACTCCATCGGGGCATCAGAGATCTCTGCCTTGACAGGATCGTCGCCGTTTGAATCACGGCAAAGTTTGCTCATGAAGAAAATACAGCCAACGCATATGCTCAACAATGCGGCTTGTGCTTGGGGCAATCTGTTCGAGCCGATTATACGCAAGTATTTTGAGCAAAAACATTCTGTTTCCGTTTTTGGCCACAGCATCTCTCTTAATCTAGCAAGAGATCATCCACTTTATCGAAAGGTCACTTGCAGTCCAGACGGATATTTTCTAGACAAAGATAACGGCTTAAGCTTGTTAGAGTTTAAATGTCCGTTCAAGCGGAAAATAGCCATGAACAGAATTCCTGGCTATTATAGCGATCAGATACAAACAGGTCTTGCTTTGAGTGACGACATGGTCTCCAAAGGCTTGTTTGTTGACGGTTATTTCAGATTGTGCTCTTTAAACCAGCTTGAACCAAGTCTGGCACACAACCAGTTTCTAAACGGAGGAAACAAGTTCAAAACGAAGGGTGACACAACACTTGCGTGGGGAGTTTGTTATTTGTTTAGCAAACGGACGATAACAAGAAATCAAAAGGCAATCATCGATGTCGGTTCACTCGAATCAAAACAAGCATTTGAGAGAATTATGTCTTCCATTGCTGAGAAGGACATATGGTGTTGTTATGGTGCTGTAAGGATGTCGTTTAGAAAACAGGACGAAGATGAGGAGTTTTTGCGTTACGCCCATATGCAAGAAGTGTTTTCAGAGGGTTCAGAAGGCCCTAAACCAGTGGCCGTGTTCGCCTGAAAGCTCCTGGATATAACTGAGATTTGGGCGCCAAAGCAACCAAACTTTTTGAGCAATATTCAAACGTCAGTCGAGCGTTTTCATAACAGCTTGGCAAGCCTTCGAAAAAAGATAACAGAACACTCTGAAGAGAAAAGCATCCAACAAACCGCCCCTGTTAAAACAGTTCCAAACAATTTGGTTAATGACAGTGCCGTTATGGAAGCCTTCTTACTCTCAAAAGTGAAGGCAATTGGACAAATCCCAACTCATGTATATACCAAACCAACATGGCAATGACGGCTCAAGGTCTTGACTTCAATCCAAAGAATCAAGACTACTTCGGCAAATGGTTGCTGTCTTTTGGTGAATCCCATTGGGACTACTTACCAGACATGATCAAGGATTACATCCTTGAACTGGTTGAAAGGAGTATCCAGCGTGACTTGGCTGCCAGGGCCCTTCATCAACGCAGGATGAAATCTGTATACCTTTCAATAAAAAATCATTATCACTGGGAACACCTTTGCCATTTCCGTTTATTCACTTCACAAACATGTGATGAATGTCAAGAACACTTCTCGCCAGAAGTGGACATGGGTATGCACAGAGCCATCTGTCCTGGCATACAGCGGGCATTTATGTATACAGGCATCGGCAGTGATGATGACGAGTAAGATTATGACGTCCCAAGTGCTCCCTCAACGTGACCAATCTTTTCAAGCATGATCTTCCAGCTTTGTTCGTGCTTCCACATTGATTTTTCTGGGACTTGCAGCCAGAAGTAATTGACAAGCCGTTGTGGTCCTTTTATTGCATCCAAGATTTTGTGGGCTACAAAGGGCATGGAGATTCTTTTCGGCAGATATTCTTCGATGAATTTGAATGTCTCATTTGCATGATATATTTCATCATTGGACAAGCAGACGTTGCGGGCACAAATTTTCAGATGTTTGTTGAGATAGCTTTTGAAGTTGTAGTGTTTGGTGGTCATTCTTTTTTTGGTAATTGCGTAATCACCACCATAGAGCCCGTTATAATCGAAGGTCACACCATCCAGAGGCTCTAAGAGCCCGCAGTCTTCACAGCAAAGTTCTGATGAAAACATCCTGAGGTTTAATTTGCCTTTGCAGTTTTGGCAAGCTTTTATCCTTTCATTCCAAAGGGTGAAAGGTGAGTGTGGGGCATATTGTGCCTCGGGAGAAAGATACTCCTTGATGAGATGAAGGCGTTCTGGCAGACTTGAACGCAGTATTTCCTTGTTGTAGTTTTCGAGTGAGCGTAGGAGGATAAATTTGTATTCTTTATCTAGCTCATCGAGTTTGGCTTTGTATTCGCCTTTAGTGTCCAAGGACCGAACATCAGCCAGTTGTTTAGCGAACTTCTCCATGGATAATACACCGGGTTATGTATTCAATTGGGCGCAAATGATTTTTCCCTCAAGATTTGTAGGTTAAAGCCAGAATTTAATCTCTCAAATCGGATTTGGAGGCTGCGGCGAGAAGTATCTTTTTTTGAATTTCTTGTGTGACTTCCTTGCGAAGTTCCTTTTTGAGTTTCTCGAGGTCTGGCGCTTGTGTTTGAGTGCCAGCGTTTTTTTTAGACTTAACACCATCCCTGATTGCAGCTTTGAGTTCGTGATATTTTTCCACCTCACGAGTAATTATGGTGAATTCTGTATCACTGATCCTCTTGTATTCCAGAGCCTTTGAGACCAGTTCATTGACAGAGTTGCGTTTAGCCAGAGCCAGTGTGTAGATATTCTCGTGTTTGGTCACTTTTCGCTCTAACCGTTTATTAGCAGCTGTAAAGCCAACAGAGGACAGCCCACAAAGCGTAGCGACGCCTGCAAGCGCGGGACTTGCAACAATTCCGAACCCAGTCAATGCAGTGGCTAGGGCCCCTGATGAAAGCCCAACAGAAAGCGACCCAAGGCCAACCGCCGAGTAATGAACTAAGGCTTGGGTTCGTTTATATTTTTTGCGACCTGACGGTAATGCTCGGCTTCGTCAGACAACTCCTTAAGCAAGTCAGAAATCTTTTTGAGCCGGAAATCTTCTGCATTGATTTGAGTGATCTCACGCATAGGGTATAGCTGTTGTGTCTCGCTGTATTCGGGGGCCGATGGCAGCACATTAGCAGAACTCATGGCGTGGGGTATATATATGATTTTAATTTATCTCAACTTCAAATTCCAAAGGCGCGTCATTGAAGTTGAAGAGGTTATTGTTCTCATCCCTCACTGACAGTGTTATGCTGTTTACATAATCACTAGACGAGACGTCACGCCAGACATTCTGTTGTGTTGTCTCGTAGAGAATTTTTTCAAATGATTTCCCACGAATGTCGAAGCGCGCCAAAACTGTCGAAGGCTTACCATTGAGTAGGTTTTGTTCTTTATCAACCAGATCACAGTGGATGAAGTAAGTGCTTGGTGCCCTTAAACGCTTGACGAAAGTTGATGGCCACAGCAATTTAGGGCTTATACCAAGCAATACAGATAGATCATGGTCTAGTTTAACCTCTTCTGGGTATTCTTTGAAAATGATCATCGCCCCCAGTGGTGTGTTTGTCTCAGTTGCTAATTTATAATTAGCATTGGCACCACCGAATACGTTTTCTAATTCTTTTGCTAAAGACTCAATGGTGTAATGGCCTGGGAGAAGTCTTCTGACAGTTCCTGTATTACTCCCATTTTCATTTTTGAACAATGTTATCTCTCCTCTTTGCTTCAAAGTATTCCACGAGTTGAGAATTGAGCAAGACAGGAGCCGTATGTATCTCGGTTTCGGAAGTGGGTGGTCGAAATAGATCGTGTGAGGGTTTGAAGACGTGACGATTGTTAACACAACCATGATGGTATATAATTACACATTTTATAATTATAATTATATACAATCATGTTTGGCAGACGGCCTTCACTTGGTATAAAAATTGGCGGCCACAATTACGGACCCCCACCCCCTTTTAATTCAACCCCAAACGCCTATAGCCATGTAAAGCCACCACCAGATCCACTAGCCTGGATGAGTTCGCCGGAGGCAGCCAGACTCTACGCCGCAGCTAAGGCAAAGGCAATTTCAGATTTCAAAAAGCGTTTCCCTAACGCTGATATGTCCCATTTTGAAGTGCAAGTAGAGTATGGTGAGGACCACAAAACCGCCACAGGGGAAGTGCTTTACAAAGAAGGCCAAGGCTCATTGGCGCTCGTTTCAGAAATGCCACACAAAGATTGGACTCAAGTCATGAGAGACGCTTTGGGCCTCCAACAATACGGGGGTTTCCCTTATCAGTTATCGTGGGGGCAACCAGAAAAGTCAATCCCAGCTGTTGCTTTCTCCACCACAATTGACAAAGACATGATGATTGGCGCAATCTTGAACGATGAGTCGCAAAAGATTTACGTCACGCCAACTGATTATTTCACAACGAAATACAGAAATATCTTCAGGGACACACAGATTTCATTCACAACCGCGAAATACGGCCGAAAGTGGATGGGTGGTCCTCATATGAGCTTTTGGCCAAAACAACTCTCTTTCGCACTGTGGTGTGCAACAACCGGCTGTGGAATCTCGCGCGACATTCTCTTCGATAAGAACTCAAGTCTATCCCTAACCCCCCAGCTCCGTTCATTTTACCGGTTTCACGTTTATTTCACAACAAGGCGAATACTCTACCAGATGGGCGGGGAACAAAGCGTGAGTGCTTTGCCAGACGACCCTCCATTTAACCAGAAAGACAACAAGTATAACATCGACGCGTACAAGAAGATTTGCATAGAGTTCGGTATCGACCCCAGTTCTGACTTCCGTTACACATACGGCAAGAACCACGGGCTTGGGAATGTCTACATTGGGGTTTATGGAGAGGGTGACACCTCTACCGATTATGATTACCCTGATTCCGATCTAGCTTTGTTCAATGATGAGCGCGTGACTGACAGAAACGACCCCAACTATCGCGCCAATGGAATATCTTTCGTCCGCAACGACCAAGGGGCGGACACCCAGTTCGAGCACTTTGTGCCAAATTACGCACAGGGGCTGACACAGCCAGGGCTAGCACGTATGAACCAATCAATCGAGGCCTTTGTGTACTGCATTCTTGGTTCACAAGCCAAAACCCGCAGCAGCATCATTGGAAGAGGAGGCCGGGCGTTCGAAACGCAGAGAGTCTTCCTCACCCATCTAGAGGAGGCCATAATACTGAACGACATCGCAACAAGCGTACAGCGTTACCAGCTTGCCATCCAAGCAAGGAAAGTGCGCTTAGACTTTGCGACAGCACCCGGAAGCTGGCTCATGCCATCGCGCATGATTATCAACACAGAGAGCGTGATCGGGTATAACAACAATCTACAGGAGGCAACGCAAGGGATGAGGTTGGGGGTGAACAGTGGTGTTAATCTGGGCACAAAAAAAGCCTCCCTTCGCCTCATGGACGGTGGACCGACAAAGATAATCCACCAAACAGCCACCCATCAAACCCGATACATAAACAGGCCACACAGGCACAGGGCATCGCGCCCAAACCAATGACCACACCCACACCCACACCAGCCCCAACACCAACGCCAATTCCACCATCCACACCACCACCCCCAACACCACAGCCCGACCCGCATCACGTCTCCAAGGCAGTCGTTGCTGTGGGTGCGCTTGCTTTGGCAGGCCTTTTCGTTTGGTCGAGATAAGTGTTCAAGATTTCGAACGTTTGGTGATCCTTTCAACAAGGAAGGCTACCACGGCAAGGATGAGCAGCCAGGCGTGTTCACCCAGAAAGGAGATGACCGACCCAGCCGCTTTGAAGATAAAGCTCACAATTGAGCCAATTAGGCCAGGCAGTGCGCTGGCAGCCTTTTTGCCAAGCTCTTTAAGCCCATTTCCAATAGCCTTGGTAGCCTTTGCCGGGCCGTTCAAGGTGGCGAGTACTACAGCGCTGATGGTGATGCCAGCTGCCAGAACAATCGCTTGCAGGGTCCATCCGTATTTCTTGAAGATTTCTCTAACCCTCTCTCTCAAAGACATGCCCCTTTCCCGCACCTCAATTTCTGTATTGAGCCTTGCCAGTTCTTCTTCACGTTCAGCAACCCGGGCTTCAGCAGCTGCTCTGTCAGAGGAGGAAGTGTCCTCAGTCTCTATGACGAGTCTGTCCTCCTCGTTCTGTCGTTCAAGCTCTTCTTTGTTCTGTTTCAGTTCTTCCAGTGGTTTTACAGTGTCCTTTTTTGCTCTAAGTTCTTCTAAGCGCCCTTCTAAGCCCCTATTGTCAAGCTTGAGTTTGTCTATTTCCTTTTGTAGTTTGTCTGCTTGTTGAGCAGCTTTTTGCATCTTGTCCAGTTCTTTTTGTTTAGCTTGATGCTCAGCTTCAAGAGCTCTCTTTTCATTTTTCAGTCTTTGTATTGCCTCCGTATCCAGTGGCCCATGTGCATCTACCATCTCTTGAATCTGGCCATCAACCTCTTTGCTTTTTTTTCTGAGGGCCTCCATGTCGCGGCGATGTTTTTGTCCATCAGCAATCGTTTGTTCTAATTGTTGTTTTTGTTTTGCTTGCAGCTCTTGTTGGTTTTTGTCACGTTCTGCTTGAAAGTCTTTAATCTGATCAAACATTGACTTTCCAAGATAGCTTTTGATTTCTTGTGAAAGCTGTGGATTTTCCCTAAGTTGCCGTGTTACAGTACTTTGTGTAAACAGGGGATATGCCTTTTTTCCCCTACCAACCATTTTAACGTACTGCCTTGGGTTTCCTTTTTTATCTGTTTCGTAAAATGTTTCGATGGCTTGTTTGTTAGCATTTGGGTACATTTCTGTTAGGTCGTCCCAAGCTGAATTTTGCCGTCTTTGTTGAAGACGTTGGCCTAACTCGTCGCCCGCAAGCATAGGGTCGGTGTCAGAAGTGCTTGGCAACCCACTTTGTTCGTGAGGCATTGTATGCATTTCTTGCTGTTCACCACCATGATATGGGGTGGATGCAGCGCCTGGTTGAAAAGGTGTTGTTGTGTCAACTTCTTGTTCGTCATCGACATCATCGTGGTCTATGTCCCAGTCAAGCCCTTTATTCTCATTCTCGCCAGGTATATCATATCCGCCTTCAGCCCCAGACA
Source organism: Dendrophyllia cribrosa (assembly GCA_024195265.1). Lineage (NCBI taxonomy): Eukaryota > Metazoa > Cnidaria > Anthozoa > Scleractinia > Dendrophylliidae > Dendrophyllia > Dendrophyllia cribrosa. The sequence continues at coordinate 54,790,540 of JAJLRJ010000001.1, forward strand.
TGATGATATATAAATATAAATTTTAAAAAACACAAATATATACCATGGCTGTGCAACCGAATCTACTTCCATCTCACAGTGAAAAGACACTGGGCGCCATGAAAGCAGAGCGAAACGTCAAGCGCATCACATTCAATCCCTCTGAGGCCAATCCCGGTGAGACACTGTACGTATCGGTGCCCAAGCTGGGCGAGCACGATGTTATTGTGTCCGGCTCACTTGCCCTGGTGTTTAACATCAGCCTAGCCGGGGGCCATGCAAACAACTATCTCGTACAAAATGTTTCTCGGGCCCTGGTGGACAGATTCGTTGTAAAGTTTGCAGCCACCACTGTCCAGGACACGGTTGGGTACGACATCTACAAGATTTTCGAAGACTTATTCAAATCAACCGATGAGCGGGAAAATATGCTTATGGAGGGCATCCAGAGTGTGGATTTGTGTAAGATTCGCTCTGGTGCTGGCGACAAGAAGACCTCAGGCGTGGATGCGGAAAATAAGTTAGAGACAATATACAAGAATAAGTATCGCATCAAGCTGGATCACCAAATCTTAACTGATCACGGAATCATATATCCTCAAGCGTTATATAACGATCTTGTCTTCGAACTAACCCTCGCCCCTGCATCCCAAGTTGTCCGTGGCTCAGACACAAGCAAGCTCGTGTACAAGTTGGAAAACATCCAGATGGAGTATGAGACGATCAGAAGTAAGAGTCTGGCCGACGAGGCAACAAGCACTTACACTAGTGGCAAGGAGTTTGCCTATGACCTCGTAATGCGAGATCGGGTGCATCCCTTCTCAAAAGGTGGTGACACGCGGTTGAATCTTAGGGTTAACCCACAGCGACGGTCTCTCAAGGGCATCCTCTTGCTGTTCAACAATCCCTATGTAGCGGGTGCCAGGGATTCTGAGAACTATTTCAACCCCGACATCACTAAAGTTAAGGTAACAGTCAATGGTGTCCCAAACAGGATCTACAATGATGGCATCAGTGGTACTGACATGTGGAATGAAATCTTCCGATACTTCAAGCCACACACGGACGGCAGGCCTAACATGAACTTGACCAAATATCTCACAGGCAACAAGTTTGGTCTCTGGATTGACCTGCGGACCATGGCTGACACAGCCCTGCACGGCAACGGCCAACGGCTAGTCAACACACAGGATGGCGTGCAACTCGAGATCGAACGAAACGGCACAGGCTCGGGAAACGCAAACTGCCACATCTTCACCATCTCAGACTCACAGATGAACATCATTGGCAGGCAGCTGGAATCTGTACAGTACTAAACGCATATATACCCACCAGTCCCATGACCACAAACAAGATCAGCTTCTATGCCAAGCCGGCTCCCCTGCCATCTAAAAGGCCATTATCACACAATAAAATACAAAGACTTTCTGGCAAAGGCACCTTCCCCACCAGTTTGCAAACCAACTAATATAGGTGTTGGTTATGGACCCAAGAAAGCTGCCGTTCAATGCACTAATCGTGGGCCCCACTAACTCTGGAAAGACACAGTATCTTCTCTCCCAACTGCGAGGCCCCTTTAGGGGTTGTTTTGATTACATCGTTTTATTCTGCCCCACATTTGTCAAGAACAAGACATACGATGGCTTCGTGGACCGCGATCCACACATCTTCGTGATTGTCTGCCATCAGCATGAAATCGAAGACTGGTTGAAGTTGGCGAGCTTCTTTTTCACATGCACCAACACTTTATTCATTCTCGATGACTGCGCCGCCTCCAAAGATGTAAAAGGCCGCACAAGCCAGCTGGTCAATCTGGGGTTCAGTGCAAGGCATGATGGCATATCCGTGTGGGTCTTGACCCAGCAGATCACCAGCATTGCAAAGCCATATCGTGATAACATTGCTGCTATCGTGCTCTTTTACACGCCCTCCAGCAAGACAACCAAAGCCATATTCGAAGATTATGCCGGCGAGCTCTCCCACGAGGAGTACAAAGAGCTTATCGCAAGGCTCAAATCCCGCAAGTTCTCCCACCTGGTTTTTTCTCTGAGGCACCCGTATGGAATTGAGTACAAGGTTTAAACACGGTCACACAACTGCGTAAATAATGCATTACACACAGTGCACACAAATACACACACATATATATACAAGCCATGAATGCGCCAACCAGTCTACACAAGCTCACTGTGCTTTCACAGCTTTTGGATGATTTGCACAAACACACACTTGATGCGCAAAACAAAATTATCAAAGCCGCTGGTGAGGAAGACCTTCGCCTCATGCTTCTCAACAGATATCCATTGCGGTTGAATTCTATGCCAGACACCATGGCGGGGCTTATACGAGAGCTTGAAACCATTTTGCCCGACATCAAGAGAATTATTGAAAAATAAAAAAACACATATGTATACCCCCTGATGGCACAAGCAGCTGAAGACCAGGCCGACTTGAACAATGTGTTGCAGATGCTGGAGGCCACCCCTGAAACCACACCTCCCACAGGGATAGTTGGTGACAATGACATTCCTGCCAAACGTGAGAAGCTGGCAATCCTTGTTTCAACTGGCAAGGCCAAAGAAGCTATCGGCGTGCAGCTCACACACGATCATGTAATGCGGTTGTCAGACAAGGACGTTGACAAGTACTGCAAAAGGTACGAGGCATACATCGGCAACAAGACAACCGAATCCCTAGTTGATTCAGCCATCATGCTCGCGTCCAAAGGCATTGGTCTGGTGATCCCGGTTGATGATCTCAAGGAGTTGCAGCAAGAACTCAAGAACGACTACATCATCAACCAGGAGCTGTCAAATCTTGCTGGGGCTATTGCCATTCGATGCGGGCGATTGCTGGCGCTTGCCAATGCAGCTCTCATCACAACAAAACACATCAAGTTTGAACGAGAGCCTGATCACAAGACTGACTTGATAGAATTGGAACCCCAGCCCCCACCCACACATCCAACCAGAGACAGTGAAGGCTATCCACTTGAGGGCTTTGATGAAGTTGGGCTGGGGCCTGTGGCGACCTCGCAGCAACCTTGAAGAAACCTGGCAGCAACCTGGCAGCAACCTGGCAGCACACTTATCACAGCTTGTAAAAAATAAAATTCACATATATACAGGATGGCCACACCACTCGAGACGATCCCTGAAGAAACTCCAACTCCAACTCCAACACCTGCCCGGGTTACCTCTGAGACCCCTAAAACAAAGCCTGCAACAGAAAAGAACCCCGGCCGTGTTGCTTCTGGCAAAAGGCTAGCAGAACGCAACCGCCTGGCCCGGGAAGCAAAGAAAAAGGCCGAAGCACAAAAGCCTGCACCCTCAACAAGTGGCACAACAAGTAACACAACAAGTGGTGCAACAAGTGACACAACAAGTGACAGCAACAACAACTCAATCGTTTATATTCTGGGGGTTGGTGGGTTGATTGTCTCTGCTGTGGGTGTTTATTACCAGCGCGAAGCCATAATGCAAAGGCTTGGGCGCAAATCAAATACACCAGCAACACCCGCTGCAACACCCGCTGCAACACCACCAGCAACACCCCCATCTCGAATTCCGGTAAGACAAGGAATTAAAAACATGGAATAAAAAAAAAACATATATATACTGACCATGAATCCTTTCCAAGCTTTGATGAATTCTGCTGCAATCGGAGGTGTGTTTCTTCTTTGGTTTGGACTTACTTCGGTCGCCTTTGATACAGTTTACAGTTTGGCCCTGAATAGGCACAACGAGCCCGAACCCGAGCCCGAGTCCGAGCCCGAGTCCGAGTCAGAGGCCGAGGTCGAGGAGCCCCGAGTCCGAGGCCGAGTCAGAAAAATAAAAATCATATGTATACAGGACACAAACCATGTCTGACAACAAACTTGTGAAGTCTCTCCTCGACGCCGCAACAATCACTGGCCTTGTCGCTGGTATTGGTTGGATTGGTAAAAAGACAATCAAAGAGAGCTTCATTGCCGACCCCAGTGCAAGCTTGATGAATTATGTCAAGTTCACAGCTGTCATGGCTGGCAGCATCGCGCTGAAGAAATATCTCGAGGACCAGAAAATCCTCCCAGACAACATGTAAAACCGGCAACATCGAGCCAACCATGTAAAAATCATATGTATACACACCCCCACAATGGCCTCGATTGCAATAATGGCTCTTGGCGCTGTTCTCGATGCGGCCGCTTTCACTGGCGGCAACTACCTCGCGAAATATCTGTCTGGTGATAACGGCAAGGCAGCAATGGATGAGAAAATCCGACATGACCACGCCCTTGAACAATACCAAGCGGCTTACGCCAAATACCAGAAGGACCGCACCAAGCTCATCGACTGGATTGCAGCCAACGATCGGATTAAACACCAAGCTAGCAAAAACTTCCAAACCACCGACCAAGCCCTGGTCTTGTTTCACCAGATGCACCAAACGCAACCAGATAAACAAATCAAAGACTACAAAGAGCCTCAGTTCTCGGACTTCTACAAGCCCAGTCCACAACAGCAGAATGGTGAACTTGTGTTCATTGGAGGCACCCTGCTTGCGGGTGGGTATGCTGCTTATCGATTTCTTTAAATTTAAGAAATTAAAAACCCTATATATACCCACCATGGACACACACTCTGTTAAAGAAGCTCGTGACGCGTTTGTTGCAACGTTGCGCTTTTTTCCAACATATCCCCCAGATAAACAAGCTAAGGAACTAGCGAAAGTGTTTCAGCAACTTGCTGAAGAATTACCCGCATCTGCGCCGGAAGAATATCATGAATTATGCAACGAATGGGTAACATTACTCACGACACAAGAAACTAAGGAAATTGCACTAGCAGCTATTTAAGTGTATGAAATGACACGAAGTCTTTTTCCCGACCTTGTAAAGCAATTTGATGAGGACGAAGAAGCTGCTAACAGGGTTCTTGAAAAGGTGCGCCTTCTTTTTTCCAGTAAAACCTTACAGATTATCGATTCATAAACTCTAAATATACCCCCTATGGAGGCGAAACTCTCTAAGCTCTATTACAGTCCGAAAGGGTATTGGAAAGGTCTTGCCGCTGTCAAAAAGCTAGCTGCAGCGGCCAAGGTCTCTGATGATGTCGCAAAGAAATGGCTGGTCAAACAAACCCTTTGGCAAGTTTACCTCCCAGCGCCACGCCATATCCCTCGACCCAAGTTTGATGTCTCATTACCCAATGCAGTGCATCAAGCAGATCTTCTCTTCCTGCCCCACGACAAACTTCCCCATGGGAGAAAGGTTTACAAATACGCATTAACCCTTGTTGATGTGGCTAGCCGTTACAAAGCAGCAGAGCCCCTGACTTCGAAAGAGTCTGAAGAAGTGGCTAAAGCGTTTGCACGGATTTATAGGAAGGGGCCTTTGAAATGGCCTCAACTCTTGCAAGTTGACCCTGGGAAAGAGTTTATGGGAGCTGTGACTAAGACAATGGAAAACAACAAAACGACCATTCGTCGCGGGCGTGTTGATATCCACAGAGACCAAGCAATTGTGTAGAGATTCAATCGCACCCTGGCTGAAAGGCTGTTTGGTTATCAGTATGCCGTTGAAATGAATATGCCCTCTGGCCGTTCGTCTGCTTGGGTCAAAAGACTGCCAGATGTTGTCTCGGCCTTGAACAATGAAGTAACAAGACTCACTGGCAAGAAGCCAGAGGATGCGATTAAAGAGAAAGCCGTTACTTCCAAGCCCGCGACTCCATATGCTAGGCCTGTTGGGGTGAATGAGAAAAAGCTCCCTCCCCGGGTTAGTGTGAGATATTTGTACCAGCCTGGCGAACTAGAGGGTGGTGGTAGGCGTGCGACCGACCCGATCTGGTCTTTGAAGGTTTACCAAATACAAAGGATTGTCACCAAGCCGAATGAGCCAGTGGTTTATTATCTCTACGACGGGCCTAAGCGAGGGTTTGTTCGTGAGGAGCTGATGGTTGTGCCACCGGGCACTCAGTTGCCACCGATATCTTTGTGACCATATGCCAGCGTGTGGATGCCATCATCCTTGATCCAGCGCTTGGAGTCAAAGGGAGAGAGCGTTGTCTTGGTGATGTGCTCACCGAATATTTGGTGACCTTTGCTTCTGAGCCTGTCCATCCCGTGCTTGAAGGCTCGCCGGCCGAAAAGAGCTTCCTTGTAATTCTGGTGGGTGATCTCTCTCTTTGTGACAACCTTGGTGGTGCCCTTTGCTTTCTTGATGTCTAGCTTAGCTTTGATTTCTTTGCCGTCCTTGTCCTTCTTCTTAACACACCTGCTGTCGTCTTTCAAGATGCTGTACATCTTCGAACGAAGGCAGATTACCTCTGAGATGGGCACATCCTCGCACTCGTCCTTCATCTTGCCGATGACCTTCTTGTTAAGCTGGCTGTGGAGTGGATGGTCCTTGGGATAGTCACTTGTGTCGTAGAGTTCATCCCGAAGGTTCTCCATGTCTTTGTAGACATCATCCGTCTTGATCTCGAGGAGCAGAGAGTCTGTGTCTGTGTAGAGTAGGTCTACTCGCGGACCGTACTTCAGCTTGAGATGGTTGTAGTAGAAGTCGTACATCAGTGTTTTGGAGAGATCAAGGATGCACATGCCTGTGTAGACTGGGCTGTTGAAGAGGATTTTCTCCCCCTGCATCTGGATCCCCGCCAGTTTGGGTCCAAAGACAGTTGCTCTGGAAAACAGTGGGCTTGCGATAAGCTTTCTCATCTTGTCTCGCTCGTGCGCCCGGACAAGCTTCATGTCGATTCGATTTCTGAGGTTCTCCATTGTCTTGCCGAAGACGGAGTTGTTCATGAGCTTGAAGAAGTTCTTCTCGAAGTCGGAAGTGGCCTTCTTTCTGAGCTCGGTGTTCAGGGAGATGTATGGCTCCATCCAAGCCCTCTGCTCGAACTTGAGCATTTTGTGGATTTTCACCAACTTCATCCCAAGATCCAGGTACTGCTGGAGGTTTCTGTAATGCAGCACGTACCGGGATTTGTTGTTCAGGGTAAGGAGCAGCTTCTGCGTCTTGTCTTCTGGCTGTCCCTCTGCTAAGGCCCTTTGGTATGGCGACATCCATTCCTTTGGAACGACCTGTCTTTCTGGGGCAAGAGGATAAGCATTGTGCTCATCATGCAGCTCCTCGGGGTACTCAAGATCAACCTCGAGAATGTAACCAATCTTTCTGTTTGGCCTCCACCTCCTGATCTGGTGTTGTGTTGGAAAGACAGGGCACCATGCGAAGTTGCCAACTGGGAGAGGCTGACTCATGGCCCATCCATAGAGATTGTTCGCGTCGAGATACATGATGTAACTTGACTCTTCGTTGGGGTTGTGGCCACGAAGATAGGGGTTGTTGGCCTTACAGTGCCGCCTGCTCTCCATGGATATGCCGCCTCGCAAGCCTCTTTCAACAAAGAGGTGCATGTTGACGTCTGTGAGAAGCTCCAGGTTGATTTTCGTATACCTGAGAAGAGCGTCCCATGAGAGACCAGGGCTTGTATAATAATGTGCCGGGTCAAGCTTGTAGTGCCGCAGACATGTCTCTCTGAAGTTCTCGAAAACATCAGCCAGAAGAAGCACATCTGTCTCAAGGTAGATGTCGTGATAATCCCCAAGCGTCTTGCATCCAAATACCTCCCACACTTTTTGCGCGTGGGCGTATTCTTTGTCTGAGATGCCTTCCTTCTTGAGCTCGCTGTAGAAGGCATCCTTCGGCGGGAGAGAGGCCTCATCGAATCGAGCCCAAGAGTCCATGTATTCGTATGGGTAGGTCCCTTTTTGCAGGAGAAGGCAGCGTCTGGCTTGGTTCTTCTCATGGCTTGCCGTGATTGTGAATGACTCTGGCTTGTTTGCATCAACCAGGGCACTGAGACTTGACTGCATGAACTGCAAGCTGTCAATGAACCTCAGCTTATCAAGAGAGAAAGAGATGTATTTCTCCATGTTGTTTGGGATGCATTTCAAATCGGAATTCACATCCGCAATTCCACTCATGATGTGGTGTGCATCATAGCCCTTCAAGTTGTGAAAGACTACCGGGATTATTTCCGTTTTCGGGTTGGTTCGGAAATAGTGGATGTTGCAAGAACTGTGAGCCGCACCCCGATATTTGCCTGTGATGTGGCAATGATCTTTGACTGCGTCTCGAACAGAGTCTTGTGTTAGGGGCTCCCCGCAGAAAAGGCAGTCGTCCTGCTCGAATAATTTGTCTGTGGTGGCCTTCCTTTGGTTTCTTGGTCCAACAAATGGGAACTCTTCCAATTTACCATCATCGCCCTGGATGTAGGTTTTGAAAGTGTTTTGAAAACATTTGTTGGTGTGACGATGAACAAGGCCAACGTATTCTCCGGTGTTTGGGTCATAGACCGCAACAGCATCCCTGTGGTTCTCCTTGACGAGAGACTTGTCACAGATGTGGCAATCTGTTGCACGGTTGAACTCTGCCCAGTCTGCTCTTGTCATGGAGAGTGGTGCCTTGTGTTGCAGCTCGTCTCTGATCGCTCCTTCCAGCTGTTGAAGGCTGTCGAGAAAGACTGGCACCGCATCCTCTCCTCTGTATAGGTATGGGCCCTTTGTCTCTCCATCAGAGCGAACAGCTAACATGCAGAACCCGCAGGGTTTATGCACGGTTGTTGCAGTGGTGCTGCTCTGTTGGGGGTCTGGTATGCAGCCGTGGACCTTTTCGACAATGCTTTCGAAGTCAGCATATATGGCCCAAGGCTTCTTCATCTGGTTCTGAAAGTTCTCGAAGTGGAGAAAGTTTTCACCTTCTTTTGGCATTTCAGCTCGCGTCGGCCTGCCTTTGACTCCTCTGCAATAGAAGAGATGGTCGGTGAGGACCCTTTCTGAAGAAAAGGCTTGGAGACACCTGTCACAGTGGTGCATGCGTCGCCTAGCGTTGAACTCGCTGTGTAGAAGCCTGCTCATGCTCTTGATGTAACAATAATGCGAGATGTGCGTGTCTGTGAGCAACATCACATTAATCCTTCGCAGATTGGGATCCTCTAGCTCACTGACTCTGATCACAACCACCTTATTGTTATTGTATCCATAGATGTTGATTGGAAGGTTGTTTTGACGCTCAACCTTGGATATCTGACTCAATGGTGTTGGAAAATCAACTCCAGTTAAGTCTAGACCATCATCAATGGGATAGCTGCCTGGCCGATCTGAATGCACCTCGGCGGGGAACAATGCAGATCGTAGTGCCCAGCGGAGACATTGATTGTCTCTGTTCTTTACATTTATGATGGCATGCTTTGACCTGAGTTTTGATGGTGTTGGGATAAATGTGCCGCCTCGTAGAGGATGGTATATCCCGAACTCAAGGTAAACAGTTTTGATGTTCTCAATCACCCAACCAGAACCCAACTGCTGCCATCTGGCAATCTCTTCCTCAAAGCCATTGACAATGGCTTCCAGGGTGCCCTCCTCTCGAAGCTGATAGAGATGTGTTACAATCAGTGGATTGACGTTCCAAAAGAAGTGATCAATTTCTCGTCGTCTGCCATCAGCTTCCATTGAAAAGTGAACATCGAATGACAAAGTGACCTTCACACCGCCAAGCTCTGTGACTTCGCGTGCAATTTTCTGGAGAAAAGTCGCCCGATTGGTTATGAAGAATGAATTGATGTCCCTAATTGGATAATCATCAGGGACATTCATCTTATAACCATGCAACGAATTGCCAAAGTAATCGTGGCTCCTTGGGTTGAAGTCAAGACGTTGAGCCGCCATCATATACAGGGGTTTTATATTTCTTCAATTGGTGGCCTAGTATTGGACCAGCATTCACAGTGTGTTGTAGTATAGGGAGTTGGGGCGTTCTAGACCACATGAAATAAGGCCCCAAAGGCCCGAGTTACAGCTTCCCATGAGGAATGAAAATGACTCGTGGGAAGCTGTAACTCGGGCCTTTGGGGCCTTATTTCATGTGGTCTAGAACCCCCAACTCCCTATACTACTGAAGATCATATCTTATGCTTGAGTAAACAGAGTTAATTTGCTTAATTTCGTCATCGGTTAATCTCTGAGGGGGTTCCCCTAGGATAAAACTCAACAACAGAGTGGTGTGTTTATTAAAATCACTGCGTTTTATTTTTTTAAGAATGTTTCGTAGAACATCAATTGTTAAAAATGATGGATGAACATTTTGTTTTGCCATTTCTTTCCGTATTTCTAATAAAACCTTTTCACTGCCGCTTATGCATTCTAAAGAGTAATTTCCGAGTAACTAATCAAGGCGATGTTTAAAATTATAATTTATTCTACATGGTATTTTAACTTTCATATTTTCTTTATTGTAAAGGTCTTTATGAGAAAAGACAGCTTCGTATATTATTTCAATGCGGCTACATTCTCTGCAGACAAGTTCTGTGGATTCACACACTAGCGAAAATGAACCGCCACAGCTTTGACACGATTTTATTCTTTCGTTTGTTCTGTCTAGAATGATAACAAACTCGTTTTCCGGTATTGTTGGATTAATTCTTGTCTCGCTGACAAACTAAGATCTTCGAAAATGATTTGGAGTTTTTCTGTTAGTTGTGAGCGGTGAAGCTCTTTTTGGTAGCAGCTACCATAGAAGCCACACAGCATGACTTGCTTGTGTTTTATATCCAAAACATCTAGTTGAGTCTTGTATTTATTCTTTTCATCCATACGCCTCACGATAGACAGTTGCGTGATAAAGCGCTCAGTATGTCGCGACTCCGTCATGTTTATTTTTAGAAAATGACAAATGTTCAATTGGGAAACGAAAGTTCTTGAACATACCGAAGCGCCCCAACTTTGTTGAAAAATGTTTTTCTGGGGCGCTTCGGAATTTATTTTTTTGAAAAATAAAAACGGGGCGCTTCGGAATTTATTTTTTGAAAATTTTTTTTTAGGGGCGCTTCGGTATTTAGGCGGCGCTTCGGAATTTATGGGCCTATGTGTGGCGGGATTTTTCCCTCAAGATTTGTAGATCAAAACCTGAGTTTAATCTTTCAAATCTGACTTGGACACAGCTGTGAGCTTTTTTTGAAACCCTTTTTTGATTTCCTTGCGAAGTTCGGTTTTGATCTTGTCTATATCTGGCGCTGGAGTTTGCCTGCCTCCTTGTGTAGCCTTTTTTTCACCAGAGCGAATCAAGGCTTTCAGTTCGTGATATTTTTCAACCTCACGCATAACGATTGAAAATTCTGAATCGCTGATTCGCTTGTCCGTCAGAGCCTTTGAAACCAACTCATTGACAGAGTTTCGTTTAGCAAGGGCGAGTGTGTAGATCTTTTCATGTTTGGCGATCTTTCTTTCGAGCTGTTTACTGAATGCAGTAAGGCCGGCTGATGAAAACCCGGAAACACTGGCAACGCCAGCTAGTGCGGGACTTACGATAATCCCAACTCCTGTCAAAGCTGTTGCCAAGGTTGCAGAAGACAAACCCGCAGAAATGAAACCAAGGCCAACAGCTGAACCGTGAACAACAGAGTGGGTTCGTTTGTACTTCTTAGCGACCTGCCTATAATGGCCGGCTTCTGACTCAAGCTCTGTCTGTAAGTCAGATATTTTTTTTAGACGAAAGTCATCACCATTTGGCAACACTGGGTAGAGCGGTTGTGTCTCGCTGTATTCCGGAGCCGATGGAAGCACATTGGCAGAACTCATGGCGGGGGTATATATATATTTTTTAATTTATCTCGATTTCAAATTCTAAGGGCATGTTATTAAAGTCAAAGAGGTCATCATTTACATCCTTCACTGATAGAGACAAGCTATTTACATAATCGCCAGAGGAGACGTCACGCAAGATGTTCTGCTGTGTTGTTTCGTAGAGAATTTTCTGAAACGGCTTCCCACGAACATCAAATCGAGCCAAAACTGTCGAAGGCTTCCCATTGAGTAGCTTTTGTTCTTTATCAACCAGATCACAATGGATAAAGTAAGTGCTTGGTGATGTTAATCCTTTGACGAACGTTGTAAACGTTAATTTAGGATTTATACCAAGCAATTCTGATAAATCGTGGTCTAATTTCACATCCTTATTTTGCAAGTTGAAAATGACCATCGACCCTACAGGCGTATTTGTCTTGGTTTCTAATTTTAACTTTTCGACTGGGAATGCGTCCTCTAATTTTTTTGCCAAATACTCAAGAGTGTAATGACCTGGAAGAAGTCTCCTGACAGTTGTGTTTTTATCAGGCCCAGTAAACAATGTTATCTCTCCTCTTTGTTTCAAAGTGTTCCACGAATTGAAAAACGAACAAGAGATGAGATGGATATAACTCGGTTTTGGAAGTGCGTGGTCGAAGTAGATTGTGTGAGGGTTAGAAGGCGCGGCGATTGTTAACACAACCATGATTGCATATATATAATTACTTTTTTAAAAAATATAAATATATACAATCATGTTTGGCAGACGGTCCGTTGGATTTAATCCTAATTCAAATCTTGGTCTAAACATTGGCGGCCACAACTATGGTCCCCCACCCCCTTTTAATTCTACTCCAAACATCTATAGCCATGTAAAGCCACCCTCAGATCCATTAGCCTGGATGAGAACACCAGAAGCAGCAAAGCTCTCTGCCGCGGCCAAGGCCAAGGCGATCTCAGACTTCAAAAAGCGTTTCCCGCGCGCTGATATGTCCCACTTTGAAGTGCAAGTAGACTTTGGCGACGACTACAAAACCGCCACAGGAGAAGTGCTTTACAAAGAGCGCCAAGACTCATTAGCACTCGTTACAGAAATACCCCACAAAGATTGGACTCAAGCCATGAAAGACGCTCTTGGTCTCCATCAAGATGGTGGTTTCCCCTATCAGCTATCGTTGACTCGAAATACAAAAAAGCCAATCCCAGCTATTGATTTCTCCACCACAATAGACAAGGATATGATGATTGGCGCAATCTTGAACGACGAAGCGCAAAAGATCTATGTCACGCCAACTGATTATTTCACAACGAAATACAGAAATATCTTCAGGGACACACAGATTTCATTCACAACCGCGAAATATGGAAGAAAGTGGCTAGGTGGGCCACATATGAGTTTTTGGCCACAACAACTCTCATTCGCACTGTGGTGTTCAACAACCGGCTGCGGAATCTCGCGTGACATTCTCTTCGATAAGAACTCCAGTCTATCCCTAACCCCCCAGCTCCGGTCGTTTTACCGGTTTCACGTTTATTTCACAACAAGACGAATACTCCACAAGATGGGTGGGGAACAAAGCGTGAGTGCTTTGCCAGACGACCCTCCATTCAACCAGAAAGACAACAAGTATAACATCGACGCATACAAGAAGATTTGCATAGAGTTCGGTATCGACCCCAGTTCTGACTTCCGTTTCACATACGGCAAGAACCACGGTCTTGGGAATGTCTACATTGGTGAATATGGAGTTGGCAACGTTTCTACCGATTACGACTACCCCGATCCCGATCTAGCTCTGTTCAATGATGAGCGCGTGACTGACAGAAACGACCCAAACTATCGTGCCAATGGAATATCTTTCGTCCGCAATGACCAAGGGGCGGACACCCAGTTCGAGCACTTTGTGCCAAATTACGAACAGGGGCTAACACAGCCAGGGCTCGCGCTTATGAACCAATCAATCGAGGCCTTTGTGTACTGCATTCTTGGTTCACAAGCCAAAACCCGCAGCAGCATCATTGGAAGAGGAGGCCGGGCGTTCGAAAAGCAGAGAGTATTCCTCACCCATCTAGAGGAGGCCATAATACTGAACGACATTGCAACAAGCGTACAGCGTTGCCAGCTTGCCATCCAAGCAACGAAAGTGCGCCTAGACTTTGCGACAGCACCCGGAAGCTGGCTCATGCCATCACGCATGGTTATCAACACAGAGAGCGTGATCGGGTATAACAACAACAATCTCAAGGAAGCAACGCAAGGGATGAAGCTGGGAGTGAACAATGATGTTAATCTGGGCACAAAAAAGGCCTCTTTACGCCCCATGGCCGGCGGGCCAACAAAAATCAATCCACCAAACAGCCACCCATCGAACCCGATACATAAAGAGGCAACACAGGCGTAGGGCATCACGCCCAAAGTCCCAAAACCAACGCCAGCCTCAACCCCCACACCGGCCCCAACACCAGAAACAACGCCAGAGACCAAGATAGAGCCGCATCATGTAAACAAGGCACTCATTGCTGCGGGCGCGTTTGCTTTAGCATGGTTTGTTGCCTGGATGCGTTAACGCTTACGCTTGATTGTCTTTTCAACCAAGAAGGCCACCACGGCAAGGATTAGCAGCCAGGCATGCTCGCCCAGAAAGGATAAAACCTGGCCGGCCGTTTTGAAGATAAAGCTCACGATAGAGCCGATGAGGCCGGGCAGGATGGAGGCAATCTTCTTCCCTATCTCTTTCAGACCATTGCCAACAGCCTTAGTCCCCGCTTTCAAGGCATTCATTGCAGAAAGTGTAACAGCCCCTATGACTATACCAGCAGCTAGAACAACCGCTTGCAATGTCCACCCATATTTTTTGAAGATATTTTTGATCCTCTCTCTCAAAGGCAGGGCTTCTTCCCTTTCTTGAACCTGTTCTCTTAACCTTGCCAGTTCTCCTTCTCGCTCTGCAACTCGGGCTTCCGCGGCTTCTCTGTCAGAGGGAGAAGTGGCCACATCCTCTATCACGCGCCTGTCTTCCTCGTTTTCTCGCTCAAGCTCGGCTTCTCTTTCGTTTAACTTGTCCAGTGGTTTAGTAGAGTTTAGGTAGGTAGGTAGGTAAACTTTATTTATACACGGTGTCAATTCATAAAACATGCTCTTCCATCGAGCCGTGTTTTTTAACAACAATAGATTAAGTACTTAACTAATTTAAATTATCTAACTAAATTAATTATCTATATAAAATTGTATTAAAAACGATAAAAACTATCCTTTATTAACTACCATTAAATTAGATAAAAATTAAATGCATGATTTAAAAGAGCTAAGAGTGGGCTGTATCTTAGCGCTCAAAGGTAAGCTGTTCCAGAGAACAGAACCGTTTACAGTTTAGTCTTGTTTCAACTTCATTTCTTTCCTTCACCTTAGCAGAAAGTTGTGTTCTGAGTTTGTCAACCTTTGCCTGTTCTTGGTCTCGTTGTTTTTGTATTTTTTGAAGGGCACCTAATTCTTTTTTCTGGTTTTCAAGATCGCCTTGAAGATTCTTTTTCAGCAGTTTTAATCTATCTATCTCGGTTTGACTATCAACGCTTGAACCGTGCTCCTGTTCCAGAGCGTCAATCCTCGCTTGAGCTCGTTCGATTCTGTCCCTGAGGTTTTGCCCATCATTTGCTGCTTGTTGTTGTTCAACGGAAAGCCTTTCAGCATCCTTCAGTTGTTTCTCTGCCTCCTTCAATCTTTGTCTTTCTTCCCTTATTGACGTACTGTCTTCAGAGATAATCTCTTCAGCTCTTGGGTCAAGAGCCCCTTTGAACTTGTCTGTGAACGATTTAAGAAGGCCTGAATTATCCTGCCTAAAGATGGGAGTCTCGCCACCCTTTGGTCCAAAGGAAACCATTCTGCCTTCATTTCCTGGTTTTTTACCGTAACCAATTGGACCTAATCTGTCGTAGGCTACTTTTGGAAAGCGCCTTCTTATCCAGTCCCTAGCTCTATCAAGCATTTTTTGTTTGTCTTCTTCATGTGTGAAATCACTAAGATGAGGGATGTCAATAGGATCTAACCCACTTTGTTCGTGAGGCATTGTATACATTTCATGCTGTTCACCACCATGATATCGGGTGGATGAGCCGCCTGGTTGAAAGGGTGTTGTTGTGTCAACTTCATGTTCGTCATCGTCATCATCGTGATCAATCCTATGGTCAACCCAAGGATTATCGGGCATATCTCCTGGATCAAAAACGCCTTCTGCCATGATGTAACAATGTATATAAATATTTTTTAAAAAACATATATATATTCTGGCTATGTCTGTTCAACCAAACCTCCTCCCAACGAACTCCGAGAAGGCTCTTGGTGCAATGAAAGCAGAGCGCACCGTAAAGCGCATCACATTTGACCGCTCTACAGCCAAGCCTGGCGAGACCCTGTACGTTTCGGTGCCCAAGCTAAGCGAACATGAGGTTATCGTGTCGAACTCGCTTGCCTTGATTTTTAACATCGACCTTACCGGCGGTGATGTAAACAACTATCTCGTTCAGAATGTTTCCCGGGCGTTAGTTGACAGGCTCGTTGTTAAATTTGCCGCTACCACTGTCCAGGACACCGTTGGATACGATATTTACAAAATCTTTGAGGACCTCTTCCTTTCTGTTGATGAGCGGGGCAATATGATTCCGGAGGGCATCCAGAGTGTTGACTTGTGCAAGATCCGTTCTGACGCAGGTGACAAAAAGACATCTGGCGTGGATGCGGAAAACAAGCTGGAGAGTGTGTACAAGAATAAGTACCGCATCAACCTGGACCACCAGATTCTGACAGACCACGGTGTCTTATACCCACAGGCCTTATACAACGATCTAATCTTCGAGATAACACTCGCACAGGCAGCTCATGTCGTAATTGGTTCTGATACAAATAAGCTTGTATACAAGTTGACAAATATACAGCTTGAGTACGAGACAATAAGAAGTAAGCAGCTGGCTGACGATGCAACGAGCGTTTACTCTAGCGGAAAGGAGTTTGCCTACGACCATATAATGCGAGAGGAAGTGGTCCCATTCTCGAAGGGTTCAGACGCTAGGCTAAATCTCAGGGTGAACCCACAGCGCAGGTCATTAAAAGGCATCCTTCTGCTATTCATCGAACCCTACACAGCTGGAGACAGGGATTCTGAAAAATACTTCAATCCAGACATCACCAAAGTGAATGTCACCATCAACGGCTCTCCCAACAGGATTTACAACGAAGGCATCAATGGAACCGACAAGTGGAATGAGGTCAGCCGACTCTTCAACGTTAAAACAAAGAGTGCTGGTGGCAGGCCCAACATGACTCTGACAAAATATCTAACTGACAACAAGTTTGGCCTCATTATCGATCTTCGATCAATGGCTGATACAACTCTGCACGGTAACGGCCAACGCCTTGTAAACACAAAGGATGGTGTGCATCTTGAGATTGAACGAAATACTTCTGGCTCTGGAAATGTTCACTGCCACATCTACACCATCAGCGACTCACAGATGAACATCATGGACAGTCAGCTGCAGTCTGTTCAGTATTAAGCCAGCTGCGAGCACACCGTGCATCATAAAGTGCAAAACCATACATATAGAGAATGGACCCACGAAAGCTGCCCTTCAATGCCCTAATTATTGGGCCGACTAATTCTGGCAAAACACAGTATCTCATAAACCTTCTCCGTGGTCCTTTCAGGGGTAAGTTTGATTATATCGTTCTTCTATGCCCAACCTTTGTCCACAACAAGACCTACGATGGTTTTGTGGATAATGAATCCCGCATTTTCGTGATAGACTGCCAGCAGCATGAGATTGAATCCTGGTTAACTCTATCAAGTTTCTTTTTCGAAGGAACTAACACGCTCATCATTTTCGATGATTGCGCCGCTTCGAAAGCCGTGAAAGGCCACACAGGCCAACTTGTCTCCCTCGGCTTCAGCGCGCGCCACAGTGACATCTCCGTGTGGGTGCTAACCCAACAGGTAACCAGCATTGCGAAACCCTTTAGGGAAAACGTGGCAGCGATCGTGCTTTTTTACACCCCATCAGGCAAAACAACGAAGGCTATCTTCGATGACTATGTCGGCGAGCTCTCACACGAGGAGTACAAAGAGCTTATTGCACGGGTTAAGGGACGCAAGTTTTCCCACCTAGTTTTCTCTCTGCGGCATCCATATGGGATTGAAGTGAAAATATAAACAGCATATATGCATATATATATATATATATATATATATATATATATATATATATATATATATATATACTCTGAGCCATGAACGCCCCCACCAAGCTTCACAAGCTAACAGCCTTCTACCAGCTTTTGATTAAATTACAGGCCAAGACAGACGAAATGCAATTCAAAATTATCAAAGCCGCCGGTGAGGATGATCTACGCCAGATGCTTCTTAGCCGCTACCCTTTGAAACTCGTAGAGATGCCAGGCACCATGGCCGAGCTCTTACAGGAGGTTGAAAGGCTTTTGCCTGACATCAAGAAAATAATTGAAATTTAAAAACACATATATACACGATGGCACACGCAAACCCTGATGAGGCCGCAATGAATGAAATCATGCAGATGCTGGAGTCATCTCCAGATAGCTCCGTGCCATCAGACTCACCCATCCGTCTGCTAGAGAGGGACCTCATTCCAGCTCAACGCGAGAAGCTGGCAATTCTGGTCTCGACTGGCAAATCAAAAGAAGCCATCGGTGTCCAGCTCACACACGAGCAGGTGAAACGCCTTTCGGATAAGGAAGTTGAAAAATATTACAAAAGGTATGAAGCCTACGTCGGCAACAAAACGACTGAGTCTCTGATTGACAGCGTTTTAATGCTTGTAAGCAAAGGCGCTGGCATGGTTGTTACAATTAATGATGTGGAAAAGTTGCAGAAAGAACTCAAAAATGACTACATGATCAATCATGAATTGTCATCTCTTGCTGGTGGTCTTGCACTGCGATGCGGCAAATTCTTGGCATTGGCAAATGCTGCTTTGATCACTACAAAACACATCGACTTCAAAAAGGAGCCCGAAGATCCAACACCTCCTCCTCCTTCCAGACCTCTCACAAGGGACAGTGAAGGTTACCCACTAGAGGGCTTTGATGAAGTTGGCAATTAATCTGACAAGAACCACGAAGGAACCACGAAAGAACCACGAGGGAACCACGAAGGAACCAGGTAGGAATCAGATAGATTATTTTTAAAAACTTATATATATACACGATGGAGGCACAAGCAGGGCAAACGTTGCAGACGATACCTGAAGAAACAGCGACAACCAACACGCACGTTACCTCTGATACCCCAAAGACTGCTCCAGCAAAAAGCCCTGGTCGTGTTGCTTCTGGCAAAAGGCTAGCAGAGCGTAATCGTCTGGCAAGAGAGGCAAAAAAACAGGCTTCTAAAACGGCAAAGGGCCCCACCCCAAGCCAGGCTACAAACACATCCACTGACAGCGACAACACAGAGAGCAGCAACAACTCTGGCTTCTACATTCTAACAGTTGCCGGCGTGATTGTATCCGCTTTGGGTGTGTATTACCAACGTGAAGCCATTATGAAGACACTTGGGCGCACTGCGCCGGCAGCAGAGGTGAATGAGGTTCAAACTCCTCCACCCACACATAGGCCGCCGAGGCGAAGAATTCGTGAGATGCAATAAAAAAAATACATATATATATATACTCACACAATGATAAACATCATACAAGGTTTCGTAAAGGGGGCTGCAATCGGAAGTATTCTTCTTCTTATGGTTAAATTCAACATTACCGCCCTAAAAACAATTTGGCAATTAGCAACACAAAACACAGACCCAGCGCATGGTGAGGAGTCGACAGAAAAATAAAAATCTTATATATACACCATGTCTGACAACAAGCTCGTGAAGTCTGTTACTGATGCCGCAACAATCACTGGCCTTGTAGCTGGTATTGGGTGGATCGCTAAAAAAGTCGTTAAAGAACCATTCACATCTGACCCCAGCTCTAATGTGATGAACTACGTGAAGTTCACAGCTGTCATGGCTGGAAGCATCGCGCTAAAGAAATACCTCGAGGATCAGAAAATCCTCCCAGCCAACATGTAAAAATACAATATATACACAATCGCCTCAATCGCCATAATGGTTGGTGGAGCAATTCTCAATGCAGTCGCTTTCACTGGCGGTAATTATTTGGCAAAATATTTATCCGGCGACAACGGCCAAGCCGCACTGGAAGAGAAGACCAGGCACGACAAGGCCTTAGAGGCTTACAATGCAGCTTATATCAAATATGAGAAGGACCGCACAAAGCTCCTCGACTGGGTTGCAACTAATGATCGGATTAAAGACCAGGCGAAACACAACTTCGCTAAGACCGACCAAGCTCTGGTTCTCTACAACCAAACCCATCGGGACCAACAAATAGAACCTCCAAAAGAGCCCGAGTTCTCTGACTTCTATAAATCCGGCCAACAGCAGAAGCAAGGCGAGCTCTTGTTTATCGGAACTGGCGTGTTTGCCCTTGGGTATGCAGCTTTTCGATTTCTTTAAAACCTCATATATATGTATATGGATGCACGATGGATGCTAAACTATCAAAGATCTATTACAGTCCGAAAGGCTACTGGAAAGGTCTTGCCGCTGTCAAAAAGCTAGCTGCAGCAGCCAAGGTCTCTGATGAGGTCACAAAAAAGTGGCTCGTCAAACAAGCTATTTGGCAGGTTTACCTCCCAGCGCCACGCTATATCCCTCGGCCAAAGTTTGATGTCTTCACGCCCAATGCGGTGCATCAAGCGGATCTACTTTTTTTGCCCCACGACAAACTTCCTCGTGGGAGAAAGGTTTACAAATATTGTTTGACGGTTGTTGATGTGGCTAGCCGCTACAAAGCAGCAGAGCCCTTGACTTCGAAAGAGTCTCTAGAGGTTTCGAAAGCCTTTCAGAAGATTTACAGACGCGGACCTTTGAAATGGCCACAACTGTTGCAGGTTGACCCTGGACGTGAATTTATGGGTGCTGTGACGAAGGCTATGGGGGATAACAAAACGGCCATTCGTCGCGGGCGGGTTGATATCCACAGAGACCAAGCGATAGTTGAAAGATTCAACCGAACCCTAGCTGAAAGGTTGTTTGGCCACCAGTATACGGTTGAAATGCGCCTTCCCACTGGCCAGAGGTCGACTGAATGGGTACGAAGGCTGCCAGATGTTGTATCAGCATTAAACAATGAAGTGACAAGATTGACTGGCAAGAAGCCCGCTCAAGCAATCAAAGAGAAAGCCGTTTCTGCCAAACCCTCTACCCCCTATTCGATACCAGTGGGATAGAAGGAGAAGAAGCTCCCTCCCCGGGTGAGTGTGAGATATTTGTATCAGCCTGGTGAGCTTGAGGGTGGTGGTAGGCGGGCGACCGATCCGATCTGGTCGATGAAGGTCTACAACTTTGAAAAGGTTGTTACCAAACTAAACGAGCCGGTTGTGTATTACCTTTACGATGGGCCCAAGCGGGGCTTCGTCCGTGAGGAGCTGATGGTTGTGCCGCCAGATACTCAGTTGCCACCGATATCTTTGTGACCGTATGCCAGCGTGTGGACACCATCCTCCTTAATCCAGCGCTTGGAGTCAAAGGGGGAAAGTGTTGTCTTGTTTAGATGCACGCCGTAGATCTGGTGATCCACGCTCCTGAGCATATCCATCCCGTGTTTGAAAGCCTCCTTTTTGAAGAGGGCGTCCTTGTAATTCTGGTGTGTGATCTCCTTCTTCGTCACAACCTTGGTCGTGCCCTTCGCCTTCTTGATGTTCTTCTGGCTTTCAAGCAAGATTGAGTACATCTTCGAGCGCAAGCACACCACCTCCGAGATGGGGGCGCCCGCGCACTCGTCCTTCATCTTGCCGATGACCTTCTTGTTTAGCTGGCTGTGAAGAAAGTGGTCTTTCGGGTAGTCGCTTGTGTCGTAGAGTTCATCGAGGCGATTCTCCATATCCTTGTAGACATCCTTTGTCTTGATCTCTAGAAGCAGGCTATCTGTGTCTGTATAGAGTAGATCACATCGCGAGCCGTACTTTAACTTGAGGTGCCTATAGTAGAAATCGTACATCAAGGTCTTTGAGAGATCCAGTATGCACATACCGGTGTAGACTGGGCGTTTGAGTAAGATTTTATCCTTATGCATTTGAATCCCGGCAAGATTTTCACCAAAGACTGTTGCTCTGGCAAACAGGGGGCTTGAGATAAGCTTTCTCAACTTGTCTGTCTCATTCACGCGAACAAGCCTCATATCAATGCGGTTTCTGAGGTTCTCCATGGTCTTGCCAAAGACAGAGTTGTTCATCAGCTTGAAAAAGTTCTTCTCAAGCTCTGACGTGGCTTGCTTTCTGAGTTCTGTGTTCAGCCTTATGTACGGCTCCATCCAAGGCTTCTGCTCAAATTTCAGGATTTTATGAATCTTCTTCAACTTCATTCCTAGCTCTAGATAAAGCTGAAGATTCCTGTAGTGCAGAACATATCTGTTTTTGTCCTTTAGGGTTAGGAGCAACTTCTCTGTCTTATCCTCTGTCTGCCCCTCTACCAATGCCCTTTGATAAGGAGACATCCACGACTTTGCGACTTTGTGTTTTTCTGGGGCTGGAGGGTAGGCGTTGTGCTCATCATGCATCTCCTCGGGATACTCCAAGTCTACTTCGAGGATATAGCCAATCTTTCTGTTTGGGGACCACTTCCTAATTTGGTGCTGTGTTGGGAACACTCTGCACCATTGAAAGTTGCCAACTGGGAGGGGTTGACTCATGGCCCAACCGTAAAGATTGTTTGCATCGAAGTACATGATGTAGGTGGTTTCTTGATCTGGGTTGTAATCATCAAGAAAAGGGTTGTTCGCTTTGCAAAAACGCCTGCTCTCCATTGAAATACCACCACGCATGCCCTTTTCAACAAAGAGGTGCATATTCACATCTGTGAGCAGCTCTAGGTTTACGCCTGTGTATTTTAAAAGAGCGTCCCAGCTGAGGCCCGGGCTTGTATAGTAATGCGCCGGGTCAAGTTTGTAGTGTTTGCGGCAAGTTTTTCTGAAATTCTCGAAAACATCAGCCAGAAGCAACACATCTGTCTCTAAGTAAAGATCGTGATAGTCGCCGAGGTTTTTACATTCAAACACTTTCCACACTTCCTGCGCATGGATGTAGTCCTCGTCGGTAATGTGTTCCCTTTTGAGATCGCTATGGAACTCGCCCTTCTCTGGGAGTGACTCCTCCTCGAACCGTTCCCAAGAGTCCATGTACTCGTATGGGTAGATTCCTTTTTGTAGAAGAAGCTTGAGTTTATTGGGATCCTTTTCACGGTTTTCCGTGATTGTGAAGGACTCTGGTTTGTTTGATTTAACCAGAATATCGAGGCTTGACTGCATGAACTGTAAGCTGTCAATGAACCTTAAGTTGCCTAGGGAGCAATCCAGGATTACTCTAGCCTTTTCTCGTTGTCCTCCTGTCCAGAAAACAGTTCGTTGTATGTAGCTAACTTAATGTAGGTAATGTATTGTATTCAGCAAAACTGAAAATGTAATTTGAACAATAAAGATGTGTTAACATGAAAAAAAAAAAAAAAAAAAAGTTGCCTAGGGAGAACGAGACGTACTTCTCCATATTTGTTGGGATGCACTTCAAATCAGATTGTACTTCGGCTATACCTCTCATGATATGATGTGCGTCGTAGCCCTTCAAGTTGTGGAAGACAAC
This sequence comes from Dendrophyllia cribrosa, assembly GCA_024195265.1. Taxonomy (NCBI): domain Eukaryota; kingdom Metazoa; phylum Cnidaria; class Anthozoa; order Scleractinia; family Dendrophylliidae; genus Dendrophyllia; species Dendrophyllia cribrosa. The sequence goes on from JAJLRJ010000001.1 coordinate 54,813,845, forward strand.
AGGGATTATCACTTTTTCCGGGCTGATTCTGAAGTGATTTATATTACACGCTTTGTGTGCAGCGCCACGATATTTTCCTGTTATGTGGCAGTGGTCTCTAACAGCGTCTCTCGTGAAGTCTCGTACAAGAGACTCCCCACAGAAGAGGCAATCAACCTGCTCAAAGATGGGCTTTGGTTTTTGTTGCCTTCGGTTTCTTGGGCCAACGAATGGAAACGCCTCCAAATGCCCCGTTTTTTCCTTTTCAATATAACTTTTAAATGCATTGGAGTAGTATTTGTGAGTTTTATGATGAACCAGGCCCATGTATGTTCTAGTGTTTGGATCGTATACTTCGATAGAGTCGTTGAAGTTCTCTTTGTAGAGACACCCATCACAAATGCTACAGCAACTTGCGTTGTTGAAATCTGCCCAGTCTTCTCTTGCCATTGAAATGGGCTTCTTGTGATGAAGTTCGTCTCTTATCTCCCTCTCCAACAATTGAATATAGTACAGAAACCGCTTCACCGCGTCCTCACCTCTGTATAAGTATGGCCCCTTTGTTTCACCATCAGAACGAACGGCCATGAAGCAAACCCCACATGGTGTGTGTACTGCTGTTTTGGTTGTGCTGCTTTCTTTTGGGTCTGGCTTGCAAGTGTTGATTTTTGTGACGAGACTTTCGAAGTCGGCATAGATAACATAAGCCGCTTTCATCTGGTTCTGATAGTTCTCGTAATGTAGGATGTTTTCACCCTCTTTTGGCATTTCAACTCGAACTGGTCTACCTTTGATACCTCTGCAGTAACCCCGATGATCGTCGAGAACATCTTGCGATGAAAACCCTTGAAGGCATCTGTCACAGAAATGAATCCTCCGGCCTGCTGCATAATTACTATGAAGAAGTCTACTTAGACTTGTTATGTAGCAGTAGTGTGTGTTATATTTATTGGCTATCAGCATTAGGTTTATTCTTCTTATATTAGGGTCTTCTACTTCGCTAATTCTAAGGACTATTGTTTTACCGTTTTTTGGACCAAAAACATTTATTGCAAGGTCATTAAGTTTTTCTACTTTCGAGATTTGATCTAAGGTTGTGGGGAAAGAGATCCCAGTAAAGTCTAAACCATCTTCGGTCGGGTATTTGCTTGGTTTGTCTGAATGCCTCCTATCTTGAGTGGGAATAATGCGGCTCGTAGAGCCCATCGTAGGCATTGGTTATCTCTATTCTTTATGTTTATGATAGCTTGTTTTGCTTTAAGCATTGGAGGAAGAGGAATGTAGCTACCACCTCTAATGGCTTGATATCTTGCGAAATCAATAAAAACATACTCTACTCTGTCGATAACCCAACCTGATCCCATGTTTACCCATCTGGCTACTTCTTCCTTATTTGAGTTGATAACAGCTTGTAGTTGCCCGGCAACTGCTGCTTGATAAAAGTGCGTTATTATGAGAGGATCCTCTTGCCTAAAATAATGTGCGATTCTTTCAGTTCCGTCGGCTCCCTCTTTTGAGAAGTGAACAAAGAATGAAAAGTTCACTTTGACTGGGCCAAGGTCTGCGATCTCTCTATCTATAGTTCGAGCTATAGCGGGTTTGTTCTCTTGATAAAACAAATCGAGATCATGTATTGGGTAGTCTGCAGGAACAGTCATTTTATAACTGTGTAGCCAATCACGCCAACCCTGATGTCTCCGAACGAAGTGAAGTGCGTCTGCCATTGCGATATACAAGGGGTGAGCATTTCTTCAATTGGAAATCTCCGACCCCAGTTCACACAGGAGGCTTTCATTCATATCCCCCAACCCTTATTTGAGGTGGGGTCGTATAGAAAGGGCTGACGAGTAAAACATCATTAAGTGGGGTTGTATAGAATGTATCATATGTAGTATAGGGAGTGGGTGCATCCGGCCCCACCCAAAATAAGCTGCCAAAGGCCCGAGTTACGGCCCCTCACGAGGAATGCAATGACTCGTGGGGGGCCGTAACTCAGGCCTTTGGCAGCTTATTTTGGGCGGGGCCGGATCACCCACTCCTTATACTACTAGAGGTACCAACATTCAAAGCCTTTCTAGGCCACTATCAACTACTATAATGACGGCAAAACCACAACGACAAACTAATGAAGAGTGCCGGATCTTTTGTAGACCTGGATCAGTAAAAATCTTGAAATAGTATACTATAAAAACGCAAACTGATCCTTACGGCAAGGAGAAGACATTGAGACAGAAGTGAAATAAAAAAAAAAACAGTTGAATATATTTGCCCGATATATCGGTTTGCAAAACAAACGTACAGGGCGTAGAAGACAAAAATGAATACATATATAAAAGAACCGTTACATATAAAACTTTTGAAATATGACAACAGAATAATTTTAGAGTTTATTTTAGAATTTTATTACTAGTACATTCGTGTAGGATTTTAGCATTTTATAAGAATTTTATACTATTATATTTTTAGTAGGAAATATAAGCACGAATATAGCATGGTGTAAATTTGGGTAAGATTTCCGCATAACCGAACACATTAATTATGCACATGCACGCCATTGTTTGTCTTCAGGCGTTCTATTGTTTCAGCTTTCACATGGACTGAGAGATATTTGTTTGCTTTAATAACTGCAGGTGTGGGAGCTCTACAATTCCTCAAGAATCCTCCGCAATTCTTGACATCTCACGTTGGCATAAATTTGGACATCAATTGTACGACTGATGACCCAAATGCCACAGTGTCTCTTTTGTATGCTGCTTCTTTTGGTGGCACCTGGACTGAAAAACTTGTTACACCAAATAAACTTGATTTAAGGGAACAAGTATTTACGTTATTAAACCTTGTTCTTTTGGATAGTGGACAATATGCTTGCAAGGCTACAGACCAGTCAGGTCAAACTATTCAATCAAATGCTACATTCGTATTTGTAAATGCAGGTATGTAAATAGAATGTAAGTTTTAGAGCTGTTTCAACTTGAGTTTCGTGAAACCAAATCCAAAGTAATTATCCAATCACAACAGACGCAGACAATCCAATAAACCAATCAACACTCGACATACTCGAAGCAAATGCAATATGTAATGAGCACCAAGCGCGGGAAAACACGTGCGAACAAGTTACATTTGGTTTTGTTTTTGCTTCTGATTGGTTGACATAGTGGCACGAGATTTTTTGGCCGATCACAAAGCGTAGTATCAAAATTTGCAGCGGCTGAATCTGCTACTTTGCACGGTCTCACAGCTCGCCATGAATATCGGGTGTTTAACACAGTGCAATGTTTCGTGCACTGTGTCTCGCAACAAACAAAAATTAACATCAAGAACAACTAAAATTAACCTTAGCTACTTTGTTTTGTATTCACATTTACGAGATGGCTTTTAGAGCCCTTTGATTAACTCATGAAACGGCCGCTAACATTGAGCCCGCGATATTTAATGGTCACCAATTTTAGCCAATAAAATGACGTTGGAGGGAAAGGTGAAGAGTTAGACGCAAGGGGTGGGGGACCCGTGGATCAAAAAGCCTAGGAGAGGGGAGAGTCGGTAAAATGAAATGGTCACCTGTCTTACCCATGGGGACGGCGTTTGAGGGTGGAGAGTTGGACGCAGGGGGTGGGGGGTCGGTGAAGCAAAACGTCTAGGAGAGGTGAGGGTCCGAACGCTTCGTACTCACCAGTCGGCTCATAGCAGCCTTTCACCTTTGACCTTTATCTTTTGTGTGATTTACTCACCAGTCGGCTCATAGCAGCCTTTGACCTTTGACCCTTATTTTCAGACTGATTGAAGTCATACAACATTTGTCTCAAAGTAGTTGTAGTGAAAACTATTTAAAAAACACAGGTATAGATAGATAGATAGATAGATAGATAGATAGATAGATAGATAGATAGATAGATAGATAGATAGATAGATAGATAGATATAGATGTTGTGTATACTGCATTTACTCTAAGTTATTTCATGATACTAAATCTGTATGTGAAGGTGAATCTCTTCATTTTCAATAAAAGTTCTGAAACTTGCTTTGCAGCTGTGTTGCCATACTATTTTGTGTTGATACCAGAAAAAGCAATCTATGTGTTGCAAGGGCAGGATGGAAAAGTCACATGCGAGAGTGAAGGTGCTTATATTGCCACCCTAAAGTGGGAAAAGAGAATGGACGATGGATCGTATGTAACTGTACCTAACAGCTGGGTGACCAACATTAAAGATCCATCCACAAACAGAGTAAAGGCTATCCTCAAGATTACAAATGCTGAGTTAGCAGACTCTGGTCTCTACAAATGCACAGTATCGGTTCAACCTGATAAATCAGATTTCCAGCTGACGAACATACGAGTTAACGGTAGGTTTGTTTTGGCTTTTGCCTTATAATACCAAATGCTTGATGCATGAATTGTTAACAAATTTCAGGAGTTTGATAAATGGAAATTGTATATTAAATAACTAAAATAACGTAGCATGGAAAAGTAAAGTAAATGCTAAAACTGTACATGTACGTAGCTTGTTAAAGTGTTAACTTTACATCTTTCATTGGTATCTTGACATTTAATATTTTAATATGTTATTTTATTAAGCTTACTGACACATTGTATCAAAGTCAGTAATAAATAATAAATGTTCCTTATTTACTCTTAGTAAGTGTTATATCACGAGTGCTAGTAGGGCCGAGCATTTAAACATAATTAAAAACAAATACTTCAAATTGAACACAAGGTAAAATGCCCAACTGTCAGAAGGCAGCTCGTTATTTACAAGCGTGGTCGAGGAGATGAACTCCGATCCACCATAAAACAACTCCAGCTAGTGGTCAGAGCAGGACTAGAACCCGACACCTCGGGATTTCAAGTCAGACGTCCTAACCACTCACTCACAATGCCTTCTAATGTGCGCTTAAATGTGTTGGACTATCAATCTAGTTTTACTTAGACTTGAAAGTTTGCAAAGTTCTTGTTAACCTTGGCGAGCGATATATCATTTGCAACTGTGTAAGGATTTGTACTTACATTGGCGAACGAGTGTGAACTAATGTTCCTAATTTATTTTTTAGCTGACGAGTGGATGTTTTAACAAGTTAACCTACATATCCACTATGAAAGTGATGTTCTCATGGATACCTTGTTTTGTTTATAGCTCCTGCACCACCTACAATTAAACGCGATGGTGGAGAAAACGTAATAAAAGAGGGATCAACAAAGATTGTCAAATGCATAGCAAAGGGCTCTCCTAAACCAAATGTAACTTGGTACAGAAACAACAAGAAATTGAGTACCGAAAAAAGTGTCAAAGATCCAAGGAGCTGTAAGGACATTACTTATGAAGTTTATGAAGAAGGCAGTGATTCTTCTGGGGTGCACAGTACTTACACAATTCAAGTCCTTAAAATACGAAGCGTATTGAATGCAAGACACCATGAAGAGTTTAAGTGTGTTGCATCGAATGTCATTTTACCGGATGCTGAATTAATTATTGATCTTCACGTGCGAGGTACCTTTAGGAAATAATTAGTTTGCAATTAAGTTGTTAAGGTTTCAGTGCAACATCGGTTAATAAGTTAACACACTCAGTCAAGAATTTCTCATAGTCCTTTACATCTGTTAGTGCCAGAACAAAGGTCGAGCTCCCCATTCTTCTTCCTTGCTCGAGAAAAAAAAACCCTGAGCTCAACTTGTGGTTAAGTCTTATTAATTTTCAATTCAACTGTCTGCTTCTATAAAGATGGCGAAAAACTTGCAATATAAAAAGCGGTTTCAGGAACGTTTAGATAGCAAAACAGGGCTATTTTGAGGTGCAGATTGTGCACCGTTCTGGAGTATACTTGATATTGCAGTTTCATAAAGATTATTCCTCGACTCACAGTTCTCGGATTAAGGTAAAATTGAACTAAACCTGCAAATCTTCAAAGGCAGCCTCGAATTAATTTCTTTGTGACTTTGAGAAGACCGTGCATTCTTTTAATTGTGCTGAATAAACTGAAGTGAGGCTAACAAAAGCTTGGAATAATAAATTAGTTCGATGAAAGCAAAAAGAGTAAGGAAACCGCAATCTTAGGTAACTTTCTACATGAGGTAAACGCAATAACATATTTCTTTCTTCTCTTTGCTACGCAGTTGAGTTAGCAAACCACTTAAAGTTGAGGCCAGGAAAACCGATTATTGTTTTGCAAGGTCAAGAGGCAAAAGTCAAATGTGACTCAGATGGTATTTCAGGAGCTAAGGTACAATGGAAAAAGCAAACCAACTCAGGAGATGTGGCTGTTCCAGAGAGCATGGTCACTATTGTTAAAGAAACGTCCACCAATCGAGTCAGAGCTATCCTCAAGATTAAATTTGCTCAAATGCAAGATAGTGGTGTGTACAAGTGTGTTTTGACGGCTTTTGGCAAGACCAACTTTAAGCTGACCACGATAACAGTTAAAGGTGTTTGCAATAACTGCTTTGATTTTAAACAAAATGTAAAGGACCTTGTTTTTAGCTAAATTTTTAAAGTATTTTAACTTTTTTTTCGATTTATAATTTGCAGGTTGAGGGCCCCACTGAAAAACACCATGGTGTTGTGGTCACATTGGATAAATTTTATTATTAATAGAGCAGTTTTCAATTGAGTGTCGTAAAACCAAAACCAAAGTAATTACTCTGACCAATCACAGCAGTCGTAAACAATCCAATGACCCAATCAGAGCTCGAAGCAATTACATGTCGCGGGCGCCAAGCGCGGGAAAACGCGTGCGAGCAAGTCACGATTGGTTTTGGTTTTACTTCTGATTGGTCGAGAAAGTGGCGCGAGATTTTTTAGCCAATCACAAAGCGTAGCAATGCAAAACCAAAGCAATTGTGTAATTACTTTCGACAGTCAATTGAAAACTGCTCTATCATATTATTATTGTTATTACTATTATTATTATTATTATTATTATTGTATCAACAACTAACGCATCTATGATTTGTTTGAGAAGATCGGTATTGTTATTCATTTGTCGTTTCACACTGGAGCCAATTCACACAATTTTCTTCCTGTAAATTAACAAGTGGATGCCGGTGAAGGTTGGACACCATTTTGACAAGGTCATCAGTATTCAATTTCTCCTTGTAATAATACTACATGATAGTTAAGCGTGAAGCGATCATTGCAATGGAATTTGGAGACGTTTCCCGACGCAATGCACCGTAAGCAGTTGACGTTTTGGCTCTTTCTCTAAAGTGTTAGGAGTTTTATACCGTGGCCGAGAAGGGCCATTTCCGACTTCCGACTTCAGAGTTTTCGTTTTTAGCTGCCGATCCCGTAATGTGGCTAGTTGTTGGATTTTGATGTCCTTGCAATTAATATTTTCTTGTAACTAATTGCTTCTTGACTTCTGAACTTCTTAACTTTTTGCTTCTCGTTTCTGGGCTTTCGTCTTCCGACTTCCGACTTCCGACTTCCGACTTCCGACTTCCGACTTGTCACGCTATATCTTCGCTGCGTCCTCGTCCTCCTATATTGATTTTGGTACTGAAGATTTAATAAGGCGGAATGGAAGGAAATTCATCACTGTTGGAGAGGTAATCGTCCGTGTTGTCAATACATAAACTTCAATATTTCCTAACATCGGCCTCATTTTTTTCACCAGCGTAATTTTCGAGACTAAAATTTTTGAGACAAAAACCAACACTTCCAAATTCCAATTAGATCTGGAAAGTGTCCACAATTAGTACTCGCGTACTAAATACTTTGACACTTAAATAAATTGATTTGATTTTTTTTTTGTCTACAACTTGTGTTTTAATGTCTGAGTAGATGTTAGATATTCAAGGACTTCTAGCAGAAATACTCTAATTTCTTTCAGAGCTAGAATTATTATTTTCAACATCTGTGCATTATGTCAAGTTTGCGGCTGCGTTCTCAAGTCGGAAGTCGGAAGTCGGAAGTCGGAAGTCGGAAGTCGGAAGTCGGAAGTCGGAAAACGAGAAGCAAGAAGTTAAGAAGTCAAGAAGTCAAGAAGCAATTGGTTACAAGAAAATATTAATTGCAAGGACATCAAAATCCAACAACTAGCCACATTACGAGATCGGCAGCTAAAAACGAAAACTCTGAAGTCGGAAGTCGGAAGTCGGAAGTCGGAAGTCAGAACTCGGAAATCGGAAATGGCCCTTCTCGGCCACGGTACTCGGTAGTTTTAACTGTCATTGTACTAGCATCCCATCCAGGGGAGAGTAGTAATCCTCTTCGTTGCTTCAGTTTTTAACTTGCTCGCTAATCATACGAATTTTTACTTTTGAACAGAGTCACTGGCTTTCCTCGAGAAACCGCCACGTGTTATTCAAGGATACCTGGGCCAGAGTGTAGAAATAAACTGTGCAACCAATGATGACGACGCTGCAGTGTCCCTTATACGAAAACCACACCCATTTTCATCCTACAAAGAACGGAAACCCAAAGCCAATAAACTTTCCAAGAAGCGACAAGTATTTACAATTCTAAACCTTGAAATCGAGGATGCTGGAATATATTCTTGTAGAGCAACTAATAGAAAAAATCAGACCATTCAATGGCCGCATTTTACAGGATATTTTGTTCTTAGTCGGGGTAGAGTGTAAATAGATATTGTGTAGTTCAACTGGTCCATGATAAAAAAGAGCATTTTGATTGCTTTGTTAAGTGTTCGTAATGTTATTGTAAGAACCGCCAATGTGTAACCAAACAAATGTTCTGAATTTAATAACTAATATCATTTTAGCAAAATGTATGTTGAAGTGGCCAGTTTATTTTGCCATCTAACTTTGTTAAGTTGCCATAAGCCATAATACATGTAGTTGAGCATGCATTTATGAACTACCTTAATCTATTCGCATTGAGTGAATAAATAAATGACTACTGAAATGAATGCGTTAGTGAGTCAATCTAAAATCACAATAAAAAACACTAAATAGACACACTAAGTATGAGATTGAAGAAAACATTGGCCTCTTTAAAGAAGAACGAGACAAATATTTTCCCAACACGGGTCTCACGCCAGTTATAGTACATCTATATAATATATAAATGGGAAGTGTGCATGCATGATTAAACTATTCAAAGTATTTTTTTTTATTTAGACGAGGCTTGAAACATTAACTGATTACAGGCCTGTCAGGTTGCCACAGATCCAAGCGGATGCGGATTTCGCAGTCTCGAACATATTTCTAACCACAGCTCTTCTCACCTTAGCTTGGGGCTACACCACGTCAGTTAAGAATTGGGTGTTAGAGCGGCCGGCGAAGCCACAGCATCCGATCTCAACTAGGTAAATGCGGTTAACCCAGCCTCGATCTTAACAATGCCCTTTGAGATCTGCATACCTCGTCATCTTCCGTTCATAAGCCCCGGCATTCCAAATTGCTTTCCCAAAGAACAGGTAAAAGTAGGACCTCACGTAACCGTATGAAGTTCTCGTAGAACTCTTGATCTAAGACTGATTCGCCAAGAGATCAACAGGGTGGCCGCTTCCAATAATATCGTTCCTGCAGATGAAATACCCATCATTATAAAAGGACACTTGTTAGTTTTGAAAAGCCTCTGTTAATTCCGCTTTGCTACGTACGTTCCTGATATAATATATAGCTTTAAGTTTAAGATACGTGATTTAGATAAAACTTTCCAGAAATAATTTGTAATTTTTCACGCTTATCTCATGCTGTAGGTTTTACCTCTAGGAAATGCGCTTTAGCGTAGGAACAACGTTTCGTTAACGCCCTAAGCATATGCACGTACTAAATCATTGTAAAAGACGACACGCAGCAAGAGTAAAATCAGAAGTTATTCCGCTACCGTTAGTGCTGCTATCATATGAGGGGTCATCTCCGCCAAAATCCTTTTTCAAATTCTGTTATGGAGAACCCAAATTCTTTTATCGACACATCAGAACAGAAATTGAGACATCACAATAAAAATCGAAGAAACATAACAGAATTTGAGACACGAGAAGCGAAATTGGGACACTAAAACAGAAATTGAAACGACAGAACGAACAGAAATTGAACAGAAATTGAAGCAACAGAACATAATTTAAGACATAAGAAGTGAATTGAAGACACTAAAACAGAAATTAAAACAACAGAACGACTTTGTCGCGAATTAATTAACAACCGATCCAATTTCTGTTCCGTTGCGCAATTTCTGTTCTTTTGCTTCAATTTCTGTTCTGTTGCTTCAATTTCTGTTATGTGGGAAGCGTAACTCAAAGGGAGGACCGTGAAGAACCTGGGTAAGAACTAGTTTCACATTATAATTTATGAAGATTCAGTTCGCGCTCAAAGAAAGTTTATTCCGTTTTCAAAATGGCTGCTAAATCGGTCGAGTGAAATGACTTCCGTAAGAGAGTGTGTGCAAAGTTATGTTGTTGATATTGAAAGGCGTTTTGAAAGCGGTAACCACGACGCAGATGGCTTGGATTATATAGCATTTCGCCTTGATTGGGTGATTAATATCCTTGTGAGATATTCAGGTATTGAGGGAAATGACCCGAGGGTAATCGACCTTCTTCGTCGGATGATCTTTGATCTTTAAACGGCAGAATAATCCGAACGGGTGCATTTGCTTGAACATCATGAACTTGCTCTTGATTTTGGGACTCGATGAATCTAGTTATGGTGGAATTGATGAGCGTCTTAGGGTATCTTAGTTCCAAGAAAATCTCTTTCAGTTTGTCACATTCTTCAGCAAATAGATCTGGTGAGGATGAGAGATTTAATTTCATTCTCAAAATGCATAGCTGCGAGCAGGCCCACTGGGTTTCGCCTGAGTGTCTTCTTCTTCCATTAAACTTGCCTCCTTCACTTCTGAAGATTTTCGCAAGCGTTAAAAGTATACATTTACAACAATAACAGTAAAACTTAATTAATAACAAATCAATAAATAAAGGAAAGGAATAGACATGTCTAGTAATCAAGACTAGCAAGCCTCTGTTTAAAGGAGGCCAGGGTTGATGCTTGCACTACATCGTCTGGAAGACTGTTCCAATCTCTGATCGTTCTTGGGAAATAGGAGTAGAGATGGAAGTTCGTTTCGGATCTTGGGACTTTGTAACTCAAAGAATTACAGTGCCTGCTCTTCCTTTGCATTGGTTCCATTCTATCCAACCCATCTGGAGCAACAAGATTGTCTTATGCGAACCGCGAAGAAACTGCCATTTACGAGCCGATGAGGGAAATAAGGCGAGGTTTAGAGGCCTACTTTGGTCTCTCCATTTTCCTCGTAACTCGCGGCTTTGTCACTCGCACACGACACGCGTTCGCACAAAACCCAACAGTAGAGCCCACTCACAGGCAAAAAACGCCTGGGAAAATGCCCGGCAAAATTACAACTAAAATGTATGGAATAGAACCTCGATATAACGAAATCCTTGTTACAACGAACACAATCCGGCAGCCCAAACGTAAAATCTATCCCGATATAACGAATATGTCAACGCGCGAGAAAAGATGAATGCGGAACAGACCAACAGTGTGTGCAAAAGGGAAAAGTTATTACCTGTACAGTTTTCCAGTGCCGTAGTTATTTTTATAGTGTACTGTAGCTTCATACATGCATTAAAGTACAAATTTTATTTGTTAAGATCCGAAAATACCTAACACCGTTACAAAACAATTATTAACTATACCTCGATATAACGAACATTTTGGTTGTTTTTCCGCAAATTCGTTATAACGAGGTTTTCGATATAACGTACCCTCGGCTACAAAACAATTTCCCCAGTCCCTTGGCACTTCGTTAAATCGAGGTTCCACTGTAACATCTTACCAATTGAGTAATCGAATTAGCCGAGGTAAATATAGCAAATAATTTTATGGTTATCCTCTGCATACACTCATCACGCCGGGATTCAGAGAAATCCAAGAATTAAGAACTTTCAGTTACCCGCAGCCAGTCATAACTGTTTCTTAACTTGGTTGAAAACCACACTGGTATCACTACTACATCTGTTAAAACGAGTTTTTATCTTCCTTGTTTATTAGAGTTCTAGTTATAGCTTGTTTTGTAAACAGGTTTTTCTTGAACAGCTGTTATATGTTATTCTTTATTGTACAAACCACTCGTGATTTGGATTATATCATTTGTACGGGTCTGTAGAAAAAGGTTCATTTGTACACAGCTTCTTCGCGGAATCTCAGCAAAACGGCAACGACATGAAGAAGCTCATTTTGAAATACCAAAGAAATGCGCAGAACAGCATTTCCTGTCATCTGTCTGAAGAAAACCAGAGCAAAGCAAATGGTTTTAGTATCAAACCAGATGGGTTGAGGTCGTACATAGTTTGTTTAGCTGCAGTGGTATGTAACGTTATAGTGATCGGCTATTGTTACAGCTTTGGTGTGCTTTTGCCTCCTCTTCTAGACCATTTCAAAGAAGATACCGCTACAACAGGTATGAATGTGTCAAAACGTTTCTTCCGTTCGTTCTCAGATATTTCAATCTCTTTTAAATTATTAACTGCCTTTTACCACGATTGCTTTCACAAAAAGGCTCGGCACCTGCTACACATGTAAATAAGTGTGGAATATAAAATGTTATTAGCCGCGCCAATTTCCAAGACGTTTTTAATGGAAACAGGAAACTGAATATATACAAATGGATTTTACTAGTACTATACACCCAACTCCTTCTCTTACGAACAAAAAAGTAGCTGAGTTTTAAAACGTGCATAAAATAAAACAGAACATATTGATTTAGAATTCGCTTTAAAGTGTAATTTGATGACATTAATGATTATAAGAAAACGGAATAAGCTGATGTAATAAAATTACCGTGAACGACTATAGTCTCGAGAACTTTAATCAAAGCAGTTAATAGACATTTAAGTGTTTCTGCTATTTATCCAAACCATCCAACAAGAAAAATAATAATAATAAAATAAGAGAAATATGGTGGAAAAACTGTACGATTGTTATTTTATTGTTGGTGTCAATTTTTAGCTATTTTTGATTTTACCAATTATTAATTAAGTAAACGGGACAAGTAAAATTACCGTCAACGACTATAGCAAGCTTTGGGACACTAATCTAAGCAAACAATTAATATAACAGGATGATGGTTATTTTACTTGATTGGAATTAATTTTGGATCATGCCAATTACCAATAGATTATAATTGGACCTGTCCAATTGTTTTCTCTTGCAATTACTTACTGGTAAAATTAAATTTGTGCCCGAAATGCGATTTTATGCAATAGAGGAGATAATTTGTACTCGTTCAAGCTTTTACTAAAAGATCTCAAGTTTTGCTTTTGATGCATAAATGTTTAATTTCCACCAGTTCCGGAATATCTTATTGTGATACGCTATTTGAGTACTAGCAAAAACCTCTTTATGGCGCGAAAATATCTCCTTGGCCTATATTTCCACCATTTCTAACGGAGTGGACCGTATACGACTTATTACTTAGATTTAAACTGTTATCTACGTACATCGTCTTTTCTACAGTGCTTTGTTCACATGCATTCATGCATTTCAGGACTGGAGCTATATTTTAAAATCAGAATCTATAGAATGATGATGCAGTTTTTAGCCCGCAAACCAGTCCGACTTATTTCGTCAGCTTAGCATTTTATTGCTTAACTTCCAAAGCAAACAAAATTTTAATCTTCAATGTAAATATTACGCACATGAAATAGCTTTCCGGGACCGAAAAGTTATCGGGACTTAATTAGCTCGGGACACTTTTAGCGCTGAAGTTCTCGGTGCTGACCAAGAGGATAGTGTGCTATCACGATGAAAATCCACTGATATTAGAGCAGTTTTCAATTGAGTGCCGTAAAACCAAAAACAAAGTTATCATTCTGGCCAATCACAACGGACACAGACAATGCAATGAGCCAATCAGAATTCGAAACAAATTCATGTCGCCGGCGCCAAGCGCGGGAAAACGCGAACAAGTAAATCACGATTGGTTTTGGTTTTACTTCCGATTGGTTAATAAAGTGACGCGTGAGTATTTAGCCAATCACAAAGCGTAGCAATGCAAAACCAAATCAACTGCTAAATTACTTTCGATACTCAATTGAAAACCTGTCTAATCTGTTGAGATGAAACATTTATTACAGAATAGAATAGATTCAAATTACGTGTATATGAAAATAAATTCATATGAACTTCGGACAAATAATAAAAGAAAATGTGATCATTGCAGTTGTACAGCAACTGAATGAATTGCAATTAGAACCTAAAAATATTTTTAAGGCCTCAACGGGATTCAAAAACCCATGACCTTTACGATCCGGGTGCAAACGCTCTACCACTCACCAAGCTCCGATTTGGCCTTGTACCTCAGTGACCTCAGTGGTAGAGTGTTTGCACCGGAAACGCAAGGGTCGTTGTTTCTAATCCCGTCAAGGCCTGAAATATTTTTTGCTCTAATTACAACTCTTCAGTTGATCACATTCTTTTTTCGAATAGATTCAGGTTGTAACTGTTACGGTTTTTTCTCCACACAGCCTGGGTGGGGTCGCTATACATGTCAATCAGCTTCGTTCTCGGACCAGTGGCCGCGAATCTCTGCGACCGCTATGGGTGTCGCAATACAACTATCTTAGGAGGTGTGGCTTGTACTCTTGGACTCTTGTTGACTTCACAAGCACCCAGCATATTTTGTATGTACCTAACATACAGTGTGATAGTAGGCTTTGGAACTTGTTGCGTTTACACTGCAAGTGTTATCGTCTTTCCTAGATACTTTTTAAAAAGGCGTTCGTTTGCGACTGGTGTAGTTACCTGTGGGCCTGCAGCTGGAACGCTCGTGATGGGCCCCCTTTTACAATTCTTGTTGGACACTCTGGGGTGCATGAACACGTTCAAAGCTATGGCGGGAATGGCTTCAGTGATCTGTGTGTTGGCGCTACTTTATGATCCGCGCACGGCAAAAGAGATTTCAGCTTCTGACGGAGTAATAAACACAACACAAAATAAAATCAATGAAAGGCAATCATCATGGATCACCAACATTTTCACAAACAAAACGCTTGTTATTTTGTCAGTGAGTGTTGCAGTAGCGTTTCTGGGATTATTCAACCCACAAGTTCTTCTGGTAAACTGATTTATTTATAATAAGTAATAGTAATTGGACTGAGCGGAGCAAAATTCAGGCAGTAATCGGGCGAGTAATTTCAAAATCGGCCGAGCGCGTAGCACAAGGACGATTTGAAATTACGAGTACGATCACATCTGAATTGTACGACACGAAGTTCAATTCGAGATTAAAAAGTTTGTGTGATCATTTTTGTACTCAAAATGTCAAGGATATTTCTATCAGTTTGAAAGCAGGAAGAAAGTGCTCCTGATTTACGCGCGCGCAACGTTGGTGTCCAATTACAGCTATCCAATTACAAAAAGCTGTAATTGGACACCTATATGACGTAAGAAATAGGCGCGCGGATGACCAATCACAATCGATAATTTTTTTCCTCAAACGTCCCTTAGAGTTGAGGCGTGGGCAAAACCAGCCAACATAACGTGTAGAATTTTATCCTACTCAGTTGCACTAGTAAAATAGTTATATTTTTCAGGTGAAGTACGCTGAGCAACAAGGAGTATCGCCGGATGAGTCAGCAATGTTTTTTTGTTACATGGGTCTCACTTCAACTGTAATAAGGATTCTTACTGGCCACATATGCGACTTCAAATGTGTGAATGCACAGGTCATATTTCAAACTGCCCTGTACATCAACGGCGCTGCAATTTGTCTGCTGCCGCGAGCAGACTCGTATTATCGCTTATTGGCCTTCTCCGTGGTGTATGGCTTCTGCGATGGATTATTTGCTAGTACATTTAACATTCAGATCATAGGTTCTGTCAAAAGTCATCTCACTTCAAAGGCTATCGGCTTTTATCTTGGGTTGACATCACCAAGCCTTGCAGCAGGACCACCGATTGCAGGTTAGCGCGGGAAATAGATAGTTTTAATCTACGTAAGCAGTTTATTCTTCTGGCTTTGAGAGCAACACCCGAGATAAGATGTTGCAGAGAATGTCAAATGAAACAACTTGGCAAACTTTTAAAGCCCGACAATCTTTAATAACCGGGTTATGGAGCAAAGAATATTTAGAAAATAGACCATTTTACAGTTGTGTGCTTAGTACCCTGGCCTTTGAGTGAAAGTGAGGCTGGAGTTGACTTTGTTTTGATACAAACCTTCCTGCTTTTCATATGTAAATCATGTTAATTAACATGAGAACAAGATTATTTACATTTGAAAAGAAGGAAGGTTTCTATCAAAACAAGGTCAACTCCAGCCTCATTTCCACACAAAGACCAGGTTACTGAGTAGAAACTGTAAAATGGTCTATTAGAGAACTTTCTAAGCCTCCCCCCATTACGGTGTACCACTTTGGTACACCAACAAGATGATCAAATTTGCATTTTAGAAAAATTCAGTTAAAAGATTCAAAAGACCTCTGATTTGCATCCTCGCATTAGAAAAGTCTGCAAACTGAGTGAAACATACTTGTTTTTGTTTCGCACGTGGAGACGCTTAGCTGCACCGCCAAAAATTTTCAGGTGGTCTTACACCAAAAATATGTTTGTTTTTTTTGTTTTGTTTTTATGGGAAAATTCTACTATCTTGATATATAGTTTGGTACTCTGAGTTCAAAATCAGTCACTTTAGGTCGAATTTCCCATTGGTTAATTATTAACAAGCCCCTTAAGTTGAAATAAGGCCGCCTGTTATAAGAACAATAACTTTCCACCAAATGGTCGGATGCCAATGGAGTCAACTTTACTTTGTGCATAAAGGATCCATCTAAGATCTAAACCTCGGAAAACAATGCGTCTTAATTTTTTTCGGAAAGGGGGGAAAATAACAATTAGAGATTTAATTACTACAGTATTGTTCCAGTAACTGGAGGGTTTTTAGGTTTACCTCCCACATAATTATATCCTTTCATACTCCTGAAAATTTCAGAAAATTTGGCTAAAGTGCAAGAGAGATACCTTACAAGTTTCTCAGTCCGTGAATTTGTGTTATTTGAGAAAAAAACGGTCTTAAAGTTAAGACAATGGTTTCTAGATCAATTTTAGTTGGGGATGATTGCATTCATTTAGCACGTTTTATGAGCATTACACTATTGTAAACGATAGTCGCTAGGGCCGTTGCTATGGGAATATTGTATACCAGTATTCACTTATCTTATAGTTCACTTGTTTAGTGCTGCAAATTTAGTCAAATTCTTTTAAAATGGTATTCTCAAGTGTTTTAAGATTACAATTTTGCCATTTTCAAAAAAAACCAACGTTGCAAGCTACAATCATTGTCAAAAGTCGTTGGAACACCCTTCCCCTTTCCCCTAATCCTATGTTGGATGAAAAAGTAAACGCGCGTATTTATATAATTTTTCTAACAACATTGACAAAGTAAACGCTCGTATTTATTTAATTTTTCTAACAACATTGACAAAGTAGACGCTCGTATTTATTTAATTTTTCTAACAACATTGAAAGGTGGGGAGGAAGGGAACCACCATTTGCACACCATCGAGCACATAGTGTTCCAACGTTTTGTCAGAAATTGTAGACATCGTATTTTGGGTATAAGACCTCCTTAAAATGCTATGGCTCCATAGCAATGTAATGTATTTGTGCAGGAGCCGATTACTCATTGGCTCCTGATTTACACGAAATCTAGTTCGATGATTATTATATTCTGATATAAAGAACCTGTTAAAAGAAAGGGCGCGTAGAATAAGCTGCTAAGATTTTAGAATTTTGATGAGGTCAGGTGAAAACCGCGAAGAATTCACTGGGATTCCGTGCTATTCAGATCGGCAAGCAATCAACATACCCTTCATAAATGTGGTAAAGACAATCGTATGAACATGCATACACAGTTACCCGTTTCTTTGAATATGAACTGACAAACGAGGCCTTGAGTGCTTTTCCTCCCTCTCTTATTTCTGGGACGTGAAAGAATTGTCCAAGTAACTGAAATGTATTAACTCCGTGTTTCTTTTAATTCTAGGATTCTTTGCTGACAAGATGAATTCTTATGTGCTCGCATTCAATCTGTCGGCCATAGCTGTTTTTGTTGGAGCCACTATACCCTTTATATTATACTGTCTGAATAAGAAAAAGAGTACAGATTTTTTAGAAGAAGTGTCGCTTTCATCAGAGAAGCATCTTATGGAAAGAGAAACTGTTGTATAACTCAACTAAATTTGATTATTGCAGTAGCTGCTATATAAGCGTGAAATTGGACTTGGATTCATAGTAGCGATATTGAGATAAACATGCAATACTCTACCAACTGAGTTCTGGAACTTTCAGCCGGGATTGGGGGGGGGGGGGGGGGGGGGACTCACGCAGAAAAATGACGGGGGTGCTCGTCGTACCTTTTAGGGGTCAAAATTTGTAGATTAGGACGCTATATATATCTGAACTGACCACCGTTAGAATTATCGCGGTACCTTTTAGGGTATTGAGCCGAAAAAATATGACAGAATATGACATGTGTTGGTTTAGAATTGGTACCTGTGTGGGTAAAAATCCATTTGAGCCACGCTCATCGAACGAGATTCTGGTACCTTTTGGGGTGTTTTACGAAAATTTTTTACGATCACCCCTTCAGTTTTATATGGGAGTCCCCACAAGCATCCCCCCCCCCCCCCCCTCCCCTCTCCCCGAGCTTTCACTGGGAGAATGTCAATTGCAAGTTCAATGATGTGCACCCGTGATCGGAATGAATGAAATGATACAATCTTTCTTTATTTATCACGACATTTCCTTGGACAAGCTTACACTAAAACTCAAAACTTTCCAACGCGTTAAATTACAGGACGCTGTACTTCAGACGAATAAGTTTTAAGATTTTGTGACACTGAGATCAACTGTTAACTGTCCTTCAGAGGGAATTACAGTTGAATAAATTAGTAAGAGGATAAAGAAGGGATAGGAAACAAAGAATTATTTTCTCAAATCGACAAACAACCTAGCCTTGCTAGCGGACTATTTTAGTGTCTATCCGACTGATTAGCTTCAAATTCTACTTTTTTCTACTTTTCCTTTAATATTTGTTATTTTTCTTGACTTCATCCCCGAGGGGAGTTTCTCATTCAAGGGAGGGCGCTTAATTGGCTGTGTAAGAATAAAGAACAATTGTAACCTGCGGATATTAAAATTAGGTTATTGAGCGAAAAATTTCATTTGCATAAATTGATAATTTTGTGTTAAATTACTAAAACCTTCTACGAACAACTTAGACTTTCAAA
This sequence comes from Dendrophyllia cribrosa, assembly GCA_024195265.1. Taxonomy (NCBI): domain Eukaryota; kingdom Metazoa; phylum Cnidaria; class Anthozoa; order Scleractinia; family Dendrophylliidae; genus Dendrophyllia; species Dendrophyllia cribrosa. The sequence continues at coordinate 54,833,030 of JAJLRJ010000001.1, forward strand.
TCATAATCACAGTTTACAGTTGCAAATATGATTTCCTTCATAAAGCGGTTTTCAATTGAGTATCGAAAGTAATTTTTCAGTTGCTTTGGTTTTACATTGCTACACTTTCTGATTGGCTACAATCTCGTATTCACAAAACTCCGGTTACCTGTATTTGCTTCGCGTTCTGATTGGTTCATTAAACTATCTGCGTCTGTTGTCATTGGCCAGATTGATTACTTGAAATATGGTACGGGTATAGTTGCACTTCAAGTGTGCAATGGGAAGGAAGAAAATACAATAAATGACATAAACGTTTGTCTCCGTCAGTGTTTTCTTTTCAGTACGAGCGAAGCACTGGTTATATATAGTTTTAACTTACCGTATCATTTAGAATTTTATAAATATATAAATCATATGTTTGCCTTTTCAAGCCAGCGTTATTTACCTTATACTATTCACTTGTGCACCCATACATTCCAATTAATGTGTTACACTCGATTGGCGTTTCATGGACACACTGACCCTAGGTGTAACGAGGTTATGAATTTCAAGTTAGATGATACTTTGGTTTTCATTTAGGAAAATTAATTATGTACCAGTATTTGTTTACTTCTTGTGCTGAGTTAATGTGCATTCACCTCAATTAATAAACTGGAGAACAAGGTAGCGACCACCTTTCCCTGGCTTTCCTTTTCCTGGCAGTTTTGGGTTGTTTCCCTGTGCTAGCAAAAAGATACAACTTGGAAAGAAACCAAGAAAATGCGCATTCGTCCGACGTATGACACATGGATGTTTTCACCTGGAGTCATGCAGGAAGTCATAGTCATAGCCATGGAGGAAGTCAAAGTCATAACCATGCAGGAAGTCATAGTAATAGCCATGGAGAAAGTCAAAGTCATAACCATGCAGGAAGTCATAGTCATAGCCATGGAGGAAGTCAAAGTCATAACCATGCAGGAAGTCGTAGTAATAGCCATGGAGAAAGTCAAAGTCATAACCATGCAGGAAGTCATAGTCATAGCCATGGAGGAAGTCAAAGTCATAACCATGTAGGAAGTTAAAGTCATAGCCATGGAGGAAGTCAAAGTCATAACCATGCAGGAAGTCATAGTCATAGCCATGCAGGAAGTTAAAGTCATAACCATTCACGAAGTCAAAGTCATAACCATGCAGGAAGTCATAGTCATAGCAATGCAGGAAGTCAAAGTCATAACCATGCAGGAAGTCAAAGTCATAACCATGCAGGAAGTCAAAGTCATAGCCATGCAGGAAGTCATAGTCATAACCATGCAGGAAGTCATAGTCATAACCATGCAGGTAGTCAAAGTCATAACCATGCAGGAAGTCATTGCCATAGCTCTTCCTGAGCTGCAGTTTCCTGTCCTACGTTTTATCAAGAGTACGGATCTCGATTATCCGCCGGGACAAAGAAAGAATATATTTCTTTTTATCATTGAAAACCCTATTTTCCTTCTGACAGTTACTGATTAGCTATATCACCGACTCCAGGGTACCTACTTTATTGTATGTACATGACATTATTTTACACTGTCAATCAGCTGTCTTCACCTTACCACTAATCCATCTAAAGTAAATGTGGGTGTTTTCGTAAAAGGGTTTGAGAAGTTTGACCCATCACATTACATTCTGTTCAAGTAAAACAAACACCGATAAAAATATGTTGCTGGTACGTGAATTATTTTGTGACTGACAATATCCTATGTCGAGGCCAGGAGGCTTATTTTCCTCTTTTATTCTCTTCTTACCAGTAGTACGAGAAGATGGGGAATGTCAGTCCACCTCACATGAACAGAAAAAAACACCGATGCCAGTCTTGCTACCCTACTTTATCGGTTTCTGTCGTATTGGTGTCCCGCAAAGTCAACTTTTTTACGTAGTCAGATCAGCCTTGCATTTTATTGTATAGTTTGTTCATTTTTTTCGGCTGATTAGGTATTTTGTAGATCCTACGTATCGTTAGCAATTTTGAAGGAAAGGACCAACGTAACAAAACAGAAGCACCGGATCCAAATTGAGGATCTAATCAGCTATAAATAATAGTAATAAACGAAAAAAAAAGCAAGGCTGATTCGACAGTGAAGGAATATAATGTAATTTGTCCAATATTTCAAAAGGCACGGCCTTTCTTCTTCAGATATTACAAATAATGACTATGGGTAAGCTAGGACGTTACAATTTAAATTTGAGTATAGCGTGCGTGATCCATTGGTACCAGGATGGCCCCTTCATATGCCAATCTTTTCCTAGCCAAATTCGAAGAAGACGCTTTAACACGTGCCCCCTACCGTCCACGCATGTGGTGGCGTTACATAGACGACATCTTCATGATATGGACGCGCTCGGTAGAGGACCTCAACACTTTTACCACTTTCCTTAATGGTATTCACCCCACCATCAAATTCACATGCAATTATTCCCTCACATCTTTACCCTTTTTAGATGTCAACGTTTCTCTTGTCAACGGCAAAATTACTACTGACCTTTACACCAAACCTACTGACAAACATCAGTACTTATTAAATTCTTCATGTCACCCTATACATACCAAACGTGCTATTCCATTTAGCTTAGCCCTCAGACTTCGCCGTATTTGCTCCACTGACGATACCTTCAAACTACGTACTGATCAACTCACTACATATCTTACCAAACGGGGTTACAATCGTCATTTCATCAAACAGGAAATACGACGCGTACACAACATCACGCGAACCGAGGCACTTAGACCTATAGGACAGTTCCACACTCGACCAACCAGAACGTGTCCCCTTTGTCATCACTAATAACCCAGCCCTTCGTTCCATTTCGTCAATATACAACTTAATTTTATAACTAGAAGTAATCACAGATTAAAGTGCGTCTCCTTAGGTACCTCGTTGTGACATGGCATTCGCGTTTCAGGCATGTTTCTGGTTCTTTCTTAATTTAGGGCCGGCTTGTAGTTGTGGAACGTTGTACGTGGTCGAACGAGCTGTCAGAGCACGAGGCAGCAAAAAAAGTGCGCACGCAGGTCAAAACACGCGCTAAGAATGCGGGATACTATTGTGACGTTTCAAGATGGCGCATATTTGATACCGACACTTCTCTCGATTCGTTCCGTCTAGACGAAGCGCTAATTATGCTGGATACTATTGTGACGTTTCAAGATGGCGCAGATTTGGTACCGACACTTTTCTCGATTCGTTCCGCCTAGCCGACAAGATTAGGAAGCGTCTCCTTCGTCGACGCAAAAAGATTCTACAGAGAAAACCGAAACAAGTAAAATATAGTTTGATGATTACAGTTCATCAAATTTGATTTCGTGACAGGCGGTCAAGAAATTAAACTTTTGTCTTTCAGCCGTTATTTGGCCGGTTCAGTTTATATTTATTTACATTAATCAAATTTTGGTAAATTTTTCTTCCCTGACAACAAGCTCCTGGTCATAATCATGAAACTGACACGATATATCAGCCGAGACACTGTTCCTTCTAACCTTCAGGCCATGAAACATGTTCCAGCATTTTGTGAATCAAATAGGGACAATGGGTGTCTATAATTTCAGTGTTAAGATAAACCACAAACGTATATATAAGCCATTTCACATCCGACTTCTGGGGTAGCAGAATCTAACCATAATTGTAAACCGCCATAATTTTAATCTTAAAAGACGATTGCTGTGTAGAATAAGCGTTGTTGGGGGACTAGCAACTTATTCTACACTCAACTGTTCCGGGACTCAGTAAGCAGACTTCAGTAGCTTGCTCTGGCTTTTACTCTTGATTAGACTTCCACAGTTCTTTACATGCAGTTCAGTTCCTTCTCAATGTTCTGCTTAGAATGTTTCTCACATAGCTTTTATCTGGGCTATGGTTACTCTCTGGTTATATTCTGGTTATGTTCTACGAACTGAAAGTTTACAGTTGGACCCAAGTGCTGTCTGCTGTATTTGTCTCGCCGATATCTTCTGCTGTAACAGATCTTGTCCCGTAGCCAGCGAGTGTTCCCCCAGGTTGAGTAGCCGTCCCCGAATCTTAGAGAATTGTCCATAGTGTTAGAAAACCTATCTTCACACTTCTACTAGATATAAAGTAATTGTAGAGATCAAAGTGATCTAAACTATCCGTATCTACTGTATCTATCTATCTATCTTTCTGTCTATCTGTCTCTGCTGTATCTCTTTAGTAGTTGTTTTCTTCGCTTTATAGGCAATTTAGACAACAGTTCATGAAGACTCCATACAATTTTTTTTAGTCTCCATACAACTGATTTATCAGGCCGCATTATGTGCGCTTTATGTTCTTTTCCTTCCCTCTGACAAAGCATGTGAGAATCACGAGCAAATCTTTTGCGATCTCCAAATTTTCTATTAAACTGCGGAGGAAGTGTGGAGGAAGCGACGCCTGTTGACCTTCCATTACTACCTTCTTCAAAACAACTTCAATGACGCAAAACGATGTCGTTACTCAGGATGTCGTGGCTCGGATGACTACGTAGAAATGGCGGTCCCGTCTCCGATGGGGACGTAAAAGAACCACTGAGGACGTAACAAAACTCTGGCTGTGACCACCCTCAGTGCCATACATTGTTCATGGGTGGGGTGAGGGAGATGAGATCAACAATGGACCGATAGAGGCTGCCTGAGGCGCCTTCATGAGCTGACGTCCGATCTCATTCTCATATAAAGTGTATTTAAAGCGCCATGAGACATTGTGATATGTGCGCTATATAAGTCTCTAATTATTAATTATTTGTTACCAGACATCTATAGTAGCCTATTGACATCAATTTATATCAATTGCTATTTATTCCTAGAACTTGCAAAAGTGGTTGAACTATTGGGAGTCTATTGGGTGTTTTGTTTTAAAAATAATTCACACATCAGTGACCGATGAGAGATTTTCATGTTAGAGTTCAATCATCATTAACAATTAAGATTTAAGTTGAACCAAGCTAAGGAATGCCAATCGTTTCTTATTCAGGTGTTGTACTTTGATTATTTAGAAAAAAAAAACATCATAATTTGAGATTTAGGTGTAGCTATCATTGTTCATCTTCTTCTTTGTAAGCCATGCAGTTTCCGCGCATTCTTTCTATCCATTTCTGCCTCCCCAAAAGGAGAGGCGGCTGCATACATGCATAGAGAAAGTTACGGTTCCGTGTCGTACACAGTGAAAGGCCATAAACGGGCAATTATGGTCACATTAAAACTACATTTTTTACAATCCATAAATACTATAATTCAAAGAAATGTTCTGGATTTACAAAAGTGCCTCAAGGTTATTTAAAACCAAGGAATTTTTCGGTGAGTTAATTTACTGTCGGCCACTTTTGGATTTGTCATTAGCCTGCCCTCAGGGAATTATTAGCATAAAAGAAACTATATACATTTTAACACCGACCTCAATGAAAGGTCTAAATTTAGACGTAGAGAAATGCGTGTACGAAACTGCGCACAGTTACTGTCACTTTAATTGCTGTATTTTTACTGTATTTTTTTTACTGTATTTTGTACGCAATATTTCGGGAAATGATCAGAAACGTTCAAACAACCTTCGATAAACTATAGCTCCAATGAAGCACTCTCAGGCACCATCCCCCCGGTATAGCCATTACCGGCCATATATCGAGATGACTGATGATGGTGTGGTGTGCCGTCCTTGCAGCTATAGTTTGTATACAACCTTCGGACAGTATTCGGAGAATTTTCGGAAATTTTCTCTGCAATTAGTGCCTTTTATATACTAATAAACAAACCATTACACGTATTCTTGGAGATATGAAATTTTTCTTCTCGTGTTCAACTTGATATCGAGTTGAACACGAGAAGAGAAATTTCATATCTCTAGCCACCCATGTTTTATATCCTATAGGCGAATTTTTGCTGCCGTCATTGTTTACATTTTGCTTCCGTAGCATTCGAATTTAAGTACAGAAGGCATCGTGCTAAATACGAATTGACTTCAAAAGTTGAAAGAGCTTAGTAATCTATGCAATTTTTAGCTTTATTCATGCAATATTTAAGGATCGAAATAGCTGCTATCAGGGGCTAAGGTCCTGCTGCTATCAAAAACTGCAAAATTGTTGGATGGTACTAAAGCGCCAATGAGCCATACATTCGTTGTAAAATTTTGCGTTTCAACAACATTGCACGAACTGTATCTAGTGTAGCTACAATCTTGGACTGAATAAAAAGGGAAATAACACCTCACCTCACCCCGATTCAAGGATGGATTCGCCCGAAAAGCAAAACGCGCCATTTTCTCATCACTGAACTGGGGGGGGGGGGGGGGGGGGGGGGGGAGGAGAGTGTTAATTTTTTATTTGAAATGTCCAAGATTGTAGGTTAGAGAATGAGACGCATATGTAATGAGGCAATAATGGTGACACAATTGGAGTTGTGCCTTTCGAAAAGGTTTTAAAAGAGATTTCGTAGACTAAAATGACGCCAAAAGATGACGTTTTATTTGTAGCTTTCAAAGCCATCCTTACTTAATTTCAGACATCAGACGAGGAGGTGACGAAGAGAGGTTGACCGATATGAAACACGTGGAAATGCAGAGGACAGGAAAACCACTCTAAACGTTAACATCCTAAATAACAAAAAAAACTTCCATATCTTGCTGTGTAGCCCTTTGATCTCGCCTGCTGCTTTTGCATATTTCACTTGCGTCATTAGTGGGTATTTATAAACATTCTAGATAAAACCTTTTATTTTCGTATGTTTGCAAACTGTGCATAAACGTGCACGGAAGCATTACAATATCAAAACCGTAACTGATACAATCCGTCGTGATACATGTGCATATTTGGAAAGAAAACAACCTTGCACTGCACTGTCACGTACCTAAAAACCTCCCAACCATTTCACAATAACGATATTTTTATGTCTCAGTATTTGTCAGTTGAAATACCAGCTACAAGACTACTTAAGAAAACTAATTTTATAACAACACGATAACGTAAGAAAATGATAGGCATTTTTAGTCAGTCTCTCAGGTACGCTCCTTCAGTTTTAATTCACATGTACAGTTTTTAGCAAAAACATGTTACTTTTCTTCAAGTGCAAAGGTTACTCGACATGAGTTTAGAATACATGTGCGAATTTTCATTTCAATCCGAAAGTCAGAAATAGGCTCGAATAGGCTATAATTTCGTATATCGTAATGCAGGTGAATATTTAGAAAGAAAGCAATCTTGCACTATACTGTCACGTACTTAAAAAAAAACCTCCCAACCATTTAACAATTACCGTATCTTTATTTATGTTCTAGTATTTGTCAGTTTAAGTTCCGGCTACAAGACTACTTGAGATAACCTATTTTATAACAACACGAAAACATGGTTGGCATTTTTAGTCAGTCACCCATGTACGTTCCTTCAGTTTTAATTCACATGTATACAATTTTTAGCAGAAAGATCAGTTTTACTTTTCTTTAATTGAATGCATGTGCATGCCTGTTTACAATCCGAATTAGTGAAGATGATATAATTGGGACACATACTGAAGATTAAAAGATTGACTGAATAAAGCATATTCCAGGTTATACCATCAAAACGCAGACCGCTCTGCACGTACACGCTGGCTACAGTAAATGTTCATTGGTTCAAAGTTTAACTCGGCTGCAGTAAAAGGTGAGTCAGGAAGAATGATATTAATCAGAGAACATGGGTGCATATCTCACCGACAAATCACAACTGACGTCACTGGAGCCTACTGGAACTCTGCAGCCTACTGCATTCAGTGTTCATTCCTCCTACGTGTTGATCTTTAGATTTGATAACGTTTACCATATATTTCTATGAATTTTTAGAAAAGAAAAATATTTTATTCCAAAACCATACCTTCTTTTCCCTAGAAAAACACTCAATTCAATAAACGGATGTTGTTCAGTGTTGAGGTGTGAGCCGTACTTACAATCTTTTCATGCTCAAAATACCGAATTCCGTCACGCCTCCGTTAATCATCCAACTGAGAACTCGTGAAAAACACCCAAAGTCGTCTCGGAAATAGCTTTGTGGGAGTCCGGCTTTATGAAGTAATCTCTGATTCTATAAAAGAAGGATGTATGCCCTGTATTTTCAGCAAACTTTGTCAGACAGAAGAGAAGTAGCATCAAGAACTAAGAAAGAGATTTATAAGCAGCACAAGACTGAGCAATGAAAAAGGTAGAGTATACAATTTGTAAGTCTTAGCATGTCATAGACTTCTGCTAGGTCATTTTAAGTTCATCAGTTCAGACAAAAGATTGGAGCGAAAACATACCGTGCTCTTTGTCAAAACAATTAAATTATCTTGTATTACAAATTGCGTCAGAAAGTATTCTTTTAAAAGTGTTTTTAAAATAGTCATCTTTTGATAAGAAGAGTTATTCTAAAAACACTTTTGTCTTGTTTTAACAGTTTTGCGATAAGCTAAAACAATATAGGAAGCCCAATAATTTTAGTCTATTTATTACTTGGAAAAAACATAAACATTTACAGAGTTATAGATAACGAATGGCGAGAAAGCAGACAACTTGATTGAAACTCGTGGCTCTCTTTTCTACTTGTGGCAACGTATTACTTTCAAAATTTTCAAAATTCAGTTGCAATATGAATTGTTAGGATTTACAAGTACCACAAATATTTTATTCCATAAATTAAGGGGAACCTTACGTGAAATTGTTGACCCACGTACTCTCGAAAAAATTCGCCAAATATGTTTTCGAGTTGTGTTCAGTAATAGTGTACCTGCTTGCGAGTAATATTATTTCAACTTTGTTCTCTTTCAGATGACGTCCCTAACAACCGTTACTATGGTCCTGTTCTTCACTATGATGTTCAGCATCAATAATGACGTCAATGCTTACATCATCCGGGGTGTCCACAAATGCTTCGAAGCCTGTGAGACTAAATACTGGGACTGTTTAATATTCTGCGACATGAAGAGTACAAAGTTCTGTGAACGAAGATGTGAAGGAATGTTCTACTATTGTACATCAGATTGTCCTCTATACTAACGCAAAGAATGGACAGAATGGACTCAAATTATGGTCTGATAGACCTGATTTGTAGATAATGAACATCTTCATTTTTTCCTTCAAGGATGGTTGCTAGTCCGACCTCTTAGTACATATTATCAGTATTGCACAAGAAACTTTACATGAGATGACAAATATAATATATGAGAGTTCGCATATTTTTTTATGTAACAATATGTTTCAATGATAGTTGTATTATATTAGCTATGTGACATGCTATGCCAGCCTTGTTATTCCCGACTGCCCCCATTTTAGCTGTCGCTATGAAGTTAAAGTAAAATTTCGAGAGAATTTTGCGATTGCCATTTGATTTGATTTCATTAATACTCGACACGTCCTATTAATTATGTGCACGTGAGTTATTTTTCAGTAATAGTCCAGTGGGGCATTTCCTTATCATATGCCTTATCTTATGCCTTATGTATACCGTGACCTTGTGTCAGATGCCAAGAGCTGATAATTAGAACCAAATACTTGTAAATAACTGCTTATTTATTCCAATAAAAAGGAAATAAATCTTTTAAAGTATTTTTTGCACTTCAACATTAACTATTTGTAAAAGAGAGACTTGCCAGGATCACTTGTTTCGATGTGACGGTGATTCTTGTGAACAAAAAAGACCACTTCTTTCCGATTTGATCTTTTAAAATTCTGAGTCTATTTTTAACTTCTCGAGTCTCCTGTGCGACACTATAGTAATTAATTTGGCATTCTTCCCTCACTAGAACAGACAAGACTGACGTGCTTGCTGGATGTTGTGATGACAGTTGCTAGATTGACCCGAGATTCTATCGGTCTCAGTTAACTTTTTCACACCCAAAATCTGTTATTCTAACTTTTAAGTCTGTCGACGAAATGCTATGGTATGACTATGCAAATGAACCTCTTCGGCAGTACTGTTACATGGTACCATTTGTTTTTCAATATTTTACAAAATGAAATTTGGGATTTTATATGAATTTTTATCTCCCCAAAGTAATCTTTGTTCCGCTCCACGCGTGGCTTTGACTTAAATCACATTTTCAAGTTGCAGAAGTTGTTTTTACGCTTAGACAAGAAACACCAAATAAAGCGGTGAATGTGCACAGTACAGCGGCTCCTGAGATTAGCAAAAATAGTTTAAATAATTTAAATAGGCGTCCAAATAGAACGGCAAACTGTTCTTCACGGAGTAAGAAAGATAATTAAAATAAACACAAATACATGTACAAATTGTTTTTCGCGTTGATGTTTCGTGGGGTTTTTCTCTGTCACTAGGAGCCGTCTACTGGACGATTTTCAGTGCTGACCCGTCGATGGTTTAAATCTTGAAATTTATATTTCAATATGTAGCCCGTTCATACATGTCTTTGCTTTCTAATAATGCTACATGAAATACTCTAGATTTATTTATTCTTGTTTGTAATATTTTAAATTATCATCAGTGTCGCTGTGGATACCAGCCTTGTATATCTAGAACTAATCTAACGACCCGCTTTTGTAACAAGAAATGAAATACATGAAAACCGTGTTAGTATTAAACACTCGGGAGATAAGGCAGGTAAAGGTCGCCCCAAGTGGTTTGGTTTTGAACAGTTTTGTCTCAATAACGTACAAGTTTTAATTATTATGAATAATTTTGAACATTTTGGTCTGAAATTAAACAAGGTGCATTTTGTCTGCTGACCTAAGATAACACGTATAGCATTGGTATACAGTGAACTCTGTCTAACTGAGGTGACCAATTCTAGCTGTCCACCATAGAGAGGTGGCCGCCTTATAGAGAGTTTAGTTACAGAAAATTAAGTGAAACTCGGCCAAAATTCTGCCAGCTCCTGGTGCCCGCCTTACCGACAAAGTGTTCGCTTTGAGAGAGTTGACTGAGTGCATTCAGAACGAAGAGCGAGAGATGGCAGCGTCTAGGGTATCAAACTCTGATCGGACGAAGTGGGTGGGTTGGTTCATTCGCGAGCACCGGCTTCTAGGAGGTTTTTGTTTTTTCAGAAACAAGTGCATCGAATATCGACGAGCGCCTTTTTTTTTCCGTTTCCTCATTAGTTATATCTCATCGTCAATTTGACTTTGACAGTTTGATTTTTAGAAACAATTTTGGCCTGAAATTGAGGGGGTTATATCTGGAATAGCGTACGAATAATTATAGCTTTGAAATTGACTGACTCGGCCAGTCCATGTGCCAATTTTATCGCCATATAAAAAAACAAGAGACAATTTTACAACTGAAATAATCTAAACAGAAATAACCAATGTAAAACAAAGGGATCTTGTTTTATTGTTAACATATATCCAGTTTGATAAAAGTATTTAAACTAACTAGGCGGTAGGAAATTGTTTATTTACAACTCGCAAAGGAAAAATTACATTGCGCACAAACATACAATTGTCAAGCAAGTACACTATCGATTTGAATACAATATTCCTGCAGTACGGCTGCAGAGATATTCATAGTTTATTTTCTAATATTAAAAGTTTATTTTGTATAACTTAAAGTTCCGGTATTCCGAATTTAAGAGTGTAACCATGATTGAATGAAATCTTGACAACCGGCGAGGCATCGGAAACGAGTGTTTTGGTATAGCTTTGTTTTTCTTCTACAAAGCTGCGTCATGTATTGCGCACAAATTGTTCAGTGGCTGGTTTACTCCAAGGGACAATTCAGAAGACAGTCTGTAAAAGGACTCGTGCACAGTTCCTCGCATCCACTCATTAGTAGCACGCATGAGTAGTGGCAGTTATCGTAAGCAAGCAGACATTTTCCAAAGCACTCATCGAGCTCTTCATCGATTCTGATAACTGAGCTGCTAGTTTCGCTGGGGCAGTTTGTCAGTAGCACAAAGCACAGAATAACAGCGGTCACAACAGCATTCATCTATCGAGACAAAGTAGAATGATATGTTACTTCAAGAACATTTGTTAAAAGTATTTCACTATTAAAAAATGGGGACGCGAAGATATTTTTTTATCCGAGCATTCAACTCGATAATTCGTGAATGAACGCAGCGAGCGACTGAGATATCAATTTCAACACGAGTAGAAAATATTACACGATACTTTGTTATCGCAGTGAGAGAAATCCTTCCCAAACATATTCACTATATTATACTTGAAACAAACAGCTTTAATTTTGCGTTGTCGCCTCTCGAAAAACAAACCGATTATTCCGTAATCCGTATTAAAACAGATAAATATGGATTAGATGAGCTATAATATACGGAAACACTATTTGCTTACATTACCACTGAAATGTTCTTTGCGATCAAATATAACCTGATGTTTTCTACTAAAATTAAAATGCTACGCGCGAGAATAAAAAACAATTCCTCTTGATCTCAATTCCATATTGTCTTTTACAAGTGTCTGGAAAGAAATATATTTGCTAAAAAAAACCATGCTTCACTTGTAACATGGCTTACCTCGTTAGAATCTTCCGAAAAGTTGTCACCTTTGTCTCTGAATGAATCTTTATCTCGGTTCGAGGTCAGTCGTCGTTGCTGGTTAACGTTGTACTTTTCCCGTGCACTCTGTACTGTCAGATTTATACTATCCACAACTCTGAAAAACTACTGGTTTCCTCCAGAAATAGATTAAAACTTTATAAAGAATGCGTCGCCCACTTCCTGCAGATTCCGCCCAGAAAATAAACCCTTCAAGTACACCTGATGGATTTTAGTTTCCGATGCATGTGGGAAGTTGACATGACTGCCGCGTTTGTCTGGTTCATCGTCCTTTTAATAGTTTAAGCCCAGATTTTACTTTGTGAAAAAAGCACAGATAAAGCTACAAACCCAGGCAGCACTAAAAGAAGTTTCTTCAAGGTGGACAGCGTAAACATCAGCTGACAAAAAGACGAATAGTTTAGTCAGGAGAACGGTTTCAATGTTAGTTAAAATACAGCCGATCCGTTAAGGAACATTATACTTACAATGCCGTGACAAAGGAATATAGTGGTCAGATTGATTAAATAAGATTACAACTGCTACTTTATTGGATAAGAATAGCAATTTAAAGTGTCTGGAACGAAAAATCAAAATAGAAGATTTGAAGGAACTTAACAGAATTTCTGAGTACATATTAAACTCTGACGTACTGTCCAGACTCGATAGGCATTTTAATGCAGAGATTCATATCTTTGTGATCTTGTATTTAAATATTTTTCTCGTGACAGAGTTGGCTTTAACAAGGCAATTTACCGGACATCGACCATAAATTGAAAGATTGAATAATGTTTACTTGGATTGTGACAAACTTTACGGTTAAAAAGTTTGAGCAAATGTAACGTCGACTATATTTGATAGAAACACAAACATGATAATCAAAGATTTTAAAATAGCATTACAGTTTTAAACTAATTTACTAAAAGTTACGTGTCTAAAACAATTCAAGTACACCTGATAGATGGTTTCCGATGCATGTGGGAAGAAATGAGCGTCTTTTTTCTGGTCCATCGTCTTTTTAGTTTAGGCCCAGATTTTTTTACTGAGCGAAAAAAGCACAACTTTGATAGCTACAATCGCAGGAATAACTAAAGGAAGTTTAATGGTGGACAGCGTTGACTTATGCTAACAAAAAACAAATAGTTTAGTTAGGTAAAAAAGAGTTTCAATGTTATTAAACTTACAGCATCCGGTAAGGAAAATTATATTTAAATGCCGTGACAAAGGAATAGTTTGGTCAGATTGATGAAATAAGATTAACACTGTCTGCTACTTTATTGCATACGAATAACAATTTTAATTAAGTGCCTGGAACGAGGAATTTCACAGAATTTCTGCTTACATATTAAACTGTTGACGTACTGTTCAGACTCGATAGGCATTTTATAGCGGAGATTCTTATCTTTGTAACATCTTGTGTATTTGAACATTTTTCTCGTGACAGAGTTGACTTCAACATGGCAATTTACCAGAAGTCAACCATAAATTGACAGAATGAACACCATTTACCTGGATGAAGAGATGCGTTAAAAAAATTAGGATTGATAAACTTTAGTTTTGAAGTTTAAGCAAAAGTAAATTCATTGATAGAAACACAAACATGATAATCCGAAATATTATAAAATAGCATTGCAGTTTTTAACTAATTTACTAATGGTTACGTGACTAAAGAAAATCTAAAATTAATATAAACCGGCTTGAATGTTTGAAGTGGATGTCAAGTGTCAATTAAAACAACAAAGTTCACTTGAAATGATATCATCGGGGAATATTACCGGTCGTATTCTCATAAATTCCAATGCCTTCCATTGAATTTCAAAGATGGTTTTCAAAGAAAATCGTTTTCTTCTTTTACAGAGTTTCTAAGGCGACTTGTTCGAGACCAAGTATTAAACAATTGTCCATCGACAGAAGAAATCAAGTAATTGATGGTGGTTCTAAGCCATCCTATTTTACTTAAATCGCAGGAAACCTCAAAATAACAGTTTTGCAAGGACAGGATTCCTTTACGATTTCCTTAGGCCCGGTTCAAAAGTTGAACTTTACGCATGTGCCGAACCTAATGATTAGGTTCGGCACATGTAAAATTCGACGTATGAATCAATTAGAATCGACACTTTTGTATTTGGGTCGACTCTGCCGTTCTATTCGACTGAGTTTGTCGAATAGAACGGCAAAAGATCGACTTCGATTCATACGTCGATCTTTACATGTGCCGGACCTAATGCATACATTATGCATACATTAAATCACTAATTTTTTTTCCCACAATCCCGCTCGATTTTAGGTAGATGCCATGCGCAGAAGGCTAAATTTGAACAACATGGCGGGGAAAGAAGAACAATCTTGTTCCTCTTGCCTAAGAATACAAAATATGACTTGTTTAAGGTGCCAGGAATACTTCTGTATGCCCTGTTCTGTCTTCTTCGAGAATGATGAAACTGTCAGGGGCTGGAAAGCGGGCAGTTCAGTCGCCGCGACTGAACTGCCCGCTTTCGAGCCATGTTTCCGAGAAATTATGGAAAAGAGCGAAAAGGTTGCAATTCCGTGCAACTAGATTTTTTATATATAACACCATTTGCATGTTTAGGCGCCTTCTTCTACTTTCACGGATGGCATTAGCGAGGAGAAATTCTTCCGAGTTGTTTCTCGCGCTTTTTTCCGCCATCTCCGCCATGTTGAATCCTCTTGGGGTCATAACAGTAACCGCTGACCGTAATGGTTTAGTTCATTGTTCGGCCTTTTGGTTCAATTAAGTTCGACGTCTGAATCAACTGTCGAACTTAATTATTTGGGTCGACCTAAATATGTATAAGGTTCGGTGCATGTAAAGTTCGACGTTGGAACTGGGCCTTAGGTGGTGAATCCTAGTAAGAACGACACATTAAGAAAAATCACATAAATGTGTTTGCTCTTTTTGTGCGGTTCTATGTCGCTAGTGACCGAACTGGCTAAAACTGTGTTAGCAAATGAAACTTGAAAACATTCAGCGGCAACCCATGCATGTTCAGAGTGATCAGAGTCGAAATTAACAAGGCTGTGCTAAAGAGCTTTTTGGCGGATTAGATTAGATTAGATTCGATTAGATTAGATTAGATAAGATTAGACAGAGTCAAGAGAAATCCTTGATTTCATTTTGTCAGGGGCCCATAAAATATTGAAAAGCAAATGGTACCACGCAAGGACCTAAAAGCTAGAACTAGTAGCTACTAGTAATTTAATCATCGCACCATAATTAGTACTCTGGGAGTGAAAGTGTTTAAAAGGTTGCTACTATTCATAGTTCATTAGCATTCCTGTGACGTCACTTAGCATTATATAAACCAAGCAGAATTAATTAGGAGTGTCAGTTGCTGCGAACGTTGCTCAAAGTCAGAGCGAAGCACAATTTTCCTATGCCGCTCCCGACCGTCGATGGCCAGCAAAGGGACTCGGTTGTTGCTGCCTTACAGCCGGGTCCGGCAGCTCAAACTCCAGCTCAAATTCCAGTTTTTGCGTCTTCACCTGTTTCTGCGCCAGCCGCGGCTGTTGGGAACGCTTTACCGCCGTCAGAGCATACCACGCCGGCAACAGTTGCAGTCAGTTCTTCGCAGGAACCGGGGAAAGAATCTTTAGAGGTAACTTTGTTATTGCATTATTCGCGCGCCCGAGCGTTCGTCATTTCGAGTTCTTTTTTCGCTTCATTGTTTTACGTTTTATGCTCAAGGACGCTTGTGTTTTGTCGGTGACGTGGTATCGTTCTCGTGGTTCGCCTATTGCTCATACACAGCATTCGTCTTATTTTATTTTACCTTTTATTTTATTTTATTTGTCTGGTTTTTGCACGTTTTCATATCAGGTTAATTTGTTATGCAGATTAGCGGGGCCTGATTCCGTGTTGGTCCCAAGGGGCTTGGCCGGTATTTAATGTTGTTCTTTTGTCGAGTCCCTGGGGTCCCGGGCAGTTTAGATAGCAAAATCTGCACATTAAGGCTGCAAAGATCGCCAATCTTCGGGAAAGGATCGTGTAGGGCCTGGCATATAAAATAAATAGACTGCGAAGGATCCAATAGCGGGATTGGATCGAGAAGGGTCTGGTGGTTAGACATAGACCGAGAAGGACCCAATAAACGGGATTGGGTCGAGAAGGGTCTAGTCGACAAATGAAGACCGAGAGGGATCCAATAGCGGGATTGGATCGAGAAGGGTCTAGTGGATAAGATATAGATCGTGAAGGATCCAATAAACGGGGTTGGATCGAGAAGGGTCTAAAAAAATAAAAAAAAATAAAAAAAAAGGAGAAGGAGAAGGAGAATTTCATTTCTTTTCGCAATTTTCTATTTTCTTTAGCTGGCCAAACTTCTAAAGGAAGTGGAGATCTTACGTAAGTCTGTCGATGTTTCTAGTGTTGATACGGCCGTGTCGGCGCTGTAGACCCTATTGGCCAAACCGTCCGAGTTGTTCGATCCCTATACGGCGATGGCAGCCTTGGAAAACTTAGTCGATACAGCCAGGGAAAAGGCAGATGCAAGGGCGAACCGCTTTGGGATAGTGCTGCGCCAGTGCCGTCCTCTGATTACCGATGGCAATTTGCAGAATATCTTGATCAAGTTAATAGCGTCTAAAGAGGAGGCGGAAGTGGCTAAGGCGATTCAAAAGTCACGTAAAGAGGCCAATGCTCTTAGGGGTGCCATCTCTGGTCGGTCGCGGCCCCCTTCACCGTACCACAAGTGGGGAGGGGGACGGCCTCGCCCCCCGACTAGGTGTTGGTCCTGTGGCCAGACAGGCCATTATGCTCGTGGATGCCCGAACAGACGCTTCTAGAACTAGAGTTATTGTATAGCTACATGCTATTGGTTAAATGACCGTGTTAGCAAAATAAAGGATTGCCTCAGATTGTAATTGTTTGGTTATTTTGTCTCATAGAATCTTTTTCTGTCCCGGTTCGGTTTCTCTAGACTGACTTAAGGACGTTCGCGCTAATTGTTTATGCGCATCCTTACTGCGCACGCAATTCATGTCGCAACGCCATGCTTCGTCATGCACGAGCGCGCGCGCAAGAGAAGAAAATCTAAGCACATAAAGGGCTGATACCGGTTGCGTTAACTTTGCTTAGATTTAACTCGCTTGGATGGTCGGTGACCCCCAATTTTTTTTTCATAGATAATTTTCTTTGCCAATTCTCGACAGATTGTGAAAAAATGAACAAAAAATCAATGTAGGAAGTTTAAATTTTTTCCATTTTTCTACCCGCGCGCCATCGAATCCTGCCACCTTGCGGCTGTCAGAGTTTGCAAATGCTGTCGTTTAAAGATGAAATTTACTTCAAGAAACGTCACCAGTTGAATGAATTAGCTGAACAGACCTACTAGCATAAAATTTGGGAAAGAAAGTTGCATTTTAGAGATTCATTTGCAATATTTTTAGACTAACAGACATTCGGATCACATCCCGTAAGGAAGACCAATTTTTCAAAATTAGGGTCGCCTTTCAGATAGCTTATCTCCGAAACGAAGTCGGTGACCTCCTCATTTTTCTGCTTTTCTGACACGAGTAACTCATAACCTAGCTGTAGCAAAAGTTTTATAAAAAAATCAATGTTAGAAGATTTTCGCGCGAACGTCCTTAAGTGACGGGAATTGACTCCACAAGCGCTTTGCCTTGTATGGCATGCCCTTGAGCTCGCTTTAGCGGGCTATGGCTGTCATTTTCCCTGGGCTTAATTCTGTCTCCCTCGTTGGTCTTACCCTCGGTTTTTCTCATTTGTTATAGGGGAACTCTCCCGACCCTGGACAAATATGTGAGAGCTTCTCGCCCCTAGAGGCGGAACTTCGAGCGCGTAGCCGAAGAACTACGTGGGTAACGTTGTCGGGAGACGTAAGCCCAGGGGAAATGCCAGTGATCGTACAAGGAGATATTATAGCTGAAGTAAACAGGATCATATCTGGGGACTCCGGAGATATTCAGAACCTCCTATTCAGGGTTCCTTCGAGTTTCAAGGCGGGGGCTTTACATAATCATCTCCCTTTATGGGATGCGATATTAACTGGAAACTCGGATAAAGCGCGCATTATTGGATGGCTAGCCAATGGTGTCGATATTAGATCTTTTATGAGGCCGTTTAAAGGGTGTTTTAAAGGTGTCATGTTCGATTCTCCAATGCCACCACGTAAGGTTTTCAAGAACCATCCAGTGTGTAAGCAGTTCGCGGAATTTATAACGCAGTCTTTACTGCAGCGGATATCTACCGGCGCGGTACGTGTGTGGGGTGAAGTGGCTAAAGTGACACCCCCCTGGCTTGTTCTCCCCCTTACAGTTGAGCCGAACAAGCCTAGGCTATGTGTGGACGCAAGATTTTTAAACCTCTGGATGAAGGACACACCCTTTTCCCTCGAAACACTTGCCTTGGTTCCCCGATTTGCCTATCAGAACAGCCATTTTTCTAAAATAGACGACAAATCGGGATACGACCATATATTACTATCTGCTGACTCGCAACAGTTTTTTGGTGTGGAATGGAGGGGTTGGTACCTAGTTGCAGCCACTCTTCCCTTTGGTTGGAAAAACTCTCCGTTTGTCTATCAGACGGTGGGTCTGGGCCCTACTAGCTATTTCCGGAGCCTGGGAATCACCGGATCCCTGTATATTGATGGCAGGCTAGTTGGAGAGATCTTTGCCCTGGAAGGTCATTGGTCTCGACCGATTGAGTTGAGGGGCCACGAATACAGTCATCAAGCAGCGTTAGCAGCTCTCTATGTGGTCTGCACAGTTTTAATCAACCTGGGATATTTTCTGGGTCTAAGCAAATGCATCTTGTCCCCCTGGACGCGCTTAACCTTCTTGGGAATGGTCATTGATACAAGCAGTTTGGCGTTCCTGGTGCCAAAGGAAAAGAGAATCAAGTTTGCTGAGCTACGCGAGTCTGTTCTGTCCAGAGTATCTACTATTCCGCTCAAGTCAATCCAGAAATTAATGGGAAAATGCATATCCTTTTCCCTGGCGTTCCCTGGCGCTAAGTTTTATATCAGGGAAATGGGTGCAGCCGTTGGCCAGGCTTCTAGAGGTGGAGAAGTCACCCTTTCACCACCGCTAAGGGAAGAGATTGAGTTTTGGCGGTTCCTTGATGACTGGCAGGAAGTTATTCCTTGGATCCATGAACGCCATGAGTCCATGTCTCTGTCAACTGATGCCTCGGCTTTTCGTTGGGCAGCCATCTTTCATCAACATCCAACTGACTCTAGTGTCGGTGACTACTGGGAGAGCGACTTGATGAACGAACATATCAACGTTAAGGAAATGCATGCGGTTCTCAAAGCTCTGGAATGCCTCCCTCCCAGTGTTAGAGACTGTAGGGTGGACATACAAGTCGACAATCAGGCTACGATTAACGCTTGGCAAGGTCGCGGGCCCAGGTCCTTAAAACTTAACGAAGTAGCTCGCCTCATCTTCCATACTGTCACAAGGCGGAACCTGGCGCTCTCCTTGTCTTGTGTTCCTTCTGGTGTAAACCCAGCCGATTATTTTTCTCGCCGTCTGTCGGATTCGGATGCCATGCTATCTCCACGGTGCTGGGACATTGTGCAGACTGTCTTTGGTGGATCGAAGGGGCACACAATGGATCTTATGGCGCTCGACTCGAATGCCCAGCACGATCGCGCAGGTATTCGCTTAACCCACTTTACGCCTTTCCCCACCCCAGGGTCGGCGGGTGTAAACGTTTTTAGCCAGGATTTGTGATCTTGTGATGGTACGATCACAAACGCCTGCGCCTTCCCGCCATTCGTATTGATTGGTCCCCTCCTGCGTTTCCTACGTTCTCAGCGTGCAACAGTCACTCTGGTGGTGCCGGAACCCTCTCCTCTCCCTCCTTGGTGGCCAATGATCAATGCCATGGCTAGAAGAAGAGTACTCATTGCGCCCCTGGGTTGTACAGATGCGGTTCTTTTCCCGTCCAAGGCTGGTTTTGTGCCAAAGGCAGTTAATTATCCTCTCTGGGCTTTCCGGGTGGGAGAGCTTTGACTGCTGGGTTATGACTTCCCTCGTTTATTATCTCCTTTTAGCCCCTTCCGCTGGTGCCAAAGATCTTTGTGGCTTCCGTGGCATGTCCGTCTTGTTCCTATTCGAATGACAAAGACTTTCGATTTTGCCAGAGATGTGGTTACAAACGTCGTGAGCTCACGCCCCACCGTGAAACCATGGGAACTTCTGGGTCTCCTGTCGATATGGACGCCATTAAAAGACGACGGCAAGCTTTATTGGTGAAAACGGAATCCACTCCTTATTCGAAACAAAGGTCGTCTTTAGGAAAAGAAATGATGCAATTTCTTGCACAAGCTACGCCGGTAAGAGACATTACGACTGCTACTCCTGATGATGTTGTTAATTTCCTCTTTTGGAAAGACAGGACTGGGAAAACTGTGGTACACGCTGACACTTGTGTTTATGCTGGTCTCAAATCCAAAGGAGGTTGCCAGTGCCCGAAGCGCCTAGCTTTTGGTACAGTGGACTCGCTGATCGGGAAGCTTAGATCCATATTCTCCGAGTGGGGTAGAACTCTCGATGATATCGCATTCCCGGGTTATGGTAACCCGGCGGCCTCTCGGAAAGTTAAGTCCTACCTAACGGCGGTACGAGAAGAGCAACTTCAGGCCGGAATAGTTCCCTCTCAGGCAGAGCCTCTGTTTTTACGAGACTTGGCAGCTCTTGCACAAGAGATTTTAAGACGGTTGAAGGACACCAATACGTCCCCAATTCAGCTTTATGTTTGCGCTAGAGACCAAGCTTTCTTCAAGACTCAGTTTTTCGCGGGCGACAGGGCCGGTGATTTAAGTCGAACGAAAACTAGAGAACTTCTCTATTTTCCTGGGAAAGATGGTATCTTGTTTAACCACACGCTTACAAAGTCCTTACGGGATGGTACCGTTAATATGTTTGCCCTCCAGCGTTATAAAGATCCAGCGTTATGCCCGATTACCGGAATTGAAACTTATATAAAACTGTGTGACTTGCTCCATGTTCCTATCAGACAAGGTTTTCTCTTTAGAGCAACGAATAGAACTGGTGATGTTACAGATCAGTCGTTCGACTCTGCGGCGGCTCAGGCCCGTTTGTCTTTCTATGCCCAACAACTCCCTGGGACTTTTCGCAACCGGCGGGTGACTCTGCATGGCATGCGCAGTGGTTGTGCTGTTTCCCTTGCGCTAGCAGGTGTACCATTAGAGTCTATTATGGCCCATGTTGGCTGGAAGACCGCGGAAACTGCGAAACATTATCTTAGGATGAACCAAGTGATGGCTCCGGGAGGAATAAGCGATATTTTGGCTTGCCTCGCTTTGGACTTAAGTGAGGCTTACCAGAAACAAAACTCTTTAACACATTTCACCCAGGCGTTCTAAACTATTATTAAAACCTGAGCTTCATGTTGCGAAATTCATTTAAATCTGTGTGTAAACTCTAGTGGTAGGGTTTAGGTATATCAAGAATAAAGATCTATTAGTAATGAGATAGAGGGATTGGCTATTCGGATAAG
Organism: Dendrophyllia cribrosa; assembly: GCA_024195265.1. NCBI lineage: Eukaryota > Metazoa > Cnidaria > Anthozoa > Scleractinia > Dendrophylliidae > Dendrophyllia > Dendrophyllia cribrosa. The sequence continues at coordinate 54,854,974 of JAJLRJ010000001.1, forward strand.
GTATGGATACGTGGAAGGAATGAGGTATGGGAGGTGTATGAGGATGTGGGGATGCTTATTAACGGCACATCCGGTGAAGAAGCGCTGTCAGGGGTCACTACCCAATACTTAATGCTAATGAGTAAGCAGGGAGGATAATGTACTATTCATAGTTCATTAGCATTCCTGTGACGTCACTTAGCATTATATAAACCAAGCAGAATTAATTAGGAGTGTCAGTTGCTGCGAACGTTGCTCAAAGTGAACGAAGCACCCCACCCACCACTCCCCCCTGCTGCTCTTAGCTCTTATGGCATACCCTTTCGAGTTTTGCTCGTCAGGGGTCATTACCCAATACTTAATGCTAATAAGTAAGCAGGGAGGATAATGTACTATGCAGGATAAAATTTACACTGAATGTGCAAGATCCCAGAACTGAGCAACAAGGGGAAATATACATTTCAGAATTTTTGTATACGGTTCTATGTAAACGCCTACAAATTCATTTCCCAGTTAATTAAATTGTGACGTATCCCACAAACGCGATTGGTATTTTTGTGCGGGGATTCTTACTTTGTTGCAGATATAGTTGTGGATCATTATACAACAATTCGAAGTATATCAAGTATCACGTTTCTTGTAACTTAAAAGGGCTATCAATCACGAGAATTTGGCTCATTTTCATCAAAACTGTGCTAAAAATATTGACAAACATTTTCAATCGTACGCAAAATTTTCTTTGAACCTAAAAAAAGAAAATATTTAAAAAAATCTTAAAGGGGCATTATCACGCAGATTTTGCTGTGTTTTGGTCAAAATACACTAAATATATGACAAAGAACCTTCACCTCAAACATAAAACTGCTTTTAGAACACCAAGAAGATAATATCAAGTGATTTCTTGAAGGAAGAACAAACCATAATAAGTTTTTCTGCGATTTTCCACGACTCTTGGGAGGAACTTGAAAAAATTGGCCAATTTTTTCAAGTTGCAATCCATTTCCATCCTGGCCATCCGCAGCCAAAGATAACAAATACTAGTTTCTGTGCACTGGTAGAGTATTTATTTGTTAACAAAACTGGACCATTCTTTTAAGGTTTCCATTGAAACAAATGTGTTTTTTGGCTTTTCAAAGTGATACTAAAAATAGGCGACAGTGTCCTTTTAAAGGGATAACGAACCACAGCCATATTTTTATTGATTTCTCAAAGACACGAGATAACAGCTTAAAAAATTTAGCGTAAAGTTTGCAAGTTAACCCTTTCACTCCCAGAGTCAATTATGAAGACATCTAACGTAGTTTAAACTTTTGAGTCTGTTGACGAAATCCTATGGTGTGACCATTCAAATGAAATTTCTTCAGCAGTTCTTTTGCATGGTACCATTTGTTTTCCAATATTTTACGAAATGAAATTTAGGATGTTTCTTGAATTTTGATGTTTGGAACTCTTGAAGGTTAAAGGGTTAAATCCACTTCCATGATCTTGTATCCTGGCCATCCGCTGCAATTCCTTACAAACCTGGACCATTATTGTTGTATTACCTTTCATACAAATATGTCTTTTGTCTTTTCAAAGTAATACTAAAATCTGGTGATGCAGCCCCTTTAACAGAGGCCATCAAAGTACAGATTGTATTCCTGGCCTGGTTAGCGTCAAGCGTTCAAATATATTTCTAAAACTCATTAATAATTCATGGCAGAACACAAAGAAAATCAATACCGTGAAGGTGGTTTGGATACCCAGTCTTAATTAGCAGAGATTTTGGCGATTTTATTCCTTCGTTTTCTCTGCATTTAATGATTAATTTGAGAAGCTATATCAAACACTCGAAAGAGTGTTTTATCAGGTATCCAAAGACCTCGAAGTGAGTTAAAAAAAAAACTCGGTTGTGCCTTGTTTTTCAACCCACTTCTCAGAGTTTGGATATCTGATGAAACACTCTTCCTCGTGTTTGATATATTACCTACAAAATTAGATTTGGACAAACAATTTTGAACTTGATAAAAGAGATTCTAAAAACTCATCGTTACCTTGGACATCACTTTTAAAAATTCACCGGCTTGCTTAATCACATCAACAGGAAAAGAATTCCTGCCAAATTAAAGTTTACTTCTAACTCATGACTTTAATTTGGTTTCGGGTCAAATTCCAATGTCTTTCATTAAATTCCAACGATACTACTTTTGTAACAAGCTAAGAGCTTCCGTTGGACATTTTTATGACTTCCTCGGGAACAGTTATCATTGAGGCAGTATAAACCAATTCGGAAATACCCAAAGATGTTGCCAGCAGCTGTTATAACCACTCAAATATCCAGCTAAAGAAATAAACAAGTTTATTCTCTCGAACCTGTCAAGCGACGACCCGAATACTAGGGCACACTTCAAATAATATGTCATCAAAACATGCAACAACAACTTCATGCGATATGTAAGCATAACAAACATGACACACCCATTGAGAATGAGGTTTCCGTGAAGCCAAATGTCCAATTTTGTTTTCGCCTCATTTGAATTAAACGCTTTTGAAACAGCACTAAATTGCGTGGCCTATAGAAACGTGAGTGGAAGTTTGGTGGGACGAGAAAAAGTGTAGAAATACCAGCTGGTTGACATGAATTGAGCCCACCTACCGCTTGAAAGAAATGTTTCTTGATCAGAGCAAAGAAAAAAAAACAGAAAGGGTTCGTAATAAGTATTGAATGTCAAAATTGATTTCGCATCTTCTTTGGTTTCGGTATGGCTACGCTTTGTGATTGGTTTAAATATCCCACGCCACGTGCACACCACGTGCACTTTCTTAATCAGTCTGAAGTAAAACCAAAACCAAAACCAGTTGTGACTTAGGCCCCCCCGTCCACACTAATGCGTTTTTGAAAACCTCCGTTTTTGATTCCCCGAAAACGGATAAAAAGATTTGCGTCCACACCCGGATGATCCAAAGATGCGTTTTCATCACCAGGCTCTGCTCGGACGTTTTCCTGTTCAAAACGCATGCTCCAATAGCGTCAGTAATACTATGCGTTACTAGTTGTGACGTAAGCGTTTTTGAAAAGCTCCGTTTTTGCCGTCCACACTAAAACGATAGACCTACGTTTTCAAAAGTCTCCACTTTGAAAAGCGTTTTCAAAAACCTCCGTTTTCATCGACTTCATTCTCCGTTTTTGATCGTTTTAGTGTGGACGATCGGTAAAAACGCATAAAAAAGTATGCGTTTTCAAACGAAAACGCATTAGTGTGGACGGGGCCTTAATCGCACTTTTTACAACATTAAGTGAAAAACGCCCTATTTACCACCAAAATAAGTAAGTTTCGGTTGAAAATCAAATAGACCATAACGTTCACGCGATTGTCGTTGCGTCTGGAAGCGGGAGAAACGTTGAAATGGTACAGTGTTCCGTTCCAACTGGTAAAACTTTTGGGGGACCGATCAGCTGACTATAGAAGTCAGCGGATTCGATCAATCCAACATGGCGGCGACCGCATAGAACAACAAGACGTATTTTAGGCATGCGTAACAAGTGCCAGTACTAAACCGAGCAAAACAAGAGGAAAGATAAAATTGCTAAATCCTGGAACGAAAATGGGTACGGGAAATAAATTTTGTGTGGATGACTGACACTTTTGTGTCCCAAATTCTATGGACGTGTCTTTCCTATGAACATGCAATTATTGCCCCGCAAAACCTTATAAATATTAAAATAATGCACGTTTATTCAAACTCATGCTTGTTATTGACCGCGACCTCCTGTAGCTTTCGGGACATTTTGAGACGAAAACGATAAAATCACTTCGAGTTTTAAGCTTTTTCTTGTTCTGGTCACGTGACACAACAAATATTGATTTCGAAGAAACTCGAACAGTTTAAAGGAAACCCAGTGGAACAAACTTTGCTTATTCTGATGACAACCAATTGAAAATAAGCCAAAATTGACATTTGCCTTAGCATCAGCCTTGTAGTTACGATTCTCACTACTTTAACTTAAATTTTAAAATTTTTCGTTGCGAAATTTTTATGATTAATGGTTTTTAACCAAAAATTAACAGCAAGTCGGCGTTTCTATGTATCCAGGCGGAAGTTTGAAAAAAACCGGCATTCTTGTGAGGCATATTAGGTGATCCATTTTATTCAACAGCAAAAAAAATCTACTTTTCGTAAATTACGATCAGAATTTGCTTGCTCGGCAAAGAATTCAATATATTGGATCTCATTATTGATATATAGCTAACTTTAAAAACCTGTCCGTGCTATAAACATTTTCACAACGTTTATTGTAGATGTTATGTCTATTCAAGTTCAGGTCAAGTAGCATAATTTGTCAGCGTTGAGTATACATAAATTGTTATTTGGGTTTAAAATTACAAACAAAAATTACGGTCTCCAAAACCACCTGCTAATAGGACTTTGAGGCTTATTATTTTAATTCTACTTTAAAAATTATCTGTAAAGCTTCTCGCACGGAATACAGTTTTATTGTCTGAAGCCCGAGAGCTTGAGAAATAGCAATCGATTAACATCATCCTAATTTTGCAGACTGAAGAAACGATAACTTTGTATTAAACAATCATTTAAACTTGAAAAAATTCGCATTACCATCACTTGTTATTCAAATTTTTCCTGGCATTAAAAATTTGTATAAATAGAATGATAAGTGTGGAGAGAAAGAAACTCAGAACACATTTTTCTGAATTTTGCGCTGCGTATATTCAGGTTTATTTTTCTTGCCAATTGCCAATTAGCTGCATTTATTCATCAAACGTTTCTCGACATTGCCTGAACATCATAATCATAATAACAGCTTTATTTCCAAAATACTATTATTCAAGGAAACCCTACTGTGTTTATTGTGACTCAATCTAATGTTTACGTTTGATTCGATAATTTCATGCAAGAACTGTTTTCATTAAGTGTTTACCTGAAGGTGAATCGGTTACTAATCGTGAAACAAAAGCTTTCGTCCCGCAATAAAGGTGATAATTATATTGTGCTCCTTCTTCCTTTTTGCGTTAACAGACCGGAATAGATAATCGATTTTTTTAGCGGCGAGTTTTTGTACGGCTCCACATTTCATACACTTTTATTTATCGGAGTTGGTGAATCCTCTCTCCAAATAAATAATTTATCAAAAGGACGCCGGTGAATTGCATTATACTCATGCGCAGGACATTTGAAATTGATCGGATGCGATAAATTTGTACATTTACACGACACGGACTTAAGATTACATGTGTTATGAGCTGGTGACTCAAAGAATTGGCATCTGAATCACACACAAAGGTAAGTCTTGATCTAAATTTTTATTTCAATTGATCAGCAGAAGTGAGCCAGACATCTTGAAATTTAAATGCCCGAAATCAATCAATTATGCCCGCGAGGCATGTATGCTAGCCATACAAACGAGGTAAATATTCCGTTTTCTTGTCGATAAATCATTTTGATTTTAACGTCAAGCATAAAGTAGGAACCGTGTTTTGGGTATACTCGCAATTGAAAAGAAGTACGGAAGCGTGGACTCGTGTAACATACCTAGACCAGCAATCAGTTCTGGATACAATATCATGTTAAACATTATAAAGAAATGAATAACACATGTAGATGCATTTCAAGATGTCTAGCTTCTTTTTAAAAAAGCTACTTTTTCGTAAAGTAAAAGAGTGCCGAATAAGTTCCTTCGTTAAACTGACGGAAGTCTTGGTTCAATGACATGACACAAATTGAGACCTTGGCTTCGATATTTATCAGCGCCAATTAGAAAAAAATCTGCTGCATGACATTCGATTTGAACTCCTTTTTTAACAACGACAAACTATCGAGGACAAAACAGAATTATAACGAACAGTTAAACTTATTTACATGATATTGAATTCCTTGAATTCAATGCAATGCTGCATCTGGGTAATGATATATTTAAATTTTTCAAAGCCAAAGTGTCGGTCGCTACAGGTGATTTCAACAATGTACTTTTTAAGTCTTCATTTTTTCATTTCATTTTTCCTGGCAAAGTTAACTATAAGGAAGCACTTGTAATAAAAACTAAGTAGAATAATAGCCGTGTCTTGAAGAAACTGAAGTCAACACAGAAAAATGCATGCATCAAATTAAATTTAGACTATTCGGCGATTGCGCAGAATAGAAGGACAACTTCAAATTCGTTAACCAAACTACTCTTTGACGGCTTATAAGAAACATGGAGTACTGCGTCGCTGGATTATTATTAAAAGGCAGTTTTCAGCGCCAAACAAATCATTGTTTTATTCGAACAACAGACAGACCATTTTAATGTTTTATACAATGTTGATTTGTCCGTTCTTTTTCTCTGTCTCTTAAAAGTACAGTCCCTGTTTTCAGTCTTCGTTTTTCACGTGAGGATTCTTTAGTTTATCCATGTATAAACCGCAAATCAGCGGAAAGCGCGACACATGCACAGTATTCTCACTTTCAACAATCGAGGCAAGATCTTGTTTGCAAAAATCTATTTACAAGCGAAAAATACCCCCATATCAGAGAAACAACTTATCATATTAACAAACCAACTGCTTTGGCGAACTACAAATTAAATAATTCTAATTTAAAACTTTTCTTGTATCTAAGCCTTTTACGGCTTCGTCAGCTTCCACTTAAACATGAACGCCGGCGCATTTCTGTCAATCTCTACCTTATCTCTCTTGCAGGGCACTCATCTGTATTTGGTGAATGGGTAAAATTATTTGGGTAATTGCAATTTTTCATTGTCTGTAGTTTTCGGATTTACAATAATAATTGTGATATTAGAGCCGAGTTCACTGAGTTTCGTAACATCAAAATTAAACCAAAGTAATCAATTTGACGAATCACAACAGACACAGACGATCCAATCAATCAATCAAAACTCAAAGCAAATACATTTTACGGCAGGCGCCAAGTGCAGGAAAACGCGTGCGAGCAAGTCTTGGTTTTACTTCTGATCGGTTGAGAAAATGGCTCGAGATTATTTAGCCAATCACCATGAATCACAAAACCCAGCAATGCCGGCAAAGCCAACGCTATCACAAAATTACTTTCGACAATCAATTGAAAGCCGCTCTATATCCTAATAAGCACTCAATGCTTCTTAACCTGATGAATTTAATTTTGCGTGTGTTTTGCTGTAGTTTTTTTTGTGCGCCGTTGTCGATGAAGGTTCGCGAAAATGAAACCCGTGAAGTTTGTATTAGAATATCACGAAAATTTGCGAGTTCTAAACCCCGAAAAAATAAATTGCTGGGTTGAATTTGTTGTTGGTCCTCGTCCTTGCTCCGAGGTTTTTTTTTTTCTTCAGGTTCTCAGGTGTTTCCTCCCTCTTAAAAAACCCGCAACATTTCCAAATTCCAATTCGATCTGAAATCCGAGGGCCACAGGGTTGTCAGTCGTACGATTATCAAGTGTCATTTTTATTTTATTTTTTATTTTATTTTAATACAGTCGAACCTCCATTTGCAACAACCATGATTCAAAGTTAAGACCCCGTGGTCTGACCTGTTGTAAGCGACCACCTCCCGTAAGCGACCAACTCCCGCAAGCGACCAACTCCCTCAAGCGACCAACTCCTGTAAGCGACCAACTCCCTCAAGCGACTAACTCTCGTAAGCAACCACCTCCCGCAAGCGACCAACTCCCGTAAGCGACCAACTCCCGCAAGCGCTTATGGGAAGATTGACTGTATGCAGGTGTCGAGATTTGTGACAGAAGGTGTATCCTTAATTGGCTTACACAGGATATATTTGTGTCTATTTAATTTCTTACAGGAATACAAACTTATGATGTGGCGTATCGTCTTGATCTACTTTGGACTCTCAGCGACGTTAATGTCGAATGCTCTGTTCGTCTCGTGGGACAAGCACGCCAATTTGACTAAAGATGATATTTTTATTAGTATGCGCCGGATTTACATACCTAAGAAATTTGGTGTTATAACCCAAGCCTTCAGAAATCTCACTTCACATTCACTGGATGAGCGCTGTAGTAAGGGAATGCCTCTCTCAGTATCATGGTTTTTGAACGAGCCTTATTCTGGAGTTCTTGGACCAAAAATTGGGAAAAAAATGGGTTTTGCTGCGCGGGGGATATTTCCAAGTAAGTATAGATGATAACTAAGACAACTAACGATATACGTTAATCCTTTCGTTCCTGAGTCAGTTATACCTCTTTTTTTGAAACTTGTGACCAAAAACTTAATGGCCATGTATGATATTTGAGAGGTCTTGAGGAGTTCAATTCGTAAAGTCATATCAAAATATTAAATTGAGAAAAGAAATTATGGCTTTGATATTCAGAAATGCCGCAGTTTTCAGACATACCAAGTAAACTATACACTCAATTGAACTATAGCTTATTTTGCAGCTCTCAATGAGTACACCAACATAAGCTGTGTTTCACAACACAAATGCAAAAAAAAATGTCAAAAATTGCAGTCAAAAATTGTAGAAGTGGTCAACAATATCGCAAAAATATTAGGGGGTACAATTTTACTCTTGAAATGAACTGGCTCCGGTTGTCCAAAATCGTTATCCAGCAGATAACGTAATTGGCTTTGTACACTGTTATCTGGCCCCGGTTGTTCAAAAGGTGATAGCGTTATCCACCGGATAAATCACTATCCAGTGGATAACGCAATTGGTTTTGCACACGTTTATCCGGTGGATAGCGCTATCCACGTTTTGAACAACCGCGGTCAGATCTTTTTAAGTCCATTTTCATTTTAATAGACCAAATATTGAAAGAGTTAAAACTCTTTCACTGCTATTTACGTCAACTGACGTAACAACTTTATAAAAGTGTTAATCATAATAATATTTGTAATATTTGTAAGACAGGACACAAAATAAAAGGAAGCGGGACCCTTGGTGAAAAAGACATTTTTGAGAAAGCGGAACTTAGTGGGAGAGATAAACAAAAGCGAAAGAAAATATGAATGTAAAAGACCGGGGCTGAAATCGAGAGTGGATAGCACGGAAACCAGGACGTGAGCTGTAGAGTGTCATTTTTGGAGCTTGCTCCCTTAGGTGTAGCCTCTTCCAGGCGTTCAGATAGTTGGGAGCGAAGGATAGGCGGCGTGTGATGTGAAAGAAAACCATTCATTTGTCGTTTTCCCCGCGCTTGTTCGCGCGCCAAGTTTTCGCTGCTCCCGCCTAGAACAGGCTACCTCGCGTGCAATGCTACAGCTGAGGTTTTTGTTTGTCAACAGACGTCGTTCAACGGCTTGTTCGTCACTGCTGTAATGGAAGTAAAATTGTTTATGGTACTTTTATGAAAAGCATCCGGGAAGCGGAAGACCACTTTTCAGAACAAATGTACGACTTCACTTTCCCCGTGTACGAATCAAAAATGGACAAGGATATGTACAGGGGTCAGCCATTCGTTACCGTGGTAACAGCCCCGCGGGTCATGCTGCTGATATACGATGGGCCGGCTCAGGTGTAGTAAACATCATGTAGTCTTCTCTGCTCTCCTAAGCCTCACAATAATATCTTCTGTGATTGTCCCAAAAGAAGCTGAAAACACAATTGAAATATGAATACTATGTATTTATTGACTAAGTGGGAGGGTCGGATGGGAAAATATTTGGCTCGAGGTCAAGGCGTACGGACTGAGCGCAGCGAGGTCCGAGCTCCATGACCGAGAGGCCGTACGGTTTTTTCCTGCCCCGCTCGCGCAAATGCGTACGGCCCTCATACGGGACTTTCATCAATGGTTTTGCAAAGAAAAGATTCGCAGAGCCGTACGGGTCATATGATAATATATTTTGTTTTGTTCATTACTGAAAAATAAACACGACAATAGGAAAATACTGCTAAAGAGCTTCAATTTGAATGGTCACGCAGTATGATTTTACTATGACGACATCATATGACTGAAGTTTTAATTGATTCTGATAAGGAAAGAAAATCGAAGAAGAAAATCCTTTCTTTAAATGCAGCAAATAGCTATCTACTTATGCAAAGAAATAACCCCCGCAGGCTATGGCTATAACGTACGACTAGCTCGTTTTGAGGAAAGATATAGAAAACCATTTTTTTTTTCAGATAAAAGTCCCACACGACAAATGTGTAAAAACATTACTAAAGCTCCTTTCCCACATACACGAATTTTCGTACGGTCGATCACGATTTTGGAATGTTTAAAAATCGCGGTCTACCGTGGCAATTTGCGCGCGAATCACCAAGATGCTGTTGCGGTCGACCACGGCAACGCTACGGTGGTACTACGATGCTACTATGAAGGTGTTACGTTTGTCTAAGAATTTGTTTGTGCTACGATGCACCACGATTTTTTTTTTGACATGTCAAAAAAAATCGTGGTCCTTTCAGGTGTCGTCACGGTCCATTAAGGCGCATCACGAATTGCTACGGTCGACCACGAATTTCGCCCCGACGCCACTGCGATTTTTAAAAATTAAAAAATCGTGATCGACCGTACGAAAATTCGTGAATGTGGGAAAGGGGCTTAACAGTATGCAAAAGCGTTGCAAACAGTATGTTTCTCTTCCCATCTCGAGTAGCTTTAGCTCCCCGCGAATATTGTAAAACCAAAATATTGGAATAGAAGTTGTTGTTAAATAATTCAGCACAACTGACTTGATAGAACTGAACCTTTTTGTTTCACAGAGATCAAGAACACAAAATCTTGCTGATACGATATTTAATGCCTGGCCATTCCTGATATTTATACTGGCAGCAGCGGGTGCATCTGGGATGATCGTCTGGTTATTGGTGGGTTACTAGGTTACTTGTAAACTGCAAAGTAATGGAACCCCGATATAAAGAACCCTTTATAACGACAACTCTGGAATAAGACGTATAACGAACGATATTCTTTTTATAGCCCAGTTATAGTAAAATGTTTGTAACATAACCCCGATATAACTAATCTCCGTTACAATGAATGCATTTGGCCAGTCCATATTGCACTTCGTTATATCAGGGTTCCAATTTTACAAGATGAGTAGAATACAGTACTCTTTTCAAGTTTCTTTGTTCTGGATAATTCGATTGTAAATTACCTTATATGATAGTCTCCCACGCAGACGTTATTTGTGTCGTCACGCAACGCTCCTCCCCACTATCATTTTTATCATTTTTCATCATTTTATTTCAATAATTTAAATTTAACAAATTAGAGAAATATACAACCCGCATATAGCAAAGCTAATCGAGGCAGGTTGTATAATTTACAATCAAATTTAGCAAACACAAATTATAGTAAAATCAGGTAAATAATAATAATGTAGGAGGAGGAGGATTTTGATGCGATTTTTGTCGCGCTCTCCAATGCAACTTTTATCGCAAGTGTAAACTAGCGGCGATTTCCTGTGCGATTCGGGTGCGACATTTGCTTTGATTTGCTGTGATTTCCAAAAATCGCCGCCAAGTTGCATCAGGTTTCGAACATATTCAAAACCTCTGCGACATCGCGCGACAAATTGCTCCCAAATCGCACTGAAATCGCCACTAGTTTGCACAGGAGATTTGAAAATGCAACTTGCGCGCGACAAAAATTGCACCGAAAAGTGCGGCAAAAATTGCACAAAAAATCGCATGTGTAAACGGGCCTTTATAGGGCAAATATGGTTATAATTCACTGATGGGCTAAAATGCACTTAGAGGGACAGTGTCACGGGGATTTGGTGTCATTTCAAAAATCAAAAAATTTTGTATTAACAGAATCCGAAAATTATTGATCCAGTTTTCTGAAAAATTACCGCACTATGTTCCAAAACTGTCGATGAGTGTCTCTAGACCTATAGAGACTCGGTCTGAATAAATTACCACCCCAGAGTGTCAAAACTGTCCATAAGTGCCCATAACTGTCCATAAGTGTCTCTAGTAAAAACGGACTGAGTCTGAATAAATTACCACCCTAGTGTGCAGTAGGCCTGCACCTCTTCGGAACCTCTAATTTCATTCTGGATGAGGTGCACCTTTATTGTTTTTAGGGCTAGGGTCCATTGTTGTGTTGTTTGTTCTATAGTTTTCTTAGCCAATCCTGTGAGGCGTTACGAAAGGTGCAGGTCTGCCCCGAGGCGTTACGAAAGGTGCAGGTCTGCCCCTAATGTGTCCCCTAGTGTTTTAAACTGTCGATGAGTGTCTCTAGACATAGAGGGACTGGGTCTGAATGAATTGCAACTTGAAAAAAGTTAGTCCGAACTCTTTTCAAGTTCTCACATTTTCGCTTCCAAAATATGCTATAACAAAATAAAATAACAGACCATGATTTGTTCCTCTTTCAAGAATCCGTTGATTTCTTTCTTTTGGTGTTTTAGTGTTATTACAGCAGTTTTCAATTGAGTGTCGTAAAACCAAAGTAATTTCTCTGACCAATCACAGCAGTCGTAAACAATCCAATGAACCAATCAGAGCTCGAGGCAATTACATGTCGGCGGCGCCAAGCGCGGGAAAACGCGTGCGAGCAGGTCACGATTGGTTTTGGTTTTTCTTCTGATTGGTCGAGAAAATAGCGCGAGATTTTTTTAGCCAATCACAAAGCGTAGCAATGCAAAACCAAAGCAAATGTGTAATTACTTTCGACACTCAATTGAAAACTGCTCTATTTAAATGATTAAAGCATGGTTTTGGATTAAAACATGGTTTTGACCAAAAAAAGGTCAAACTCCCCTTGACGTGACTCTGACCCTTTGAGAGCTTACTGACTAACTACGGACAAGATGAGCTGTCAACAGGGCTCCGAATTTTCGAAATGACCCTGTTAAGGATTAAATTAGCTTTAGGGCTCTTTGAAACTGAAACAGGGGGAGGACGGCCGTGCTGTCCTCAGCCAACGGCTATCACATGTGTAGTGTGGAGCTGGCGCTTGAAGGAGTGCTTTGCATCCGCCTTGGCAGTAAATAAAGGGCATTCCACATAGGACTTTCGAGTCCTATTAGTTGCCGGACGGCAATGACATGCTGATGAGTCCTAACAAGAACGAAACAGCTGTCCATGGCTGCCACTGCCAGGGTGATATGGCTATGCGCATGCGTAGTGTGTCACTTACTTTTTTAGTGTATTATTGCATATTTTTTTGGTTTAGTGATAAATATCCCTGAAAAAAGGAACTAAATCTAATTTTTACAAGTAATTCGTTGTTGTTGTTCCTTATAGGAATATGTCTTCTTCTCGAAAGAATTTTCCAAGACATTTGTACATGGAGCCTGGGACGGGTTTTGGTGGGCTGTCGTTACCATGACAACAGTAGGGTAAGTTAGCTGTCATTTCATGTTTGAATCCCCGTGTGCCCTAGAATATTAATTGCCATAGTTTGTTCCTTTTTCGAGGATTTACTGGATAACTTCGTCTTAGTACAGTGTTTTAACACCAGAACTTATGATGTTACCTAGTATAAGTTTGATGACACTGTTACCGTTTAGAAATATGCCAGGATAAAATGCAGATAACAACTACGAGTACATAGCACTCCTATAGTTGTCGTTGTTCGTTTGTTTTTTCAATAGAGCGGTTTTCAACTGACTGTCGAGTTCAATGTAATTTCGTTATTACTTTGGCATTGGTATGCTTTGTGATTGGCTAAAAAAATCAACCAATCAGAAGTAAAAGCAAAATCGCACATGTTTTCCCGCGCTTGGCGCCGGCTACATACATTTGCTTCGAGTTTTGATTGGTTCATCAGATTGTCTGCGTCCGTTGTGATTGGCCAGAGTGATTACTTTGGTTTTGGTTTTACAACATTCAATTGAAAACTGCTCTAAAACAAATTTCTTTGTAACGGGATAAAATACCATTTCTTTTAGTTTCAATGAAATAGAGTTTTTAGTCGTCTCCTTCAATTGGTCCTCATTTGTTATTTTCAAAGAACCTAACTTTTTCTTTCAACAGATATGGTGACAGATCACCGAAATCTTTGCCTGGGCGACTGTTTTGTTTTATTTGGATAATCACTGGAATAAATATCATATCCATATTTACTGCACTAGTAACCGCTACTGTGACGGCATCAACTCGACCATACTTCAATATTCACGGCGCAAAGGTAGTTTTCATTCTATAAGTTTGTCGTATTTAAGAAAAACATTTGTGCTTTTTGCGCCTGTTCGCTTTTCTTCTCAGCCACACTTGCGCATGACCCACGGACGTTTTCAACTTTCAAAAGCCTCGTAAATGACGTGCAACACATTTAAATACTAATTTTCATGATGCATATGAGACCGAATAGATTTTTATATATACCTAACATGGGAATTGCACGACCTTTACGCAAAAAGCATGTCTGAAAATTGTATTCAGTATGTTATATTACTGAAACAATGTACCACGAGAGTATTAGAAGACGGGAACAACTGTTTGACTTTTTCGGTTATCGGAAGTGCAAAGGGTACTGCGCTAATCTCAAATACAAATAAAGATAAATATGACAAACTGTAACACGAATATCATGTAATGTTTCGATATACGGATGCCAGTTATAATACAACAATGAAAGAACAAAACCAAGATCAAATTTAACTGTTTCACCCATAATCTCTTGCAGATTGGTGCAGTGAATGGAAGCGAGGAGTTTCGGCTTGGTGTTAGCATTAATTTTGATATGCAAGGTACGCCGACAGCAATGTTGTATTAGAATTATTATTTTCCAAAATTCTAGTAGCACACTAACTAAAACAGAACAAGAAATGAGTTGTGTATCACCGTTTAACAACTACAAACTCCCAACTCGATGTCCAAACTCAAATATATTTATTGACGATTTGATAATCTGCTCTTCTCTAACACAGCTTATCACGGAATGGAGGACTTATGACAAAATGTTTCTTTCAAGGGAGTGGCGTAGAGATCGGGGTTATTATATTGCTTTTTCACAATATATAAATATGTTTTATTTCCTTGAATAGCATTTGGCACCCCAGCTAAAATGACCAATGCTGTTAAGAATCAGGAGGTGGACGGAATTTTGATTGACAACTATGCATTGACAAGGTTTTCTAACTGGATGGAGAAGGAGCCAATTCGCGTTGAGCGCACCATTGAACATCCAATCACGTACGGCGTGGTATTACCCACAGGGTCCCCAGTCACTACACAGTGCGTGCGACGGTACATGAACAACTTCAACCATGAAATCTTTGACAATATCGCCAAACATCTCAGACCTGTAAAGGTACAGTAAAGTTGCACAGAGGCGATCAATCCATCCTTTGTTGATTTTTCTCCAGTTGTATTTTAACGTTAGCCGTATACTCCAGCATGCTTTTTTCTCTTGCCTTATCAGAGTAAGAATACGGAAAAGAATTATGCAGTAAAAGAGGCAGAGGGGCTCTTCTACCAAGAACATCTATTCAGTAACGTGATCAGGATCGGTATTGGCGTTGTCGCTGGTCTGGTATTTATTGGACTTGTGTGGGAATTTTCATATCGAAGACGCAAACAAGGTACGTCAACTAAAAATACATTAAAAACAGATTGTCTGACCGAACGTGGATATATGAATTACCGGCCTGAATGACTGACCGCCGAACGACCTACTAACTGGCTGGTGACTTATTCAGTACGTAAGGAGAGTCAGAAATCTCACTGACCAACTACTCTAACTATCAAACTAACTAAAATGAATGAGGGAACTGACGAGTTAACTTATCTGTTCAATCAATGTTTGGCACAATAAACCTTCCTAACGGTTCGCTTATTAAGGATTAAGAGGAGGCAGCGTGGTCTAGTGGTTAGGACGCTTGACTGGCATTCCGGAAGTACCGAGTTCAAGACCACCTCTCTACTCACTAGATAGATTTGCAACACGGTAGTTCACTACTGTTTAAATCCTAGGCCTCGGCACGTAAATAGCCAACTGGTAACCCTTCCACCAGGGGGTGGGGTTTTCAAATGTTGTGTCCAGTTTGTAATGTTACTTTGTTCTATTTAGTTTATTCCATTTTATTATATTTTATTTGAATTTCTCAAAATTGTTGCAAAAACACATTCAGATCAACTTACCCATTTCTTGGTGTCTAGAACTGTTATAGTTATTTAAGGAAACATCGACCTCCACCGACTTCTGATCATCAGACCATATTATATAAAGCAACACCACCATTATCGTCGTTGCTATCATAACATCTCCATCACTGCCACAACCAACACAATTCTCACCATGATAATCATCATTAACATCACCATCGTTATCATTACCATCATCATCATCATCATCATCATCATCATCATCATCATCATCGATATCGTCACATCATTAATATTAATAATACAAGTTTATAATTTATGTTTCAGCTAAATCACAGTTAAATAAGCAGGTTGCAAAGGGAACAGACACCGAGATGACTCCTTTGCAGTCAGACAAGTTCTCCAAAGCAATGGTGGGAAAGAACGAAGAGCTATTGCTTGACTATAACAAATTTCACAAGCGCTGGATGGACCAGTTGTCAGACATGAGGACACGGAAGCCGTGATGAGCAGGACGTCAATCAAATTTGAGCTTTGCGACCACAGACAGTTGATAAACGAACTGAAATTCGTTAAATAAATATAGAAAACCGTATATTTAATGTGTTTAAGACATTTTAATAATTCTTTCAGTCACAAGTTTTTCATATTGATTGCAACCAGTTTATTTCTGTAACACTAACTATATTTTAAAGTTTGATGATATATCAACTCGATACTCCCAAGACATTGAGTCTTAAGGCCACCCCTAAGGGATGTTAAAACTGCATTTTTGATTGACCCCTGAAAGACGAGTACTTTGGATAATTATATGGAAGCCCTTCCGTGGGAGAAGGGAGGAGAGTGGTCGATCGCAGTCAAGATTAAGCTAAAAACATTCAACTTATACCGCTGAAACTTACAAGTAATTACAGACCGTATGAAAACGCGTGAAGCAAAAGCGTTGGCAGTGTCAGATCTAGGGAAGGGGTCCGGGGACTCTCCCTCCTTTCTCCCCCTCCTCCCCCCCCCCCCCCCCCCCCCCCCCCCCCTTACAATGGAGTCTAGTTCTCTAGTTTTACTACCTGGTTAGAAACACTTGGAATCAACAGACGCGACGGACTTCATCAGCTTTCTCATCACTAGTCAGTTTAGTTTGTCACCCTTCAAACCCGGCCCTTCACCAATCATATTCATTAATTTTGTTTCATTAGTTTTAAACTATAACGTCATCATTTATAGTTTTAGCCCCCGAAGAAGCTTTTTTTTTTTGCAACGCGAAATATTGGGCACTATCACTATATATACGTGTCACCATTCGATCTTAATCTCTTGAGCAGTACTTTTCTGTGTTACTGTTGTGACTGTTTGTTTCACCACGCTAAAAAACGAAATTTGGCATATTTCATGAATTATGATTTTGGGCACTCTTCATGATCGGTGAGTACTATGTATACTTTAGATTATCATGTGGCACATCATACTGGAATTCCTTTAACCGAACCTTCTTCTGCTCGACAAAAGAGCTCAGGGAACTCATGGACCTAAAATTGTTCACATACCTAAATCTCAGTCTCGTAATATCTTATAATGGAGCTGAGGTCTTTAAAGTTACCTAATAAAGTAAATAAAGGAATATGAAACCTAAAATAATATTGTTGCTTTCTGAATTTGATCTCTCTCCGCTGGATAGTTAAAAAATAACTTAACAGTCTTTGAAGAATACAAGAGAGGTGGGGGAAGGGGGAAGAAGGGAAACCCGATACTGACCAGTACCAGTTCCCATTTATTTTATTTTAGGAAGACAGGAGACTAAATACAAGTTAAATGGAAGGACTGGGTACGAGAATGTCGCAACTTCAAATTTCGAGGACATTGTGGCTATGGCAACCGAACCTCTCCAGTCAAACCAGAAATTTCATCTCTCTCTCCCCCGTCGCTAAAATTTGAGGTGCACCATCCCCCGAGCTTCGCGAGGTTTAGCGAGACGTGTATTTCTAGTTTAAATGGTCATTATGGGATGCCCTAGGGAATATTCAACTGTTTTTTTTTTTTTATTTCACCTCTGTCTTTATCTTTTCTTTTTGCCGTAAGGATCAGTTTGCCGTTTTTACCTTTAAAAATCAATATGGCTGCCTTATCTGCGAAAGGTCAGCATTAGGGACATTTAGATTCCATCCACCAACACCACCTCGGACACTTACTGAGAATTATATAACGTAATGACTTAACACTTAGAATTTTACTTTCAATACAAGAAAAGAAAGAAAAGAAAATCCAAAATCCCCACTCAGGATTGAACCTGTGACCTCAGCTAGGCTTAGGCTTACATATCCTACCGTACCAGAGTACCACCTCAGATTCTCGGTTTACGGGGTATGGCTGAAGCTCAGAAAACCAACAGTGACGTCACAAATCAGAGCTCATTTTGAGCAAGCGGAAACGTCAGTCGTGAATTGAGGCGATCGGTTTTCTTCGTACTTTTACCTTTTTTTGCTCTCTTTAAGCTCAGAAAAAAGAAAATTTCTGCGTAAGTTCACTTTATAATGGCTTCGTTTAAGTGTTTGGTCGCGTTTAAGGGACGGACCATTTAATTTTTGTGGGGGGGGGGGGGGTTGGGCAATTTCTTCTGAGTATGAATTTTTATTTCAGCATCACTATTTGCAAACCAATTTCTTCTGCAGGAATTGTTTTTTGGTAATTGCCCAACTCCCCCCCCACCAACAAAAATTAAATGGTCCGTCCCTAAAAGGCTAAAGAAAAAGTATCGAAATTTTGGCCTCGAAGATCATGTAATGTTGCATGTTGCCCCAGCAGAGAGCAGAGAGAGCCACTTGGTCCTTGTGCCCAGGCTCCGACGGTTAAAGAGGGCCAAGGGGTTCTGGGGACGAGAAAGGTAATGGCGGACCTAGCAACATGGCCGCGGAATTGCGGTAAGGTTGTTAAAGATAATTAATAGCCCCTGTCGGAGGCAAAAAAAATGCTCAATTAGAAATTATCTTAAACATTTAAAAGGGGTTTTATTATATTGGTGATAAATGCTACGAAATCTGCTTTAAATTTCGGTAAGTTATTCCTTTGGCAATCACATGAAGTGTCATAAACAAAGCGGTCGCGAAGGATCAACGATTAAGCTTAAATGTTGTTTCAATTCAAGTCGATGTCTTAAAAAAATTTAAATTGCGTCAAAAGATCTTACTTTTGTAGTTAAGTAGACGTAACATGCTTGCAAAGGTAACTATAATTCTCAGTATTCGTAGATTACCTTAAGATAACACAATTAATGTTTGCAAGTAAGGTCAAGTGTTATAAGGTCTTATAAAGGCGTATAAAAGAGAGCTTATAAAAAACTTATAATGCACCTATCAATGTTAAGCTGCAGGGGGGGGGGGGGGGGGGGGGGGGGAGGGGAGGCCGGGCATAGGCGGGGGATTTGAACTCAGATCATTTTTTCTGTTCAAATGCCCGACCCCAGGGACGTTATCGCTGGTCAAAAGAGTGCAAATTCAAGGCATTTGTCAAAATACAGGATTATAAAGTTGTAAAAGGCAAGAAGCAACAACTTCAAAATGTAACGTCTGTTTAATAGAAAAATGTCATGTAATTCATCTGGAAAGTATATAAAAATGTTGAAGACTGTCTCAACTGATACTACTACAAGACAGCAAAACAAGGAAATTCTGGTACCTTATCATGAAATGTTATGCTACTTTTATTTGAATTGACATCCGTTAACTCAAGGCCATTGTATTCATAAGTTGTTATAAAAGGTGACAGGCCTAGCACAAATCCTGCTTGTGGCTATAAAAAGCATTTTAGCCGCGCCAGCTTTAGAATAAGTCTACCCCAAGTACGTGTCTGAGAGGTTTTTCCATTCAGATCAAAATAAAGATATAACAGGCCTGTTGTTCTAAATGTTGTCCTTTTTTGATCTTAGGAAGGCTCTCACTGTGATACTGACAGGAGGAATTTACGCTTTCCAGAGCCGTTTAGAATATTTAGTTACGCCGTCATTTGTTTGCTAGCAGTTCTTGGCATAACAATAGAGTTTCGTAGGAATTATTCGCTGCTTAGGACCAGTTCATTTCTCAATACGTGATTTAATGTGAGCGCAAGTCTGCGGTTAGCATAACTTGCGATATAGTGTTTCTTCATCACGACTAAAAGATTCTAAGATCCAAGTCTTATGCGATAGTAACGGTCTATATTGGAATAGTGGCATCTTGCAATTGTTTTTAGCTCGGAGTTTATTCTGCGTTTAAGTTGATGTGTTTCTCGGAGCTAGGCAGTATCTCCATTGTCAGAAGCATCGCGTCATTGAAATATTTGAATCTCCAGCATGATCACAGAATTCTTACCTTCTTCATGGAAACCGAAGCAGCCTCTATTTTGATGTCTCCTGGTTACTAGTTCTCAGTGTGCCAGGTGGAGCCCAGGCCACTAATGGTTAAAGTCAAAAGGCCCAATCCCCGGGACTTGACAAATGATCAAAAGTCCCTACCATGGGCAGACTTGTTACGTCAAATCCCCCGCCTACATCCGGCCTCTCCCCCCCCCCCCCCCCCCCCCCCCCCCCCCCCTCCCCCCCCCCCTGCGGCATAAAGCTCACGTAGTGTTAAAGCTTTTGAAAGTGATTGTGTGCATCGCATATGAAAGATTGTAGAAATTTAAATTAGCTTAACCCATTGACACCTGAACCGCCCGTAACCGCCCGTACAAGACTCCACTGCTTTAAAAAATTGTAACTTTCTCAATCGTGCGAACATTGCCTTAACTAGCAGTTGTGAGCATTGACTAGAAAGTCTTTCAAATTGAGATACCCAATAAACACAAAAAAGTCAGCGATTTTTGCAGAATATCAGCGTTTGAATTTGGACAATAACAAAAATTACCGTTTTTAACGTCATAGAAAAACAACAAAAATCACGTTTTTGCCTTTAGTTTTTTTTATTCAAATCATCATGGCAAACCCAAAAATCAACATTCACAGCAAAATTCAGTCCTAGTCCTAGCTTAGCAGTGAATTTTTTTGCTCTTATTCGTTGCTCGGGCCGAGCTCTAGCCTCTCGTTCTAATGCATACTGACCTTGCCTCAATTTTCAATATCACCACCGCACTGCATGCTGGGAAATGGCCAAGAATTTTGACAGCGTTCGTTTCTTTCCGCACACATTTCATATTTATACTAAGTCCACAGCCACTCCGACCCACCGCCGAAATTTCGCGCTTGTTGTGTTCTCCTGTGGTCGCAACTTCCAAAATATGCCGCAGTAGGTCGAGAAATTCATCCAGAGTCGAGTCCCAAAGCTGCTTCGTTTCCAGGCGGCCATTTTTTCCAGTTCAACGAGCAACGAGCCAAATTCGCAAACGAAGTACAACAACTAACTCGCTTCATTGAGAAGTGGACTCTGAACTACCTCCAAGCTTAATGATGCTCACCAGGCAGCTACTAAAGATGAAAAATGGCTGTGAACTTACCAAAAATCGTAGATAATTCATATTGGACCCTTTATTGCAAATCAAGCAAGCAAAATGAGATCGTCACAATGACGTTTCCAGTAAACTCGAGCCTTCAGTGTTTTAGAACAGCAGCACTTTCAATGGTAACTCCAAATATGCAGTCACGAAATCCTATGGGGCGTGTGTATGCAGAAAATCACTCAAAAATGTAAAAATCCTCAGGTGTGAATGGGTTAAGATGAGAATAAGCTTAAGATGGGAATCGGTAGTCTTGCGAGGAAATATATGTAAAATAGACTCTGTCTTTATGTACCAGTCAAATCCAAGAGCGCCCATCCCCCCCGGGCAAACCCCCGGGCATTTGACTTTTTTTTTTAAAAATTGGTCAAATGCCCCACTATGTGGACAGTTTATATGGTCAAATGCCCCACTGGGTAGGGCTTCACAGAGCGTCAAATTCCCCACCGTCCGGGCAAGGAGGTAACCATTACTTTAAATTACTTTACCTTTCGATAGGAGCTCTGAGTAGTTTTCTGCCAAAACACCTTTCCGTATTTCCTTGTCCGCGCTCCCCACTTTGAACAAAGGCATCTGAACTCCAAAACAATGAATATTTATACGACAGAGGTCAACAGACACAACAGCAAAGCCGACAAAGCTAGAACCACGTGGAAACTACCGGAAAAGAATGGATTAATTTTACCTTGCGACCGCTGACCAACGTTTTTGTCAAAGTCAAATGTCCGCCCTGTCGTGTCCCATTTGGCGTCAAATGCCCCACTATGCGGAGCTAATCTCTCATCAAATGCCCAGGGTAATATGCCCGGGGGGGATGGGCGCTCGTGGATTTGACTGGTACATTATGTACACTGTATCACTTGTAAATGTTCTGATCTAATGTGCCCCACCGTGGGGCATTTACAACATTATTTAAAAACAAAGACAAATGCTCAGGGGAGGGGGGGCGATGAGCGGGCTTGGAATTGACAGAGCCATTAGGGTTTCTTTAGTCTTCCTCCCAAAGCAATATTATATGAAGAAATTTTCTGTATGTACTTTAACCATGGAAAATAAATATTCATTCATTCATATTATAAATACAATGTATTTCGAAGAAGAACTGAAACGTCTTTATAAATGGATTGCAAATTAAATTATTGTTAATTGATGTAACATGTACACTGTAAGCTTATATTATTAATTTTATGGAATCTTATTTGTGTAACACAGTTCATAATGAAAAGGGAGAAAAATGAAAATTATTTGGTTGGACCATGATGTCAATGCCAAGATTTGTGACCAAGATAGTTGGAGGAAAATTAGTGACAGTCCCAGAGTACCGGGATTCCACATCGTCACGCCAAAGCGGCTACAATTTAAATGCAACATATCCGTGGGGAAGATATGATTCTGGCCCAACTCATAAGATAGGAAGCAGGACATACCCTGTTCTCCCACCAATTAATGATGGTAAGGTATTAGGTTCATTTGCATGTTAAAGAAAATCCAAAAAAAATTATAAAGAGATCGAGCGACATTTTTCATGTTTTAATATTGCAAGACATGTTTCAACTGACTTTACATTATCGTCACCTACAGTGGATTTGAAATTCTTGAAATCGACTGTAACTGACTGTAACTGGTGATGACAGTTGTCTGTCAGAAGATTTCTTGCAAAATTAAAATGTTGTTCTCTTTTTAAATTACTTTCTACTTGTTTGCTGCTGTCACGACCACTCGGATCTATTAAAATCCAAAATAAATAAAATTATGTATATTGAGAAATTAATTTGGGAGGCAGCATGTCCAAGTTGTTAGGACACTGGACTATGTAAATCCAGCACAGAGGTTGTGGGTAAAGTACTCCTTTCTTTTTCTCTGACCAATTGCTGGGTCCATAACACAGTAGTTCCTTGTTCAAATCTTAGACCAATGCCATGTATAATAAATTATTAGGCAATTGCATTGGTTACTGCCTCCATCTTGGGACTTTTTTCATGTATATTTATCTCATCAAAAAAGTACCTCCCTATCCTATGACATACACATATTCTAATCCACTTTTTAGGTTTTAGTAATCTATTGTTACAATATCAATTTTTAGCTTAGTGTTTTACAGATTCTTAATTGTACATATAACATTTATAGTTATTTTTTTATGTGATTTTGTTGTGGCAATACATGTATCTGAAAACTAGCTGACTCATAGCTGAGCTGTGTACATGTATTTGTTCATGTTAATTAAAGTTGTAATCATTTTCATCATTATCATTCATTTTATTTCACATGTTCAGTACAATTTAACCCTCCCCCTCCCCTTATAAAAAATAAAAAGTATTATCACACACCTCCTAAAATATACTACATCAAATTAAAGATGAAACCTCTAAAGTACACTATGACAACCAAAATTTGACATCTGTATTCCAGCACACCACAAAAGAGCTGTAATATTAACTGCACTTGCCTGTCACTTTTAAATTATACTTCAATATACCCCCTTGGAGTCCAGCTGTCTGAACTTCTCTAATAATATAATTTGTATCACATACAGTGGAACCTTCATTAAGGGGAAACCATCGGGACCAGGAGAAGTGTGCCCTTAATGGAGGTGCCCCTTTAATAGAGGTGATAATTACAAAGATTATATGAGCGTTTTGCTAGCCAGGACCAAGAGAAGTGTCCCCTTAATAGAGGTGTCTCTTTAATAGAGGTGATAATTACAAAGATTATATGAGCGTTTTGCTAGCCAGCACCAGGAGAACTGTCCCCTTAATAGAGATGTCCCTTTAATTAATATAGAAGTGATAATTACATACATGTAGATTATATAATATGAACATTTTGCCGGCTGGGACCAGGAGAAGTGTGCCCTTAATGTACAGTACATGTAGGTGTCCTAAAGTAGAGGTTCCACTGTAATTCAATCACACCTACTTTATAATTTCAAGAGAATTTTTCTTGACATCAACAGATCACACTAACCACGTGACTTCAGATAGCCTTGCTCAAAGAGTTAGCGAAGCTCTTATTAATGTCAGTGAACAGAGGCTGAAAGATGTGAAGCGCAAATTTTATCTCCTGGATACAGACCACTCTGGACGAATCACTACTGAAGAACTGCGACAAGTGTTCCTTAGCTACAAGATATTTATTCTTGGTCCAACAATGACAGCACTTGTCAAGAAGTTTCAATTTGAAAGTGGAGGAGTGTTGTATGAACCACTGGCAAATTATTTGCTAGGTAAGGGTGTGCATGTAATGGCAAGCAAAGTACATCCTCATTTAATCCCATAATTGCAAGCGAAGTGGCATTTTAAATGTCAGTGCTTGTAGCAAATCATTCTAAATATCATATACAACAAAAGGCTTACTTATACAAATTAAGACATTTAGTAAGAAAATTATTGATATAATTAAACAGTGGCTCGCTGAGTTGCAGTAAAAAAGCAAAAATTTAAGCTAATTGGTGCTGAAATTTCCAGGTCTCATTGTATAGTTATTATTGAAAAAACATTAATCATTCTTTCTTACTATTTGTAATAATTTTCTCCTCATTTATTAATAATGATTATTAAAAATAAATTAACTGAGTTCACTTATTGTGTCTGCAGAGTGCCACTCGGCTGCTAGAGCATGGCAGGATAAACGCAAGTTAAGTGCTGTTGGTTTGTCAAATCCTGTGCGCACACAAACCGGGCAGTCCAGCAACAAAGCAGATGATGCACAGCTACTGCTAGAAGTGGAAAATCAACTCATGCAAAATGGAGGAAACTGGAATTTTAGTGAACTGAAAACTTCATTTCAGAATTGGGACAAAGAGAGAACTGGCTTCATAGGAAACAAAGACGTATGAATTACATCATCAACTGATGTCCTGTGTATTCCTTTAAACCCTTTAGCTCCCAGAGTGCCCAAACTCAAACTTCAAGAAAAATCCCAAATTTCATTTCATAAAATATTGAAAAACAATACCATGCAAAAGTGCTGCCAAACAAATTTCAGTTGAATGGTCACACCATAGGATTTTGTTGACAGACTCAAAAGTTACTGCAGAACTACATGACATGTCTCCATACTGACCCTGGGAGTAAATTAGGGTTAATATAAGTCTTACATGCATGTAGCTCACTAATGTTTGAAGAAGCTGGGGAAATGAAAATGTTTCGTGGGTCTGCAGATCTTGTAGTCACTCAACAGTTCTGACGTGCTTCATTAGCTGTCTATGAATATTGACAATAATCAATAAATATTGATGTCAGTTGGTATTGATTGCTATTGGTTGTCGTGAGTTACCGACTACATGTATTTAAGGGTACCCTACAGTCCTTTTTGCACATGCAATGTTTTGTGAGTACACAATGGAATGCCAGTTTACCTTCCAAGAATTACTGCAGAAAACATCCATTGAAGGTCCAAGCATCACCATGCAAACTATGGACTGCAGGTTCTGTTTATTTTTCTAACTAAAGTTAATGTTGACTTCATGTTTCCTTGGTTGCCTTTGTTTAGATGAAGACGTTGTGTAAAAATTACAGACTTCCTCTCAGTCAATCACTGTTGGTAAAGCTGCTTGCAAGATTTGATATAGATGGAGATGGTTGGGTAAGGTATGTGTAAAATATTTTTATATGTAGTATGTATAAATAATAATAAAAGTGGAAAATATATTCTTGGTTTTTGCTATTTATTGTATGAACAAGTGACTTAATGCCAGGATTTTTCAGAAGGTGTTGTTTATGAGTGATGTAAGCTATGAGCATCTTGTGGGATCTAGAAGCATGCTCTTCCTCCTGGAAAATTTTGAAGTGGAGTCTAAGAAGATTTTCAGCGTTCTCTATTTATGATTAATCTATTTTCACTTTAATTGGGTTTCACATACACTTGCATGTATTTGCTAGTAGTTTAACATAAGTAACCAAAATGGTGCTAAAATTTTCCATCATTTTGGTTACTAACTTACAATAACAGTTATTATTTTTATTAGCTCTACCTCTACCTTTAATTTTCTTTCAATATCATCAGTTTAGATTTAAGTCTGATAAAGGCTGATTACTCAGCATTTGAGCACACTTATACAATTTATACATGTCGATAATGTTGAAATTTCTCAAGCAAAATTTGATTTTAAAAAAACGCGCACAATTACTTGTCAATTATCAATAATTTTTAAAATAGTTTACAGACTTGGTTTTTACTCTAAAATAACCCCATCTAAAAAGAAATTCAGGGAGGGATCATGCACAGAGATTCCATTGTTCCATCTTTTTTAAAAAATAAATTTGTTTAACTCAGTCTATGAACAAGTAAGTATATAGTGTTGATGATGTTTATTTCTCAGTCTAGAGAAGGTACAAATTACCGCAAAAGAAATAAAACTGCCTTAAGGCTATTTCTTCTATAATTTTCAAAGCTGGTAGCAGGGCATACTGCACACAGTAAGTGTATTTGGTAGTTTTGTAGCTTCATTGTTTTACATGTAGGTGTTAAGACTGCTTTTGGTTTAAGTGCTGGAAGCCATTCGTTTCTGTTGCTTGTTTTATTGTTCTCTTGAATGGTATCGAATCAACGGTGTAAGACTTTACGAAAGCTGCAACATCACCCAGTGTTTTTGCATAATCTAATAATATTTTTTTCTAGTTATATTTTAACAAAGTTCACCAAGTTTTGTGATAACTACCTTTCATCACACTTGGTTTTATAATCTGTTTATTTTAGCTGGAGAGAGACTTCCAGGTTTCTTGAGAAAGCCCTGTCTGTAGCTGCTCTTGGAAAATCTTTGAGGTCAACTGAAGAAAGGATTTCTAACAGAAACTACAGGAGAAAAAGTCCAGCTGCCATAAAAAAGCAAAACAGCAGCCAGACAATAAGCACAGAAACACAGACCAACTCAGGTAAATACTGCTGCCACCATTTTGAGAAAGGTCCTTGAAGTCTAAAGGTCTCAGGACAGGACCAGACTAAAAGTAGAAAAGTTCTTGTTTCCAGGATAATGAACACCTGTGAGAATTAGAGATAATAATAACTTACAATAATAATGGTACATCACACATTTTGAGGAGGGTGCTATCAACCCAATGGAACTACCCTATAGTGCCTCAGGACCATGGTTTGGTCTCGGCCCTACTAGAGATTAAGCAAACACTCAGCAAGAACGTTCAAATAATAATAATAATAATACAAATGAAACAGATTTAAGTTATTTCATTTGCAATGCATATTCCCAGGAGAGAAGGGTGGGACCCTGGAAGGGGTGGAGGGGGAAGGATGGGGTAATCGTCATACCTTTCAGGGGGCAAAATTCGTAGATTGATACTACTTAGGGTACTAAAATCTCAAATGACCACCCAATTAGGGTATTGAGCAGAAATACATGGCACTTCTTAGAGGTGAAAATGAATTTGAGCCAAGATTCTGGTACCTTTTAGGGTTTTTGTTTTAATTCCCAGTGATCACCCCCATTATTTTTATATGGGAGTCCCCCTCAGGGGGTTAGACTCTCACTGGCCAGACCCAGATGTATCATTATTGTTAATGCAGGCTGAGAAAGGTCTGCCTAACACTTTTGATATTAAAGTGAAATACTTCCATGTTTTATAAATGCATAAACTTATCGTGTTTAAATAATTGCTTTCATCATCATCATTGCTAAAATATTTGTGTCATTGTTATAAATTAATATGCCATATAATTTGTCCTATGAAGTATAAATCATTAAATAACTTCCAGTAAATGTAAAGTGCCTAAAATCTTTAAATAATTTATGCAGATGATAACGCTGGCTTTATAGAAGGACAATCCATTTTCAAACAGAATGAAAGTGCTTTAAAAACGTCACCACAACCTAAAGGTATAAAGTAACTTCTAACTAGTTTTGATAAAATTGTGTGTGATAAAAATTTAATTATGCTAATAACGTTTTGCCTTTAATGTGAATCAAGGAGTTCCACTTTCGATCAGTAAATATATTTTTTCTCTCTCATCATAACTGAAGTGAGACATTTTTCAGGACGAAAATATTAACAGATGAAATTAATTCATGACGTGTAAATTAAATCTGATTATTAAAAAGATTTATTGCAGGCATTACCTATATTTTAGAAAAGGGAGTCACAAAATTTCACGTAAAACTCAAGACATCTTTAAAAGTCTAAACAATCCCTATGTATTGTACTGTACAGTCTCAGCTCAAGTAACGTGAATTTTTGAACCAATAATTGTTTCTAATTATTAATGAGTCAGTGAATGTTGGCGCTATAAAGTGTTTTTCAATTCAGTGTCGAAAGTAGTTTCGTGATCGCTCTGGTTGTGCATTGCTATGCTTTGTGATTGGCTAAAAGATCTCGCGCCACTTTCTCAACCAATCAGAAGTAAAATCAAAACCAATCGTGACTTGCTTGCACGCGTTTTCCCGCGCTTGGCGTCGGCTGCATGTATTTGCTTCAAGTTCTGATTGGTTCATTGGATTGTCCGTGTCTGTTACGATTAGCCACAGTAATTACTTTGGTTTTGGTTTTACGACACTCAATTTAATACTGCTCTAACAGAAGGAAAATGTGATAAATACTATAAGAGACTCAGTTTTCACAAGATTTAGCTTGTTATTTTTTCTCTTGTCTTGGTTTTCTGTACCGTTTTCAGATAAATCGATAAATAAATCTTGAAAAACGATATGGTTGAAGCTTTTATATAACCAGGATAGAGGGAGACTGTAAAAAAAATTAACTCAGAACAATAAAAGAATCTCTTTACGGCTTTGCTCTCTCCAGGTTGCGAAAACATAAGGCTGTACGGACATTTCCAGATTGCCAAATGCCGGTTTTTGGGCTTGAAGCCCAAAAACCGGCATTCTACAGGCCTACGTTTTTACTAGATTTTTAGCTTGTAGGGTTTACCCTTATTGCGCGATATTGAGACTCAGTCTGCAGTATGTAGTATGCAAATATCGCATGCTACGTTTATCTCCGTGAAAGGACGCTTAGAGAACGCCGAGATCAGGGATTGCCCCGGACATGTTAAAACAAATTACTGTACAAATTCGGAGTTCGATTAGAGACAATATTATTGTTTATCAAAATAATTTACACACACATGTATAACGCTACTAACATTAATTCTTATACTAACATAAGTGCTAACACTAACATTAATACTTACACTAATCACTAGCAGATCAGATCTTGGTTACAGCACTATAGCCAGTGTGTAGACATTCCTATTTCCTTTTTTCGTCAGACGTCTTTGCACAGGCTTCACCTGTTCTAGTTGTTTAGAAAGTGGGGAGCGACGCGAAATAAAAATGTGGCTCTCTTTGGCGCTTATCTCCCTCTGTCAGCACTCGAAAGCAACGACGACGGCAACGCCAAGGAAAACGTCATTGAAAAAAGAACTCGCGCTATGTTAAAGTACTTTCCAGGCCCCGGTTGTTCAAAAGGTGGATTGCACTATTGCTATCCAGTGGATAACGCAATTGGTTTTGTTAATGCTTATCCGCTGGATAGTGATTTATCCGGTGGATACACTATCCACCTTTTGAACAACCGGGGCCAGTTGTTCCAATTCGTTAAATTTGTCTAATGTGACTGGATTGTCCAGGAGCTGAATTCGTAGGGACAGCTTTCCAGTTCAAATAGAGAAAACAAAGGACAACCGTCTTGTGTTCATGTTCTCCACAAAACCCATAATTTGATCTTTTTAAGTTGTTGTTGTTGTTTTTGCAAGAACGGCGGGCAAAGAAATGTTTTATGCCGTTCTCAATGCCGTCGCCGTCATAATGTGTTAAGCTCCCTACTTTTTTCCTTTTTGCGTCGCCTATCCTTCGCTCCTCACCAACTGAACGCCTGGAACAGCCTAACACAGGATAAGCTACATTAGTTTTATAGACGAACCTTTACCTCCAGTGTTTTTTAAACTTGAATTTATTCTCTTCAGAACCCGAGCCTCTTAAACTATCCTTACGGCGTCGTAATATTTACGTATACCCTCCTGATGAGTATCTTGACATGGATCCACCACCCGACCCCCCAGAGGAAAAGCTGCAGTTGGAGTGGGTGTAAGTAGTATTCGAGCAAATACGGTGCACGTGAAAATCGTTTAAAAACGTTTTCGCCTATCACGCATGCGCACAGGGGTTTTAAAACCAAAATATTGCGAGACTTGCTGCAAAGGGGGTGTTACACGCTGTAATGCTCAAAAAAGTTGCTGTAATCGTTGCGTAACTAGAACCCAATTCTACTTTCTGCAACGATTGCAGCAACTTGTCTCGCAACGATTTTGACCATTGCAAGACACGCTTCAATGGTTCATGAAGCATGTCTCGCAATGCACGAGGGGCGTTACGAGTTTCCTTTGTTTGTCTTTGTAGATTGCTCTCGAGGTATTATACAGCGACGGACGTTCTTTCATGGGTACTGTACGCACGTTCTGCATGGGTACTGTCGTGGCCATTGAATCACGTTCAGCCGCCATTTTGTCTTCGTGACAAAAACGCACATGTGCTAAAAGAAGCAATTCAATTGGCTGACGTCACAAATCATTGCAACACGTTACAGGAAGCATGTTACACTACGGAACGCTTGAAAAATAGACCAATTCCGATATATTAAAATTCATACTGGGCTCCGAGGCTTAGGGGAATAAAACAAAAGAAATCACATCGAGGTTCAGGTATGAATAATTTATTTCTTTTGTTTTATTCCCGTAAGCCTCGGAGCCAAGTATGAATTTTAATATATCGGAATTGGTCTATTCGTTGCAGCGTTGCGAGAATCGTTGCGAAAAGTAGAACCGAGTTCCACTTCTCGCAACGATTGCAGCAACAAAAAAATTCCTAGAAATGTTTGTTGCAGGGTATGTTACATTAGGTAATTTTTCACGCAACTTAATGTCGCAACAAAATTGCGAGACAAGTTGCACGAAACATTACATAGTGTAACAGCGCCTTGTGTGAACAGTGGGTGAAAGCGCATAAAATGTACGTATTTTCAAACGCGCGAGGGTGGACGGAAAACTTTAAATACTTTTTTGATACGAAAAGGCCATTCAAATGAAAACGCTTAGTGTGGACACGCCTCATTTTAATAACAAGACAGCAATGTTTACATAGTGTAACAGCGCCTTGTGTGAACAGTGGGTGAAAGCTTCTTCTTCTTCTTCTTCTTCTTCTTCTTCTAACCCTAACCCTAACCCTTTGAAATAAAAATCAATAAAGCATTACTATATAGAAACGCAATTGCTGAGGACACGTTGCTTGACAATTTCAATGTTTTATGTTTTGTTTGTCGCTGTTTTTAGGTATGGTTACCGCGGTAGAGACTGTCGCAATAATCTGTATGTGCTAAGTTCAGGAGAAATTATTTACTTCACTGCAGCGGTAGTTATCTTATATGACGTGAATAGTCACAAACAGCGACATTACACGGAACATACGGATGACATTAAAAGGTATTCCTCTATTACTTTTGTGCTGGGAAAGTTCTCTTTGCTTGAGAGTGTTCTTGTTTTTCATTTGCGTTTTCACCGAGTTTTACGTCTTTTATTTAACCCGCTACAAGATACATGAAGATAAGCAGATCCACAGAACTGAGCGTCACGCCTTAAGATTATCGGATCAAAGAAATATCTTTGAATAATGGTTTTCTAGATTAGTAAGAATTGGCCATTAATTGTGGGGATGGAAATGAAGGTATTATTCACATTTTTACCAGAGTAAATGCCAATGAGAAAGAAAAATTTATTTGCATTGTGTAGCGCGCCAAATGAGTGAAAGAAGTGGGCTAAATCTGTCACTGTTGCAGGAATACGCAACTCGGGCGTCGCCTCCTGACAGGGGATTTAAAAATTGCAGTTTTGAACTAATCAAAACGCTACATAAACCGCTTCCCACATGATGCAAAAAGATAGAAGAAGGACTTTGATTTAAAGAAAACCTCTTTCCCTGCAGTTTATCTGTTCACCCTGATGGAGTCACAGTTGCATCGGGACAAGTCAAAGGACATGGAGATGAAGCTAAAGTAAGTGTGTATATTCAGTCCAGGTTTAAAGCTAGGGTGAACTTCTGTGAAAGTGTCATTAAAATTTGTGTGAGTGTAACTCTGT
Organism: Dendrophyllia cribrosa; assembly: GCA_024195265.1. NCBI lineage: Eukaryota > Metazoa > Cnidaria > Anthozoa > Scleractinia > Dendrophylliidae > Dendrophyllia > Dendrophyllia cribrosa. Next base: position 54,887,412 of record JAJLRJ010000001.1, read on the forward strand.
CGGGCATATTTGCCGATAATGCATGTTAATGCTAGTATTAAATCATCTGTAAATTTTTTGAAGTGAGGAATACATGTAAAATCTTCTTTGGGAACATTGGTGTCATACTTTTTGCAAGTTTATAAAAGTTGCTTTCTATTCTATATGGCTCTTCTGTTTTGACGGCGGCGTTAAGTCGCCGTTCACTCTTCTTCTTGCATTTATCTGCTTTGCCTTTGCCGTGACAGCCGCATATCAGAGTGTGGGACTCCGACTCATTTGAAACGATCTGTGTCATTGGCGTGGATTATTTTGAAGACGCCGTCTTTGCACTGGCCTTTTCTAATAAGGTGAGTAGTGTTGTGTTCCTTTTAGCCAATCTAAGTCCGAGATTTTTCGATCGAAATTACGATTTTTAATTTCATTGAGGAGCAAATCTGAACGATCCACATCCAGGGGCCCGTTTCTCAAAAGTCCCGGTAACTTTTTGGGCCCGGAAAGCTATTTTCTGTCTGCAATGTTCACATTAAAGATGCATATTTGTTGGTTTTAAAGACTAAGCAATAAAATTCTAAGGTGACGAAACAATTCCAGCTAGTTTGGGGGTTAATACACCCTGTAGATTCTGATTTTAAAATTAAGCTCCGGGCCCGTAAAGTTATCGGGACTTCGAGAAACGGGCCCTTGAGGCGGATATGTTTGGATTAGTCAGCCTCAACGCGCTTACCGAGCAAAGGGAGCTCTCATAGAGGCTTGGGACTGAGCGCCACAGCAGATTCTATTATGCGCAACATGATCTCCTCTGAATTAACGATAATCGTTAATTCTTAAATTGCTCCGAATTTACTATTATAGTTAATTTAGAACACTGTTTCCCAGGACATTTCAGAAAAGAAGAAATAAAAAAAACCATGTTATTTGGACTGCGGGATTCGAACCCAGAACTACCGCTACTAGGAACGTCTTCTTACCACTAGACAACCGAACAACAAGGCGATGGGAAATTAAATCTGCAAGATATTTATTTGAGTCTTGCATAGAATATCATTGATCTACAGTGATTAGGCCTAAGCGCTGATTTCAAATGGTTAGCTTTTTGTTGAGGTTTGGTGATCAAGCTTTTCCATTTATTTTCTAAAATTATTTTCAAGCGAGTGATTTATAGGCTTACTACAGGGTGTAGAATAAGCGCATGAATTTTATTATGTTAAAAAATTGAGGTTTGCTCAACCAGCAGCGTGGTGGTCTAGTGGTTAGAAGAGAGGATAAGTCAGCGAAGGGTCGTAGAGGCCGTAGGTTCGAGTCCTATCCGAACACTAAGGATTGTTCTTTTTCAACAAAAATGCTGATTTCCCAGAATTCCTTTCAGACTGTCAGTGTTCTAAATTAACTATAATCGTAAATTCAGAGCAATTTCAGAATTAACGATAATCGTTAATTCAGAGAGGAGGACGTGTTGATTATGCGCCGAGGTTGACTGGGAGTCGACTGGGAACGAAGCTGGGGAATGGTATGATCATTCTGGGTTGAAATATAAAATTGAAATATGACTTCTCACTTTCAGTGACTTTGTCATTGTCAGTACTTTATTTATTTTGTTATGTGTCCCGAGCACGATTGGCCAGGTCTTAGCCATTATAGCTCTTCAAGGTCGGTATCCTCTAAAGAGGATATCTGAAAATTGAATTTTGTAAAGTACTGATAAACATACACCACCATTGCAAAGTAGTTCTGCTTAATAGCTTTCATTTGAATGGTCACACTGTAGGATTTCATTCACAGACTTAAAAGTTAGAATTACCTTGTACGGCATAATAAACAGTACCACAGGAAAATACTGCTCCGTAGCTTTCATTTGAATATTCACACTGTAGGATTTCATTCACAGACTTAAAAAGTTAGAACCACCTTGTACAGCATAATAAACAGTACCACAGGAAAGTACTACTCGGATTTCATGTACGGACTTCAATGTTAGCAGCATTTTACACGATCAAGGTAATTGACTCTGGAAGTGTTTTTTTTTTTTTCTTGTTTTCAGAAAAGCCAGGGAGCGTATCTTGCTTCAGTCGAGGACAATGACTATCATACCGTGACAGTGTGGGACTGGGCACGAAAGAAAGAAAACAAAAAGATTGCGTCTGCCAGGGTAGGTGTAAAAGATTGTTGACATCATATCTTTTTTTATTTATTTACTCCATTTTTTATTATTACATACGTTTTTTGAAGTTAACCGAGATCTGTAGTAACAAGTTGTAGAATCAACCATAAGTAAACTGAAATTAATTTTCATAATTTTATAATAGCGGTTAAAAAAACTATAGATCCCACCACGAAATACCACCACTAAATTTTGATTTCTGTCGGGTGCACGAGAATTAGATTTTAAATTCGTAATTCGTTTCGATCTCCAGTTGTCAAATGTTGACCCTTGGTGTTTCTCTGTGAATTTCTGAGGATTTCTTCTGTGTTTTAGGATCCTTTTAAACGATTATTTTGAGGTTTCGTTCTTGGTTTGTTACCGCGTCCCCTGAAATGTTGTGATTCAGTCCTTTTAATTCAGACCTATCACTCAAGCAGTAAAACTTCAGTGTGATGAACTCGTGTATTAAAGGGACTGTCCCGGCTGAAATATCGTGTTTTCATGATTATGGCCAAGAGCTTGCTTTAAGCTTCCTTTATTATCTTAAAATAGTATGAAAAAATCGCCGCAAGTGATGAACGCAATGAAATATAAACTAAAGAGACAAAGTAACGACCAAACAACTCAAAATTTCACCAGAATGGAAACTTTGATTTCTTGACCGTCTGTCACGAAATAAAAACTTGATGAACTGTAATCCACTTCCATCCTTGTAATCCTGCATGTTTTCTCCAACCTGCTGCTTATGTTTTGCTCTATAGAATCTTTTTATCCAATTTAGTTGTATATTTGGTGGCATTTGGCGATATAACATGGAAATTAAGTAAACAACATGTCGTTGTTTCGAAGGGACAGTATCCCTTTAAACTAATAACGAGCATTCGCATACAAAAACGTTGAATGTGAAGTAAAGTTAAACTAAGCAAAATGTGAAGTTAATTTTGATGCTGATGTTTGGTTTGTTACCAGGGTCACATGGATCAAGTCTTGGCGGTGAACTTTTCGCTGTTCGACAGCCATCAGCTGGTCACGTGCGGTAAACAACACGTGACATTCTGGGAGTTAGAAGGCAACAAACTGAAGCAGTCAAGAGGAAGACTTAGGGTGAACTACATTTGGTTTATTAGCTTTAACATATAATAAACGATCATACAGTAAACAAGTGAAGCATAAAACAATTATCAATAAACTTCCGAGTGATTAAAAAAAAGAGACAATAGCAAAAGATCCACAACAGCGCTTAGCTAGTTACTGCTGTAATTACTTAAAGATTGTATGCATTCCAAAAACTGATTGAGAATTTTTTTGTTATACATCAAACAAAAAGCGCGTATTTGTCCCTTATAAGACACCAACTAAGACAAAGCAACGTATATCGAAAAAAATAAGAGGTGATGAGACTGCTGATGAAAAACTTTCATTACATCCTCTCACAATAAGCAAACCAAAAACAAACACTGCGAAACTCAATGATAAGAAAGACTACGATGTACAAAAATCATTGTAAAACCGGAGAATCTGGAAAAACTGTTCGGACCAAGGTGAACCCAACGACAAATTAAATGACCCAGATATGATACTTGAGTCCAGGAATCAAACCCGGGCCACATTGGTGTGAGGCGAACGCTCTCACCACTGCGCCGTCCCTGCTCCCTAAAGTTACTTTTTATTCTCGTTCTGTTTTCTTTTCTGACAGAAAAATCACATACCAAAATACGTGTCATGCATCGCCTTCGCAAGAAATGGTGACGTCTTCACTGGGGACACTGACGGCAGTATATGCGTTTGGCCAGAAGGTTTGTGCAACTGTTACCAGCTTGAAAAAAAAATCTTAAATTTCATGTTGTATGATACAAAAAAACAACCAGCACTAGCAGGAATATTATTTTCTAAGTAGTTCAGTATTTCGATTCTTAGGTCAAAAGGTCACCAGGAAGTTTGTTTTGGTTTGGTTGTCCTTTTTCTTATTCGTTGTTGTTGTTGTTAGGGAGCCGTTTTTCTGTGGAATATGGTTTCAGCCTACGATATCATTATGCAATATTCTTTTAGCGCGTTTTTATCAGAAAATTTAAAAATGTTAAGTTAATGTTGCTCGATTTCAAGGCCCATTCTTAACTTTGTAGGAGGGTGATTAAAGATTCATGCGCGCCTATTGCGAATTTCGAGTTTTAGAGGGCCGGTGAATTCTTAATTTTTTGGTGACTTAAAGTTGATTTTTTAGGCATAGTCTTAACGTTCATCCTGTAACACGACCCCTACCTACCCCCCCCCCCCCCCCCCCCTCCACATAGCATCATCGCCACCACCCTCAACCTCATCATTATCATCACGATCACGATAATCATCATCATCATCTTCTTCTTCTTCTTCTTCTTCTTCTTCTTCTTCTTCTTCTTCTTCTTCTTCTTCTTCTTCTTCTTCTTCTTCTTCTTCTTCTTTTCTTCATTTTTAATATATAAAGCAGAAAAAAGGAAAACTATAAACTGCAAATCCTTAATTGCTGCTTAACCTTTCTTTCGTACACTATGAAATTCTTTCAACAGAATCCAACCAACTTGCTGAAGAACTTGGAGTAAGGAACGCGCATTCTGTGAGTATAGCAGTCTGGACTCATGATAAATTGTTTCCATAAGAGATAGAATAACACATAGCTAATGCTTTCCGTGTTTCTAGGACTCAGTCTACTCTCTTCTTGTCCTGCCCAATGGTGTGCTGTTATCTGGGGGAGGTGGTGAGTCGACCGTGAGAGCCTGGAGGAGAGCACCCCAACTTGTGCCCACAAATGTTGAGTTAAAGGTGCATTGTAGTTTAACCTCAGCAGCTTTACAGTATTTGTTGATTTTTTGTTTTCGCTTCGTTTTGTTTTGCTTTATTTTTGAGTACAGCAAACTAAATGAAAATCGGCTGTGAAAAATGAAAATGAAATTCCAATATTTTCTTTTGTCTACACTTTTGATAGACCATTTAGATTATCTTACAAAGATCGATTGAACAGAAAAATAATCTCGCTGTTTAATGTAAAAGCAGCCAGCACTTTAGCATTGGTCTTACCAGCCATAACGTTATGATAGAACACTTGACCTCCATTTGAAAAAGAGGCCAAAACCTGCGTGTAACTGGTTTGTAAAACTTGTATGACACGCTCTAAGTCTCTGACGTATCAAAGTAAATATGCCTTTTGCTTGTTTTGTTCTCTGTTCACCGATCGGGGACAAAACTAAATCCAACTAATCATATCTTAGCAGGAGCATTAGTTGGCAACAAGCGTGCGCGTGTTTTTCCACGCGAGACGCGGGATGTTGTGTTATAAGCGTTTGTCGCATTTGTCCAGGTTCGTTTTTGGTTTTGCCACAATCAGCAGAAAATCAATGTAGCCTTTCATAGCCTGTTCCAGGCGTTCAGATTATAGTGGGGAAAGCGCGAATAGTTGGGGAAGGGCGCGAAGAAAAGCGAGCGAAAAAATGCGGGGAGACCGGGGAGAGAAGGGCTCGTCTCCCCGCATTTTTTTCGCTCGCTTTTCTTCGCACCTTCCCCAACTATTCGCGCTTTCCCCACTATCTGAACGCCTGGAACAGGCTAAGCCTTTCAACACTGACGTATCAATGAAAGTTACAAACGTCTATCATGATTTTGTATCCTAGATGCCCAGGGAAGTGAGCGGTGTTCGCTGTCTTGCTTTAGGGAGCGGAGACCGGCTTTTTATCGGTACCGTGGATAACAACATATGGAGTACCTCCCTGAACGGGGATTTAGACTCACCTCTCAAGGGGTCTGGTGCCAATCTCGTCAAGATTATGGAGGTCAGTAGCACGTCGCTATGCATTTCCATTAGAAAACCAGAAAAAAAAAAACAAATTCTGGTTGGAAACTCCCATGAAACTTTAGAAAACTTGGGATACAGGTTATATAGTGATCAACCATTCCCGTTCTTTTTTCTCTTTGCGGTTAATCCGTGTAAAAATACGATCAGTCAAAATTCAAGCTATGATCACCAAAGGATTTTGTCTATAAAACTGACCGCAAAACGTACAAATGCAGGTCGGCGTCGCCATTTTTTTGCTCAGATTTGGTTGTTTTTGACATGCAATAAACTGAGTAAGACATTGTACCAGTTTTGTTTTGTGAGATTTTGTTTCTGTCGATGAGAAAATGCCTTTGCGTATTGGTATGCTTAAGCCTGGTTCACACTAGCGACACAACGGCGAGGTCACACTAATACAAAACACAGCTTCTATCGATGTTTTATGTCACCAGTGTGTGCAACACAACATAACGACATAATAGGAAGATAATAACATAAACCTGACATAACGACATAAGGATAAAACTGATCTTTTCTTTATGTCGTTATGGCCATGATCTCATGTCGTTATGTCTCTCTCCATTGTGAACCAGGCTTTATTCTGCATGCTAATAACCAAGGGCGTTTTTATTCCATAAATTGCAATAGGGGTCAAATCACAAAGAGCAATATTTCGCTCATTAACCAATTTAAACTGAACAAGAGGCCCTAAGTAGCCTATACGCACGCACATTAGTAACAAGTTGCGTTTGTTTTAGGGTCACTGTCAAAGTTTACAAGGACTTGCAACTCACCCCAGTTCCCAGATGTTTGTCACGGGCGGAAGTGATAAAAAAGTGCGACTGTGGAATGCCGCTGACCGCCGTGTTGCGTGGACAAACAATAAGTTGGTTAGTTTTACATAAAATCATCTTCGATTTATTAACAGCTCTATCTTATATTCTTCCACATTCCATTGCTGCCAATTTTTCCAAGTTTTTTATCTGTAAAAGTGGCTAAAATTCTGATAATGGTTTATTCTCTCTTCGAAAATTCACCTAATATCTTCCGCTTAGTGTTCTATAAGCATTTTATGTACGACAAAGGTACTTAGTTTTAATGTGGGGCAGTTTTGACTTAAAATCGTCAAAATGCCCATGACACAGCTCCTTTAAACACATTGTGTTTTCAGGGTTCAGCGATTCAAGCAGCAGCATTTCACCCTGCCGGCGTCTCTATCGCTGTAGGCTTCAAGAAAGGAGGGTAAGTAAGTAAATCAAATGGATAGAGCTTATCGTAAAAACTGTTGTTTTGTGTTGGCAAGTAGGTGGAAATCATTTATGAAGTGTTATGCCCGACACATTTGGGTTGTTTCAAAAGAAAAAATCATCGGACACTTTAACAAAAGATATTTTATCTCTTTTAATCATTGGAAGTAATTTATTATCATTTGGGGGTTTAAAGGGTAAATGAACAGCCCTTTTTTCGTGGACGAGGCATTTGCACGACACGAAGCCAAGGGCACGCTTCTTAATCTGTAGGTCTGTCGTTGTGTCTTGGAATAATCGCTAAAAACTAATTATGTTCACTTTCCCTTCTAGAATTTGTTTGAAATCTCCCTCTTAGTGTTCCAGAAGCATTTTATATATGAGCGAGAGTACTAAAAATAATTTTAGCACAGTTTGGTCAAAAATTAGCAGAATTCGCGTGACATAAGCCCTTCAAATAGGATACACAGGAATCACTGCCTCTCTTAAGTAATTTTCTTTATTTTTGATCTACGATCAACGGATTCCTTTTTCCTTTTTTCCCAGATGGATGTTGTTGAATTCATCAACAGGAGATGTCATTGTCGTGCGAAAATCTGAGCCTCCAGAGAAGATATCAGAAATTCAGTTCTCTCCAGGTAAACACCTACAGTCTCTTCTTTCTCCTCATCTATTTGTTTGGTAGTGTGTTAATATTTAAGGAGAAGTTTATGGATGATCACCACTCTTGTGTTTCAGATGGAACTCACATCGCTCTGGGCTGCCATGATAATGAAATTTATATTTATGAACTGCAAAATGAAGGGAAGTCTGCCTCGCTTAAAGCCCGTTGCAAGGTAACAAAATACAGCATACTCTTTCTACCATACTCGCTTACTATTGTAACGAGTCCAATAATAAACCAACAAACTTGAAGGAACCTGCCAGTTCCCACTAATACTAACATATACCAAAACGACGCCACTACTCAACGAATTCGAGAATAGAAATCGTACGCGCGCATTTTCCATGAAGGTTTTACGAACGTTTCTGGTCATTTTCCGAAGATTGCCGAAGATTTCCGAGGAAAATCCGAAGATGTTTCGATTATAGACTAACAACTTTTAACTTATAAATGGGTATTTCTTGGTGTTGTGGAAACTATTGTTGTTTACCCATTATGTTGTGGTGTTGGTATTGTTCAGTGTCTTTTGAATGTAATTTCAGTGATGATCACAACATCCGCAGCACCAAGAATCTGTCCATTTAATAAGGGCAAATTTGGTAGCTAAGGTGAAGGTATTGGTCGATATCTTCACTCTTTACAGTGAAGATAAAATTTATATCTTGACATGTGTTAAGAAATGGCTTTTCCAAAAGGTGATTAATCCTGTTTTTAATATTTCGCTTAGTTTAAATGATAAAGTGGTTTTGAATTCTCTTCCAGGCCCACACTAGTTCTGTGACTCACTTGGACTGGTCAAAGGATGGAGAAAAGCTTCAAAGCACATCTACAGATTACGAGTTACTCTTCTGTAAGTATTGTAGGACTTTCGTTATACGAATGTTAATGAAATTCCATTGTCCATGAAGACGTTTTTGATCGTGCACATTTGTCCTCACAGTGATATAGCGACCAAAAACACATTTTCGTGCTTTTAAAGATACCGTAAAATCTCTATTAAGCCACCCCTCTTTAAAAGAAGAAATTTATTAACCCCCCCACCCCCTCTCTCTCTCTCTCTCTCTTTTAAGCCACCCCACCCCTCCCCTTTACTTACTTCAATGCTATTGAACCGTGATAAAGTGGCTTTTGTTATTGGTATAAACCACCATATAGGGGAAAATAATGTAATTGTAACATTAAAGTTTAATCCTGAGACTACGATGCTTGAATAAAGTTCATATCATATTATATCCTGATAGTGTACATCGTGCTACATTTTGCTACATCAATAAGCCCCCCCCCCCCCCCCTATTATTAGCCCCCTCTTTATAATAAGCCACCCCTCGAAAGTACCTTAAATAACTAATAAGCAACCCGGGTAGCTTAATAGAGATTTTACGGTACCTTTATAAACAGATAACTGTTAGACCAGGGTAAGCCGGGTGTCAAACGGCTCCGAAGTTAACGTTTTGGTAACGTTTAATCTTCATAATCTCGTCTAACTCAATATATTCCCCAATTGTTTGCTTTTGATATGTTAACTCTCGGGCTATCAGAGTAGATTACGCTGATGACTACATTTTCCACTTAACATTTAAGTAATGCTCCACATAGGAACTATAGTAAACTTCATTGTTCTGCGGCATTGGCTCTTTCCCACATAGAATATCTTTGGTTTCAAGAATAGAGGAGGATCTGATGGTTCATAATTATATTTCATTATAAAAATAAAGAAAATCCATTTGCGTCAAATAAATTTTAGGAAATGTTCGTGCTTAACCAATCAGAATAACAGAAGACAATAGCTAATAATTTTGCTTCTTTGATGAAGTTCCCAAATACAATATCTTTTAAAACTTGCATGTTGTGCGATTGGGTCTCAAATTTCTTAAAACCTTAAAAAAAAAAATAGACTTAGTGCACCTTGAACCTTAACTTTTTAGCGGTTTTTGAGTCTAGGCCAATGAGATCATAAGTTGAAACAATGAAAAAAGTTTACATTCCATCATGCATTGCCGTTGAGCACTATCCTTCTTATGCGGATCATTACTTAACAACTGTTCTTTATACAAAACAACGAAACTGCAAATACCGTGAACGATCTATTGCGTAACATTGGATCAGTACTCAGGATCGATCAAACAATGTTTGATCGGTCCTGAGTACTGATCCAATGTTACTTAATAGATCGTTCACGAGTTTTGCAGTTTCGTTGATTTGTTCTTTATACCCCCAGGGGACCCCCACCGGGGAGAACAGAACACCCAGACAGCGAGCTTGCGTAACACAGACTGGGCTACACACAACTGTGTATTGGGTTATCCCGTTATTGGTGAGTCGCAATTCAATATAATGTGCATACAATACAATACAATACAATAACCTTTATTTCACCTCGAATTTAAAATAGCAAAATTGCTAATTGCTATACTAGTCCAATGATGCAGCATAAATTGTGACAATGGTTGATCAATACCAGCCTATAAACACACTAATATTGGTAAGTAGCAGGTGTAACTTTAGTTATACGTCATGGCGAGTGAAGTATTACCACCTTGGAATGATGAATCGTCATTGTTAGAAAGCATATTGGTGTTTGCCTTATGAAGCACCATTATGGCAAATAGTTAATTAATGCTAACCTGATGTCGAGTACTGCAAAGCAATACTGGCCTGATACTGGCACTAATACGGTAGCAATACCTCAATGCTAACCTAGTGATGTGCTTCACCACCTTGAAAAAAAAAAACAGAAATTTACCGAGGGCGATTACGGAATCCCAAAAAATGTCCAAAATCATTCCCCTCAATAACTTCGGGGTAAACTGATACCCCGTGTTTAAAATAAGTGTTTCTACGGTACGAATAAACGTTGTTGTTTCTTTAGTGATGGTGTCAGAAAGACCGGTCAGGACCAGACAGTTGATTTAAACAACAACATTTAAACCTAACCAGATGCTGGGAGGTTAACTGTATGTGCCTCGTTTTCTCTTGTAGGAATCTGGCCTGACGGAGCAGATGGAACAGACGTCAACTCTGTTCATCGCTCCAACGGAAAACAATTACTCGCTACTGGTGACGACTTCGGTAACGTCAATCTGTACAGATATCCCTGTGTTAGCGACAAGGTACAAAATTATGCGAGCTTTGATTCTTTGTCAACATAGAAGTGAAACAAAAGAAACAGCAAACTGATCCTTACGGCAGAAAACAGAAACAGAAGCAAACAAAATAAAATAAAAGTGGAATATAATAGTGCCTAATATTTCACTTTGCAAAACAAAGCTTCTTCAGGGGCTAGCACAATAAACACTAGCACTATCATTTGTAGTGCTAGCCCCTGAAGGTTTGTTTTGCAAAGCGAAATATTGGGCAATATGCACAATACTCGAAATAACCAATGCACGTGCTTTATATAACTCGGGGCAGAAAGAAAGAGGGAGGCGCGTGGCGCTCTTGCTTCACATTTCATTTGCCTGGTAGCACCCAAAAAGGTGTTTGTAGGGCGTCTACCCTACCCATCTCCCGATCTCTTGCTTGAGCTGTTGGCATCATAACAAATTAATCGTTGCATAGAAAACGTTTTTGAATCTTTCGTTTTACTTTACTTATGTTACTTTGTTTATTTATTTACTTGTTTTCTAGGCGGAGCCAAAGATTGCCCAGGGCCACAGTGCGCATGTCATGTGTGTACGATTTCTATCCGACGACAGCCGACTGATCTCCGTAGGCGGTCGGGACGCGAGTATCTTGCAGTGGAAAGTCGTGAAGTCTGCGTAATCGGTCAGCGTGACAAATGTGATCGCGGGTTGCTCCTTGACTTGTCCCCAGTCATCTCTCTTTAATAAAATGCGGGTGACAAGGGGCGCGACGGATGATGGGAAGTAGGGAAGAGGAGAGACTCCTTTTCCTTTTTCTCCTTCCCAGTATCCTCCGCGTGTTGCGATTTAAAACAACAGACGGCTGGGGACGAGTCAGGATTGCTCCGGCTTAACGGAGCTATGTCATGGCGGTTTTTATGTTTTTGTCTCAGACTGTGCTAGAATTAAAACCGAGCATCTTACTTCAAACACGAAAGCTCTTAGAACACCAAGAACAAGATATCGAGTAAATACTTGTAGAAAGAATAAACCATAATCAGTTTTTAGCAAATTTTCCAAAACACATTGAACGAACTTGTTATACTCGTAAAGCAATTTTAAACAAAACTGGACCATTATTTTGGGGTTTCCACGGACATAAATATGTCCTTTAGCTTTTTAAAATAACACTAAAAATGGCGACAGCCCCTTTAACGGGAAAAATTTAAAATATAATACGCAACACAAATGTAGGGGGAGAAAAGGGGGTGCACGTATTATCAAATTAGTGCATTTTTGTAGAAAAGTATATTCCTGTTACTGCTTAAGACAATGCTGGTCAAACGTCCTTGGTAAACTTAACAGGCGCAATGACAAAGTCACTATATAAAGTGAAGTCATTCTTTAAGATTCTTGACACCCAACAATCCCCCCCCCCCCCCCCCCCCCCCCCCCCCCCAAACCAATGCTATGATATTGTGGATTAAATGGACAGAAATCAACGTTGTATTAGAGGAGGATTTGATGGGTGGTAGTGGGTACAAAAGTTCAGAGTATTAAATTATTCAATTAGTCATAGTTTTTTTTCGCTATTTAAACGTACAGTAAAGGTAAGTGTTTCAAGACGTTTGAACAGCACCTTATGATGAACGTAAGACAAATAACAGCTAAAACACCAAGGTTTATTGATTTAGATATGTTCGTTGGTAACGTAATTCACAATGACATCAAATAATTGTACATAGACACATTTTGGAGTTTAACATGGAGTTTTTGATGGGAATAAAACAATAAATATTCAGTTACAAGATAAAAGTTAAAAAAACCTACCCAGTAAATCTAAGGATTTTTTTCATACATCAAGTTAACGTTTTTAGCAGGGTATCGCATTTTCGTTCACAATCCACAAGCGTATCATAATACCACAATAAAACATTGTAAACATACTCGTAGAAATTGTATGTATTTTTTTTTAATTGGAATAATGCATAATAAACGTTCTCAAGTACAAGTTAATGTTGGTTGTCTGGGCAAGAAAGTTCAAGAACATGAAATTACGGCTAGTTCCTCATTTCTCTCAGGGATAGTCGAGCAGCGCCAAGTTTAGCAATATCATCTACTCTACGACATGCTATCACACTAATACAAAAAGTACAATTAAAGCTCTTCTGAACACGTTTTGGAAAATCGCATTTTTAAACTCATATGGCAAAAGTTTAGTTTCGACCCAGTAGCACCAAATTTCAGGAACATCATCGAGTTGATTAAACTAACAAGAACGCCCAGTTAGAGCTCTCTGAACAAGTTTTGGAAAATAGTATGTCTGAGGCCCTCGTTTGGCGAAACCCTCTGAAGACGAGAGTAAAGACTGACATGCACTACCCGCCTGGCCCTCTCAGTCTTAGCCGGAGGGAGATTTCTCCCTGGCTAGGCGGTCTTTTGACATTTAAATAAAGTTTATGTATGTATGTATGGAGCAAGGGGATCAGGCTCTGCGGCTCTGGGACAAGAATGGTTAGTCTTAAAGGGGAAGTATCACGGGAATTTTGATGTTTTTTTGGTCAAAGCCATTTTACAATACCTTTACTTATTTACAAAGTAATACTAAAACACCAAGAGAGTGAAATAAACCAATTCTTGAAAGAGAGACAGATTACGGTCTGTTCTAGCCCATTTGAAGACGAATATGTGTTAACTTGAAAAAGATTAGGCTAATTTTTTTCAAGTTGTATTTCATTGAGACCCAGTCCGTCTATACACCTTATTCCAAAATGGCAGCCAATTTATTATTCTTTTATATGCATGTTAATTAGCCCTCATGGCCTCATTTTCACTTGAAAATTCTTTTGTATTTTGCACATGCTAACGAGGCCATGAGGGCTAATTTACATGGATATAAAAGAATAATAAAATGGCCGCCATTTTGGAATAAGGTGTATGACCAGAGACAATAATAGACAGATTTGATATATTTTGCGATAATTTATCACACTATTGGAGCTTTATTTTTCGGTTTCTGATCATACAATAACATTTTTTGCGTTTTGAAATGACACTAAATCCCCGTGATACTTCCCCTCCTTAAGCCTTGTCAAACGATGAATGATAGTCGAAACGCGCGCTTTCGTTTGACCACCAACTATCACGCGCTATCATTCACTTTGAACGTGTTCAAAAATCTTTTGAGTTTGTTGTTGGTTCTCTCCTTGCTCCGCGCCGCGAGGTTTTTCTTCGGATACTTCGGTTTTCCCCTCTCCTCAAAACTAACATTCTAAATTCCAATTCGATATCTGGAACCCACGTACACGTTGTAACGAGGTGTTACGTGGGTAAATAAATTACGTTTACGTTTGACCACAAGCATGATCGGTCAGCCGTTGCTACCTAGAGTAGCGAGCTTAGCTGTAGCTTTGACAAAATGGTCGCAAAAAGTCAACAGTCGCCGTCGAGGCCCAAAAACGAAAAAAAATATCAAGCCAAGAAGTTGTATATTCGTATAATAGTAGTCGAGAGTCAAACGAGAAGTCAGTGGGCGACTGCTCGCGTGACGTTTGACCAAGTATCGTGTGCTATCGCTTTCTGTTTGTCAACGATTGCAGATAATAGTTTTAGATCAAAACTCTTACCCCAACTATCATTAACTATCGTGTGCCGTTTGACCAGGGTACAGTGTGGTGATATGTTATATATCCGCCGTGCGCATGAGCGTACGAGCCCCAGCTACGTAGACGAATTTTTTCGTAATAAGTTCGTGTTCCAGTACACCAAATTGAAAATCAATAACAATGTTGTCCCCTAAACCACCACCAATCCTAACCACCCGTCATGGAACATCACTACACATCATCGCACGTTGCTAGACCTAATCAACTTCCCTAGAAATCATCTAATGGAACTAGACATCATCCAACATCACTAGGCATCATACAGGATACTGGAACACGAACTTATTCCCAATTTTTTGGTGTTCAAGTGGAAAATTTCAGCACAATTAGCGGGATGAATAGCGTGCAGCAAAATATTAACTCGAGATTTCATTTGCTGTGATTCTGAAAATTCTTATCAAGCCCATCTCGGTAACCGAGCCACCCCGCCCTCTCAAATGAATTTTACAATGGAAATAAGCGAGATCTCGGTAACAGAGCCACCACAGTCGACCAGGATCATATAAACAGGCCCTTTAGCCTTGTTCAAGAAAGAATATTCCACTCGACAATCTCATCTCGTTTTAACAAATACAAGACAAAAGTCATTATACAGCGCCAAAACGTGTTAACAGGGAGAATAAGTCTGTGACATGTACTCCCCCACCCCCCGCTTGTTGTTTTCACTTTTTTTGAACAGAGGCTAAAAAACCGCGTTTTGTCATTACCGCGTTAACAAGAGATTTCATAGGTACATCGCGCATTCCCGTCTCCAGAGCCCCCAGTCTCTCTTAGCCGGCGGGGCTTGAGCACTAGGAGCAGTTGGTCAACTCTTCCATTGACCGCGGGAGAAACTTATATTAACTTTACATACAAGACACCGGAACAAACTAAAACCACAAACAAAACAAAATCGGAGAATCAATTTTAAGCTTTTTATTATTTTTCCAGCATTTCTTAACTTATTCAAGTTCGTGCATAATCTTGTTAAATAGGTAGGTTCTGTTTTCATGTGACAAAAACTAATAGCTTCAGAGTTTTTAATTGGAGGCCCTGTGCAACTATTTGAATTATTTTATCGATTCGTTTCTCATTTTGTTCCTGGTATTTGTGTCAAATAGTCAGGTGTATTACTCTTTCACAAGGCATTATTAAAAATATAATTCCCTCTTTCACAAAACTTGTAGCTTTCCTGATATTTTTGGTAAATAGTCAGGTTTAATTCGTATCATATTTACACAAAACAAAACATAGACCAAATTTTAGGAAACGGAACTGCTGTTATTACAAGTGAACCAGGAAGCGAAACAAATGAGTCAATTACTACAAGACTTATTCGCCTCGTTTCCATGTCTGTGACCACTGTAATCGTATGGACAGCGGGCTCAATTGCCATACATGGGAGTTTTATAACTGTCAAAACCTAGCGCCACCCCCTTCCGTGTTCTACTGCCCTATTCGGCCCCAGCCCTTCCCCTTTTTTAATTGACCCATGCTTGGGTCTGATAAAGTTTGTTTAGGCCAGTGTCTTTCCTGATGACCAGATTTTGATATACTGGAATGATAGCTGCTTCAGCGGTTCTTTTATTGGAGCATGCTCCTTATCATGTAGTTCAGGATGCCACCATGTTTGAAGTACATCAGTTCTACGTCTGTGTCAAAACGAACTTTCACTTTGAACGAGCGACCATCATTCAACTGCAAGCAGAAAAACAAACAAATAAACAGAAACAAATAATGTTAAGCGTAATTTAATTACATACTCTTCCTACGGTAGGCAAAATTATTTGTCAGGAGAATTTGATGTACAAAGCCGCATAAATCGTTCTCTTTCCCTGGCTCTGGAGACCCATATTTGCCGTTTTCACACTAGAGACGGAAAATCGGTGTGAGACGCATTATCCGTCTCACATGAGACGGATAATTTTCTAATGTGGTATATCTGTCTAATGCGAATTCACAACGAGTAACATTGCACGAGATTATCCGTCTAGAATTCACACAAGGGCGGATAACTCCGCCATTGATATCTACAGTCTTAACTTTTGTCGTCATTTTGTTGCTAAAATCGTCATTTGTACAGCGCACATTTGTCACAGTTAAATTTGTTACGAAATTCCCGTTCCACTCCTTGGGGTCGTTATTGACGTTTTCATTGACCTTGGGCCCGTTTCTCAAAAGTCCCGATAATTTTTCGGGCCCAGAGGGTATATTTTAAAATCAGAATCTCTAGAATAGTGATGCACGCGTTAGCCCGCCAACCAGCCCGACTTATTTCGTCAGCTTAGAATTTCATTGCTCAGCATTCAAAGCGAACAAAATTTGAATCTTAAACGCAAACATTGTGCACTTGAAATAGCTTTCCGGGCCCGAAAAGTTACTGGGACTTTCGAGAAACCTGCTCTTTTTCATCTAAGCTCGTTCTCGGTGTTTCTCTGACACAAGCCACTCGTGCATGGCAACCGCTGACCATAATCATTGATTGACGTTACCAATGAACAATCGTCGATTTTGATAAAATTCATTAAAAAAAATCCATTTCAGTGATAAAGGTCTGTTTCTTGTGCAAAATAGTGGGGTTTTTTTTTTTCTGTCTTGTTGTTGCCTACCTTAACATCTAGTGTTTGGCCAGTTTTCATATCTTCTGGTACTTCAATGGTGTAGCTTTCTTTTCCGGTGAGTTCCAGGATCTCGGCGTTCTGGCCGGGAAGGTATTCAAGGGGCATGATACCCATTCCGACCAGATTACTGCGGTGAATTCGCTCAAAACTCTCCGATATCACAGCCTTGACACCCTAAGCACAACACAAACAACACTGATCAGCTTGACATTTCTTCTCAAAATATCGTGCAACTGTTAGAGATTCTTCAATAGTATAGTCTCTTAGGGCAAGCCTCGCGGTGACCCTACAACGAACTAGCATCCCATTCAGGAGTAATAACATTCTTAGATGCTTCATGCTACGGAAACCGTAACATCATCTTTTACAATATCACTTGGAATTGTTTTGAGATAGTATTGTTCATTGTTCATTTGTGAACACGTCATTCTTCTATTTCCTACGTATCCAAAATTTACCTGCATCCAAGGTCCCTTTGCTGCCCAGTCACGTGACGATCCCGACCCATAATCCTTGCCGGCCAAGATAATAAGTTGACGTCCATCTTGCCTGTAGCGCTCAGCTGCGTCAAAAACATCCATCTGCAGAAAATAATAAAAACAATGAATCACGAAAACCAAAACAACACACAACCGAGTAAAGAACACAAATGATAAGTCTTGGTGTAAACACCTGTGAAACTCACGAATGACGTAAAACAAAGAAAACAAAACATATACGACAACAGAGTGCAAGACAACAATAGGTAGAAATAGGTAGAAAACAAAGACAGGTTTTTACACAGAGGATGAGCCTAAATTATGGAACAGCCTGCGGACTCTTAGCTTGCTACAAAGCATATAGAAAAGCCTTGTATGCGAATGAAATAACCTGCATGTGAACTTTTAATAATAATAATTTTATCAATTATAATAATTACCATTTGTAAATAGTCCATTAATTAGTACGTATTTTTATTTGCTTTTTATTACACAATTTAGTAGTTTATGGTTCTATACCCTCCTATTACCTTTTAACCTTTATTATTTTGTGGCGTACCGACTGCAAATTACCTGGTGCGTTCCTGCAGACTGTGCAAGTCAAATCTACAGAACGCACCAATACCATAGCTAAGTGTATTGACCAAGTTAAGTAAGATGAAACTCTCTATTGTCATGTCTATTCATCTTACCGTATCCCCCGATGGAACATGAATGGTTTTTGGAGCAGCTTTTCCTATGAATTTGTTCACCAGTCTGATGTTAGCAAATGTACCTCGAGCCATAACTGCATCATTTCCACGGCGAGAGCCATAAGAATTAAACTCACGAGGTGCAAGCCTGCAATAAGGTAAACCCTGACTGTGAGTCCCAAGTTTGAAGTGTTACTTCTCCTTTCCCACTGTCATACATTTTTAATTGAAGTTAAGAGAATTTAATGGCACATCATGATATCCACCCATTCCTTTTCCTCGTAGCATTTTTGTCTGATAGAGAGGAGTGTGTCATTAGTGAGTGATTCTAAGCATTATCCTGTCTCAACAAATCATTCACCATCAGCTAAGTTGAATGATTGCTTTATTTGGCCCGTTTATTTGTTGTATGTGTGTAGGTTATTGTTCTTCGTTGTTTATACTTGATGTAGACTGGGACCTCGTAATGGAGCATATCCTCTGTGAGGTGTCCCTGCCTTTTTGGCGAAGTTTGTAAATAAATAAATAAATAAACATAACAACAAAAAGAAAAGATCATTTTTTTTCCCTTGTGTCATTATGTTTAAGTTGTTATGTTCCTATAATGTCGTTATGTTGTGTTGTTCGCACTGGTAACATAAAACACTGATGAAAGTTTTATTTTGCATTTGCGTGGCTAGTGTGAACCAGGCTTAACTAAAATAAATCTGTGACCAACACAATTTTGAGGCGTAAAGTAAAAACCTTTGGATTTGTCTTTGTTAAACTTGAAAAGGTCAACCAAATCTTTAAAGTGACTGATGTTTTGTTTTTATTATTTATTTATTTATTTATTTATTTATTTATTTATTTATTTCATGAAGAAAAAGTTAGAGGAACTCATCCCTACCCTCTTCCAGCCAGGTAACGTGCAGCAGGACTGGTACGAGAGATGCTACCTGCAGGAGATATGTGGTCAGTAGTGACCGAGTCTCCCAAGTTCAACAGTACAGCGGCATCTCTGATGCTGTCATGCGTCGGCAACTCCCTGGCCTGTAAGAAAGGAACACTCATCAAGCAATGTTGCAGTCCTCTGTGCAGCCCTTATAAAGCTCGTCACACAATGCTTATCACAGAAGCATTGAATGACAACCCACAAAAACACTGCATATAAGACTACAAACATTGATATTGTTAATGCAGTGTTTCGAGCTACATGTATGGAAAAAACAATACAGTTATATTTTAGGACCAAGTGATGAAATTTTAATTTTATTTTCTGTCCCGCCCATGTTAAAAACAAACACATACCACTTAGATATAAAATCCCTCTTAAATGTATGTTGCAAGAGTTTATAATTTTAATTTGACTAAGAATGTTTATTATTTCCTGCAAGCATTGACACAAAAGAACGCTGTCTTATGCAGCTGACAAATAGATGACCTTCTACGAGGTCTATAAAAGCTGATTCAAGTGGATGTATTCATAATAGTGTCTTGCTTTTCTGGGCATCGAAATTGTAGTCTTGGTCAATTTTTAGTTAAAAGGCACTTCTCTGATTCCATCCATACTCACCATTGTTTGAAAGAATGGCGGATGTTTTATATAAGTTGAGTTAACATCCCAAGGATACAGCATACTGTCCGGGGCCTCTAACGAGTTCCAGCGAGGATTACCAGTCTACAAGCAAAATTTTTGGAAATAACTTGGTGTCAAAAATATAATAATAGAGCAGTTTTCAATAGCCCAATTTCGATATATTAAAATTCAACTTGAAACAAAAGACATCACTGTGAGGCTTAGGGGAATGATAGTAGGGATTTATATGGTTTATTCCCCTAAGCCTCGTAGTGTTGTCTTTTGTTTCAAGTTGAATTTTAATATATCGAAATTGGGCTATTGATGGTTAACATTAAAGGGAGGGTTTCACGGTTCGGCGCATGTGCACAGATTAATATGCTTTATTCGCTTACTTGCCAATTTTATCGATTAAAAAAACACTCACATTTACTTCAATAATCACATACTATAATAAGTCCAAATAAAGCGAAGGATGACCAAAATTCACAGAAAATTTCAACGGATTACACCGACAAAGTAACACTGAATAAAACCTTTGACCCGAAGGATTTATTCTACGCTCTGGTGGCTTTCATGGCGCACATTGGTATGTATAATCATCCATTCAATCAGCGACATTTTCACAGGCAAATTTCCCGTCGGAGTTATTTACTCGCCTCCGATTGGTCTAAATAATGAATTTAAATTAGTCTTAAATGGCTTACGCCATAGCTTGCACATGCGCTGAACCATCAAACCCTCCCTTTAATAGCCTATTTTACAGTTGTGTGCTTAGTGACCTGGCCTTTGAGTGAGAGTGAGGCTAAAGTTGACCATGCTTTGATACAAACCTTCCTGCTTTCCATACGTAAAATAATCATATTGTTGTTATGCTAACTAGTTTGTGTTCAGCATGATTAACATTTGAAAAGTAGATATGTCTGTATCAAAACAAAGTCAACTCCAGCCTCACTTTCACTCAAAGGTCAGGGTACTAAGCACACAACTGAAAATTGGTCTAATTCACTTTTCTTGCTTCAATAAGTTAAGAAATCTCTGCCACTTTCTCAACTATATCAGAGTAAATCCAACACCAATAATTAGTCTTTTTTGCATGCATTTTCCAGCACTTGATGAAGTTGTTGACTATAATTTGAGTTCTAATTAGCTCATGGTGTGATTTCCTTTTGTTGCAATTGGTCAGAGTGAATACTTTGTTTTGATATTACAACAGAAAAGGAGATAATGTCACGGATTTGCATGTGCAGACCAGGCTTAATTCAAACATCCTTCAAATATCCCTTTCTGTCCCAATATTTTTCAAATATCCTTTCCCATCCCACATTCACTCATTTCCCACTGTCACCGCCGCCACTAGTCATTTTGAAATTGACAAGTCAAGTTTTGATTCGAGAAACTGGCGCCCTCGTGACAGTGTCTTGTTAACTGAAAGACCATTATTATTTATAATATAATTTATGGTTAGAAGTAATCATACCGTTACTTTAGCATAGACTTCTGTGAACATCGCAGGTATGACATATTTCCTCTCAACAGCCTATAGTTAAACAACACCAAATCATCAAGTGTTTAGAATGCATATAAAGGATTAACATAAGGATTTAATTAAAAGGTTGTACATCTACATGGGCTATGGTTAAAATCTAGGTAAGACAACAGAAATCCTGCAATAAAAGTATTCCAATGTAAAGACTTTTCAAGTACTATTTCAGGACTTGTCAACAATATTCAAGGAATTGTTTTCCTCAGAACTCACATGATTATGTTGTAATTCTATATATTTTGCATACTTGAGCCAAACTGGTATCTGCAAGTGCTAATTTCTCGGGTTTTTTTTCTCTCAACCTGTATTACGTGTTCAGCACTAAACCTTCAATCCTTTGATGTCAAAATGAAATTATTTTACTGCAGTCTTAAGCATTCAAGGACTTTCTGATAATATACAAGTACTTCTGGATGAAATTCAAGGACTTCTCCAGAAGAAAATCATTTTCAAGGAGTTTACAAGGACATGATAGTTTTTTAACAACTTTTCAAGGGCCATACAAAGCATGTGAAAATATACTGAATGGTTTCCAATCACAAACCTGGAGTTCTTCTCTTGTCGGCCAGATGTCCCTGAGAAAAACCTCTCTTCCGTCCTTGGAAATACCTACATGTACAACAGGCACAAAACTACATTCAGATTGCCTTCATGCATTACCTTACAAATCAACAAACAAAGAGTTGTTGGTTATAACTGTCCTCAAAAAAGATTAAAGAAGGTTATATGTGCAGGGCTCGAGACTAACGGTAGCCAACTAGCCAAAGTCTAATACAAATACAGTTTTGGCTAGTGGAATTTTGCTTTCACTAGCCATTTGGGCTAGTACAAATCATGAAGCACCAGACGAAACCAAACTGAAAATAAGGTTTCTGTATACGTTGGTACAAATATGTTCGTTGGTACGTTAGTACTTTCGTTAAGGCATTAGTCTTACATTTTCAACGTTTTCTTGTACATTCGTATGTTCATAAGGTGTTAGCCTTATCTTCTCAATGTTTTTTTTCCCGTACGTTCATAAGGTGTTAGCCTTATCTTCTCAATGTTTTCCGTACGTTCTTACGTTTGAACATTGTTATTTTGGTAAGGTGTTAGCGTTTTGTCAATGTTGTTTCGTACATTCGTACGTTCGTAAGGTGTTAACCTTATCTTCTCATCGTTTTCCTATATATTTGTAAGGTGTTAAAGTCTTTAGTTATCTACTCGACGTTTTCCTCCACATTCATTCCTTCGTAAGGTGTTAGTCTTATCTTCTTGACGTTTTCCTCTACTTCATACATTCGTAAGGTGTTAGTCTTATCTACTCAAAGTTTTCCTCTACATTCATACATTCATAAGGTGTTAGTCTTATCTTCTCAACATTTTTCCATACGTTAGGACATTCATAAGGTGTTAGTCTTATCTTTTCAACGTTTTTCCGTAATAATGTTAGTAGGTTCGTAAGGTGTTAGTATAAGATTTATGAAGAAAACTAAAACAATATGATCAAACTGTGTTTCCAAGTCTTGGAGATTTTTTTGTTAATCATTGTTACACATGTTATTGTCTTCTCCGCCCACTGGCTAGTAAAAATTTATTTTGGCTAGTGAATCAAACCTGTCACAAGCCACTAGGCTAGTAAGCTGAAAAGTTAGTCACGAGCCCTGTATGTGACTGAGAATGTTATGCACCTACCTAATGGCTCCTTCTCAAAGTCTATAAGAGTCGTGCCTGCAATCGCATAAGCAATCACTAGGGGAGGGGAGGCAAGGTAGTTTGCTCTTGTCAGGGGATGGATGCGTCCTTCAAAGTTTCTGTTTCCTGACAACACACCTGCAGCAACTAGATCACCCTAGAGAACATCGCACAATAAAAGATAGTTTAATCACAGAAAATGATCAACATAACTTAATTCTTTAACTCCCAAGAGAGCCAAAAATCAAAATTCAAGAAAAATCCCAAATTTCATTTTGTAAAATATTGAAAAACAAATGGCACCATGCAAAAGTACTGTTGAAGAGGTTTCATTTGAATAGTTACACCATAGGATTTCATTGACAGACTCAAAAGTTAGAACAGTATTACATGTCTCCATAATTGACTCTGGGAGTGAAAATGCTAAACCTTTAAAAACCATTGGAGTACTGTTCCAAATTCAACTACTAAGAGAATCATCATTCTTTTAAATCTCTCCTTTCAGACACCACCTAGTTACAGGCAGCTTAATTTAAAAAAAAATGTTTGTCCCAGAGAGACCGAATAAAGTTATTGTATCTTAAAAGCTGTCTCTCTATCTCTTGAATTATTGTATGCACAATGCTACTACTGATGGTTAGAAAAAGGTCACCTCAAAAACCAATTCTCATAACTGAATCCTATATGCTTCTTTTTTTTTTGTTTGTCTGTTGCAAAAATATAGAGGTAATTCAAGACTAAATCCCTTATTATAAAATGCTCAAGAAAATGTGCACGCTATGATTGGTTAAACCGAGTTTGTTATAACTTGATAAAGCACGTGTGTGATGTAAGGTTCGTTACAACTGTTTTTATTTTATAAAAGAAATAAAAAAAAACTTGTTCCTTGTGCATTGTTGAGTAATATAAGCACTTGGGGATTTTTCAGAACACTCAAGCAGTGCAAGAAGCACTCGCCTTCGGCTCACGCTTCTCTGCACTTCTCACGTGTTCTTAAAAATTCCGGTGTGCTTATCTAACTCAACAGTGCACGTGCGTTTCTTTATTTCTTTACCATACAGACTTCTACAGATAATCAAATATTTAAAGATCAATCACATATTCAGAAAATGGAATCCCTTTTTCCCACTACTGACAGTAATTAACTGAATGTTAAAATATATTTCCAACCTTTTCTATAGCTTCTGATACTTCGTCACATAAAGGACCAGAGTTTCCAATGCATGTCATACACCCATAGCCAACAACATCAAATCTATAATGCATAATGTAATAATACAATATTTTATATATTACCGTAAAATTCCGGTCATTTGAACTTCATGTAACACGTCGCAGGGACAAAATGTCCCCAAAATTGGTGTTGCACAATTATGATAGTATCAGTTCACACAAGGGGACGTGTCGCTGCAACATGTCCCTGGAACAAGTCCCCGCGACATTTTCATGTGGTGTGCAAGCGCAATGATTTTTTTCTGCTACATGTCCCCGCTACACTCCCTGCTACATGTCCCTCAGTGTGTACTACACAAATTTTTGTCGCTGCTACATGTCGCTGCGACATGTCCCTGCTACATGACCCCTCGTGTCTGACCACCTTAAGACAAATCTTTTTTTTTTTTAAGACAAAATTTTTGGTTTGTAAAGTACACAGTCATTGCCTGAGTAAACAGTCTGCATGCAATCATTACCTTATGTTAAAAATAACATGGTTCTGGTTAAATGACCGACTTTTTTTTATTTCCGACTCTACAACCTTTAGGACACCCACTATTAACAATGTTATTTTAGCATTTAAAGTTGAGCTCTCCCTGGCATGTTTTTTAATTTCCCCCTTTTTGATCAAATCAAGTGTGCCAAGTCAAAGTATACTGTATTTCTCAACAAGTTTGTCTTGTTCCTCTCACTACTCCAGTCTTACCCTAGTTTTTCCAGGCTTGGTATGACTCCACTCTCCTGGAGATAATATGTAACCACACCCGATCCTGGGGACAAGCTTGTCTTGATGTAAGGTTTGACATCTAGGCCAAGTTCTACTGCTTTCTTGGCTAACAGTCCTGCTCCAAGCATTACTGATGGATTACTTGTGTTTGTACAACTTGTTATGGCAGCTATCACCACAGAACCTTTGATTGGGAAAAAAAGGAACAGTAAATTGAAGATAATGCATTGTGATAGTGCATGGAGATACAAAATTTCTCTTTGAGTGCTGAACTCGATATCTGAGTTGACAGCTCTTGAGAGTCACATAAGTTAGCGCATTATCAATCTTTGTTACATTTGATAATGGCTTTGTAATAAGAACCGAACTATTATGTTTACTCTTGTTTGTTGTTTTCTTGTTTATACTTATATTTTAACCCTATTCGGCCTGGGGGGGGGGGGGGGGGGGGGGGGGGCACAAAGTGCCCGCGCTAACTTTCAATATTCATAACTTCTTTAACCCATTCACACCTGAGGATTTTTACGTTTTTGAGTGATTTTCTGCATACACACGCCCCATAGGATTTCGTGACTTCATATTTGGAGTTACCATTGAAAGTGCTGCTGTTCTAAAACACTGAAGGCTCGAGTTTACTGGAAACGTCATTGTGACGATCTCATTTTGCTTGGTTGATTTGCAATAAAGGGTCCAATATGAATTATCTACGATTTTTGGTAAGTTCACAGCCATTTTTCATCTTTAGTAGCTGCCTGGTGAGCATCATTAAGCTTGGAGGTAGTTCTGAGTCCACTTCTCAATGAAGCGAGTTAGGTGTTGTACTTCGTTTACGAATTTGGCTCGTTGCTCATTGAACTGGAAAAATGGCCGCCTGGAAACGAAGTGGCTTTGGGACTCGACTCTGGATGAATTTCTCGACCTACCGCGGCATATTTTGGAAGTTGCGACCACAGGAGAATACAACAAGCGCGAAATTTCGGCGGTGGGTCGGAGTGGCTGTGGACTTAGTATAAATATGAAATGTGTGGGGAAAGAATGGAACGCTGTCAAAATTTTTGGCTTTTTCCCAGCATGCAGTGCGGTGGTGATGTTAAAAATCGAGGCAAGGTGAGTATGCACTAGTATAAGAAGCTGTAGCTAGGCCCGAGCAACGAATAAGAGCAAAAAAATTCACTGCTAAGCTAGGACTAGGACTGAATTTTGCTGTAAATGTTGACTTTTGGGTTTGCCACGATGATTTGAATAAAAAATCAAAGTAGACCTATGGTGAACACGTGGATAGATAGTTAGAAACTTAATTTATCCACGCAATCCTATCACTAAGTAGTGGTATTCTAAAGAGTCGTGCCTTATACAACATTTTATATCATTTTTATCATTATCATTAATATAAACAAGATATAAAATTACAAACATTATTAAAAAAATCCTAAGAGAAATACTAGAGTATGGGAACATATATGTCTTCATAAGTGCCTATGAAAGCAACAGCCCCCATGGCAGGAATCACTGTTCAGCCACTGTAGTATTGGGCTTCCTGTTTTAAGGCAGTTGGTCATCCCGGGGGGGTGGGGGGGAGGGTACTCCCCTATATAAGCTATATAGGTATGTGCCGTCCCAAAGGGTATGGTTTTTGAGCCGTTGTGGTCTGAAAACGGGTATAGATTTTGACAATTATGGTCTGAAATTGGGTCTGGTTTTCGAAGAAAGCACGACAACGACACAATATGGAGACAA